>OU015496.1:146497268-147149768 GCA_907164885.2 Dolomedes plantarius
TATTCATTTCTGAACACTCGCATGGAGTGGGATTAGGGAATGCAGAACTTTAAGGAATAGTAGTTTACGTTAACGTATGTTGAAATACACGATTGTGATTAGTGCCAAAATTAACGAGATATTTCGCTAATATCATATATGCATATTAATTTGTATGTACAAACATAGAGTAAGAAAAGGGAATACAGAGGTCAATATTTTAATTATTTACATCAGTATATACTAGATTATAACTAGCTGCAAAATTTACGGGATGTTTGCCAATGCCATATAAATTTACTTTTGAAGTTGAAGAGTTGCTGATTGTTCCTACAAAATTTTACTGATTTTAAGACCTCCTCACTCCTACACTTCTTTTGAAATCGTGGTGAAATTTTTGGAAGACAAAAATTTACTTTTTGTATTTTCGAGATAAAAATTTTACATACACAATATGAGAGCAAGAGGCGATAAATGACAGTGAAAAGAAAAAAAAATATGGGGGGGTGGAGCCTATTTTCCCTAAGAGAAATAATTGTAAGCTGGGAATTTAACAATCGTTGTTCGAGTATTATTCATAGTTATAAGTGTTAGGATATGTTTATTTGTATTAACAAACGTGCGACGAGATGAAGGAATGCACAACATTCGATATTAATAATTTACATCATTGCATGCAGAAATACAAGAAAGTGATTAATTCCAAAATTCACGTGATACTTTCTAATGCCATATGTAGTTCTAAGTACTTTGAAGATTGAATTAGTAGTTGTTAATTGTTGCTATATGGGACGTGATTTGAAGACCATATCTCCCTTCTATTATGCTTTTATACATGTGATGTCTCTGTCCGATGATAAAAATTTACTTTTTGGATTTTGCTTCTCCAGGAGTTGAGGTTTTTCAAGACTAACATTTCCAGGACATCTGAAAAGCAGATTCGCACAAGGGCTACTTTAACTGTAAATGCACTGATAGTAAAAATATAATTGTTTGAATTCAGGTTAAATTTAATACCGTGAAATATTACTGTTACTTAGTACATTCAAAATCATGATCAGCCAGAAAAGTATTTACGGAATTTTGAAACTTCTAATATAAGCGTATACTGAGCTAAGAAAATTTTACCAAATTGTTTCTCATAAATCTTTTAAATTGCTATTGAGACTAATGTTTTATCTCTTGCAAATCATTAAATAACCATTTATCCAAGTCGTTAAACACCTATATATGTAAAAAATAATAAATATAATAGTTCAATGGGCAAAGACGTTAATCTATATATATAAAAGTTGAGCTTGTCTGTTTGTTTGTCCGCTATAGAATCATAGACTGTTTTACCCACCGGGACCAAATTCGGCACAGTTAATGTTTTGGACCCGAGAAACTTAAATCAGGAAAAACGAAATTTGGGGCTCAATTAGTTTTTTTAAATTAATTTTTTAATGCTTTTTTTGCCCGATAGAGGTGCGTCTACCCCCTGTGGATTCCCCTCGACCAGCTGCGTTAAGAGGGGTTGTTTGAGGATGACGGAGGGGGGGGGAGTCAAATTCCAATGCGCGGGAGAAAGAGGGTTGGGAATGACCTTAAAATCAGACGAAGGTCCGCAGGCTCAAAGTTTCTTTCTTTCTTATTGTTTGTATATCATTTCAGTAGAAACGTGCTAAGCGCATTCTGTCTGGCCAGATGAACATGAAGAGCGGGAGTGCAGCCCAGTATTTTTTTGATGGAATGCATGAGATATTTTATATCTATATATCTACCCGGGCAACGCCGGGCAATAATGCTAGTGTCATATAGACTTGAACCTTCCGATCTGGTCACCGTACTAATTTTTAATGAACCCGTACTAATTCTCTTATCATATATACTTTAAATTCTACATAAATTTAAATTTTGCTGATCATCTGACATATGCACTAAAACATCAGGTGTGTGCCTGTGAAATACACAAAATGCATAAATGACGGAAAAATAGGCCTTCTGTTACTTCATATCTTACTATTCAGTTAAGTTGATGGAATATTTATATGCGGTTAATAATAGATAGCAGCACTAGATCGTTAGGTGTATGTATTTCAACGCTACGCTAATACAAGACGGAAAGGCCATAAACAGAAATATTGCCGTGTGAGCCGACTAACCCATAAGGACCCAATTCATAGGACTCGAAAACGTTGACTATGACCTGGCATGTCTTAAATATGAAATGTTAGGTGTCATATTCAATACTAAACCCTTAAAAGCTATCATCACAGAAAATCAAGTCAATTGTCATGAATGATATTTCCCTTATGGTAGTCTTTTAAGGTTAATGACAATGCGACACTATCGGCTGATGATAGACTGTCAATATTTGTCACCAGCACAAATGACATTAATTTTGCATTTCAAAATATATCAAAGTACCAGCAAATAAACGTTTGACTTGAGTTTTGTGTGATTTATATAAAACCAGATTCTACACACTTAACAAAGTAGTTTCGAGCGTAAGTGTCCATATACTTAAATAAGCAAGCTATAACGAGATTATACGTGATGATTTTTCTATTTAAATTTCATTTGTATATTTTAGGAAATTATTCAGAAAATCAATTAGCACATAAGCTAACTGATAGACAGTAAAGATATTGTAATTTCCGAAACTCTGAGGATCTCAGAAATTGCATACCAATAAATCATAGGATGGAATATCAACAAATACTTGGAGGAACAATTTTGTATTTATAAGTATGTTTCTCATTCATTCTTCTTGAAGTACCCTGGGTATTTCTGGTTTCAGTTATTGTTCATAGCCTAAAGTAAAGTAAAACCTCTCCACAATGATATTAATGGGACCGAGAAGAAATAATATTGTAGAGAGATGTGTCTTTAAAAGGTAAACACATTTAGACATTTTAAAGATAATTTGCTCCGGCCATAGTTACATTTAGTACTGCTAAACGCTTTTTATTAGTGTGCAACGTAAGTTCATATTTTGTTACACAACAGCTGCCTTGACTACAAATACAGCTTTTAAAGTCAATTCCGAGCGATGCCAACAGAAGGGATCTAACCCACAGACTCCAAACCTAATACCAGCGTTCTAACCACTCGGCCATCGTCCGTTTCATGGTTGGAAAGGTTATCCCAGATGTGTTTTCTTGCATATATCTTTATTTAAAATATGAATTATGAAAAAATTTACTAAGAGATCTATTTAATGTCATTTTAAGCAAAATAAGGGTAAATTTTCCGAGATCAGTTAAATTCATGCCCGTTATAAAGTACACTTAATATTGCTTCATATTTTTCAAGTTCTTGCACTGGTACTTTGGCAAATAAATTTTACATATTTTGTGTTTGCTGTACAAAGGGAGTTAAGTCCAAAATAGGCTAAAATGAGTTATCTAAGCAGGAATGTTTGAAAAATCAAGGGCTACTGCAGGGTACAGAGAGCTAAGTCCAATTCCACTCCTAAATATTTTTATTCATCAGGGAAAATTTTAGATATGTGAAACAAAACACAGACATGTTAGTGTTAAAGGGGTTATGCTCCAATCAAAGACTTAACACTTTTTTCTCAACGAAAATAAAATTAGAAAAATTTACTTTAAAAAAAAATTTAAAATTAAACTTGAAAAAACTGACTTTACAAAAGCCAGTTTTTTTTTCAATCCCGTTTTCTCAAAACTACGATTTTGGACTTGATTCTCTTTTCACAGCAAACACAGATTTTAAAATATTAAGGATAAAAAATATTTACACACGGATGCATTTAATGTCATTTTAGAGGATAATTCGGGTAAACTTCCCGAGACCATAAAAAATTTTGATGAAAAGGGATTTATCGTTAAGTTGGCAGTTGTTAAGAGAGATTTTACTGTATTATCGTCCACTATACAGTGGTATTATAAAGTTAATTCCTTTTCTTTTATCAAATTTTATATGTATTCACACTAAGAATATCTTCCTGGAAAATCAAAATTATTAAGCAGAAGATGAGATAGGGGATATGCGTAAAAAGGGAAAAAAAAAAATTCTTGAACACCGAAAGGAAAAGTTATTGCCCCATAATTTAGCCTTAAGCCTGTCAGATAATGATAGCTGGACGGCACACACAGCCTTTTTCATTGAAAAGTGGATTAAATTTCCGATCATATCTCCAATCTGTCAGATCAGGAATAGCGGCGACTAATTTCTTCCAGAGATACGTCTCTCGAAAACCGCAGAATTTATGTCGCCGGGGATTAATGGAGACTATCCACGACAATGACATTATCATACTATTATAGGGTTGTCGTTACTGGTGGCAACATAAATAACGAGAATCAACTACGTAACCTATGTTATCCTATGAGATTTCTCGGATCTTCACTCAAAATGTTTGCGTGCGAGTAAGGTAAGTAAATGCCATGCTTAATAACGTAAGTAAGTTCATTCCAAATAGAAGTTTATCGATTAAATTAATGGATCGACTATTCCTAACAATCGATTGTTAAGAATATGATAAACTAGCTGAATACCCGTACTTCACTACGAAGTACATTCAAATTAAATACAACGGCCAATGTATGCAATTAATGTAAATATATATATATATATATATATATATCTCGTAAAGGATATTTTTATAGACAAAATAATGTAGAAGAAAATATTCAAACTAAATACAACGGTCAATGTATGCAATTTACTTGTATGTTTAATATCCATGAAACATACTAATTTGAATTAAATTCATAAAAAACTTCCATCTCAATGAGTCTAGTGGTTAAATTTTATATTTTACCGTATTTTAATAATTTTTGTCAATTTATTTCGTTGTTATGCACGTGACGCAAAATTAATTTAAAGTATCACAAAAAGAAAAGCATTTAATAAATTAAATTCTAAAAATTAATCTTTAAAAATTCACCAAAAATCAGAAAATGGAGGTAAATATTAGAAAAAAAAAATTTTAAAGGAATTTTCATGATCTTTTTCGTGATATCAATTTTATAATCCTCAGCTTATAAAATTTATATCACGAGCCCTTATTTTAAATTGAAACTTTAAAAGGAGTTGCAAAAACAGCTTAAAAATATAATTTAAAAAAATCTAAGACGAATTTTTCAAAAATCTTTCTTAGTGCACCCCTACACTATAAGAAGAATCGTAATGCAAAATTTCAGGCCTTTAGGTCCAGCGGTTTGGTCTCTGCGTTATTTGTCAGTCAGTTACGGGACTGTTTTATATATGTATATATATATAAATGATTAGAATTTACGATCGGTATAGAGTGGCTGTCTCCACATTTGCAGGGGTTTATAGAGGCAGGATACCCGTGGAAAACAGACGAAACTCCGATCATCTCCCAGTCTCTTAATACTGTTGACCACTTCACTGACTGAAAAACTAAAATAGTACACTGTGCCGCGATACAACTTAATAACAATATCAACCATGTAGACTACCACACTAAGTCTATACACGACAGTACAATATGTGCGTAGAGTAGAGCAGTAAACTTGATACAATCTAAAAAAACGGAGTTACATATTGTACAGTGCTGTGTTTCATAGACTAATATCAGTCTTTAAAACGGAAAAAAATATTTCAGAATTGTTGAAGATAAAAGTAATCAAACATGTGACAGTTATCGCCTTGGAAGTCGAAATTCGACAGTAAAAGAACATCGAAATTTTACCGAAATATATCATGTAATGTTTAAATATAAACTAGTTGGTACCCGTCAAAACATGAGGGCTGGATAATAAATAGATGTACTAATACACAAATTATATTCAACACTTCATTGCCTAATGTTGAAAATCATAATATTAAGAATAGAGAAATACACTTTAAAAAATGCCATTGAACCCAATAAAAAGAAATCAGGTCAATAGGGCTAAATAAACAATTTCCGTCAGTTTTAATTCTATATCTGACAAATATAATTTAATTTAAAAATGGCAGAGAGAGAGCTAGAGAGATTCCTTGGAATAAACAAATTAACGTGTTTATGCGGCCTTGCGCTTAGTAAATATCTAAAGCCAGATTTAAACACAGCACTGAGAGTGCGCAGAAACAAAATGTGTTTATGCGGCCTCGTGCTTAGTGAGTATCTAAAGCCAGATATAAAAAGTCATTGAGCATGAGCAGAAAGTAATTTTTAATTGCAAATTATAGCTAATTAATAGAAATTGAGGTTATAAAAGCCAAGTTTGACACATCTATAGATTAAAATCTTTTGTTTAAGACCAAAATGTAGTAAATTGATGCAGTAGTTTTCTCTCACGGATTACCCAAAGAATCTGCTTAGCAACTTAAATATATAGACTAGTTGGTACCCGTCAAAACATGACGGCCAGATAGTAAATAAATGTATTAATACACAAATTATACTCAACACATTGCCAAATGTTGAAAATCATAATAATGCGCAGAAACAAATTAATATGTTTAAGCGGCCTCGAACTTAGTCAGTATCTAAAAACAGATTTAAAAACGTCACTGAGCATGCGCAGAAAGCAATTTTTTTTAAATTGTAAAATATCGCAAATTAAACAACGCGAAATAAACAATTTCCATCAGGTTTAGTCTTATATTGCACAAACATAATTATCATAAAAATAAAAATGGCAGAGAAAGATCTAGAGAGACTCCTCGTAATAAACGTGTTTATCATTAAAACATGTCACTGAGCATGCGCAGAAATCAATTTTCAATTTCAAATTATCGCTCATTAATAGAAATTGCGGTTACAAAAACCAAATTTGAAAAATCTACAGATTACAATCTTTCGTTTAAGACCAAAATGAAGTAAATGGAGTAATGGATGCAGTAGTTTTCTCTCACGGACTGCCCAAAAAGTGGGCTTAGCAACTTAAATATATAGATAGGCATGGAATATTTAGCCTTTACAAAATGTGCTTCACGATAACCAATTTAAATCACACAAATCTGACTGAACTCGTGACAAATGGCATTTGTTTCACTTCAGTTTCAACTGCTCTTTCTATGTGTAGTAATTCTCTTTATCAGCTGTGAGCAACCGCCATACTCCACGTTACCAGAACGTGATAGATTTTTACTTGTTCAGTTACTTTCTTACTTTTGACTTTGGGTGTAAGGTTACATAAAAATAAATGTTTCTAATTCAATTTGCAAATCGCCCGTTGTCTTTCCGAGGGCGTGGACTGGGCCAGTCACTTTTAATGTAATTTAAAAAAGCCATTTTATTTAGAAACGAACTTTTTCTTTTCCCTGTCGCATTGCTCCATTCCGTTTAACTTATCAAATTACACAAATGGAACCAGATACTTATTGAAGGTGTTCAAGAAAACTTCCTTAAATGGCCATGTCCTCGGTGGCGGATCATAACACAGGCGCAAGAAACGTGCACTTGGGGTCTCGGATTGTCAGGAGTCTCCTAAAGTTAGCAGCTGGGGTCCAGGACACAAAATTGTTCAAATTTTCGAAAAAAAATTTATTGCATTAAAAATTTCTGTGTTCTTTTACGCTTAAAATGATGTTTAAATAATGTTTCTATCTTAATTAGAACACGAGAAATTATTATTTCTTTTTTTTTTTTTTTCAACATTCTAATAGTAGCCAATCGTTGTTTAAACCTGTAAGTGCTTTTTTCTGCATGATGGGTTCTTTCCCCATTTCTCGTCTTTAAATTGTTATAAGTCAAGAACCGCTAAAGATAAATGGTTGAAACTTGTAACATATCTTTCTAAACTATTTTACTTTAATTTTGACTCAGCAAATTTGAAAAAAATATTTACTTTTGAAAATATGATTTTTTAAAAATAAGTTGCATAATATTTTTTGTAATTTTTCATCTAAATATTTTTAATTTTTTTAAAAATTAATATTTTAAAAAATGGTGATTTAAAATTTAAACCTACATATTCTTGTTTAATTAAATGAAATAATTTTGAAATTCGACAAATAATATTTCGAGTTATAACGATTTTAAATTATCCTACTTTTATTAAAAATTTAAAATTTTTTAATTTTTAAAAAACTTTTTGAGAAGTTTTATAATGTGATTTTGTTTACAAATTATATGGTTAACCATCACAAAAAAATTCAAAATTTTAACTCAATAAATAAAAAAAAATTTAAAGTGTGTTCCGGACCCCCTTAGATACATTCTGAGAACCTCAGGTAAATGTAACCATTTTGATTTGGATTATTTGCCATTCGTCGAACGACAAACGACGCAGTGCAAGTTTTTACTACCTAATAAGTAACTAATAAAATTTCCATACCGACCGTATCTTGAATTATAAATAATATTATTAACAGTGTTTAGAACAAGTAATATTAAAACAATTTTTTAACGTCAATTCCTACTTAGGTCAACAAAGAAAAATTTGAGTGTGCACTAATAGTAGGAATTGAAAAAAAGGATTGCCTGCCAGAACCTTGCCTACTGTGCGAGATTAGGAGGGGGGGGGGCGAAAGAGAGAGAAAAAGTTTGTCAGGTTGGGGATTCGATCCCGCAACCTACAGGACGGGAGGAGCCTGCGCTACCGCAGTGCGACCGTTTACAGAGTAAGAAGAAGGAAATTACTATTCAAGAGCAAGAGACGCTCTAGGTCTAAAACTAAAATCGATTAATTAAATTTTATTAATGAATTAATATTTGAAAAAACTGTAATAACATCAAGTGACATCCTTTACAAGTTTAAAAAAATGTATTTGAACTTGAGTGGATGAATAAAAAGAATTTTATTAATGATTGAAAATATGAACAAGATATATATATATAGGGAGAGTGTGAACTAATAGTAGGAATTGAAAAAGGGATCCGCAAAACTAGATTGCGCTTGGGAGCCTCCAAACGTTTTATCCGCCACTGAGTGTCCTGGGACAACGTCTCGTCTTTAGCAAGGGCGACATTGTTGTCACTGAAAAAGTTTTTGTGAAAAGTATAAACTCAAACACAGCGTGCCTATGCATGATTTCTCAAAATGACCAAAAAGATGATAAAAGCATCAGATATGTAGCTTGATGCTTGATTTGTATGTTTGATTTTCAATGATTCAACAACAATTTAGCTTGCTGTTTTAAAATAAAAACTATTTAAAAATAATAATTTTGCTTGACGCTATTTTGAGGGGCTAATTAGAGAGTCGTGTTTTATGCCAAACGGCAATTCGACCACTCATCTCATTTTCCACCACCAAGCATGCGCAAGCAGTGTGCACAAGTTGTTTGTTCACAGTTCGACCCATGCATTATAAATTGACTTACATTAATAATAGATCATGCCCACAGAGGAGTGGTCTGTACAAATGCCTTGTACTTATGCGTATTTTCAAGGTATTCGATATTTTTTCCAGTTTCTTAACAGTTTAGGAAATAGATCGCAATTATTTACATTTGTTGAATTATTTACCTGATCAAAATTTTTATTCTGGTTTATGATCCTCTGCGAGCAAACATGCACTTTTAAGGCATGAAAAAGTAATGGTTTGATTTTAAATTCCACTTTGGGATGGCGCAACGTAATTGAAGGTCACCTGGAGAATCTACAGAATACTGTTCTTATATAGAAAGAAAAAGAAGAAAAAACATAAAATGTGCGCGGGTCATAGTTTTTAATCGAAAGGAATTTAAAGTTTTAATAATATCCTCTAAACAAAGCATTTATGTCTTAACATAAGTAGGATACAAATTCAATAGAATTTATATTAAATATAAAACTGATATTACTGATGACTAGAACTTATATCGTCCGAAAAAATATTTATGCGGACTGCTTGCGTTATCAAAGAAGACAGCACTGATTTAGCATTGATTTCGTCATGCTTTGCTTTATATATCCTAACGTTTCCCTACTTTAAGAATTCTTTTATATTTTCAAATTATAGCAATTTACGGACTCGTTGGATTGAGAGTAATGACCTCGAAAAAGTAGAATGTTGATGGAAGATTTAACAACTAAACGTTAAACAGGAGCAGATGCTTTTCTCTACAGAACATGAGTAAATAAAGATGTAAATTTCTTTTAAAATACACGTTATTAAAAAATCTATGGAAGAATCAAATTCTTAGAAGAAATCTCAAATCATGCATTTTAAGAAGCCGGAAATAACAATAAAAAATTACACAGAACAAAGATGACATAGTATGAGTTTATCGTTAGAGGGAAATTATTTCGAAGAAACGTTCAAGGATAGAAAACAGAAAATTAGACCTCTGTGTAACGCTTTGAATCTGTGGCTCAAGAGAGATCGTAATTTCAGGAAGCACGAACGTGTCGTAAATAACGGAAGGTAAACAGTTAAAAATTTTCTTTTTATTTAAACTTTTTAAGTGTGTAAATTTATAAACTTGTGAAATATTATAGAAGTTCTTTACATTTTGTACGAGTTTATCTCTATATCCCTTTCAAAATCAAATTTCTGTTTAAACTGCGTGACTTCTCCCTCGGTTATACGCTCTTTTTTTTCTTTTTTTTTTGCGAATTCAAAGGACAGGTATATGTAAGTGTGAGGTCAAAGTACTTGCGTTCAAAAGCCGGAGGTACACAGAAAGAAAATAAATTGTGTAAAACTAAATGCAGGTTTCCATTCTATTTTATATTTCTTTGAAACTGTAAATATTTTTAATTACTGTAGTCAAGAGAAGGAAGAAAAATTACAGACAAGTGAAAATTCAAATTAAAAGTTATTTAAATTGATGTAATGTACTACACGATTTCTGAATATTTAAATGTCATGCCAACTACAGATGAGTACACTCCTTTTTCACCATGACTGAATGGACTGGATTTCTAATTGCTCCCAGTATAATACTGCAAGACATGTTCGGCAAAATAAGAAGGAATCTATTGTATATATATATATATATATATATATATATATATATATATATATATATATATATATATATATATATAATGGATGTATGTGTGTATGTTCCAGCATCACTGTGGAACGCCTGGAGCAATTTCAACCAAACTTGGTACACATATGACTTACAATCTGGGAAGAAACACTGTGTGTGTGTGGGGGGGGGGGGTAAGACACCCCTAGCATCCCTAGGGGGGAGGGGGACATGTAAAAATAATCGGAAATGACTGATATTAGTGTCGAATACATAGTTTTCGGGGTCGCTGAGATGAACAGTGATACTCCCGATACCGTTTGAAAGTCCAGCCCCATCAGCATTGATGGGAGGGGGGAGGGGGGAGAAGGGTTCAAAAATAAAATGTCCAAAATGACCGAGAGTAGTGTCGAATCCATAGTTTTCGAGGTCGCTAAGATGAATAGTCACACTCCCGATGCCGTTTAAGTGCAAGTTCAGCCCCCCAATCAGAATTGGGGGAGGGGGTGAAGGGGCGAAAAATAAAATTTCCAAAATGACCGAGAAGTAGTCGTTTCGGATTTAGTGTCGAATCCGAAGTTTTCGGGGTCGCTGAGATGGATATGGGAAACTAAAAACATTGTTTATAATCAAACTTTAGTGTTAAATTAATATTGTAGTGAATTTGTAATTTTATTTTATAACTTGTATAATGTACATATATTTTTAAATACCTGTAAATAAAATTACTTAGATTTTACGCTATAGGTAGAATTCATTCTTTTTCCTATCTAATAAAAAAAAATTGGATGAATAAATACCCGAGCAACGCCGAATAAACAGCTAGCTACTTTCTATAAATCGTCTTCATAGTGCTTTGAGACATAATTCAACTACGTTGAGTCGGTTCGTAGAACAGACGTCCCAGGTATGAACAGATGGCTGAAAATAAACTAACTGAAATTAGCTTTTATAAAACTAAAAGCTAATAATTGTCTATACTTTCCGTATTTCTCAAATATATCGTAAATATTTCTCATTACTACAGTCTTGAAAAAGAAGAAAAAAATCAGGCAAGTGAAATTTCCAATCTAAACTTATTTAAATTGATATTAATGTACTCTACGCTTTCTTTACGACTAAATGTCCTGCCTATGGGCATGACATAACTGCCCTGAACGCATTCCACTTTTTACCATGATTGAGTGCGCTGCATTTCTAAATACTCTCCGGGATAATTCTACAAGACACGTTCGGCAAAATAAGTACAAATTATTTTCCGTAAATCGTTTTCATGCTGCTTTGAGACTTATAAATTCCGCTAAGTTGGTGCCATAAAATATATCCCGTCGCCCATATTTCCAGCTCGCCGGATTACAGAAGCGATATCAGACCTAATCCACTTTCCGAGAGGGTCCCCCAAGTCCTCCATCTTTGAAGTTTTGAGCTGCCTGACAGTCGCTAAGTCTAAATGATAGCACCGAAGTCTCGCCGCGAAGGACGTTCCTAGAGAAAACAACCGTATTTCCATCTCGTATTGAAATGAATTGAATGTAATCCATAGAGCGGTTGCTGATGTCAAGGAATGCCGCTTCCCTAGATTACAGCTCGCTGATTAACGTCCAACCATTAAGGGGTCAGTGATGGAATGTTTAATATTTTGCAAAGATTATTTTTTCAGTCAATTGTGTTTTCATATAAAGATCCTTACGTATATAGAATATACTTGTGCAATTTGAAATTTTGACTCAGAAAAAGGAAATTTTAGAGTATGCTTAATTTATATATATATATATATATATATATATATATATATATATATATATATATATATATATATATATATATATAAAATGTGCTGAGTCAGTTGCTCTGTTCGCATCGTTCTTTCCCTTTTATGTAATAGAGAAGGTTTCCACAAAAGGCATCTCCAGGATGGATAAAAGTTTTATTTATAAAATTTTTGATCGCTTTCCAAGGGCAGAAAATTAATAACTTTTTATTTCTGCAGAATCTTTTCTCTAAGGGAAAATATTATCAGAATATTTACGCTAAGTTCAAAAGTCTTGATGACAATTCCCTATTCAGTCTTGATGGCGGAAGAAAAGGGAGCAAAGAAATGCTGTTCAAAATGTCACAGAGATACCTTGCAAGGAATTGTAGATGTATTTTTTTTAAAGCTAGCAAATCATAAAAAAAAATCCAATGTAAATAGGCTTGAACCACAGATGTGCAACAAGACATTCATGAACAACTCAGCATAAAAATGCATCTCGCAAAGTGATCATGGTAGAAACATGCGGTTTGCTTTACTTCATTTTAAAATCTCTGTAGTATTTAAGCCAAGAAAGAAATAATTAACTTTTTTTAGAATATTTTATCCCCGACAATTCGTAGTGAAATTAGATTCACTACGAATAACCGTCCACTGTTCAGTCTGAGTCAATCAGAACTTTGAGTAATTATTAAAAACTCCGTATCCTCATCAAATATGCTGTGAAAAATCATCTCTTGCCTATGCCATAACAGCTAAACGTTCAGTGAAGAATATGCATTAAAGAAAAGATCAATTTAGGAAATCTATCAGTGGCGGCAAGCTAGCTCGAACACAAGAAACCGAGTAGAAGAATGAGACGTCTAGGTCACGCACGAAATTCTCAGAGACCGCTCTCGTAAGTGGCGGCAGTAACGATCTTGAGCAATCGAAAATATTAACTAACTTATTCATTAAATGGATGCGTTTGAGAAGGGATTTTTTTTTTCAGCTGAAAGTCTGCCGTTCAGTTCTTCCTGGTATGATGTTTTGCATGAAGTTATGGCGTTGTGGTAGTTCACTTTGATTATACTCCCATTCTCGTTTATTCTGAGGTTATCAGACTATATGAAGAGTTCGGTGGCTCAATGACTATCAAACAATATTTTGTTCACCGCTGCGGTTTATCACTTGACAAGGTCAGCAGATTGCGTGTTACGGTGTCTCAGATTTGATATTTGCATCTATATTGAAAAAAACAAACTCTGTCGCTATTATCATCTGAAGTTTTGCTCCGAGGATAATAAAATGTCCGAGAGAATGCATATTTATCTCTCAAACGAAGAAATAAAACGAAGGATACAAATTTTAATTTCAACAAATTATGTTATTATTTGAATTAATCCTATAGCTTAAAACAGTATTTGACGTTAAAATTTCATTGCAGTTCATTTTTAAGGTATAGTGTAGTTTTTCGATTAATCTGAGCTTTCCGATTTTCCGTTTACATCCGAGCAAGAATTAGCATAGTCTATCGGGAGTTCGGTGTATAATGATACATCCGGGCTTTCAACATATCAAAGGCTAAACATGATAGTACTGTAACATAGACCTCTGACTTTCCCTCCTCTAGATGTGTCTAAACTTTCAGATTTAGCCATTCGATGACCTGCTCGACTCACGTCAGCTTTATTTTCCTTTAAGAAAAAATTAATAATGAAAATAATTTTCTTCTGGAGCTTCCGAGATGTCTCACGTTCTACTTTTTCGAATAAATAATTCATACAAGCTGCAGTTCACTGCTCTTAAGTAATACAATGTTAAACGTATATCATTAGAGCCTCTGTGAAAACATATCAATTGCGCACCCCTCCATCATCGGGGACCCCTTCATCATAATCCAGAGGGTTTCGTCGGTGCCTCCCCTCTGTTCTATCCCTTCGAGGTTTAATTACACCGCTCGTTAGTAATCCAATCACACTATACGTTCTGAAAAATCAGTCAAACAAGTCTTCATTCCAAGCATCGAGTTCTATTTGCATTCGCACCTGCTCGAATCCGTCACGTGACCCCCGCGACGTGACATGAATACCCGAGTTTGCCGAAGCGACGCGATGGAAAAAGTCGAATCTTCATTTTTTTTTCTAATTACACGACTCCGGCGTGTGTTTTTTTAACGGTGAACGTTCGAAGATCTTTCAAGGTTGTGCGTGTTTTTTTTTTTTCTGCTGAAGTTTATATTCAATCTTAGCTCACGGTAAAGTGTCATAAAAATGTATAACTGTGAGAGTAATTTTTTTTCCTTTACGTTACTCTTTTTTTTGGCTTTTGTTGCACCTGCGCATTTTTAAAGATTTATGCAAAAATGCGAGTGAGATTTTCTCCGAAAAAGTAACACGATGTGACATAAACACAAAAAAAAATGTACATAAAGATAACAGGTTTTTATCAATTTAGAGAATGATGGTATCTCAACTGAGTATTACGGTCTGTTTACGTAAATAATCCTATATACTACAAACAATATGAAGTACAAATAGTTTGAACTAAAAAATAACGCATCCCCCAGTGAATTTATTGGTGAAGCATGAACCAGATGAAGTTTAAACGATAACTCATAAGATCTACGATTAAGTGCATATTGCGAGAAAATGTATAAACAAAACCAAATGTATTGCTAAAATTATTATAGAATACAGGTAACCCTCCCATAACACGGTAGATAGGTTCCTAGAAAATGCCGTGTTGTATGAAACCGTGTTATATGAGGCCCAGAGCCAGTACAGAAAGGGAGGGAGTTACGTTCCGAAAACTTATTAAAAACAAGCAATTTTTTTTAATTCCATATAAACAACTTAATTTTTATTAAAAATATAAATGTATGTTTAACACAAAACGAAAAGAAACTAAAAATATTATTTTCATTTAATGCGACCTTAATTTAATAAATTTCTTCCCCATCACTGCTCAATAGAATCAAACGAGAACGCTTTTTCGGTTGAACGATATCACCTTCACTTTCAGAACCTATTTCTTCATTTAGATATTTTGCAAATTCTAATTTGTTTATACATTTTCATGTAAAGCCACTATAGTTCATTATTCCTTGGTTAGAATACCATAACAGTTGGTTAGAATACCATGAAATTTTATACATGGGCAGTATAGATAAGTATCATTTAAATGAACTAATATTATGTCATTCCTGCCATAAAAATTTAAATTACAGTAAAATTTATTAAAATTTTTTAAAGAAAAAACCCTTTTTTTTCTATGAAGAACTAAGAATTTTGATTTCAGAGTAGTTCATTTTAAAGATATATTACACAACATAATTTTAAAAATGAAAAAAATATGTATATTCATTAATATACGGACGCAAGTCTGCGCGCATTGCCATAACAATGAAAAAAACAATGGTTGAAATTAAAAAAAAAATTAAAATATTTATCTTCAACGTAGAAAAATTGAGAGCCATATTTATGAAGAAGAAAAAGTATTTAACTCACAGTAAAATTTTCATATTTCTGAATAAATTAGTTTTGTAACTACTGATGATTGAAAATAGGGATACGTTTGTAGAGTCTCTTGACCTTTAAAAGGTATGTCTCCCCTTAAAAAAGTAAACTTAAAAATTATCTTTTCAGCTCTATGTAACAGTCCTATTTATAATTCAAACCAACCCTAAAAATTTGCATGCATTTAATCCAGCCAACATGAAATTTTTTAAAACTTGCATTTCTACACCACCATTAGAAAAATATGTAAGAACATTGAGTATAAGCCCAACGCTCCGTAGAAATGGCACAGAAATGGCTTATGACTTACGTTCTACGATAATTAATTTCTTTCATGACATATATTTTTGGAATTATATCATCGAAAATTCCAAGAAAACTCATTGTAAACTATTTTGGGCAAGTAAACGATACCTAGACAAAGCACACTCAAGCGAAAAATTTTAATTTAGAAGTATAATTTTCATCCGCATAAAATTTCTCGCAAAGACAAATCGTGTACATTTTCGATTCTGTTGGCTCTCGAAGCCCAACAATCAAAGTTTGAACTGTTCATCAGTAGGCTACAACCAGTAAGACGGTTTAGGTTTTTCTCCAAAATATCTTTCAAATTATATTTCAGAAATCTTGAGTCATTCAGAGTCATGAGTTTTTCAAAACATCATTAGGAAAACATGAAAGTAAATTAAAAGGAAAAATTTTTAATAAATTGTGGCAGCTTATCATACAGTATTCGCCTGCGTGGTAAAATAAATTTAACATAGGTATATCGGACTATGCTTTCTCCCGAAAAATCACTCAAAATACCTTTTATAAAAACAAATTACGTCAAGTTAATACAAAAAAAAATTCTAAGAAGTAGTATTAAACCACATAATGAAATACAAAACATATGAAAAAGTTAAATAAAATATAGAACTATAAAAAAAGATTTCCGAGAGCAGTACTACTCAACATACAAACACATGTAAATAAACACGTCTTTGAAACCTCAAGGATGCTATTTGCTTGATTTTAGAAATATCTCATTATCAAAAATTTCTCAAAATACTTAAATTACTACAAGCAATCACAATATATTATCAGCAGAGCCGGGCCAATCCATTTTGGCCCCTGAGGCAAGTATTAAAAACGTCGCCTTTTTAAATTTACTCTAAGAAATAAATCTCTAAGAAATAAATGACTCTAAGAAATAAAGGTATCTCTGTTAGAAATGGCTTACTTAATAGAATAACAGACATTTTGGGATAAAATATGCATTTATTTTTAAAAGTTTTACTTATTTATAAAAAACATGAAATTTTTGTAAAAAAATACAGAACTAAAAAAATTACAAAAGCAGAAAAAGTAAACGTATTTGAATATAATTTATTATGTACTAACAATAATTTCTAAATCATTCTTCGAGATTTTATTGTAGGTAATTGCTTGATTGGATCTCTATGATTTATAATTTTTCATACCTTCTTTTCTGTAGATATTGTTGCTAGATAATTCAATCGCTTTTGAGTTGTGCATTGACAATTCTTTAAAATTCTCGGTTTAGAAAAACTGTGCTATGTGTAGTAGAATTGTAGTGTTAGTAGAATTCTGAGAACTACAACGACGTTTGGTAATATGCATTCAAAATTTATTTCTCATATCTACAAATTCAGCTGTATATAAAAAATTAGTCAAATATTTACTTACTACAAGGTAACCCGTCATTTTGACTTCATAATACTAATAATGACGTCATAATGAAAAAGTATATGAAAGTTAGAAAATATCCCGAATTATCTAACAATATTGCATTTAAACCACACCATGTAAAAGCAAACCCTTTCATTATTTTTTATTTATTTAGTTTTTCATGCGATTGGAGTAGTAGACTGCCATCCAGTTTTTTACAGCTCACTACGCGATATGAATACTTGAGCTACTTGATTCATTCACATTCAAGTTTGTTTACTTTCAGAATTCATCGCAAAAGTAAACAGATTTTTAAAAACTGCTAAATATACAGCTAAAAACATCCAATTTTTTTTGTTCTGAATGTTTTATAGAAAAATAGTCTGAACAAACGTGATTTTATGGAGAAGATATTAGTTTTTAGGTAAGAAAAAATTCTGATCCACATCTGAAATTGAAATTAAGCCTAACCGGCCGTTTGTATACTGAGGGCTTCAATTGAAAGATGAGTACAGCCCGGAAGTGTTATACAGAGACAACGGCTATTATATATATAATGTTTGTATATATTTATAAATTTTGTCATATATTTGATTAAACTATTAATTTGTTTTCGTTATTCGTTAAAATTCGTAGTTTTACCAAGTCTCATTTTGGCGCTTATTTCAATTCAGCACCACGACTTTAGAATGTCTATCAAGTTATTAAAACTCAAAGCAGAATAAATTGTTTAATTATTAGCAGCGATGGGATTCACCTCTCACCCCCTGAAGACACGTATACCATATATCGACATCGTATACCGCTCGGCCATACAGTACATGCGCCTAAGCGCAGTTCAGTTTAAACAATCAATTATCAACCCAGATACATCGCAGTGAGCTTTACAAGAAAATTAACCTTTTCCTTACGGGGTGAGATAGCATGTATCCCAAGAACACGGGCCCGTTACGGAATATATATATATATATATATATATATATACACAGACAGTGGTACCTCGACTTACGAGTGTCTCGACTTACGAGTTTTTCGAGATACGAGCATTCTCTCGGTAGATTTTTTTGCTTCAAGTTACGAGCTAAAATTCGGGTTACGAGCAAGCTTCAGATATCCCACCGTTAGTTTGAGCAGCGAATGCCATGTTACGTGCTCATCAAATGAGAACACACGAAGCATATAATATTTACAACCTTTATGTACAATTATTATACAATTGTATAATATTATTCTGAGACTACTATCCAGTATTAAACCGAGCGATTGGATTCTGAGAAAACGTTCTTCGGATTCTCAGAAAGAAGAATCTGGATATTAACAGCCACAGTGAACGATGCAACAAACCCCGAGCTTCCGTGTCTCACTCGTTCACTAAGAGAGTAGCTGGTAAAAAAAGCGAAAGTCGGGAAAGCGGAGTGAAAAGATCAAAAATCAACGAATAAAATTTAATTTTTCAGTTCAAACTTTCTCCTCCTCTTCCATCAGCATCTTCACGTCTGATCTCCAAGGTAAATGTTGTACTTAATAAAACAAATATATATACACTGCTGGCCACTGTAAATGCAACACCCTGAAGGAAACATGCAAATAACATGAAATTTACAACATGCATTAGCGGAGGTGAGATATGCAAATGATTAGAATTTCAGCCCAAACGCAGATCACGCGCGCCTGTGGCGCCACTTCAAAGCGCTATTTAAGGCTTGGAGATTTCGACGATTTCAAGTTCCGCAATTGTGTTTTTCTTGTGGTTTTTTCAAAAAAAAAAACGATCAATTATGCCTCGTCGAAAACAGCGATCATCTTTTGATCAAGTATCCGAGTTCGACAGAGGAAGGATAGTGGCCTACCGAGATTGTGGATTATCTTTCAGGGAAATCGGTAGTTGTGTTGGACGAAACCAAACAACTGTAATGCGGATATGTGATCGTTGGATGCAGGAGGGTACGACGGACCGGCGTGTTCGATCGCATCCACCTCAGCGCACCACTTCACGTGATGACAGGCAAATTGTGCGCATGGCAGTGACGGATCGCTCAGTCACATCACGAACCATAGCACAGCACATGCAGTCTGTAACGCATCATCCAGTGTCTGCGCGTACCATTCGACGCCGTTTACAGCAGAGTGGCCTGTCCGCAAGACGCCCATTGCTTTGTCTACCCTTGACGCAGAACCACAGACGTCTCCACCGCCAAAGGTGCGATGACAGAAGGATGTGGACGGCAGAATGGAATGAAATTGTCTTTACAGACGAGTCACGCTTCTGTCTGCAACACCACGATGGTCGCATTCGAGTCTGGAGACACCGTGAAGAGAGGATGCTGAACAGCTGCGTTATGCACCGCCACACTGGTCCTGCACCGGGTATTATGGTATGGGGCGGTATTGGATATCACTCTCGCACACCTCTAGTACGCATTGCCGGTACTTTAAACAGCCAGCGCTACATCTCCGAGGTGTTGGAGCCAGTTGTCCTTCCTTACCTTCAGGGCTTGTCCACAGCCATATTTCAACAAGATAATGCGCGACCACACGTGGCACGCATTGTCCAACGGTTCTTCGTCAATCGCCAGATTGAATTGCTTCCCTGGCCGCCTCACTCTCCGGATCTTTCGCCGATAGAAAACATGTGGTCCATGGTTGCTCTACGATTGACCCAGATTCCATCCCCAGCTGCCACAGCAGATCAACTTTGGCAACGTGTGGAAGCTGCTTGGTCTGCTGTACCCCAAGAACTCATCCAAAGTCTCTTTGAATCAACGCCGAGGCGTGTGGCAGCGGTGATCTCCAACAATGGCGGCTACTCTGGCTACTGATTTTGGCAGGAACCACACTTCACAGAAGTCTATAAATTTAATCATTTGATACTTGGTCAACATGTTATCTACAAAATAAATTTTGTTGTGATATCTCTTGTCTTTCTTGGTGTTGCAATTTGGGTGACCATCAGTGTACTTAATACTACACTTAATAAAACAAATTTATTGCAGTACATTCTATTGTATTGCGTTTTTATACAATGTTCGTCGTTTATAAGCACGTTTTTCTTATTTAAAAACATGTAACAAAAAAATTGCGGTGTTTTGGGGGAGCCCGGAACGAATGAATGGCATTTCCATTCATTTCAATGGGAAAAATTGATTCGAGATACGAGTATTTCGAGTTATGAGCTAAGTCATGGAACGAATTAAACTCGTAAGTCGAGGTACCACTGTATATATATATAACCTACTTAATGGCCGTTCTCACAAGGGGGTATGACATTTTCAAAACCCCGGGCCACCTCACTCCATTTTGTGATTTTTTTGAGATTTCTCATGAAAACCTCTCCAGATAAATTTTTAGGAGAAATATAATACATCAACGTAACCAAGAATAGATGAAACGGTGGAGACCTATTCCTATAGCCGATTCCAGAATGAACAAAACAAAGTTCAATTTCTGTAGGTAGACTTTAAAATAAAAAAAACATAACTGGCACCGGGTGAAGTGGATTTCACACCTCCAAAATTACAAGTGCACTTTAATGGCTACTTTAATAGCTCGAACACGCTGCCTCCGGCAAAGTGCTATTTTGTTATAACATTCCTTTATAAACGGAAATTACTCATAGTATACCAAATAACTCTATTATAAGAAACTTATTCCCTAATAAAATTTCATTAATCATACGAAATTCCATACAAAACTTTCAAAGTAAAAAAAAAAATAAAACTGCTAATAAAAATCACATTATAAAAGCGATTCAAAAGCGGTTTTATTCAGATCTTCAATTAATTACACATAAAAAAGTTATCCGGGACACGCATTTAAACATAATTTTAGTTCTTGTCGTAAGTAATCAATCCTAAATCAAATGCTCCAAAGAGACTGTTGCCTTAAACAAGCAAATTACATCAGTCGGCCAACTTCGACAAGGTATAGTTTACTGTTACTAACGAATTATCTAAGAAGATTGATATTAATATACCATATAAATGAATTATCTTTAAACAAATTTCTCTTCTTAAAGTAGCCAATCCTACGTTATCTCTTCCAAATACTCTGAGGAAATATAAACTTACTATGAATCATAACACTAAAGAATGAATTAGCAACCGGAGCTACTCAGATCTTCAATAAATAACACCTTAAAACGCTTTAGAATTCAGTCCGAGGCCATTCATTATATTTTCAGTATTCTACTATCATTATAAAAAATCAAAAGATCTATAAGAGAATTTTAGAGAAAAAAGGAAATTTGTAATCTAATGGTAAGGGGCTTGTGGCGGCCCTATGGTACAGCGTGCTTGTTTTCGGTGCTAAGGGTGTTCGGATCGAATCCCGGAGTTGCGCCACTAAAACCATCTGTTTGTATCGTCCTTTCATAGGGGGTAATGCTAGTCCGCCTATATGGTGCCCCCTAATAAAATGGGTAGCAAAACTACGGTAAGGATATTGTCCAAGAAACCGACTGCCGCGTTGGAGGTATAGCGAACTGAAGTTCGTAGTTGCAACCAGTAGGTGAACTAAACACACTAGGTACACATCAATCGTTACATAAAAAAAAACAACTGCAATTTATTAATATAGATGATGATGATGAAGTATATACACTGCAAGAATACAAGATGAAACTTCGGGTAATCTTAGGAAGTATCGCGCTCGATTAAATCGGCGTGGGGCGGAGTAAGAACAAAAGCAGTCCGCTAGGCTAGCAGAAACTGACTCTACTTCAATGATGATGAAACGGCACTGCGACCTGTTGGGAAAGGGGCTCCCAACAATATCAACGGTGGTGACCACTGCACGCACCCAGTAGAGATGAAAAACAGAATACAAGGAGAAGGGACTCCTCACTGGAAATTTCGATAGCAAGGGCTACTTCCACGAAGACTGGTCTCCGAACAAAAATAGCGAAGTATGTTCACTCCTACAGGAACTAATCGTCGGTGCAAACAGTCGCAAAGGACTTTACCTCTCAAGGCGGCAACCCGGCTGCTCTCAAACTGGATCCGCCACGGGTCAGGAACAAAAAGACACAAGCCACGGACAAGGGGTCCCCTCTCTTTAGGAGAGCCCAACCGGATATTGCATCACTTTCCGGAAAGTTCGAACATTCTAGAAACTCAAGTGAGAAACGGATCTGGGTTTCCCGAGGCGATAATGAATAATTTTTCAGGGGCTAGGCGGCCGCCTTTTTAGTTTGTCCAAAAAGCCACTAGCCGGCCTAGGACAACGAGAAAGGGGTGCCGCACGAGTCTTTTGTGGAGGCACGCGGCGCCTACAGAATGCTGCCTTAACAACTGATTGTTCCCGAATGAAAAGCACCTGGAGAGCACCTAGTTCCTTCGGTGCTCCCCTTTCATTAATAATTGGGAAGTCAACTGGTTGTCAGCTCATCTCGGTTCGTAACGACAGACTTAATCAAGAAAAATGACCGAGGCCTTCTAACGATCTGAGGAATAAAGGAAAATGCCGTCAGCATTTTGCAACCCTGGGTGGTCCGTTTTCCTTGAAGACTCTCAGGCCCGAGATAGAAGATTTTATATTAACGGAGAGGTTGAAATGCAATACTCTACAGAGGGTAAAAACAATCTACTGATTAAAACACACACACACACCAGCTCTGAGCGATAGAATTATAAACAACCCCTCCGAACAGACTGGTCTTTCAAGAAATCGCGTACTCTCAGCTCTACCTGTATCAAATAATTTCCATATAATAAACAACATAAACCGAGGTAAGTCAAAAAATACTTTACATGCAGCACAAGTTATTCAATATAATTTCGGAATTCTTCGTAAGAAATCCATCGTATGTCTAAATGCATTCAAGTCTGCGGGTATACGAATACACGATTTGGGGGTGATGGGGATTCGAAACAACACATCCGAAGCGACAAGTGCATATATCCAGCGCATTGGACAACTCCACAGCGATACCTTCGTAAAGCCGCTAGCATTTAGCAATAAATTTTGCGTCGAAAATATTGTTTTAATGCAAATAAGTAAATTAAGATAAATAAATTTTCGAATATATGTACTTAGTAGAAACACATTATTTTCCAACCTACAATGGAAAAATGAATTTCCTAAAAAATTTACCACTAAAAAATTTACCACTAAAAGATATTTAATAGCGTTCTTAGTCCGATCCTCAGTAAATAAAACATAAAAAATGTACATTTAAAAGCCACATTATACAACACTTCTCGAAATAAACCATTCGCAATACATTTCTCAATAAGACTGCTAAAACCATAATAAATCTTAAATAATGATAGCGTCTTACATGGACTCAAAATGTCCCATGGTATTCATTCAGGTAAGAGGTAAATAAATAACGGATTACGAAGCTGTAGGACTCAAACCAACGCCTCCGAAAAGAATGGGGGCTAACAACAGTGCTCGGATCACTCGGCCACGCTACCATCGACTGACCCTTCAGTTTTAAGGTCAATTATATACCGAGATTAATCTTATGTATAATGCCATATAATAAAATTAAATACCTTTATTTTCGAATAAAGGTACCAAAAATACACTTATCTTTTCCAAAAGGACATTGAAAAATATATTTATAAGAAAATATAAAATAAAACGTTTCCCAAGAAATATTGCTATGATCCACAATGCCTTTATACAACACATCATTTTACAATTTTCTGCTACACATTAGAATCTATTTTTAAATAATCATCATTAATGAATCCAAATATATTTTTCGGATATTAGAAAAGCATAACCTTAAAAGATTTAAAGCTTCGATAAGGTTTTACATGGAGATTAGAGTGTCCGAAGGTATTCTCTTCAGAAGTTAAGCGAAAGGGACACAAAAAAGTTAGCAGCGGTGAGATTCAAACCCATGCTTCCGAAAAGCCTGGGAGGGGGGGGGGGGGCGAACACAAGCGCCTTGAACCACTCGGCCACGTTACCTGCAACTGATCCTTTAGTTTTAATAATCAATTCTATATCGATATTAATCTTAAGTATAATGCCATATAAGTAAATTAATACATTCCTTTTCGAATAAAAGGTACCAAGAATACACATTTCTTTTCCAAATGGAGATAGAAAATCTATATTTATAAGAATATATAACATAAAACGTTTACGAAGAAGTGTTGCTATGATCGAAAATGCCTTAATACAACAGATCATTTAAGAAATTTCTGCTACGCCCTAGAATCTATTTTTAAATAATAATAATTATTAATGAATCCAAATATATTTTTCGGATAATACAAAAGCATAACCATAAGAGATTTAAAGATTCGGTAATGTTTTACATTGATTTAGAGTTCCCGAAGGTATTCTGTTCAGTAGTCAATCAAAAGGGACACAAACAAGTTGGCAGCGGTGGGGTTCGAACACACTCCTCCGAAGACGTTGGTCCTTAAACCAGAGGCTTAGACCGCTCGGCTACGATAACATCGTAACGGTACCTTTGCTATCAAATCTCAATTTTATTCTGAAATTATTGAAGTAATGCCAACAAATGAATTCAATCAAGTAGATTTCGAATAAATATACTTCGTTAAACCACATTCATTTCCAACACAAAAAGGAAAATTAAATTTCCTAAAATATTTAACGCCAAAAACAATTTTCAGTAGAAATGTAAGTCATATCTTCAGTGAATAAGGAATAATTTATTTTTCAATTCCGTTTACGTCAATCAATATATTTTTCAATATTTTTCATGAGAAATCAATCGTTATAATTTCTTCAATGCAAAAAAGTGCAAAAATTTAATATTTTTTGGTGATGGTAGCGTATTACATGGGCTAAGTAACACTCAAGTAATTCAGGTCTGTCCGTAAATAAATAAATAAACGATTTGGCAGCTTTGGGATTCGAATCCACGCCTCCGAAGAGACTGGTGCATTAAACCACCCCCTTAGACTGCTCTGCCACGCTCTACAAATTTGAACTTGAGATTGGCTTGCTTCTAGCCTCCCCACAATTCGTCACCACATTCCATCATCTAAACGTTGGTGGTTACTCATTTTTACTGTTACAATTTGAAAGGTAAAAGATTGCTGCAAAATAACGCCAAGAAATACGCCAAGGTGTGCTAGCGAACGAAATGAGTCTTAACTTACGCGCCATTATAAAGCCTGTTTCTCTACTGCCTCCGGCTACACACATGTGTACGCTTACATATTTGACGTACAAGATTTACATTTTTGTCTAGAAGCAGTGGTTTTGCATTCAGTTCATTTATTTTCATGAAATTCGATAAAATATGCAAATTCTCTTAATCTATTTCACCAGTGTATTACACGAGCTACATATCACTCAAGTCATTCAGGTCTGTCGGTAAATAAATAAATAAATGATTTGGCCGCGGTGGGATTCGAACACACGCTTCCGAAGAGACTGGTGCCTAAAACCAGCGCCTTAGACCGTCGGCCACACTACCTTCGCAACACAGCTTTCTATCAAATCTCACTTTTGTTCAGAAGTTATTCAAGTAATGCCAAGAAATGAATTTAAATCAAGTAGATTTCGAATAAATAAACTTCGTGAAACCACATTCTTTTCCAACACAAAAAGGAAAATTAAATTTCCTAAAATATTTAACGCGAAAAACAATTTTCAGTACAAATGTAAGTCATATCTTCAGTGAATAAGGAATAATTTATTTATCAATTTCGTTTACGTTAATCAATATGTTTTCAGTTTTTTTTTCATAAGAAATCAATCGTAATAGTTTCTTCAATGCTAAAAAAAGATAAATTTTAATAATTTTTTGTGATGGTAACATATTACATGGGCTGCGTATCACTCACGTTATTCAGATGTATCAGTAAATAAATAAATAACTGCTTTGGCAGCAGTGAGATTCGAACCCACGACTCGAAGAGACTGGTGCCTAAAACCAGCGCATTAGACCCCTCGGCCACACTAAATTCGCAACACAGCTTTCTATCAAATCTCAATTTTGTTCTGAAGTTATTCAAGTCATGCCAAGAAATGAATTTATTTATTCGAAATCTACTTGATTTAAACTTCGTGAAACCACATTCTTTTCTTACACAAAAAGGAAAATTAAATTTTCTAAAATATTTAACGCCAAAAACAATTTTCAGTAGAAATGTAAGTCATATCTTCAGTGAATAAGGAAAAATTTATTTATCAATTTCGTTTACGTTAATCAATATGTTTTTCGTTGTTTTTCATGAGAAATGAATCGTAATAGTTTCTTCAATGCAAAAAAGTGATGAACCTTGATGATTTTTTGTGATGGTAACATATTACATGGGCTGCGTATAACTCCCGTTATTCAGGTCTATCGGTAAATAAACAAATAAATGCTTTGGCAGCAGTGGGATTCGAACCCACGCCTCCGAAGGGACTGGTGCCTAAAACCAGCGCCTTGGACCGCTCGGCCACGCTACCACCGACAGACCCTTTAGTTATAATAATGAATTAAATACCGAGATCAATGCTATGCATAATGCCATATAAGTAAATTAAATAGATTCATTCTCGATTAAAGGTACCAAAAATGCACTTTTCTTTTCCAAATGGACATAGAAAATATATATTTATAAGAAAATATAACATAAAACGTTTGCCAAGAAATGTTACTAAGATCAACAATGCTTCAATACAACAGATCATTTTACAGTTTCCTGTTACGCAATTGAATCTATTTTTAATTAATCATCATAATTCATGAATCCAAATACATTTTTCGTATAATAGAAAAGTATAACCATAAGAAATTTAAAGCTTCGGTAAGGTTATACATTTATTTAGAGTGTCCGAATGTATTATGTTCAGTAGTCAAGCAAAAGGGACACAAACAAGTTGGCAGCGGTGGGATTCGAACCCACGCCTCCGAAGAGACTGGTGCCTTAAACCAGCGTCTTAGACCGCTCGGCCACACTACCTTCGCAACACAGTTTTCTATCAAATCTCAATTTTGTTCTGAAGTTATTCAAGTAATGCCAAGAAATGAATTTATTTATTCGAAATCTACTTGATTTAAACTTCGTGAAACCACATTCTTTTCCAACACAAAAAGGAAAATTAAATTTCCTAAAATATTTAACGCCAAAAACAATTTTCAGTAGAAATGTAAGTCATATCTTCAGTGAATAAGGAAAAATTTATTTATCAATTACGTTACCGTTAATCAATATGTTTTTCGTTTTTTTTTCATGAGAAATGAATCGTAATAGTTTCTTCAATGCAAAAAAAGTGATGAACCTTAATAATTTTTTGTGATGGTAACATATTACATGGGCTGCGTATCACTCACGTTATTCAGGTCTATCGGTAAATAAATAAATGCTTTGGCTGCGGTGGGATTCGAACCCACGCCTCCGAAGAGACTGGTGCCTAAAACCAGCGCCTTGGACCGCTCGGCCACGCTACCACCGACAGACCCTTTAGTTATAACAATGAATTAAATACCGAGATCAATGTTATGCATAATGCCATATAAGTAAATTAAATAGATTCATTCTCGATTAAAGGTACCAAAAATGCACTTTTCTTTTCCAAATGGACATAGAAAATATATATTTATAAGAAAATATAACATAAAACGTTTGCCAAGAAATGTTACTAAGATCAACAATGCTTCAATACAACAGATCATTTTACAGTTTCCTGCTACGCAATTGAATCTATTTTTAATTAATCATCATAAATCATGAATCCAAATACATTTTTCGTATAATAGAAAAGTATAACCATAAGAAATTTAAAGCTTCGGTAAGGTTATACATTTATTTAGAGTGTCCGAATGTATTATGTTCAGTAGTCAAGCAAAAGGGACACAAACAAGTTGGCAGCGGTGGGATTCGAACCCACGCCTCCGAAGAGACTGGTGCCTTAAACCAGCGCCTTAGACCGCTCGGCCACACTACCTTCGCAACACAGTTTTCTATCAAATGTCAATTTTGTTCTGAAGTTATTCAAGTCATGCCAAGAAATGAATTTATTTATTCGAAATCTACTTGATTTAAACTTCGTGAAACCACATTCTTTTCTACACAAAAAGGAAAATTAAATTTCTAAAATATTTAACGCCAAAAACAATTTTCAGTAGAAATGTAAGTCATATCTTCAGTGAATAAGGAAAAATTTATTTATCAATTTCGTTTACGTTAATCAATATGTTTTTCGTTGTTTTTCATGAGAAATGAATCGTAATAGTTTCTTCAATGCAAAAAAGTGATGAACCTTAATAATTTTTTGTGATGGTAACATATTACATGGGCTGCGTATCACTCACGTTATTCAGGTCTATCGGTAAATAAATAAATAAATGCTTTGGCAGCGGTGGGATTCGAACCCACGCCTCCGAAGAGACTGGTGCCTAAAACCAGCGCCTTGGACCGCTCGGCCACGCTACCACCGACAGAGCGGCTCACTCTTTTGCTGTGTTGCAACATGCTGGGGACTTCGAAACTCCAGTTGTTACTGGAAAAGCTAAGAAGCCTAGATATTTCAAGAACATTGATGTACGAAAACTTAGTGTTTTATTGAAGTCAAATAAGAAAGCGTGGATGACTACTGAGATAATGAGAGATTGGTTGGGGGAGTCGGACAACAAAATGAAAAAGCAAAAGAGAAAAATAATTCTGCTCATGGACAATGCTACTTCCCATCCTGATGATTTAAAGCTCAAAACTATTAATTTAGTTTTCTTGCCTCCTAACACCACTTCTATGCTACAGCCACTTGATCAGGGAATTATCCGCAGCTTTAAAGTACGATACAGAAAGATACTTCTGAGACATGTGCTTTCAGATTATCTCCTGCAAATCCAGGGAAGAGTTCCAGTAATATCGGTATCTGTTTTGGATGCAATTTCCTGGACTACGCCAGCTCTTAAAAGGGTAGAACCTGGGTGCGTTCTAAAATGTTTTAAGAAGGCGGAATTTTTCAGTACAAGTGGCAGCTGACAGTACTACTGAAAAAAGCGAAAAAGAACTTGCGGATCTAGTAGCCAATTTGGAGTTAAATGTTAGCGTTGAAGAGTATGTCAAGATCGAGGAACATTTATTCATTGAGGAATAAATCCTGCATGTTTAAAATTTCATTCATCGGGACACTACTGAAGCACTGGTCCTTTCTGAGGATGATGATGAGGAATCGCCAATGGAAGACTGCAAAATCAAACATTATTCGGAAGCACTGAAATACAGCGAACAATTAAAACAGTTCATTCTGAACAATGAAGATTCGGAGGGACTAGCTAAATCCTATGAAGATTTACCTTGAAAAACAGGTCTGCTGTGTAAAAAAGAGAAATCAAACTTCGTTAACAGATTTTTTTTCAGTAGTAATTAAAATAATTAAGCTCCTATACATTGTATTTTGGGATTATTTAATGCAAGATAAAAGGATTTGCACACAAATAAAAGGTAAAGTAGTAAATAGTTATTATTTTCTTACCTATTTTTCCTTTTTAATTAAAATTGTAGCCTTTATTTTCGATCAAATGTCAAACAGAAGTGCAAAAAATTTTTATAAAAAGGTTGTCTTCCCCAATAGCGGACACCTCCTAATAACGGACAAAACTTTCGGTCCCGTGACTGTCCGCTTTTTGGAGGTATCACTGTATTTTTAATTAAAATTAAAGCTCTGCAAATGAATTTCCAAAATGAAGCGATCTCTGTTAGAGTAAAGTAACCTTTTCTTATACTTATCTGGAGTTGTGTTTTGGGATAAATTCTTAAAAATATTGATATTTTATATAATAACTGTAAAAGCAAAAGCATTTAAAGATGAACAATTTTATCATTTTATTTTTTAAGCTAAACTACCGAATAAACATGAAACAATCAATTTTAGCTGAAAAGCAAAAATGCATTTTATCTCCCTTATAAAATGAACTTTTTTATTAATAACTAGCGGCCCGTCCCGACTTTGTCCGGGTTGAACAAAATATTATACCAATAAATTTCCAGTTGATAGCCAATAAATTTTAAATCTATTTTTACCTTAAATGTCCAATAAAAAGCGTAGTTCCAAATGTAGTTTTCTTCAATAAACCCTTTAACGTTGCCAGTTTCAAAAATCCTTTTTGTATTTATCAATACCTCCTCTACTTGAATCTTAAAAATATTAAACCTTTTCCTTACGGGGTGGGATAGCATATATCCGAAGCACATACTCTCGAAAAATACGGTGTGATGTCGGCAGAGATATAGTCTCGAATTCCACTTAGTTGTGACTTTCCTAACGTCTTTGCCCCAAAGAACAATTGGGTGACATTCTGAGAACGGACGGTCAATCTTATATAATCACTGAATAATAATCTTTTGTCGTTCTAGCTAGAGGCTATTTCTTATCAGGCGAGAGACATCAGAAGGGCGGTTCACCCGCGGTTCATCCATTTTCAGCCTTTTGAGAGATGAAAGAGGCACGGAGTGCCGATGAACTACTATTGAAATTCTTCTTCAATAGTAAGAAAGCAATAAGAAAGCAATTAACCACTCTTTCCCCTGACCCCCCACGCTCAATGTCCCCCACGTAAAATGGGGATAGGAAGTAGATAACATTTTCCCGTTGTAAAGAGCGATTTCGAAAAACGGACCCAGTAAGCTAAAGGGTGTTGCTATGGTTATTTGACTGCGGTTGACAAAAGAAAAGATGTAAGGTACATTTTAATGTACAAAAGTTGTACATTACCCTCCACATACAAAATCTGCTCTCTTTATATATTATTATAGAAGTATAGGGGATACACATTGGTATCCCAAAATTAGAATAAGAGATGAAATAAAAATACAAAAATAAAAAAGGATTTTAAGTAAAGAATTTTTTTAAAATTATTTTAAGCACATAAAATATTATTCAAATTAATATTACGTTATTTATTAATTAAAGTTATTTTTTTAAAAGAAAGAGGTGTGCTTGAGACCGTAGTTGTATTCAAAAATAAAAAAGGATTTTAAGTAAAGAATGTATTTTTAAATATTTTAAGCACCTACAATAGTATTCAAATTAATATTACGTTAGTTATTAATTAAAGTTAATTTTTTAAAAGAGAGAGGTTAAGAGATGAAATAAAAATACAAAATAAAAAAAGGATTTTAAGTAAAGAATGCTTTTTTAAAAATAATATTAAAATTTTTTTTAAATAATATTCCTAAAATAATATTCAAATTAATATTACGTTAGTAAATAATTAAAGTTAATTTTTTAAAAGAAAAATTCGTGCCGGAGAACGGCTAGGTCCGAACCACTATCGTCAGAAAAGAAGCCCACTGCGATAACACCACGCTAAGAATCGTTGAAGACTTCGGCACAAAAGCGGTTGAGGACAGTAGCGGTAACAATGGAGATTGTTAGGATTAAGCCCCTAACTTGGCTTTTCTACTGATCAAATATACATAATATATAGCCTATGTCCATCTGGAATAATATACCTTTCAAACAGTGAAAGAATTTTTCAAATAGGTGCAGTGGTTCTGGAGATTACCATCCACGTACAAAATCGCTCTCTCTTTATATATAAGTATAGATTTATTAATTAAAGTTAATTTTGTAAAAGAAAGAGGTGTGCTTGAGACCGTAGTTTTATTCAAAAATAAAAAAGGATTTTAAGTAAAGTATGTATTTTTATTTATTTTATGCACCTAAAATAGTATTCAAATTAATATTACGTTAGTTATTAATTAAAGTTAATTTTTTAAAAGAGAGAGATTAAGAGATGAAATAAAAATAAAAAAATAAAAAAGGATTTTAAGTAAAGAATGTTTTTTTAAAAATAATATTAAAAATTTTTTAAAATAATATTCCTAAAATAATATTCAAATTAATATTACGTTAGTAAATAATTAAAGTTAATTTTTTAAAAGAAAAAGGCGTGCCGGAACGGCTAGGTTCGAACCACTATCGTCAGAAAAGAAGCCCACCGCGATAGCACCACGCTAAGGACCGTTGAAGACTTCGGCACAAAAGCGGTAGAGGACAGTAGCGGTAACAATGGAGATTGTTAGGATTAAGCCCCTAACTTGGCTTTTCTACTGATCAGATATACATAATATATAGCCTATGTCCATCTGGAATAATGTACCTTTCAAACAGTGAAAGAATTTTTCAAATAGGTGCAGTGGTTCTGGAGATTACCCTCCACGTACAAAATCGCTCTGTCTTTATATATAAGTATAGATGATCAGATATACATAATATATAGCCTATGTCCATCTGGAATAATGTACCTTTCAAACAGTGAAAGAATTTTTCAAATAGGTGCAGTGGTTCTGGAGATTACCCTCCACGTACAAAATCGCTCTCTCTCTTTATATATAAGTATAGATGAGGGATAATTATGATAAATTATTATAAAAACTTAGATTTTTAGTGTTGGGTAAATGTGTTATTGAAATATCTTTTCAAATTTCTGCTTTGAACAATGCAACCTTTCGATACCAGGAGCCAGGAGTATATATTATAATTAACAAGCATTAATTGAAGCTTTCTTCCCCCCCCCCGCCCCCCAACGTTTCAAAGTGTACATTTTTTATACTTTTTAATGCTTTGTTTTAAATTAAAATAAAGTTTTTAAAATGTTTCTTACTTCATAGCCAACGGCGCGATGTCTATGTTTGAAACAACCAGGAATCATTTTCAAATGCTGAGATAAAAAGCATCGTAATTAACTTTACTTCTACTTGCTTATGCGTAGGTTTCCTAGGAAAGCGGTGCCGTGATATAGCGGCCGTAATGTAGCAGTCAGTGATTAGCGTCACTAAAACGTTTTATATGCAAATCAAATGACATTGGTTTTCAAGTATGGTGAATATGTGTATTTCAAGTTATACTCAAAACTAACACTCTCTAAAAAAACCAGCAATTTCTGATTTGCATATAAAAATGTTATAGCGGCACCGCTTTCCTAGGAAACCTAACAGGGACACTCTTTAAATTTAGTGGGCACACATACTGTAGATTGCTGCATTGAAGCCACATCGTTTTTTAATTTGCTTCAAGAACTTTATAATTTTTTCTCGTCGTCTACAGCGAGGTGGGAATAGCACCCTTACCGCAAAAAGCCTCTCCACGACACGATGGTCGGCAAGATATGATACTTGTAGAGCATTAAAAGAAGATTGGTTTGCAGTCATAAAAGCTCTAAAATACTTTGAAAGTGACGAAAGTCAAAAATCAGGAACAAGAGCAGAAGCTAGAGGTTTACTAACGAAGTTGCAAAGGCTCGAAACAGTATTCATGGCACATTTTTGGGGAACGGTGCTGATTAGACTTCAGCAAGTCAATAAGTATGTGCAAAACGTAGAACTTGATGTTTCAGAAGTTGCCACAGTTCTTCAGTCACTCATAAAGTTCTTGTTAGAACTGCGAGAACAATTTGATATATATGAAAGCAAAACTCTGGATGTTTCTAAAGAGAAAGTTTATGAGCGTGATGAAAAACGTCAGGTTTTCAGAAAACTACAAGCTGACGAAAAACGTGAAGGCGAAGTTAATTTAAACGGGCGTGATATCTTTAGAGTTAATACCTATTCCATGGTTGTGGACAAACTCAAAGCAGAGCTTGAGAAGAGGTCACAAGCTTATAGAGAGCTCGGTGAAAAATTTAAAGGAATTATGAAAATTTGGTCACTGAATTCTCCTGAGCTTGAAGAAGAGGGAAGAAAATTACAGGCAATTTTTAAAGATGATTTGGAACCTGCATTATGTGATGAACTGCAACATCTAAAATCTCACATAACTGAGTGCAGAATTGGTTCGAAAAGTCTCTTAGTAATTTGCAAGTGGCTACGTGAAAGTGGATTACAAACAGTGTATCCAAATCGGTATATCCAACCGTGTATCCAATCAGTATATCCAACAGTGTACCAAATCGGTATATCCAACAGTGTATCCAATCAGTATATCCAACAGTGTATCCAATCGTATTGAGAATGTGTGCACACCTGCCACAAATGCCGCTGCAGAAAGATCTTTTTTCTGCACTAAAAAGAATCAAAAATCATTTAAGATCTTTGCTGCAACAAGACAAACTAAATGACTTTGCACTTCTTTGCATTGAAGCAGATTTAAAAGATCTGTTGACTTCAATGAAACTATTGAAGAATTTTCATGGGCGAAAGCACGAAGGAAAACGAACGAAACTTGATTCAAAGCACGAAGGAAAAAATTTAAATTGTAATTTTTATATAAATTAGAAGAAATTATGTAGAAAATTTTTATTAAAAATATGCTATTCAAATGTTTATTATATATATATGTTTAACAAACTCTTACTATATATTAAATCATATGTTATAAGTCAAAAATTTAAATGGAAGGAAGGGGGCGCAAAATAGTGCTTTGGCCTAGGGCATAAAAATATGTGAATCCGTCCCTGACGTTAATCAATATGTTTTTCGTTGTTTTTCATGAGAAATGAATCGTAATAGTTTCTTCAATGCAAAAAAGTGATGAACCTTAATAATTTTTTGTGATGGTACCATATTACATGGTTGAGTATCACTCACGTTATTCAGGTCTATCGGTAAATAAATAAATAAATGCTTTGGCAGCGGTGGGATTCGAACCCACGCCTCCGAAGAGACTGGTGCCTAAAACCAGCGCCTTGGACCGCTCGGCCACGCTACCACCGACAGACCCTTTAGTTATAATAATGAATTAAATACCGAGATCAATGTTATGCATAATGCCATATAGGTAAATTAAATAGATTCATTCTCGATTAAAGGTACCAAAAATGCACTTTTCTTTTCCAAATGGACATAGAAAATATATATTTATAAGAAAATATAACATAAAACATTTGCCAAGAAATGTTACTAAGGTCAACAATGCTTCAATACAACAGATCATTTTACAGTTTCCTGCTACGCAATTGAATCTATTTTTAATTAATCATCATAATTCATGAATCCAAATACATTTTTCGTATAATAGAAAAGTATAACCATAAGAAATTTAAAGCTTCGGTAAGGTTATACATTTATTTAGAGTGTCCGAATGTATTATGTTCAGTAGTCAAGCAAAAGGGACACAAACAAGTTGGCAGCGGTGGGATTCGAACCCACGCCTCCGAAGAGACTGGTGCCTTAAACCAGCGCCTTAGACCGCTCGGCCACACTACCTTCGCAACACAGTTTTCTATCAAATCTCAATTTTGTTCTGAAGTTATTCAAGTCATGCCAAGAAATGAATTTATATATTCGAAATCTACTTGATTTAAACTTCGTGAAACCACATTCTTTTCTTACACAAAAAGGAAAATTAAATTTTCTAAAATATTTAACGCCAAAAACAATTTTCAGTAGAAATGTAAGTCATATCTTCAGTGAATAAGGAAAAATTTATTTATCAATTTCGTTTACGTTAATCAATATGTTTTTCGTTGTTTTTCATGAGAAATGAATCGTAATAGTTTCTTCAATGCAAAAAAGTGATGAACCTTAATAATTTTTTGTGATGGTAACATATTACATGCGCTGCGTATCACTCACGTTATTCAGGTCTATCGGTAAATAAATAAATAAATGCTTTGGCAGCGGTGGGATTCGAACCCACGCCTCCGAAGAGACTGGTGCCTAAAACCAGCGCCTTGGACCGCTCGGCCACGCTACCACCGACAGACCCTTTAGTTATAATAATGAATTAAATACCGAGATCAATGTTATGCATAATGCCATATAAGTAAATTAAATAGATTCATTCTCGATTAAAGGTACCAAAAATGCACTTTTCTTTTCCAAATGGACATAGAAAATATATATTTATAAGAAAATATAACATAAAACGTTGGCCAAGAAATGTTACTAAGATCAACAATGCTTCAATACAACAGATCATTTTACAATTTCCTGCTACACAATTGAATCTATTTTTAATTAAGCATCATAATTCATGAATCCAAATACATTTTTCGTATAATAGAAAAGTATAACCATAAGAAATTTAAAGCTTCGGTAAGGTTATACATTTATTTAGAGTGTCCGAATGTATTATGTTCAGTAGTCAAGCAAAAGGGACACAAACAAGTTGGCAGCGGTGGGATTCGAACCCACGCCTCCGAAGAGACTGGTGCCTTAAACCAGCGCCTTAGACCGCTCGGCCACACTACCTTCGCAACACAGTTTTCTATCAAATCTCAATTTTGTTCTGAAGTTATTCAAGTCATGCCAAGAAATGAATTTATTTATTCGAAATCTACTTGATTTAAACTTCGTGAAACCACATTCTTTTCTTACACAAAAAGGAAAATTAAATTTTCTAAACTATTTAACGCCAAAAACAATTTTCAGTAGAAATGTAAGTCATATCTTCAGTGAATAAGGAAAAATTTATTTATCAATTTCGTTTACGTTAATCAATATGTTTTTCGTTGTTTTTCATGAGAAATGAATCGTAATAGTTTCTTCAATGCAAAAAAGTGATGAACCTTAATAATTTTTTGTGATGGTAACATATTACATGGGCTGCGTATCACTCACGTTATTCAGGTCTATCGGTAAATAAATAAATAAATGCTTTGGCAGCGGTGGGATTCGAACCCACGCCTCCGAAGAGACTGGTGCCTAAAACCAGCGCCTTGGACCGCTCGGCCACGCTACCACCGACAGACCCTTTAGTTATAATAATGAATTAAATACCGAGATCAATGTTATGCATAATGCCATATAAGTAAATTAAATAGATTCATTCTCGATTAAAGGTACCAAAAATGCACTTTTCTTTTCCAAATGGACATAGAAAATATATATTTATAAGAAAATATAACATAAAACGTTTGCCAAGAAATGTTACTAATGTCAACAATGCTTCAATACAACAGATCATTTTACAGTTTCCTGCTACGCAATTGAATCTATTTTTAATTAATCATCATAATTCATGAATCCAAATACATTTTTCGTATAATAGAAAAGTATAACCATAAGAAATTTAAAGCTTCGGTAAGGTTATACATTTATTTAGAGTGTCCGAATGTATTATGTTCAGTAGTCAAGCAAAAGGGACACAAACAAGTTGGCAGCGGTGGGATTCGAACCCACGCCTCCGAAGAGACTGGTGCCTTAAACCAGCGCCTTAGACCGCTCGGCCACACTACCTTCGCAACACAGTTTTCTATCAAATCTCAATTTTGTTCTGAAGTTATTCAAGTCATGCCAAGAAATGAATTTATTTATTCGAAATCTACTTGATTTAAACTTCGTGAAACCACATTCTTTTCTTACACAAAAAGGAAAATTAAATTTTCTAAAATATTTAACGCCAAAAACAATTTTCAGTAGAAATGTAAGTCATATCTTCAGTGAATAAGGAAAAATTTATTTATCAATTTCGTTTACGTTAATCAATATGTTTTTCGTTGTTTTTCATGAGAAATGAATCGTAATAGTTTCTTCAATGCAAAAAAGTGATGAACCTTAATAATTTTTTGTGATGGTAACATATTACATGGGCTGAGTATCACTCACGTTATTCAGGTCTATCGGTAAATAAATAAATAAATGCTTTGGCAGCGGTGGGATTCGAACCCACGCCTCCGAAGAGACTGGTGCCTAAAACCAGCGCCTTGGACCGCTCGGCCACGCTACCACCGACAGACCCTTTAGTTATAATAATGAATTAAATACCGAGATCAATGTTATGCATAATGCCATATAGGTAAATTAAATAGATTCATTCTCGATTAAAGGTACCAAAAATGCACTTTTCTTTTCCAAATGGACATAGAAAATATATATTTATAAGAAAATATAACATAAAACGTATCCAAGAAATGTTACTAAGGTCAACAATGCTTCAATACAACAGATCATTTTACAGTTTCCTGCTACGCAATTGAATCTATTTTTAATTAATCATCATAATTCATGAATCCAAATACATTTTTCGTATAATAGAAAAGTATAACCATAAGAAATTTAAAGCTTCGGTAAGGTTATACATTTATTTAGAGTGTCCGAATGTATTATGTTCAGTAGTCAAGCAAAAGGGACACAAACAAGTTGGCAGCGGTGGGATTCGAACCCACGCCTCCGAAGAGACTGGTGCCTTAAACCAGCGCCTTAGACCGCTCGGCCACACTACCTTCGCAACACAGTTTTCTATCAAATCTCAATTTTGTTCTGAAGTTATTCAAGTCATGCCAAGAAATGAATTTATTATTCGAAATCTACTTGATTTAAACTTCGTGAAACCACATTCTTTTCTTACACAAAAAGGAAAATTAAATTTTCTAAACTATTTAACGCCAAAAACAATTTTCAGTAGAAATGTAAGTCATATCTTCAGTGAATAAGGAAAAATTTATTTATCAATTTCGTTTACGTTAATCAATATGTTTTTCGTTGTTTTTCATGAGAAATGAATCGTAATAGTTTCTTCAATGCAAAAAAGTGATGAACCTTAATAATTTTTTGTGATGGTAACATATTACATGGGCTGCGTATCACTCACGTTATTCAGGTCTATCGGTAAATAAATAAATAAATGCTTTGGCAGCGGTGGGATTCGAACCCACGCCTCCGAAGAGACTGGTGCCTAAAACCAGCGCCTTGGACCGCTCGGCCACGCTACCACCGACAGACCCTTTAGTTATAATAATGAATTAAATACCGAGATCAATGTTATGCATAATGCCATATAGGTAAATTAAATAGATTCATTCTCGATTAAAGGTACCAAAAATGCACTTTTCTTTTCCAAATGGACATAGAAAATATATATTTATAAGAAAATATAACATAAAACGTTTGCCAAGAAATGTTACTAATGTCAACAATGCTTCAATACAACAGATCATTTTACAGTTTCCTGCTACGCAATTGAATCTATTTTTAATTAATCATCATAATTCATGAATCCAAATACATTTTTCGTATAATAGAAAAGTATAACCATAAGAAATTTAAAGCTTCGGTAAGGTTATACATTTATTTAGAGTGTCCGAATGTATTATGTTCAGTAGTCAAGCAAAAGGGACACAAACAAGTTGGCAGCGGTGGGATTCGAACCCACGCCTCCGAAGAGACTGGTGCCTTAAACCAGCGCCTTAGACCGCTCGGCCACACTACCTTCGCAACACAGTTTTCTATCAAATCTCAATTTTGTTCTGAAGTTATTCAAGTCATGCCAAGAAATGAATTTATTTATTCGAAATCTACTTGATTTAAACTTCGTGAAACCACATTCTTTTCTTACACAAAAAGGAAAATTAAATTTTCTAAAATATTTAACGCCAAAAACAATTTTCAGTAGAAATGTAAGTCATATCTTCAGTGAATAAGGAAAAATTTATTTATCAATTTCGTTTACGTTAATCAATATGTTTTTCGTTGTTTTTCATGAGAAATGAATCGTAATAGTTTCTTCAATGCAAAAAAGTGATGAACCTTAATAATTTTTTGTGATGGTAACATATTACATGGGCTGCGTATCACTCACGTTATTCAGGTCTATCGGTAAATAAATAAATAAATGCTTTGGCAGCGGTGGGATTCGAACCCACGCCTCCGAAGAGACTGGTGCCTAAAACCAGCGCCTTGGACCGCTCGGCCACGCTACCACCGACAGACCCTTTAGTTATAATAATGAATTAAATACCGAGATCAATGTTATGCATAATGCCATATAAGTAAATTAAATAGATTCATTCTCGATTAAAGGTACCAAAAATGCACTTTTCTTTTCCAAATGGACATAGAAAATATATATTTATAAGAAAATATAACATAAAACGTTGGCCAAGAAATGTTACTAAGATCAACAATGCTTCAATACAACAGATCATTTTACAGTTTCCTGCTACGCAATTGAATCTATTTTTAATTAATCATCATAATTCATGAATCCAAATACATTTTTCGTATAATAGAAAAGTATAACCATAAGAAATTTAAAGCTTCGGTAAGGTTATACATTTATTTAGAGTGTCCGAATGTATTATGTTCAGTAGTCAAGCAAAAGGGACACAAACAAGTTGGCAGCGGTGGGATTCGAACCCACGCCTCCGAAGAGACTGGTGCCTTAAACCAGCGCCTTAGACCGCTCGGCCACACTACCTTCGCAACACAGTTTTCTATCAAATCTCAATTTTGTTCTGAAGTTATTCAAGTCATGCCAAGAAATGAATTTATTTATTCGAAATCTACTTGATTTAAACTTTGTGAAACCACATTCTTTTCTTACACAAAAAGGAAAATTAAATTTTCTAAAATATTTAACGCCAAAAACAATTTTCAGTAGAAATGTAAGTCATATCTTCAGTGAATAAGGAAAAATTTATTTATCAATTTCGTTTACGTTAATCAATATGTTTTTTCGTTGTTTTTCATGAGAAATGAATCGTAATAGTTTCTTCAATGCAAAAAAGTGATGAACCTTAATAATTTTTTGTGATGGTACCATATTACATGGGCTGCGTATCACTCACGTTATTCAGGTCTATCGGTAAATAAATAAATAAATGCTTTGGCAGCGGTGGGATTCGAACCCACGCCTCCGAAGAGACTGGTGCCTAAAACCAGCGCCTTGGACCGCTCGGCCACGCTACCACCGACAGACCCTTTAGTTATAATAATGAATTAAATACCGAGATCAATGTTATGCATAATGCCATATAAGTAAATTAAATAGATTCATTCTCGATTAAAGGTACCAAAAATGCACTTTTCTTTTCCAAATGGACATAGAAAATATATATTTATAAGAAAATATAACATAAAACGTTTGCCAAGAAATGTTACTAATGTCAACAATGCTTCAATACAACAGATCATTTTACAGTTTCCTGCTACGCAATTGAATCTATTTTTAATTAATCATCATAATTCATGAATCCAAATACATTTTTCGTATAATAGAAAAGTATAACCATAAGAAATTTAAAGCTTCGGTAAGGTTATACATTTATTTAGAGTGTCCGAATGTATTATGTTCAGTAGTCAAGCAAAAGGGACACAAACAAGTTGGCAGCGGTGGGATTCGAACCCACGCCTCCGAAGAGACTGGTGCCTTAAACCAGCGCCTTAGACCGCTCGGCCACACTACCTTCGCAACACAGTTTTCTATCAAATCTCAATTTTGTTCTGAAGTTATTCAAGTCATGCCAAGAAATGAATTTATTTATTCGAAATCTACTTGATTTAAACTTCGTGAAACCACATTCTTTTCTTACACAAAAAGGAAAATTAAATTTTCTAAAATATTTAACGCCAAAAACAATTTTCAGTAGAAATGTAAGTCATATCTTCAGTGAATAAGGAAAAATTTATTTATCAATTTCGTTTACGTTAATCAATATGTTTTTCGTTGTTTTTCATGAGAAATGAATCGTAATAGTTTCTTCAATGCAAAAAAGTGATGAACCTTAATAATTTTTTGTGATGGTACCATATTACATGGGCTGAGTATCACTCACGTTATTCAGGTCTATCGGTAAATAAATAAATAAATGCTTTGGCAGCGGTGGGATTCGAACCCACGCCTCCGAAGAGACTGGTGCCTAAAACCAGCGCCTTGGACCGCTCGGCCACGCTACCACCGACAGACCCTTTAGTTATAATAATGAATTAAATACCGAGATCAATGTTATGCATAATGCCATATAAGTAAATTAAATAGATTCATTCTCGATTAAAGGTACCAAAAATGCACTTTTCTTTCCAAATGGACATTAGAAAATATATATTTATAAGAAAATATAACATAAAACGTTGCCAAGAAATGTTACTAAGATCAACAATGCTTCAATACAACAGATCATTTTACAATTTCCTGCTACACAATTGAATCTATTTTTAATTAATCATCATAATTCATGAATCCAAATACATTTTTCGTATAATAGAAAAGTATAACCATAAGAAATTTAAAGCTTCGGTAAGGTTATACATTTACTTAGAGTGTCCGAATGTATTATGTTCAGTAGTCAAGCAAAAATGACACAAACAAGTTGGCAGCGGTCGGATTCGAACCCACGCCTCCGAAGAGACTGGTGCCTAAAACCAGCGCCTTGGACCGCTCGGCCACGCTACCACGGACAGACCCTTTAGTTATAATAATGAATTAAATACCGAGATCAATGTTATGCATAATGCCATATAAGTAAATTAAATAGATTCATTCTCGATTAAAGGTACCAAAAATGCACTTTTCTTTTCCAAATGGACATAGAAAATATATATTTATAAGAAAATATAACATAAAACGTTGGCCAAGAAATGTTACTAACATCAACAATGCTTCAATACAACAGATCATTTTACAGTTTCCTGCTACACAATTGAATCTATTTTTAATTAAGCATCATAATTCATGAATCCAAATACATTTTTCGTATAATAGAAAAGTATAACCATAAGAAATTTAAAGCTTCGGTAAGGTTATACATTTATTTAGAGTGTCCGAATGTATTATGTTCAGTAGTCAAGCAAAAGGGACACAAACAAGTTGGCAGCGGTGGGATTCGAACCCACGCCTCCGAAGAGACTGGTGCCTTAAACCAGCGCCTTAGACCGCTCGGCCACACTACCTTCGCAACACAGTGTTCTATCAAATCTCAATTTTGTTCTGAAGTTATTCAAGTCATGCCAAGAAATGAATTTATATATTCGAAATCTACTTGATTTAAACTTCGTGAAACCACATTCTTTTCTTACAAAAAAAGGAAAATTAAATTTTCTAAACTATTTAACGCCAAAAACAATTTTCAGTAGAAATGTAAGTCATATCTTCAGTGAATAAGGAAAAATTTATTTATCAATTTCGTTTACGTTAATCAATATGTTTCTCGTTGTTTTTCATGAGAAATGAATCGTAATAGTTTCTTCAATGCAAAAAAGTGATGAACCTTCATAATTTTTTGTGATGGTAATATATTACATGCGCTGCGTATCACTCACGTTATTCAGGTCTATCGGTAAATAAATAAATAAATGCTTTGGCAGCGGTGGGATTCGAACCCACGCCTCCGAAGAGACTGGTGCCTAAAACCAGCGCCTTGGACCGCTCGGCCACGCTACCACCGACAGACCCTTTAGTTATAATAATGAATTAAATACCGAGATCAATGTTATGCATAATGCCATATAAGTAAATTAAATAGATTCATTCTCGATTAAAGGTACCAAAAATGCACTTTTCTTTTCCAAATGGACATAGAAAATATATATTTATAAGAAAATATAACATAAAACGTTGGCCAAGAAATGTTACTAAGATCAACAATGCTTCAATACAACAGATCATTTTACAATTTCCTGCTACACAATTGAATCTATTTTTAATTAAGCATCATAATTCATGAATCCAAATACATTTTTCGTATAATAGAAAAGTATAACCATAAGAAATTTAAAGCTTCGGTAAGGTTATACATTTATTTAGAGTGTCCGAATGTATTATGTTCAGTAGTCAAGCAAAAGGGACACAAACAAGTTGGCAGCGGTGGGATTCGAACCCACGCCTCCGAAGAGACTGGTGCCTTAAACCAGCGCCTTAGACCGCTCGGCCACACTACCTTCGCAACACAGTGTTCTATCAAATCTCAATTTTGTTCTGAAGTTATTCAAGTCATGCCAAGAAATGAATTTATATATTCGAAATCTACTTGATTTAAACTTCGTGAAACCACATTCTTTTCTTACACAAAAAGGAAAATTAAATTTTCTAAACTATTTAACGCCAAAAACAATTTTCAGTAGAAATGTAAGTCATATCTTCAGTGAATAAGGAAAAATTTATTTATCAATTTCGTTTACGTTAATCAATATGTTTTTCGTTGTTTTTCATGAGAAATGAATCGTAATAGTTTCTTCAATGCAAAAAAGTGATGAACCTTCATAATTTTTTGTGATGGTAATATATTACATGCGCTGCGTATCACTCACGTTATTCAGGTCTATCGGTAAATAAATAAATAAATGCTTTGGCAGCGGTGGGATTCGAACCCACGCCTCCGAAGAGACTGGTGCCTAAAACCAGCGCCTTGGACCGCTCGGCCACGCTACCACCGACAGACCCTTTAGTTATAATAATGAATTAAATACCGAGATCAATGTTATGCATAATGCCATATAAGTAAATTAAATAGATTCATTCTCGATTAAAGGTACCAAAAATGCACTTTTCTTTTCCAAATGGACATAGAAAATATATATTTATAAGAAAATATAACATAAAACGTTGGCCAAGAAATGTTACTAAGATCAACAATGCTTCAATACAACAGATCATTTTACAATTTCCTGCTACACAATTGAATCTATTTTTAATTAAGCATCATAATTCATGAATCCAAATACATTTTTCGTATAATAGAAAAGTATAACCATAAGAAATTTAAAGCTTCGGTAAGGTTATACATTTATTTAGAGTGTCCGAATGTATTATGTTCAGTAGTCAAGCAAAAGGGACACAAACAAGTTGGCAGCGGTGGGATTCGAACCCACGCCTCCGAAGAGACTGGTGCCTTAAACCAGCGCCTTAGACCGCTCGGCCACACTACCTTCGCAACACAGTGTTCTATCAAATCTCAATTTTGTTCTGAAGTTATTCAAGTCATGCCAAGAAATGAATTTATATATTCGAAATCTACTTGATTTAAACTTCGTGAAACCACATTCTTTTCTTACACAAAAAGGAAAATTAAATTTTCTAAACTATTTAACGCCAAAAACAATTTTCAGTAGAAATGTAAGTCATATCTTCAGTGAATAAGGAAAAATTTATTTATCAATTTCGTTTACGTTAATCAATATGTTTTTCGTTGTTTTTCATGAGAAATGAATCGTAATAGTTTCTTCAATGCAAAAAAGTGATGAACCTTCATAATTTTTTGTGATGGTAATATATTACATGCGCTGCGTATCACTCACGTTATTCAGGTCTATCGGTAAATAAATAAATAAATGCTTTGGCAGCGGTGGGATTCGAACCCACGCCTCCGAAGAGACTGGTGCCTAAAACCAGCGCCTTGGACCGCTCGGCCACGCTACCACCGACAGACCCTTTAGTTATAATAATGAATTAAATACCGAGATCAATGTTATGCATAATGCCATATAAGTAAATTAAATAGATTCATTCTCGATTAAAGGTACCAAAAATGCACTTTTCTTTTCCAAATGGACATAGAAAATATATATTTATAAGAAAATATAACATAAAACGTTGGCCAAGAAATGTTACTAAGATCAACAATGCTTCAATACAACAGATCATTTTACAATTTCCTGCTACACAATTGAATCTATTTTTAATTAAGCATCATAATTCATGAATCCAAATACATTTTTCGTATAATAGAAAAGTATAACCATAAGAAATTTAAAGCTTCGGTAAGGTTATACATTTATTTAGAGTGTCCGAATGTATTATGTTCAGTAGTCAAGCAAAAGGGACACAAACAAGTTGGCAGCGGTGGGATTCGAACCCACGCCTCCGAAGAGACTGGTGCCTTAAACCAGCGCCTTAGACCGCTCGGCCACACTACCTTCGCAACACAGTGTTCTATCAAATCTCAATTTTGTTCTGAAGTTATTCAAGTCATGCCAAGAAATGAATTTATATATTCGAAATCTACTTGATTTAAACTTCGTGAAACCACATTCTTTTCTTACACAAAAAGGAAAATTAAATTTTCTAAACTATTTAACGCCAAAAACAATTTTCAGTAGAAATGTAAGTCATATCTTCAGTGAATAAGGAAAAATTTATTTATCAATTTCGTTTACGTTAATCAATATGTTTTTCGTTGTTTTTCATGAGAAATGAATCGTAATAGTTTCTTCAATGCAAAAAAGTGATGAACCTTCATAATTTTTTGTGATGGTAATATATTACATGCGCTGCGTATCACTCACGTTATTCAGGTCTATCGGTAAATAAATAAATAAATGCTTTGGCAGCGGTGGGATTCGAACCCACGCCTCCGAAGAGACTGGTGCCTAAAACCAGCGCCTTGGACCGCTCGGCCACGCTACCACCGACAGACCCTTTAGTTATAATAATGAATTAAATACCGAGATCAATGTTATGCATAATGCCATATAAGTAAATTAAATAGATTCATTCTCGATTAAAGGTACCAAAAATGCACTTTTCTTTTCCAAATGGACATAGAAAATATATATTTATAAGAAAATATAACATAAAACGTTTGCCAAGAAATGTTACTAATGTCAACAATGCTTCAATACAACAGATCATTTTACAGTTTCCTGCTACACAATTGAATCTATTTTTAATTAAGCATCATAATTCATGAATCCAAATACATTTTTCGTATAATAGAAAAGTATAACCATAAGAAATTTAAAGCTTCGGTAAGGTTATACATTTATTTAGAGTGTCCGAATGTATTATGTTCAGTAGTCAAGCAAAAGGGACACAAACAAGTTGGCAGCGGTGGGATTCGAACCCACGCCTCCGAAGAGACTGGTGCCTTAAACCAGCGCCTTAGACCGCTCGGCCACACTACCTTCGCAACACAGTTTTCTATCAAATGTCAATTTTGTTCTGAAGTTATACAAGTCATGCCAAGAAATGAATTTATTCGAAATCTACTTGATTTAAACTTCGTGAAACCACATTCTTTTCTTACACAAAAAGGAAAATTAAATTTTCTAAAATATTTAACGCCAAAAACAATTTTCAGTAGAAATGTAAGTCATATCTTCAGTGAATAAGGAAAAATTTATTTATCAATTTCGTTTACGTTAATCAATATGTTTCTCGTTGTTTTTCATGAGAAATGAATCGTAATAGTTTCTTCAATGCAAAAAAGTGATGAACCTTCATAATTTTTTGTGATGGTAATATATTACATGCGCTGCGTATCACTCACGTTATTCAGGTCTATCGGTAAATAAATAAATAAATGCTTTGGCAGCGGTGGGATTCGAACCCACGCCTCCGAAGAGACTGGTGCCTAAAACCAGCGCCTTGGACCGCTCGGCCACGCTACCACCGACAGACCCTTTAGTTATAATAATGAATTAAATACCGAGATCAATGTTATGCATAATGCCATATAAGTAAATTAAATAGATTCATTCTCGATTAAAGGTACCAAAAATGCACTTTTCTTTTCCAAATGGACATAGAAAATATATATTTATAAGAAAATATAACATAAAACGTTGGCCAAGAAATGTTACTAAGATCAACAATGCTTCAATACAACAGATCATTTTACAGTTTCCTGCTACGCAATTGAATCTATTTTTAATTAATCATCATAATTCATGAATCCAAATACATTTTTCGTATAATAGAAAAGTATAACCATAAGAAATTTAAAGCTTCGGTAAGGTTATACATTTATTTAGAGTGTCCGAATGTATTATGTTCAGTAGTCAAGCAAAAGGGACACAAACAAGTTGGCAGCGGTGGGATTCGAACCCACGCCTCCGAAGAGACTGGTGCCTTAAACCAGCGCCTTAGACCGCTCGGCCACACTACCTTCGCAACACAGTTTTCTATCAAATCTCAATTTTGTTCTGAAGTTATTCAAGTCATGCCAAGAAATGAATTTTTTATTCGAAATCTACTTGATTTAAACTTCGTGAAACCACATTCTTTTCTTACACAAAAAGGAAAATTAAATTTTCTAAAATATTTAACGCCAAAAACAATTTTCAGTAGAAATGTAAGTCATATCTTCAGTGAATAAGGAAAAATTTATTTATCAATTTCGTTTACGTTAATCAATATGTTTTTCGTTGTTTTTCATGAGAAATGAATCGTAATAGTTTCTTCAATGCAAAAAAGTGATGAACCTTCATAATTTTTTGTGATGGTAATATATTACATGGGCTGCGTATCACTCACGTTATTCAGGTCTATCGGTAAATAAATAAATAAATGCTTTGGCAGCGGTGGGATTCGAACCCACGCCTCCGAAGAGACTGGTGCCTAAAACCAGCGCCTTGGACCGCTCGGCCACGCTACCACCGACAGACCCTTTAGTTATAATAATGAATTAAATACCGAGATCAATGTTATGCATAATGCCATATAAGTAAATTAAATAGATTCATTCTCGATTAAAGGTACCAAAAATGCACTTTTCTTTTCCAAATGGACATAGAAAATATATATTTATAAGAAAATATAACATAAAACGTTTGCCAAGAAATGTTACTAAGGTCAACAATGCTTCAATACAACAGATCATTTTACAGTTTCCTGCTACGCAATTGAATCTATTTTTAATTAATCATCATAATTCATGAATCCAAATACATTTTTCGTATAATAGAAAAGTATAACCATAAGAAATTTAAAGCTTCGGTAAGGTTATACATTTATTTAGAGTGTCCGAATGTATTATGTTCAGTAGTCAAGCAAAAGGGACACAAACAAGTTGGCAGCGGTGGGATTCGAACCCACGCCTCCGAAGAGACTGGTGCCTTAAACCAGCGCCTTAGACCGCTCGGCCACACTACCTTCGCAACACAGTGTTCTATCAAATCTCAATTTTGTTCTGAAGTTATTCAAGTCATGCCAAGAAATGAATTTATTTATTCGAAATCTACTTGATTTAAACTTCGTGAAACCACATTCTTTTCTTACACAAAAAGGAAAATTAAATTTTCTAAACTATTTAACGCCAAAAACAATTTTCAGTAGAAATGTAAGTCATATCTTCAGTGAATAAGGAATAATTTATTTATCAATTTCGTTTACGTTACTCTATATGTATTTCGTTGTTTTTCATGAGAAATCAATCCTAATAATTTCTTCATTGCAGAAAAGTGATAAACCTTAATAATTTTTTGTGATGTTCACATATTACATGGGCTATGTATCACTCAATTTATTCAGGTCTATCGGTAAATTAATAAATAATATGGCAGCGGTCGTATTCGAACCCACTCCTCCGAAGTGACTGGTAGCTAAAGCCAGCGCCTTGGACCGTTCGGCCACGATACTTCCGACCGACCCTTTAGTTATATTAATGAATTAAATACCGAGATCAATGTTATACATAATGCCATATAAGTAAATTAAATAGATTCATTTTCGAATAAAGGTACCAAGAATGCACTTTTCTTTTCCAAATGGTCATAGAAAATAAATATTTATAAGAAAATATAACACAAAACGTTTGCCAAGACATGTTACTTAGATCAACAATGCTTCAATACAACAGATCTTTTCATTTACAGTTTCCGAAGGTATTCAGTTCAGTAGTCAAGCAAAAGGGACACAAACAAGTTGGCTGCGGTGGGACTCGAACCCACGCCTCCGAAGTGACTGGTGTCTTAAACAAGCGTCTTAGACCGCTCGTCCACTCTACCTTCGTAGGGCCGATTAGTTTTAATTATCAATTTTATACCAAACATCTTATTAATAAAAGAGAGTGTTTGCGCGCGCGTGTGTGTGTGTGTGTGCGATCCCCAGGCGAATCTGTGAAGCTTACAGACGTCAAATTTGGCACACGGGTAGTGCAGACTATGGGAAGGTGCACCTCGAGGCCCGAATTTTAAATTTTATTCTAGAAAAATTTTTATTTTATGTTTTGTGCGATATTCTATGTTTTTTTAACTTCAGATTACGATATCTCGGCAAAAAATGATCGTAGAATTTTGATCTTTTTACAATCTAAGACTACAGACATTTCTCCTTCAAACAAGACCTCATTTGTTTAAAAATAATTTAAAACAGACTAATATTTTCATCAAAATATTAGAACCATTTTTTTAATTTTTTTACGCCTTTTTATGCATCTACGATCGATGCTCTTCGTGTTTTTATCTTACAAGGAAAATATTTACATCATCTGGAAGATGAAAGCTTTCTCATTCATATGAACCTCATTTCAAGTCTCTATCTCAAAATTTCGATTTTTAATTGAATTTTTAAAGAACAATACGTCAACGCAAATTCCCCGCTTGAATCTTCAAGTGCGGTTTGAAGAACCTTTTTTTCCACCCATAGGCGAGGGGGAGGGGGGGGAGGCTCGAAGAAAGAATATTTCGCCCATTTGTGGAGGGTTGGACCGAACGAAATTTCTCGCCGGGGGGGGGGGGAGAATTTTTCTACGGTCGATGCTCTTCGTGTTTTTATCTTACAAAGAAAATATTTACATCATCTGGAAGATGAAAGCTTTCTCATTCATATAAACCTCATTTCAAGTCTCTATCTTAAAATTTCGATTTTTAATTGAATTTTAAAGAACGATATTTCAACACAAATTTTATGTGGTTCTTTCAACGCGGTACTCTAGGCGTTGGAATCAATCATTCATAAGAAATGCGCATGCGCACAAGGAAACGTTTTATTTACTTTTGCCGGTGTTCACTTTTTCTGTATTCTGTCAATTTTTGTTTAATTTAGTTACTTTTTTGCATATTCTTTCTTTTTATGCTTCTGTCTGAAACTCTGGAATATTTTTTATTATCATTCTAATACTTCGAAACTTAACAATGTTTACCAGGGGTGTTTTAAAACAACTGTTAATTATGTTTGTATTTAGCTTTGAGAAAAAATAATTTTGTAAAGGTTTTTTTGGTCTTTTATGCTAAAATAGCACTTATAGATCAAAAAAGAAACAAAAACTTACCTGTAAATAGCATACCTTTTTTATAAATTGATCAATTTGAAGTAATTTTTAATGAAATTTAGCTAAAACACCTATCATTCTGCATAAAATCCTAAAGCTAATATTTTAAACTAATTTTAGCTTTTGATTGTGGAAATTTTTGATGTTAAAACATGTTAACAATGTATTAAATATGCATTATTTTGTACGTCAAATATAGTTGCACATTAATTTTATAGAAATTTGTGGTATGACTTTCTTAAGTAGCATGATTTATTTTTTCTCGATGATATATTTTTCTTAATTGTCATATTTTGAGAACATAACTTTTTTAAATTAAAAAAAAACACAAATAACAGTTTAGGTTAACAAGAATTATTGTCAAGAATTATATTTCACATGATTGGACAAGCCACAGGTCAAGAAGTGTTGAAATTAATGGAGGTAAGGTTAATTTTTTTTACATGCAGTAATTTTTTCATGTCCTGATTCATAAATTAGAATCGATAGCTGATTTATACCTCATTTATATTTTTAGAATTTAACTTCTTACTTCTGTTTTAACTTTCCTTTCTATTTTACCATCATGTTTTGTTTTGCTATTATTGAAGTCTGTAAAATATTTTTCATTGCTTACTACGATTTAAAAAATTTTTTGTACTATTGGCCTGTACTTTTTTATTCATACTGTGTTAATCATACTGTTATTTTTTCTACGTTATTTATACTGTATTTAGTTTTTAAATTGATTTGGTATTGTTTACTTTTCAGCTTTTCCCGAATGATTTTCCGAATCTTTACCCCGGAAAGAGAAGCGAGACTGGAAGAAATCAGACAACAACAGCAAAGAATAGTTGGACAAAAACCACAGGATGGTCATGATTTGTTAGCAAGAGTGTTTCATGAAAAACAAAAATCACTTATGAGTCTCATCACAAAGGCAAAGATTTTTGGTTAAGTTAGGTGTCATATGTACACCATAATTGCAGTTTTGGCTGATTTAAACTCTGTATTCTCACATTTTGATGCCCCTGTAGCAGTAGTGGATTACATGGTTAACTGGAGTTACTCATTTTGTTCCATTTTAAAGGAATTAGGCTGTGGTTCATATGGGAATGGCGTTTAGAAACATACGGCATATGAGGCATATATTACGGATCAAATAATAGCCAAAGATGACACCACTTCAGTCAGTTGTCACAAAACAACTGTCTCTGTCCACATGTTGCAGAAGCCTCCTCTACACGATTTCTTCACTCGGGAATGGCGTTTAGAAACATACGGCATATGAGGCAGATATTACGGATCAAATAATAGCCAAAGAAAGCAAGTGTCTATAGACAATGCGTGGATTGTCCCGTATTGCCCTCTACTAACCACAATTTTCAATGCCCATATAAATGTAGAGTACTGTAATTCAGTTTTATAGTGTGGCGTGTGAGTGGAACACTGGTGTGTGGTTTTCAAATGATTTTAGCTTTTACTGGAAATTAGCAGAACATTAGCATCCAAAATAGTAATCTTTTGGAAAGTTTTTATTTATATACACAACTTACTACCATAATACTCTTAAAATTTATATTTTAACGCATTTCGGTTACTGCTGTTGTTTGTAAACACACGATCTTCATTGCCATGCTCATTTCAAAAATTTCTCATTGAGATGATGCTCATTTAATGCGTGTTTTCAAAAGTGAAATATACCATGTTCTATAAATGCCCCGAAAATATTTCTATAGTGGAAATGTAGACAGATTAAAGAATTTAAGTAAACTTGTGTGTAATTTATACATTTGTGTGTGTTTAATTATTTAAATTAATAGATTTATATTTTTTATACGTTTTATTCTTGCATTCTTTTAGGGGTTTTATAGTGTTGCGTGTAAGTGGAACACTGGTGTGTGGTTTTCAAATGATTTTAGCTTTTACTGGAAATTAGCAGAACATTAGCTCCCAAAACAGTAATCGTTTGGAAAGTTTTGAATTTAATTTATTAAATGCTGATCACAAGATTTCTTTTCTTTTTGTGATACTTTAAATTAATTTTGCGTCACGTGCATAACAACGAAATTAATTGACAAAGAAAATATTAAAATACAGTAAAAGATAAAATTTAACCACTAGACAAATTGAGATGGAAATTTTTAAAACTTTTGTTCAAATTAGTATGTTTTATGAATATTAAATCAAATCTATATATAAAACTGTAATTTCCTCTCAAAATATGCTTCGCCATGACGATAAATAAGTCCCAAGGCGAGACTTTAAAATATGCTGGCGTACATTTACGAGAAAATTGTTTCTCGCACGGTCAGTTTTACGTAGCTTGCTCACGCGTAAGTTCGCAGACGAGCCTGGTAATATTAGTTCCGCCCAATGAAGAAACAAAATATATTGTTTATAAGAAAATCCTCTAAAAAGCAATTTCACAACTTTTTCATTGTAATTATCCTAAAATGTACCCCGTAGCGAAGCACGGGTATTCAGCTAGTATTCTTATAATGCCAACAATTAAATTATAATCAAGCAATTTTCGAGTAAATGTACTTACCATATCCTTCCTCTTTTCCATCCTACAAAAGAAAAATCAATTTACTAAATATTTTGACACTAAAAAAAAACATTGAATACCGTTGTTTGTCAATTCATCAGTGAATAAGGCTTGAAGCAAAAGTTTGTGATTAACAATCACGTTAATCAATAAGTTTTGGATATTTCACTTAAGAATTCAAAGGTAATACGTTTCTGGATTAAGAACAGCTACAAAACCTTGAGAAATTTTAAGCTCTGGTAAGGTATACTTGGTCCAAATTTGTTCACCTTTGTGAGTAAACAAATAAAATATTTGGCAGGGGAGAGAGATGTGATCCCATGTCACCGTAGTGACTGTGGCCTGAAACCAGCGCCTTGCACCTCTGGGTCCCGCTACCTGCGACTGACCGCCTGCTTTAAATTAACATTTATGTAACGAAATAAATCTTATAATATCATATCTGTAAATTTAAATAAATTTATATACAAATTATTATAACAAGGTTAATTCTTTTTTCAATGAGGTCATATATAACATAGTTTTACAAGAAAATACTGCACCAAAAACGTGACCAAAGAAGTGTTACTCCCATTATCAACGAATTATAAATTAGACTTTATTAGACATTTCGGCGAAACCATTCAAAATATTTTAAATAATCTGTCCTAATTTATTTGTAGGGGAGATGAAAAGCATAACCATAAGGAATAAAAAGCTTTTCTAGCTTATACCACGGATTTCGATTGTCCGAAGGTATTCTATTCAATAATTAAACAAAATGCTCATAAACAAGCTGGCAGCGGTTGGATTCGAACCGACTCCTCCGAAGAGACTGGTCCCTTAAACCAGCGCCTTAGACCGCTCCGCCACGCTACCATCGCAACACAACTTCCTATCAAATCTCAATTTTATTCTGAAATTATTGAAGTAATGCCAACGAATGAATTCAAATCAAGTAGATTTCGAATAAATATACTTCGTAAAACCACATTCTTTTCCAACACAAAAAGGAAAATTAAATTTCCTAAAGTATTTAACGCCAAAAACAATTTTTAGTAGAGTTGTAAGTCATATCATCAGTGAATAAGGAATAAATTATTTTTCAATTTCGTTTACGTTAATCAATATGCTTTTCGGTATTATTCATGAGAAATTAATCGTAATATTTTCTTCAATGCAAAAAAGTGCAAAACCTTAATAATTTTTTGTGATGGTAACGTATTACATGGGCTACGTATCACTCAAGTTTTTCAGGTCTATCGGTAAATAAATAAATAAATGATTTGACAGCGATGGGATTCGAGCCCACGCCTCTGAAGAGACTGGTGCCTAAAACCAGCGCCTTGGACCGCTCGGCTATGCTACTTGCGACGGTTCTTTTAGTTATAATAATAAATTAAATGCAGAGATCAATGTTATGCATAATGCCATATAAGTAAATTAAATATATTCATTTTCGAATACATGTACCAAGAATACACTTTTCTTTTCCAAATGGATATAGAAAATATATATTTATAAGAAAATATAACATAAAACGTTTGGCAAGAAATGTTACTAAGATCAACAATGCTTCAATACAACAGATCATTTTAGAGTTTTCTGCTACGCAATTGAATCTATTTTTAAATAATCATCATAATTAATGAATCCAAATACATTTTTCGATAACAGAAAAGTATAACCATAAGAGATTTAAAGCTTCGGTAAGTTTTTACATGTATTTTAGTGTCCGAAGGTATTCTGTTCAGTAGTTAAGCAAAAGGGACATAAACAAGTTGGTGGCAGTGGCCTTCGAATCACGCCCCCGAAGAGACTGGTGCCTTAAATCAGAGCCTTAAATCGCTCGGCCACGCTACCTTCGTAGTGCCGATTACTTTTAATAATCAATTTTATACCGAAATTATTGTTATAATGCCAACAATTAAATTATAATCAACCTATTTTCGAATAAACGCTCCTACCATTTCCTTGCTGTTTTCCAACCTACAAAGAAAAATCAATTTGCTAAAAATTTTAACACTAAAAAAAAAAACATTGAATACAGTTGTTAGTCAGTTCATGAGTGAATAAGGCATGAAGCAAAAATTTGTGATTAACAGTCACGTTATTCGATAAGTTTTGGATATTTCATTTAAGGAATCAAAGATAATACGTTTCTCGATTAAGATCAGCTACAAATTCTTGAGAAATTTTAAGCTCTGGTAAGGTTTACTTCGGCTAAAATTTTTCACGTTTGTGTGTAAATAAATAAACGATTTGGCAGGGAGGAGGGATGTGAACCCATGCCTCCTTAGTGACTGTGGCCTGAAACCAGCTCCTTGGACCTTTCGGTCCCGCTACCTGCGATTGACCGCCTGCTTTTAATTATCAATTTTAATTGATTACATAATAATGTAACGAAATAAATCTTATAATACCATAAGTATAACCATAAGAGATTAAACGCTTCGGTAAGATTTTACATGGATTTTGAGTGTACGAAGTTATTCTGTTTAGTAGTTAAGCAAAAGTGATACAAACAAGTTGGCAGCGGTGGGATCCGAACACACGCCTCCGAATAGAATGGTTCCTTAAACCAGCGCCCTAGACCGCTCGGCCTCTCTACCTCCGTTTGACCGCCTGCTGTTAGTTATCAATTATATGCCGAAATTAATCTTCTACTGCTATATGAGTAAATGAAAATGAATTTATTTTCGAATTAATGTAATTTGTGTATTTCATGTATTATGTTCCCGCAATTATCGTTCAGGGCAATAGGTCCCTTGAAAAACAATCGATCGTGCTTCCTCTCTCTCTGTATATATATATATATAAGGGTAAGCAAAAAATAAGTACCCCATTTCAGAGCCCGCTTAATGGAATAGCCAATTTGCCACGAAAAATTATTCTAATAAGCGAGATATTCCATTATCAGGGATCACATTGACATGCCCACAATGTTTCAAGTTACAGTTAAACCAAGAAAGCATTAAAAATTACCTAAATCATAGGCATATTTAAACTATAATAATTAACAAACACTTTAAAGACGCTAAAATTTAGAAATTTGAGGAAAAATGAGTTAATTTTATTGTAGAATATACAAATTTCCATAATTTTTGGAAAATAATTACAATGTTACTTACTTATTTGTTGCTAAAGAAGTCGGATAATTATTTTAGATAATAATTTCGATAAATATTTTAGACTGTTTACTATTCTGTGAATGCAGAAATCTGTTATTTGATTTTCTAGTTTATAAAATAAATGAAAGTCTGCATTTGGATTCGTTTCCAAGAAATCTCATATTATCACAAGCGTTATGAACATCAACATACGACGGAACCTTTTTAACGGTACATTCTTCATCAAATTCATCTTCATTGACTTCGCTTTGATCAAGTTGGTGGTTTGAAGTTTCACCACATTATACCAAGTCATTGGCGAAGTTAACAAAATTAGAAAATTTTCGTTCTGTCATTCCTTCTGGTGGTAAATCATTTGAATTTGCTATTGATTCCCCATTTAATTCATCATTTGTTACGTCTGTTGAAAATTTACATTTTACGAAACAATTTTTATTGCTTCAGAGGAAATATTATTCCATGATTTGTTCATCATATTAACAGCTGTAAGAATTGAAATGTGTCTAATAATTTTACTTGTTGAACTATTGATAGAAAATCCACTAGTATCATCTATGCAGGCTATGATCTTTTAACGACTTCTTTTCTATAATTCCTCTTAAAAAGTGATATAATTCTCTGGTCCATTGGCTGTAAAATAGCTGTAGTATTCGGAGGCAAAAAATGAAGTGCTACATTTTCTAGTCTTACGTCGACTTTATGGACTTGACAATTATCGATAAATAGGATAGATTTTCTTTTCATCTTATTCATCTCATTGTCAAATGACACTAACCAGTTTTGGAAGAAATTAGCAGTCATCCAAGCCTTTGAATTCGCTTCGTATTTAAATGGAAGAGATTTTACACCTCTAAAACATCGTGGGTTTTTGGATTTTTCTATTTCAAAAAGGGGCATTTTATGACTGCCGTCAGCATTAATACAGCATAAAACGGTCAGTGTGTCTTTCGGGATTTTTCCTCCAACAACTTTTTCGCCTTTTAAGCACAAAGTCCCATCAGGCATTGCTCTATAATAAAGCGCTGTTTCGTCCCACTTATACATACAAGAAAGAAGGACTGTAGTCTTGTAATAAAAAAGGTAATAATACATTTATCCAAGAACTGGCAACAGCTTCATCAGCATCACTTGCTTCACTGTGAATTTTTTTTTAAAGAAATTTGGTTTCTTCCTTTCTACCTGCACAACCAACCATTTGTAGCTTTAAAAACAGTTATATTTAACTGTTGTGCTAAATCTTCAGCTTTCTGATGCAATAATTATCCACTAACGGGAACATTACAAGCTCGTTTTTTTAGCAAACTACTGAAGAAGAGCATCTTCAACTTCAGATACTTTTCCAGTAAGTTTTCGCTTTTGATAAAGATTTTTGTTGCATTTCCAGTCATTCAAGACTTTTTCTTTATATTTTAACAATTTCGAAACTTTAGCTTGGGATATCTCAAACTTTTTTGAGAGTTCTAATTGCGTACACTTATTAACTTTTGCAAAGTCAATAACTTTTACTTTTTCTTTTAAACTAAGATCTTTTTCGTCTCGAAGACATTGTAGTAAAGCACAAGAGGGATGACTGATTTCACGAATGCGAACTGTCGAACTAATCGCCGTAGAAAATGTACAGTTAAATGTTCAAGGCTTGAGAACCCCCAAGATAATATGTTGCGCTTCTCCGAAGAGATTCGTTACAGCTGGTAATGCCCGTTCCCTTCAAGATAAGGACCTGTTGATGTTTCATATTTCCTTCACACACACGCCAGTAGCGTACGCAGGGGGGGTTAACACCCCCCTTTGGTTCTGATTACATATATTATTTAATTAAGTTTAAGCTTTGCACTGATTGCTCAAAACTACTCTTTCACAGTAACTCTCTAGTTCTCATGTGGGGGTGAAGCTTATTGCTCATTCTCTGAATAGGGAAACGTAGACTGAGCGGCCGAGCAATGCGGGGAGGGGAGGGGGATAAGCAAAAGAAAACAACAGTAAATTACCCTTCAAATCCACGAAAACGCCATTTCCCGCTACTGCGCACTTTCTCCGATGTGACACAACTGCTTTGAAAGACATTCAGTTACTGCACATTCATTATTGTACTTTACAGAAAAAAATTCTGAAAAGATGTGTGAGAAATAGAATCGATATCATCATGGCTAAAAATTATTCCTTTAAGCGGGATAGCTTCAAAACATGATATTCCATTAACCGGAAAATTTAACACAAAGAAATTACGAAGGTTTGGTACATCGGAAATTTATTACATTAAACGGGATATTCTTTTAACCGATATTCCATTAAGCGGGTTCGACTGTATATATATATATATATGTGTGTGTGTGTGTGTGTGTGTGTGTACACTGCTTGACAATTGCTAAGGAACAACTGGTTTTTTCAAACTAGCGTTCCCGACAGCAGACTATTCACAGTAAAACGAAATGCAGAGGGCGTAATAGGGCAGGACCTGTTATCTGTATAAAAGGCAGTGCATGAAAACTCTTTATTCATTCGAAAGTTCATGCAGTTAGGTGTTTGACGAAAATAGTGCCGTAGGTTTTTGGAAGTTATTTCTGTGAAAATTAGTGTGATGTGGCTATAATTAAGTGCAAAGTGTCTGCAAGACAACATTTGAGTGCGTACGATGGTGGACGAGCAGTTGGACGTCCCGAAGCGGGACAAAGTGTCACTACTGTGGCTAGAGTAATGGGAGTGGCAAAAAGTGTCATATCGCGATTTTAAAAGGCCGCTGAAGGTGGAAATGCTATGCGAAAGCATGCCGGTGGTCGTGGAAGGAACACTATACCTCAAGAGGATCGATATGTATCCCTAGTGGCGAAAACGAACAGCCATCTCACTCCTAGTCAAATAGCTGCAGACCTTGCAACCGCTACCGGTACAAATGTATCAGCCAGAACCATTTCTAGGTGATTAAATCAGGTTGGTTTGTATGCACGGAAGCCTGTTCAATGCATCCCACTTCAATCACGCCATCGTCGAGAAAGATTACTTTGGTGTAAGGAACGTACTGTTTGGGGTCAGCAAGAGTGGTCCAGAGTGATGTTCTCTGATGAATCCCGTTTCACTTTGACAAGTGATTCTGGCCACCAGTTAATGTGGGGAGAGAGGGGAATACGTTATGCACCACAAAATGTTAAGGAACGTCATCGGTATGGCCAAGGCGTGATGGTGTGGGCAGGCATTATGCACGATGGTAAAACACGGCTTCACATCTTTGAGCGAGGTATCGTTATATCGCAGCGGTATTGCAGAGAGATTATTCTGGATCATGTTCGTCTTTTTAGAGGTGCGATAGGTCCAGATGTTCTGTTTATGGAAGACAATGCGCGCCCACACAGGACCGCTGAAGTATCGTACACACTAGAAAGTGAAAATATTGAACGTATGACATGGCCTGCTTATTCTCCCGACTTAAGTCTTATAGAGAATGCCTGGGATGCTCTTGGCAGACGTGTTTCTCAAAGAACTTGCCCTCCCCGAACCATGCAAGAACTGAAAATCGCCTTGAGAGAGGAGTGGGACAATATCCCCCAAGGATTCCTCAATACTTTTAGTAGACAGCATGAAAAACAGATCCAAAATATGCACTAGTGTCCGAGGAGGTCACACACCTTACTAAGGTACTTATAACTGTTTCATTCTGGCAGGAAGATCCATTTTTCGTGACTGTTTGGAAATGCTCCAAAGAGCATCTTTTTTTATTTTCGTTTTCTTCTTTTTCCATGTGGCGTAATATGTACCATTTTGCATAATAAATAATGCACAGTATCGCTACTAAATATGTACGACGTTTCATTTCTATAATCTATGTATATTATGAAATATTCGAAAAAATGTGACTGTTCCTTAGCAATTGTCAAGCAGTGTATATATACATATGTTACCGTGAAAGACCGAATATTTGGTTATATTCTTATACATTCGGACCATCACCGGTGTATGTCGACAAGCATAGATATGCTTTGGTGGAGATCGAAACGAGAAGCCGAGAAAACAGACAGTGTATTTAAATTTATGTCAAAGGAAACATAGTGCACATAAATAAGGTATTGTTGGGAAACCAACGGTCAATTTGGAGTTAAACTCAAGATGTCAAGTCGATCTGATAGACCTGCAGTCACATAAGGATGGCGAATATAAGTTCATAATGGTGTATCAAGATCATTTAACAAAGTTTGTCCAGCTACGACCTTTGAAAGCTAAGACAGCTGAAGAAGTAGCGTATCACCTTCTTCGAATATTCTTACTATTTGATGCGCCATCTATATTTCATTCAGATAATGGTAAGGAATTCATTAATCAAGTCATATCCGAACTATGCGCTTTGTGGAAAGATGTTAAGGTAGTTCATGGAAAGCCTCGTCATAGTCAAACACAAGTCTCAGTTGAAAAGGCCAATCAGGATACACAGGATATGTTAAATGCATGGATGTACGATAACGATAAAAATAAATGGTCAGATGGTTTGCCCTTTGTTCGATTTGCCAAGAACACTACATACCACGATGTAATACGCCAAAGTCCTTATGAGCCCTGTTTGGAGTGAAACCAAAAGGAGGCATAGCATCGTCATCTTTGCCTGGCGAACAAATCGCAAATATTGAAACCGAAGAACAGCTCGAAGAAATTGTTAATACTTTTGAAGAAAATTTGAGCACTGGCCATACCGAAAACCATATTCCAAAGGAAAATATTAAAGAGGAGAAGCAACCTATCATGTCTTCATATCAAGCCCTGACTGAACAAACGAGTTTATTTCTATAAAAAGAGCGGACGCGAAAGAGAATCTTCTACTGCAAGCACCGAAAATGTTACGAACCTCAAAAAGAAAATTTCCACCTGCTCAAATTGGTGGTACCGTACGAATATAAGTCCTTGATGTCGATCGTGGTTGTACAGTTGCCCGAAATGTGTTGGCGGTTGTTGTTGGAATAGAAGACTCCGACTTTAATAAATTAGCAAACAAAAATGGTAACATCAAGCAGCTTTATACCCGTAATCAGTTCGTAATTTGTAAAGAAAAGTTACTTTCCATAGATGAAATTTCTTCTTAAGAAATGTCGCTGAGAGCAGCAGCTGCAACTAATTCAAGAAGTGGAGGGCAAGGCTATACACGCTGTTATTGCAAAAAGAGTATTCCACAACTAAATGCAGTTGTAAAAGCAACGGACTCTTGTGCAATTCAGAGTGTCATAACAGTTTAAGTTGTTGCAATAAATAAGATTGTATAACACCAATCACATAATTAAGTTTATTATTGGTGTTATTTCCTTTTCTCATTTAGAATGTACTGTTAGTTATAAATTCAACAGTTTATTTACATGTGCTGTTACTTCAGCTTTCTCATATTTTGACATATATCATATTATGTTTTAATAATAAAGTAGGATTTAAAAACGTAACAAGAATATTTTTATTCATTCACCATCAGTGCATGGTGAATGTCGATATTTACCGGTGTGAGGAATAAGGATATTTAACAAATATTTCGGGCATACACCAAGCGACTATTATATATGAATGTTGACATTCACCGGAGAATGTCGACATCTCCAAATTTCGGTCTTTCACGGTAACACACGCACACACACACACACACACACACACATATATATGTATATATATATATATAGAGAGAGAGATAGATAGATAGATAGATAGATAGATACGTCAAAACACTAATTAAATTTAAAGGGGGCCTCAGAATAATCAAATTTAACATTAAAATCATTGGCAAAACGCGTTGGAGAAAAGGGTTCTTCCCCGTTTCGGAAGATGACCTCGATTCGCGAAGTTCCATCGAAGAAATCTATTTTTGATGTACGGGGGTTTGGCGCGAAAATTAATGCTTACGTAAACAGAAGACTATTCCAGAAATTACCATGTGGTGCTTTGGGCATGCGCGATAAAGAGGGGCGCGCTGATGAGAACAGAGAATTGCGCAGAATAAATTGGGATCTCGCTGCTTTCGGCCGCTCTGCTAAGCGTCGCAGAGTTTTGAAAATGGCAATCTAGGGATAAAGTTTTCGAGCGTGGTTTTCTTAAAGAAGAAATAAAGTAACTGATTCACATTATGGATTGATTATTTGTTCTAAGTGCCTTCCACTCGCCAACGACATTACTGGAAATGATGACTGCAAATTGATATTTTTATAGCAGACGTAAATCCAACGCCTGTCATATATATATATATATATATATATATATATCAAATTTTAGGAGCTTATTACTTTTGTGCTGAAGGCGTCATTTAAGAAGCGATTTTTCAAAATTCGCGGGAGGGGGGCAAAACGTGTTTTTTACATATTCCTTCATAACTCAAAGTAGAAAATTGATCCATAAGGTTCTCGCTTTAAAATGTAAAGAACATGAATACCTAAAAACCAATTTCAGGATTTTTTTAAATGCGGCCCCCATGGGAGGGGAGGGGACAAAACGTGTTTTCCCATATTCCCTCATATCTCAGAGAAAAAATACAGATATCCATAAGATTCTTGCTTTAAAATGTAAGGAACTTGATTACCTAAAATCAATTTCAGGATTTTTCAAAATTCGGCCCGCATGGAGGGGGGGGGGCTAAAGCGTGTTTTTCACCCATTCCTTCATATCTCAAAGAAAGAAACAGATATCCATAAGATTTTTGATTTAAAATGCAACAAACAGGATTAAATGTAACAAACACGATCAATGCCACGATTTTTCGACATTCGCTTAGATTTTGTAAAAATTGCTAGAAATAATCCAATAATTTGTATTTTTTATATATTTTTTGAACACCAAATTGGTGGTAGGGGAAAAGAGAGAGATCAACCTTAATTAAATGAAGCGTGGAAAGGTGTGTGTGTGTGTGTGTGGATTATAGATATTTCGGTTGTTTGTACGTATGCATCTAGAGCTCAGGTTAACTCCATTCATTTTTATTACCCTGGGCAACGCCAGGTAATTCTTTGTTTATGAAACCGGCGATTTTCACAGGGGTTTACGGGGAAGACCTGAAACTCCTCCAAGGGCCGGAATCCAGAGGGATATCAAAATTGAAAGAAACATTTTAATGCTGACATCAGCATGGGGGGGGGGGGTTATTATAATATGGTGATGTTGCTGAGAAGTGGGGAGAGGTATCGATTGGCATAAAATTACAAGTTTACATAGTATACAAGTAAGCCTTATTAAGGGTACGCCCGTGCAATGCCGGGTATATAAAGCTAGAATATATATATATAGTGGAACCTCGATCGATCGTTTTTTAAGGGACCTATTGCCCTGAATAATAATTGCGGGAACGTAATACATAAAATGCACAAGTTATATTAATTCGAAATTAATTCATTTTAATTTACTGATATGGCAGTATAAAATTTATTCTGAATTTAAAAGAAGAAATTCGAAACTTTTTAAAGAAAATATTTAATTTTCCAACAAATGTAACATATTTATTTTAACTTTAAAATATGTCTGGTAATATAAATTTAATACTATGGATTTTGACACCACGTTCATACGCTGGCAATGTGTAACAAATGCAGCTGACCCCGTTATCGCGTAGAAAAAATTATTTTTATAGCAGATGGAGACTCTCCCATCCAGAGATTCCTTTTGCGTTGGAGGAATGAGGAGTGATGTTGTTATTCTTCAAGGGTAAAAAGATTGCTATGATAATTCGCTGAACATGTATCGCCATCTGTTGCGTAAACTGTAAAGTGTAACCTGCGATAATGCTAATTTTCGTTTACATGTGCGAGTATTCTTTCTTCTGCCACTGATATTTTAAAAGGTACCATAAATTCATACACATGATACATGTTTTATTATCATGAAAGGGAGGGGATTCAGAGTGGCTTTTTTTAACAAACCTTTTGTAATAATTTTTTTCATCGAATGTGTTTTTATACCAGTAAATTAGGCCTGTACATCTCGAAATGTGACGAGGGCCATATTACTTTATAGGAAGCAGCAAGGAAATAGGATAGATGGGAGAGCGGAAATTATTTTATCTAACAAAAATTAAATTACTGATTATTTTAACAATTAAGTAAATATTAATATTCATTGCGTATATATTCCTTTCGTAATATCATAAATCAAAACATAGTATTTTGTATTTTTTAGATTTGTAATATTATGCACCTTCAAAACAGGGTTCGCGAGCCGTATGTTGTACAGGCCTGCAATAAGCCATTAAACAAATTTTGAAATTTTGTTTCTCATAGATTAATGTTCAAACTTTCTGCAATGTTTTGGTTCTGATATATCAGCTAAAGCACTGTTTCAGTTTACAAAAACAAAAACAAAAAATTCCCTTTTGCGCATACATAAAAAAAAATTTATAATCCTTTTTTATAAAAGATTTTTTCCCAAAACTTTTAATTACTTTAAAGAAAAAAAGTTTATTTATAACTTTCCCTTCAGAGGAAATAGTTTCAGAATATGAAATCTAAATCAAACATCCCGTAGACAGCTTCATGAAAACAGAGAGAAGAAACTATATTTTCATATTTAAAATTTGCAATAAATTTGAGATCTCTACTTTAAAAAAAAATAGCAAATCGGGGAATACGTCATTCCGAGTTTTAAGACTAAAAGGCCAGATGTTCAGCGGGGTTTGAGTTAATTTGATTCTATAAGCTCTAAGGTAGGTTTTAACAGAAGAAAAATTAGCTTTCTTTGAGAAACTTGTTTCCCGGACGCTTTTGAAAAGAAAAACGTAGAAAAACGCTAGAAACCAGAAAAACTGTTTGAAAATATAAATTCTTTATAAATTCAATTGATATTATATATATATATATAGTGCAACCTCGTTTATCCGGATCTCCGAATAATGCGGATAAGATTTGTAGACATTTTTATTTAATATTCACATTAGATAATAATTTTTAACTATGATAGCAAGAACGTAACTACGAGTACGCAAAATATTCGCTTTTTAGTTTGATTCAATGTACAGTTCCTGCATAGATTGTGCAATAAATTATGGTAATGAAATGCTTTTTGTTGAGTTTAAGAAAGTTTTACTAGACTTACAATTCTTTGTTGAGAAATGATGTGAAAAGTTAATTTTATATTTTTTAATGTCTTGTAATCAATACTATGTAATTTTGTTACATAGCACAGTTTTTTTATCGTAATAAACGGTAAATCTACGTAGTTAAGGATTTTGTTTTGCTTATTACCCATATTACCCGGATTATCCCGATTTTCGGTTATCCGGATTGCGCATGGTCCCAGTTAGTCCGGATAAACGAGGTTCTATATATATAGGAAGGTTATATAGGTTATCGAGTTTATATATATATATAGTCCTCAAAAAGAACTAAAAGAGGTAAAAGTTATAATAAAAGTAAGACTTTTGATTGTAACTTATATAAAAATGCCTAAATAAGTTTTCAAGAAAGGTTTATTATTGATTATCAATATAAAAAATTAAAAGCTTGGATTTTTTCTATCGTTAAAAAACATATTAAGCTATATCAACTATTTTTAAGTACTAAAATAAAGAATTATCATTATCAGCATCTGGTATATGATTTAATATTAACACGGGCAAATCATTTAAAAATAAACTTATATAAAAAACAAAATACTGCTAATAACACTTATTGTGTACTTAATTTTACTAACCATAAACTAAATAATATAAACTTCAATAGTATATTTGATAAACTTCATGATATGTTTCCTATAAATGACATAAAAATAAAAAGTGCGTTTAAATATACTCTGCCTATGGGTAGACGTATATTTAACTATAATCAGGTATCAAAATATTTTTCTCAGTCAATAAATTTAAAATGTGTTTGTCATCTTCCCATTTACAATAGTTATGTAGATACGACACATGGTCATGTAATAACAGGCAATTTGGATATTGTGGAAGATGTAGCACTGCGAGAGTTGATGAGTTTGGGAACTAAGTTTAGATTGCCTAGTACTAATAATAATAAGAAAATAATAAGTTTCTTAAATGCTGATTTAGATAAATTTATTTACAAAATAGCAATTAATTACTCTATACCTACAGAAGCCTTCAACCCATGGAAAATTAATTTACTAAAACTAGTACATGCTAAAGTACCCAATAATAGTTATAACATTAATAATTCCTATAAACACTTTAAAGCTGCTATTACAAAATTACAAGATGACTTTATAGTCACTTATGTAGATAAAGCAGCCAACAACTATGCAATAATTTGTAAAATATATTTTGCCATATGTTTAAAAAAACAACTAGAAAATAGTGATCTTTTTAAGCCATTCAAAGAAACTACTAGTATTATTATTAAGAAAATAATAGCAAAATATAAACTACTAGGTATATCATCTAACAATTATCTTTTTCCTTATATTACTTTAGTTCCTAAATTTCATAAAACACCTATTGCTTTTAGAGCAGTAACCTGTGGTCACAACACTTATGCTACTAAAGCAAGTGTATTATTATTAAAGTACCTCAAATTAATCTATAAAAATATAACATCTGGTGTTTGTGGTATAATTGATAATAGCTTTAGTCTAATTAGAAAACTACAAACATTAGATAACTGTAAAAATGTAGTAACTTATGATTTTAAAGATCTATTTAATAATATCGATATAATTGATTTAAATAGAATAATCATAATGTTAGTAAAAAATAAATTCAATACTTAGGCAACGAAATTAAACTAACTCGTTTCAAGAGGCTCCTAGATTTAGTAACTAAACATAATTACATAGTTCATAATAATAGTATATACTTACAGTCCAAAGGTGTACCACAAGGTGGTAATGCTTCAAGTATGCTAGCTAATTTATACTTATATTATTTTGAAATTAATAATATAGAAAATTGCAATTACAATATATTTAGATATATAGATGATATAATAGTAATTAATAAAAGTAATAACCCTGTAGACTTAAATTTTTACCCTCCTAATCTGGAACTAATTAAAAGTAGCCATGATAATATTAATGTAAACTTTTTAGATATTAATATTAAATTAAATTCTCACAGCAAATTTACTTTTGACTTATACGACAAAAGATCTGACTATAATTTTAATATTGTTAAATTTCAAAATTATCTAACCTGTTTACATGAATCTGTTTTTAATAACATTATTGTAAATCAGTTAGTTCGTATAAATAGGCTATGTTCTAAAGACAATAGGATTAAGCATTTTATAGACTTGAAAGCTGTGCTAACACGGAATAATTACCCTGAAAGTCTTTCCAAAAACATAATTGGTTGTTTTTGTTTTAATGAATAGTTTGTTCTGTTGCATTAAATATGTTAAACAAAACAATAAGATAAAATAGAAAAAATAAAATAATCCATGGTTGCAAGTTTTGTGACGTCAGTCATCTTGCGGTTACAAGTTCTTAACTTCCATTCTGTCTAGCGCAAGGCTTGGTGTTCTTTGGTTAAGTACTATTATTCAATCTTTATTCAATTATTAATCAATTCTTCTGTTTTTCATGGATTGTACGGTGTCTGAGTGTGTTTATTGTATAGATCATACTCATCGGAAACAATCCATTGGTTTTTAGACAGCATTGACACCGCTGATGAAGAAATGCTGTCTAAAACCTCTTTCATACTTTTCTTTTCATGTTATTTGTTCCTGGCTGCAAGTAGCTTTAGAGCTATTACTGGTTTTCTCTTTCATCTTTTTCTTATTTATATATATATATATATATATATATGCCAGGAAAAGTTTTTCTCATTTCCTAACTTAATTTGTCTAATAAATTACTCCTTTTATTAACACCTCTTAAATTTTTCGTAATTTTTATATATACCCCCAGACTAGCTACGAGCTAAAAATGACCCGTGTGAAAATAGCCAGCACAGCTCTGTAGTTTCCGACTACAGAGTTTTACCATATAAGCAAACGCGTAGCTCCGAAATTTGCTGATCTAATGAAAATTCTGACCACAGGAAGGGTCAACTTTGGAATTTGGGGCCAGGAAGTGGTGTAGAACTTCCTTTTTACATTTACTCGCTTCAGATTCTCTTGATTGGGGAAGATGTCCGTCGCCTCAGCAGTGCCTTAATAAATCTTAATAAATGTGTTTTTTAGACGAAGACTGCGTATTATAAATGAAGTTTGACCACTTCGGCCCCACGACTACAGTTTTACGATGTGTTACAAGTGCTTAATACTTTAAACATAACTTTAACGATTAAACTTGTAGGCAATTTGGGGGTTTACAGGGTCCGAAATTAGTACACACAGCTGCCACTTCTGGCAGCTAAAAGGGCTCTAGCACGGTTAGGTATCGAGTCGAACGGGGCTTGGATGACAGATACGGGCAAGTCATTCCATGCTGCTTTAAGTCTATGCCACACTTCATCAATCGTAGTCGCTGGAGAGCGGTGACGGCCCAGTCTCTCGGTAACCCAAGACCAGAGGTTTTCATTGGTTGAGAGATCTGGAGAACGTGCTTGGCAGGGCAACAGTTGAACACCTTCTGTATCGAGGTAGATCATGACACGACAGGCAACATGCGATCTTGTGTCATCTTGTTCAACGATCATGTCTCCGGGGCTGTTAGAAAGATCGGGGGTGGTCGCCCAACGAGCACGACACCAAAGAATGACCACTATATCGTTCTACATACAAAAAGAGGCAGACGGCAGGCAATATGGCAAAGCAACCATAATTGGCCACAGGTTCGGGCAAAGTGTTGCGTTTCACTGTGGCCAGACGTTTGCACAAATGTGTCCTATTCCCCGAAAGCCAGAATGTTGCATCCCATTAACGCCTGCACATAGGAGACACACTCTGGAATAGTGTAAGGACCATAAAGATTAGACTTCCAGCAATGGGGCACGGTACTCTTAACTGCAGAGAGTTTCTTCAATCTTACGAGCGGTTCTATAAAAAATATATGTATGAAAGTTTCGTTAATTTACTCAGCTAATTCTTTCCTTTCTGTGAAAGTTTTAAAAATTTCTTGTTAGCTGTTTTCCGTGCTACTTCGTTTCTTTATGCCACACTTTTCCAGCGATATGTAAATGTTTTTCCAGCGATACATTTTAAAAATTAACATTTCATAATATATAGCCATTAGATGATAAATAGAAACAAAAATATAAAATATATTCAACTTTAATCCAAATTTTTAAAAGTTTTACGTAAACTTTTGCTCACTCAATCTTCACTCTACTATTATTCAACTTTTGGATCAATCATTATGTTTAGGAAGTTCGATAGACAAAATTCCCCCCAAAATAACACTTTTTATAATCTATACTCAATATCAAATGATAAAAAATCCGTGTTGTACTTTAAGCTTTTAATTTTTCATGATTTGCCATCTATAAAATGATATATCTAAAATACCTTGCAAGGGTTTGCTTAGCGAACTTATTTTTTGATCTATTTTTATTAAACTGTAATTCAAATTTTTAATTTAGGACAAAATTTTTAAAAATATTTCCCCACGGGCAAATATTTTTCAGGAAAAAAGTTCTCTTGAGGTCTTTTAACTGATTAAAAATTTTATAAAAACATTTTATAAATTTTGAAGATAAATAGATGATTTTGAAACTTTCTAACTGATTAAAAATTCTATAAATAATCTCTTTATAAATCCTCAAGATAAATTATCTTGAACCTTCATTAAATGATTAAAAATTTTATAAATAATCTATATAAATAAAAATGTAAATGTTCGTTTGTTCAAAACCTCAAATCTCCGAAAGTGCTTCACCGATTTCTTTGAATTTTTGACACAACGTTGCATTCAAATACTTGAGTGTTTTTATATACCTATTATATAGATGCCACACCTGTGATAGGTATAAACATGCTTTTTTTAAAACACATGCTATACTAAATATTTTACGGCAAACAAGGAATGGCTTTCCCTTCCCCCTCAGAACAGAAATTTGTCATGGTGGGGTGCAACCCCACTATCAGCAGTCCTCACAGGTCATAAAGTACGCAGGGATCGTTCTAGACAATAAAAGACGATCGAAGAGATAAAAGAACGCACATGGCTGAAGATATTTTCCGTAGAATACGCGAGGAAAATTCAAATATGAACATGGATTTTACAGCCGAAATCTACAATGAAGCGTTGATAATGATTGAAGATTTGTGCTTAGAAATCGCGAACAAAGTTCTAAATCAATTGGAAATGCCCTCACCGAATCGATCTGCTGATGTTTCGTTCGATGTAGAATTGCGTCGTGAAAAAAATTACAATATGGGTGATCTTTTGTCGTATGTGCAATCAAATATTCCTAAGCTAACGCTTGAGCAAAAAGGCATTTACGATCAAATATTGCAAACTGTCAATAGCGGGGTTAGAGAAATCTTCTTAGATGCGCCAGGAGGAACTGGTAAAATGTTCCTAATTAGATTGATTCTGGCAGCAATTCGATCCTAAAATGGCATAGCCTTAGCTCTTGTGTCGTCCGGAATAGTTGCGACATTGCTACCAGGTGGAAGAACTGCACATTCCGCTTTGAAACTGCCATTGAACATACAATTCACTGAAACTCCCACGTGCAACATTTCCAAAGCATCCGGCATGGGAAAAGTTTTGCAGAAAGGCAAACTTATTTTTTAGGATGAATGTACAATGGCACACAAAAAAACGCTCGAGGCTCTTGATCGATCATTGCAAGATTTGCGTGGAACCATCAGACCATTTGGGAACGCATTAATATTGTTTGTAGGAGATTTCAGGCAAACATTACCTATAATTCCTCGATCGACACCAGCGGACGAAATAAATGCTTGCCTGAAATACTCTACTTTGTGTCGACACGTAAAGACGTTGAAATTATCTACAAATATGCGTGTCCATCTGCAAAACGATCGATCAGCTGAGTTATTCTCACATCAATTGCTGGAAATTGGGAACGGAAAGGTGCCGGTTGATCTGACATCAGGACGAATTTCATTGCCTCATAACTTCTGCAATTTCGTATCGTCAAAAGAAGAATTGGTTGAAAAAGTATTTCCCAAAATTCAAAACAATTAGAAGAATCACGATGAGTGAACGAGCTATTTTTGCCGCCAAGAACAAAGACGTCTACGAACTTAACAATATCATTCAGTATAACATTCCAAGCAAGGCAGTCACATACATGCCCGTCGACACTGTTGTGGAAGCAGATGAAGCGGTTCATTATCCAACAGAATTTTTGAATTCACTCGATTTGCCAGGGATGCCATCGCCTGTACTGCAATTGAAAATCGGCTTGCCAATTATAATGTTGCGAAATATCAACCAACCAAAGCTTTGCAACGGCACGCAGCTTGCAGTAAAAAAATTACTGAGCAACGTCTTAGAAGGAATGATCTTGACAGGACTATTCAAAGGTGAAGATGTCCTCATTCGTCGCATTCCCATGATTCCAACGGATATGCCATTTAAATTTAAGAGATTGCAATTCCCAATTCGATTGGCGTTTGCAATCACCATCAATAAAGCTCAGGGCCAATCTTTACAATTGTGCGGGTTAGATTTAGACAGGATTGTTTCTCACATGGACAATTATATGTTGCGTGTTCTAGAGTCGGTAAACCAGGCAATCTATATATATGCACAGACAATGGAACAACAAAAAATATTGTATACCCACAAGTATTGTAAAATTAAACATTTTTTAATTTTTTTTTATTTCCAATGCAGCGGGTGAAGGGGAACACATTTCTTTCGCCAAGATATTACATAAAACAAGCAAGTACTAAAAACTGAACTATAAAATATGTTGATGGGTAACGTTACTCGCGTCCTTAGCATACTTTAAGCTACACGTGCCCCCTGGGTAGTGCTAAATGAGTAACAGCTTTGCAGCCTTTATAAATTAAACATATTAGAAATGTGCTTTTTCTTTTCTTTCTTTTCCATTTAACCTGACTGAGCCACAGCAACGCGTGGCCGGGTACAGCTAGTCTCTTTATAAATCCTGAAGATAAATGGTCTTGAACCTTCATTAAATGATTAAAAATTTTATAAATAATCTATATATATAAAACGCGTAGTATGCGGCACAAAAATCGACGATATTTCTACACTCCGAATGGCAACGGCTGCAACTACCAAATGTAAACATTAGCGACCGTCCGCAATTTGCAACCGCGTGTCAACATGTATTTACGCACTGAAATTAGGAATGCTCGAAAGTGAGCTAGCTGCACGATCAAGTGAAAATTGGGAACAGTCTCAGAAAAGAAAGCGAAGAAGAAATAATTCATTAAGAGAGAGGCGTGAAAGAGAGAGCATAAATGATCGCCAGGTTAGGCTTAACCGCCGCCGGCATAGCAACCTACAGCCAGTAATAGTTAATTTTCTACACATTTTTCAGTACTTGCGGAATTTTTACTCCATTTTATAAGTTGATTAGTGGAAGAAATTTTCCCAACAATTTATTATTTGATATGATAAAGTGTACAGTAGATATCTGAATTGGGAACAATAGTACATACAGAGAGTGTTGTAATCCACACTATATTTTAGTACTTGCTGAATTCTTACTCCATGTTTAAAGTGAAAAAAATTTTCCCCAACAATTTCTTATTTGATGTAATGATAAAGTGTAGATATATTAATTTTGAAAAATAGTTCATACAGAGAGGAATGTAATTTTTAAAATCATTGGTGTTGGGTTTCTCAGTCTTATCTTTAACTCTCATCTGAAGTAATGGAAATTCATATTTTTTAATCACGATGTTTCAGAATCAGCCTTATGAAGAATACCCCTTAACAACGTATATTTATGATGACAGGTAATGGTGACATTCCTTACATATGTTATTTTCAGTTGAGTTATTTTGCAAAAGCGACCATGCTGGTCGCGCAGCGGCTAGTCTCCTGAAGATAAATTATCTTCAGGAATAAATCCTGAAGATAAATTATCTTGAATCTTCATTAAATGATTAAAAATTTTATAAATAAAATTTTCAGAAATCCTGAAGATAAATGATTTTGAGCTTTTTTAAGTGATTAAAAATTATCTAAATTAAATTTTTATAAATCCCGAAGTTTAAGAACTCTTTTAACTGATAAAAAATGTTATAAGTAAAATTCTCATAAATCCTGAAGATAAAAGTATCTGTAATGTTATCACGATTGTTATCTGTAATGATATAATTAATGTTATAAGTAAAATTCTCATAAATCCTCAAGATAAAGGTGTCTTCAGGATTTATGAGAATTTTACTTATAATATTCTTAATCAGTTAAAAGGGTTCTTAAACTTCGGGATTTATAAAAATTTAATTTAGATAATTTTTAATCACTTAAAAAAGCTCAAAATCATTTATCTTCAGGATTTCTGAAAATTTTATTTATATAACTTTGACCTTTTTCCTGTTCACAAAATTGAAAATGGTTCTCACGATATGTCAAAAGCTAAACATTTAAATTTCATGTTTGATATGGAAAGAAATTAAATTTTTTTTAAGTATTTTAGACATACATAGTGGTTTTAAACAAGGACATATTTTAGGGGGGAAATCATTCCAAAATGCGCGTAAATAAATAAAAAATTATAATCTGTCTCCCAGGCCTCTTTAATTAGTTTAAAATAACCAATCATTTACCTTAAAATGCGTGGAACACTGTCCCATTCTTCTTTCCATATGTATGTTTAATTTATATGGCAGAAGGCCGTTTTAGGTCACATAAAAACAAAATAAAAAATATTATTTAATTATATTCATAAATTTCTTTCCTCCCTCATCTCATCTTTGACCATATTTACGAGAAAGGCGTAATTGCTTGTGACGAAAAAAATGCGTAATTGCTGTTAATTGAATATTCCTGATAGCGAATTCTTTAAACACTGAAGTAAAGGTCTCGGGTTTTCTTTTTTGTTTCCCCTTTTTAAAGCAACCTCATGTAGGTAAGCATTAAAAAAAAAATTGGAATTAAATGCTAATAACTCTTGTTATCTTCTGTGCGCCAATTTCGAACACCTTCGCTAAGCAAATAGCTAATAATAATTTTAAAAAATCCTCTGCCAACACAAATTATGCATTTCCTAATTTGTCGCTGTTATGAAAATCGGGTCATACTCAATTATTTTATTTTTTTTATACTTTAAGTCGCTATTTTTTCCCTTCAATTATGCGTGACATAAGGTATACTTAGCATTTTTTTCCGTTTAAAGTGATTTCATATTCATTACGTTTTTTTTCCCCATTTTCAACAAAACTTGAATAAAAGTCTGTTATTTATGGACTCATTTAGTATCCTTGTAATGGTCGTTCCTCTTAGTCCTTTGGCATTAATGAATACCTAGGCTCGTAACGCTTGGGCCCAAGGCCCCAAATTTCAGGGAAACCTAAAAAAAAGTCTATTATTCTTATAATATAATAGTTTTGTTTAAAGTCAACAATATTAATATTACTATAATAAAATTATTCTTAAAGTCGACAGAGGCTGGTGGCCGAAACTTAAGGCTGATGTGTACTAACCCTATTGGATTCGCTTACATTAGTGTTAACGTTTGGAGAAAATAATGTCCAAGGATCGCCAACTTGGATTGAACATTTTTTTAAATTGTAACAGAGAAAAAACTTTGGGGCATTTTTCGTTTTTTAAAAATATTTCAAACTAGCTGAATACCCGTGCTTCGCTACTGAATACATTCAAATTAAATTCAACGGTCAATGTATGCAATTAATGCCAAAAAAAATATCTTTATAAAAAAATCGTAGCGGATATTTTTATAAACAAAATAATGTAAAAGAAAATATTCAAATTAAATCTAATAGAACATGCTAAAGAATATAGTACAGTTTGATAAACATTTCTTTTACTGTATTGTAAATTTTTTTGAATAATGTCCAATCGTCTGAGCAATAGAAAGAAAAAAATGTATTTTTTTTTTGTCAATTTCGTTGTTATGCACGTGAAGCAAAATTAGTTTAAAGTATCACAAAAAGAAAAGAAACCCCGTGATCAGCATTTAATAAATTTAATTCTAAAAATTAATCTTTAAAAATTCTCCAAAAATCAGAAAATGGAGGTAAAGATTCGAAAGAGATTTCATTTTAAAGAAATTTTTATGATCTTTCTCGTGATATAAATTTTATAACCCTCAAATTATTATTTTAAATACAAACTTAAAAGAATGTTACAAAAACAGCTTAAAAATTTAATTTTTAAAAAATCTAAGAAGAATTTTTCAAAAATCTTTCTTGGTGCATCCCTACACTATAAGAAGAATCGCCATGCAAAATTTCAGCCCTTTAGGTTAAAAAAAAGGGGGGGGGAGGCTTCTACACTAAAATTCTTTCTCACAGATTTGTTATTACTATATGTGGGGTATAAACCAGTTAATTGTGGTTCTTTTATTAAGGATTTTCAAGAGCCTTTTTTGAGCATATTTTGAGACCAAGACCAACTTGGAACTAGTGCGGCAAAGACTCTTCCTTTCCACGGCCTATGGACTCATACAGTATTTCCTACTTCGTTGATAGATAATTTTATGAAAATTACGGCAAAAGATATCTTACTGGAATAAATGTCATCTTGTGAGGACTTTGCAATGGCAACTTCGTCGCAGATACTGGACAGGCTAGGGAAACCAAGGAAAGGTTAGCTTCCGAATCCTGATTTCGCAAGTGACGCAAGCTCGATATGTTTATATATGAAGGCCTTGTTTGAATAGTGGTCCGACTCCATTCTTTTTCATTTTGAGAAACAGAACTTAAAGTCTAAGGAGTGCTGAGAAATGACTGCTGAAGTCTGATTTGTAATGCCTTCTGTTAGCAGCAGAAATAAACTGGAGGTGTACCAGTTTAAAAATAAGATAGAAATGGCTTGTATGAACATGAAAATGAGGCTAACTCTATTTCTTTTAAAGAGTGGAGTTGGGCCACTATTCAAATGAGGCCTTTATATGACCGTACACTTCCTGTTTTTAAATGTATTAAGAAAGTAGACAGTATATATATATATATATATATATGTGTGTGTGTGTGTGTGTGTGTGTGTGTGTGTGTGTGTGTGTGTGGAGAGAGACAAAGAGAGAGAGAGAGAGAGAGAGAACGATGTATTAACCAACAACCCTAAGAAAAAGTTTCAAATACATGGAAACATACAACATGCAGGGAATCCCTATCAAGATAAGAAGACTGATTAAAAAAGCTCCGCAGATAATACAGAGATAGGTGAATGAGATTGAGAGACAAACAAGCAATGTAATGTGGCAAAACATGACACCATGCTTGATTACGCAACATGCGGCAAGATTTCAAGAACAGAGTGGTTCTCTTAAAACGAATTCCACTAACACACTCGGTTAACAGGAAGCAAAGTAAAAAAAAAATCACCTGCCGCCCCTCTATATTTTCTCCGCGAAAAGAAATGTTGCAAATATATACCGGAAAGGCTTCCCAAAACCGCGCTCGGGGAGGCCGTTTTGCTGCGGTCAGTGAAACTGGGTCGCCTAAACGTTTCCGCGTAAAAAAGCGAAACCCCTGCGACGTATCCACACAGCAAGGGTGTATGCTAACAAACAGCCGGCTTCTTTTGTAGCGAGAGTTTACCTGGAAAAACCAAACATCGGGCCGGGCCTTCATTTTTAAACAGTGTCTCTAGCAGTGAAATCTAGCGTCGTTTCGTGGATTTCATTGGAGTGCACATGGTGTGGTTAGGTTTGCGCTAATGGGCTAAGCCGCAGAAACATCTGTACGGGGAAAAAGCCCTTGGGGCCAGGGGTGGAATGAAATTTTAGCATTCTGCAAAGGGTCTTTACAATGTATCTTAACAAATTGCAGCTCTTTATTACGGGACATTACAGGAAGAGTACTACTAAAATGAGTTTACCACATAATTACTTCCGCGTCATACGACAAGCGTTGTTTTTCCCGCAAGAATTCGAATCCGGGTGTGTTGACGAATACGCACGTTTGGGGACCCCTGAAGTCCGAAAAACGCAGAAAGTCAGCAACATCTGTCTATTATTACGCCCTTCAGCGAGTCAGTTGGTCAATCAATCAGTCTAGAACTGGAAATGAGTCTTAAAAATTATTCAGAACATAGCAATGAAGGTCGTATGAAAAAATAAAGTATAATCGTGGGACACACTTGCAACAGGTCGAAATTTATAAGAAAGGAGTTGTTTTTTTCCTATTTGTCAATTTTTCTTTCTTACACTAGATTTTGAATTATTCTTTACCCATTAGGCGTGGGTTCCAGTAAAATCAGAATAGTAATTATGAAACTTTTCTACCTTTTTTCCTCTTTAACCTTCATTCTTTCCCGGACAGAGCTTCTCTCAAACAAGCTACAATTTTTTTTCTTTAGATATAAATACTTCGTATGATAAAAGTTTAAAATTTGTTTTCTGGGTAATGTTTTCGATGTCCTGATCGGGAGCTGCTCCCCACATCTAATTCTAAACAGTGGCCTAAAGAATTTATCCATTGTTGAATGTTTCTCTGGTTTTACCCTTGTTCAGGCAGCTTTTTATACAACTCCTGCAGCTAATAAAGGTATTTCTTCAGAGAGTCTCAGTTTACGTTCAGAGCTCGTAATTCTCCTGTTTTTCTATTAGTCTTTATTAAAGTTCCTTTCTTTGTTTACATTTTAATATTAGCCAGTTACCGGTTACTATTTAAAGGTAGGCGCATTTCCAGCGGGCGTGCCAATTTTTGGAACACCAGCAGTCGCGTGTGGCACAAAGTGCAACGTTTCTTTCAACCTTGATTATTCCTTTTGAAATAAACTTTTTTTTCAAATTTAAAATTATAATTATGCGTTTTATGACGAGATATAAAATGTTGATACTATTGAGATATATTTATAATTAAAGGCCAAAGAATGCAGATACAATCGCCTTATTTCAAAACTGTCCGGTATATTGGATCTAAGGACAACTTGCGAATTGATTCCTATTATGTCTAAAAACCTAAAAAACAACGAGAGAGTCCATCTTCGTGATATGCGGGATGCCTTGTAATAGATGCACATTTGATCGATTGCATCCACTCCTGATTTTGTCATATTGTAATCCAGTAAAATCGCCAGTTTACCACGGTTAAATCATGACTAACAATTCATGGAAAGGAATACAAGGGCCAGAAAATCAGACCTGCATTAGAAAGGGTGTAGCTATAAATAGAAACTGCTTAGAACATTCAAACCTTGCATGTAAAAACAAACCATTCAAAATTACGAAAATGTTGCACTTTGTACACGGAGGGTTAAGGGTGGCCCTAACCTTTGAGTAGATTAATGTTTAACTTTTCTAACTGCATTCTCGCCGATTCCGATTTGATCATTTCTCTTGTTGAGTATTTAGCGTTCAACGATAAAATTCTTGTATATTCATATACTATAAAGGACATTTTTGTTCGCATTTAGAGTTAGTTCGTATAGGTTATAACTGATGAAATTACCCCTATAAGTAAGACCGCATTATTTATGCTAATATATTTTCAAAACTAAGTACCACTGATATGACAACTTATTGATATTATGGGACTTAGGCAAAATACATATGCACACACGTACATGTACTAGAAGTACTAGAAGTACACACGCCTTGAAAAAAAGTTGTCTTTGAATGAAATATCCGACTCACAAACTCTTAATTTGCTTTCTTGTTACAAAAACAGACTGTTTTATAATAATTAGTCCTTACAGCAAAAACTGTACTTACAGTTTGTTATAATAAAGTGCAACTAGTTTAGCTGCTGAAAAAATCTCTGCTTTTGTTTAGTACATATTTGAGAAATACATAATATTAAAACTCTACTACATTAACACTAGAAAGACGGGAATTTTTTTTCTTACTAAAAAGACTGAACACCGTCATTTTGACGGTTGGAAATAAAATCAAGAATATAAAATATTTAATGTTTTTTTTAAATGGTTAAATATTTTAAATTTTGAGCTATTTCATACCAATATATAATAAATTAGCATATATTTAGATATATTTTTATGTAGGTATGCCGAGCTGACAACCTGGTATGGTTTATCCGTAAAAATATTTGCATGGTTTGTGCAGTCCTTATTTTTCAACACCAATATTTCCGAAGAGCCAATATTTCTGTTATTTGCAAAAGGGGAAAGAGACGAAAAGTAACTGACATTTTTCCGGTATTATTTTAAAGATTTCCGCCTGTTTTCTATTTTGCCGTCAAATTGTCTTAGTAGGTATACAATACATTTTCTCCCCCTCTTTACTATCGAATATAATTTTGTGAATGTGTGTTCATATTTCGCGTAAAATTGGAAAAGGTCATAAAATTTCAGAAGCCTGAGGACATAAATACAGACATAGCGCTCAATAGTGTGTCCGAAACCGTCAAAATGACGGCAGCCGTCTTTCTAGTGTTAAATTCGCATTTTCGCATAATTTATAGGGACTTACTTATAAAATAATTTGTATGAACTAATAAAATATTTTCTCAAAGCAAAAATGTTTATTTTATTTGAAAATAACGTTGCCATGACACTGGTAAAAAAATTAATTAGAACAAGTTTTTTTCCCTTTTTTTATTTTTTTTTTTATTTTTTTTTTTTTTTTTTTTTTTTTATTCCTTCAAATGCTGCAAGCCCTTCTCATGACGACAATAAGCACGGCGTAAACACGTTGTATCAGCAAGGGTTGCGCGTGGTAACTTTAATCGCTTTTATGAATGACATAACAATTTAGTCATGGTGGCAATGAATTATGTATGTAATCTCCTTTCGTTCATTACGAGCAAAGCTTACTCTCTCATAACAAAACTTTTCGAGTATCTTAAAAAGTTTTGCAGTTACTCGAGTTCTTGTCTAAAAGCTGAAAAAGTTACCTTGAAAAAACAAAACCAAATAAAAGGTCAAAGAATGAAATGACCTATTTTTATTCACATGGAACTGCTACCGCATGATTCCAACCTGTTAACTTTCGATACACAACTAGTAATTTACATTTATGCATCGGGTAATCAAATGTAACTGTTTGTAAAGACTGTCTGCCACGACCGGATTTCTTACTATTATTTGTCCGAACTTGCTAATCAATGCATTTCCAACGTCCATGGTGAATATAATTCTGAATGGTATTCCCCAAGTGTTCCTGAAGTTCACCTCTGTCGGCTTCAATACATATTAAAAGCTTGATTTAAAGGCTTAAACTTTTAACTGTATTTAGAACTATTCAAGGGTACACAACACAGATTAGTAACCGATAAGTGATTCCTGTGATCTGAAATCATCAATTGTTAAATATGTCAAATGTCAGATTTACACTGAAAAATATCGTCTCAAACTTGAAGCTATGTATTTTTAACTATGAGACTTCAAAGGATTTTTTTTTTTAAATCATCCCTGTATTGCATAATATTGCCAGTTGGTGACAGTAAAAATGTTATTCCTGGTCTTCATAAATATCACTACTTGCGTATATAGGTATAGAAATTGTAAATTAATTTTCTCTCAATATTTTTCTTGTGTTTTTGTGTTTAAAAATTATATATTTTAATAATAAAAAAAGAAGAAAAATGTACTGTAAGATTAAACTAAATTTCTCGATTAATGTTGGTTAATACTCCGCATATTTATTTTTTAAAAAGTACATAATAGAAAAGATATTTATAAAAAAGTACGTAATTAAAAATTTTCAAGCAAAAGGGTGTAAAAACACATCTACGTATTATCAAGAGAAAATATAGAAGATTAATAACAAAAAGTTTTCTAAATATCGTTAAAAGAGCGTATTGAGATAACGTAGTTTTCAAGTTTTACTGCTGGTTTCTATTCTTTTTCACGCTCTTTGAATAAAATCACCTAGCTTATGGAAACCACACACACTCCGGACAGAGGTGCTTCCAATCCCCCCACCCCCAGGCCATTCCTATCAGTCATATGCCTTTCTTTATTTTCTCCTCCGGGATGACAGTAAAATTATGTTTCACGTTGCCGAAATGTTTCAGTTAATAAGACTAGACACGAGCATTTAACGTAAAACAAAAAAAAAATAAAATAAAATAAAATCAGTCTTCCCGGTTTTGACTTTAGTTATGCGGCACCAAATAATTAGAACGCTGGAGGGAGATTTTGTAGATCTGAAAGCATTGCTTTCGTATCGGTCTATTTGTTAAATAATTCGTACAGTTTTATTTTTTCCAAATACCTTATAATGAACCTAACATCTCAACGAAATAACATACTCCCAAAAATATCATCTAAAAAGAAGCCAAATATGTGAGATAAAAAAAAGAATGATTTGTCTGTTTTTGATATGTTTTCCATATCAACCTTTACATTTTGGAAAACGCCGCTGTCACCCACAAAAGTTCGCCGTGCCAAGCGTTGTGAACCTATGGGGGCGTGCTCACGAGGGTGAGCGAAGGCAGACGATTCGAGCGTATGCCTACTGACCATATGCTCGGCAAAACAGACTTCACCCGCCGACCCGGCTGGATAGATACGACGGCGACACTGACCGCTGGTCATTCGGCACCTGAGGGGCCCGCGTGCCAGGGTGGGGTACGCGCCGGGGCTTGGGAGACGGGCAGATGGGGTGGAGATATCGTCACGTGCGACAGGGGCGGGAGATATGGCTGTAGGTCGTCTGCGTGCGTTTGTTGTGACTTGAGTGGGTACAAGTGTACGAAGTAGGTGAAAATGGGAAGCGAAATAATTGGTGGAGGAATATTCTGATTTCGACTTGCGTGGAAATGAATCTGGGTGAATGCATATTAAAACGAGAGAATGAGGTTAAGTGCGAGAATAAAGATAAGGTTTGGGGATTTCAATATTTATTAGGCTGATTTTCGCGGCGTCTTATCAGATGGTAGTGAAAGTGAGAGTCGTGTGGGTGACCTCGACTCCCTGGCGAAACCATTTCACCCACTATTAAGGCGCTATTAAGGCGCCTCTGTCGTGTTATATATTCGTCTTAAATTAGCTATGCCTTCTGTCGCGTTGGCGGGACAAGCTGTTCTCTTCTCATTTGAAATATTGGGAATTTGTTCAGCATCACCGCTGATGTATAGTTTTCTTTCCTTTGCTAATACTATAAAGCGAATCTCCGTCCTCGCCGAAATTCCGCAACAGCAAACACATTTTGCTTTTAATAGGGGTTTGAAAATTAGGCAGATAACAAATAAAGAATTTCCTTTCCCGATTTCATTTGCCGTGCAAAATGAGATTAAAGCGGGTTTTCCTATTTAAAACGCAGACATTTTAGAAAAAATAAGTTACAATCATTAAATATCAGGGTTTAAAAATTAAAGAACGTATTAACGCAAACAAAATTTTGTTATAAAAAATGCTGAAAAGTAATGGTACATTTCTCTTAACAGCTACGAACGCATATAAAGCTTTTTTTTTCATGTCTTAACAACTCCTCCTTTTCTAAATATTAGTTATCCTTGTTTCTCGGTAAAATTTTAGCACTAGTTGTATAACCTTCAAAATACAGGGTGTCCGGGATAAAGGTATCGAAAAGTGATGACTTGTTTTTATGGAACTACCCATTGGAATTTTAAAAAAAAATTCAAATAGACAGAACTTCTCGCCAAGTTTTAATATCAATCATAGACTTCGATCATAGTATCATAGATTTCGATGTATGCATCTTTTGTAGCACGACAAACGTCTAAATGATAATCCAGTTCTCTCCAAGTGTTTGTAGCATATCAGGAGTTATTACGCGAATTGTTTGAATGATACGCTTCTTCAACTCATCCACGATTTCAATTTTCGTTTATACACAACGGATTTAATGAATCCTCAAGCAAAAAGTCTAATAACGCCTGATATGCCACGAAACACTTGGAGAGAACTGGATTACCATTTAGACGTTAGTCGTGCTACAGAAGGTGCACACATCGAAATCTATGATACTATCATAGAAATATATGATTGATATTAAAACTTGGCGAGATGTTCTTTCTATTTAAATAATTTTTTTTAATTCTAATGGGTAGTTCCGTAAAAATAAATCGACTTTTGGATAACTTTAGCCCGGACACCCTGTATATTCATCTTCGGAGTATGTAACAATCACTTCGACCTCTAAAACAAATATTTTTATTTTCCGTCAATCTGATGTATAGTAATTGATATTACTTAAAAAGTACAGAGTGTGTAAGAGTGTTTTCATACTATACAGGTCATTTCGATGATTCCGAGAGACTGAACGGGAAAAAGGTTGTAAGACCATTCAATTTACTCCAAAATGTTCCTCCTATTGCAGGCATGATTAAGTATGGTAAAGTGAGATTTCATTCTTAGATTAGACGTATTTGGTTGAGACTGGTAGACTAACTTAATCATTAAATGGAATCACCATAATTTTTCTTTTGGGGAAAATTGAAGGTTTGAAAAATGTTCACATCATCTGTTTACCATTAAACTATAATAAAAATTTCGGTGCCCGAGGTAACCTAGTGGTAACGCGTTGGTCTTCGAACTGGAGGTGATCAGTTCGAAAACGGCATTAAATGCCTCCGTTCCTGAGCCGGATATGGGCACGTTAAATCCATAGACCCGAAAGTCCTTCCAGGAGTTCGGTGAGTGGGGGAAGGTGCGAACCATCCAGATGGATATTCGATCAAAACTGAGGTAGCACCAAGGGAGCTGCATTGACTCACCTGTATATGGTGCTCCCAGATAAAAAGAAGTAGTTAACAATTTCTATGGTTCTATGAGAATGTCCTAGACAAAGTGCCGCCGCATTGGCCAAAAATTAACCAAGAATTACAGTTTCGATGTCGTATTTATTTTATGCCTTTCAAGGTGGCAGATCTGCGTTCTCCAAATAAAAGCACAGGCTTGTCCACAGGTAGCACTCATCAGATATGCCTTGTTGAACGATAGGTTCCGCCCATAACAAAGGCGAAGCCTAGGTCAAGGCTGCTGGGTACGCTGGAAGTGTATGTATTTAAATCACTGGTAGAAGTTTTTTTCCACTTTCCTCTTGAAAAAAGGTCGCACAAAATAACAACAACAAAAAACTACAGATTTCGTTTTTGAATTTTTAACTGAAAAAAAATCGTGTGAAAGGAATCAAGGGAATACAGGAGGGAAAGTGGAAAGAAGAAAAAGAAGGTTTGTGCCAATCTGAAAATGTGATTTAACAATAACTTGGTTTAACCTGAATACAACGATACAAGAGTGATTACCAAACAAATTCGACAAATCAACAAGCAGAATCGATAAAAACTGTAAACTGTAGGGTGTTGTAACTAACTTCCCCACAGCTATGAATACGATGATTTTTTTTTCTTTTACTAACACGTTTCCTGGAGATCTGTTTTTGAGAAAGCGTAATTTTCAGGCCATATCTGCCGAAAACGCTACACCTTACAGAGTTTGTTAAATAAATGTATTTTTTTCTCTGTTTGTTAGAAAAAAATGTATTTAATAGTAGAGTAAATATTGAAACTATAAAATGTACAAAAAAATTTATTAGGCAAAATTAATTCCCTATAGCTAAGATGTTCCAGTGTATTACCATTTACCTGTTTCATTCATTATAGTGCTGAATACCTCTGAATGAAAGGATTGTTTTTGTTTTTTTATTTATAATTTCGATTAATATTCTTGTCTTCATTATTCACGGTAATGAAAATATCTAACCAATCAATAGCAAAATGTTTGCGCGCAACAATTGGAAAGCTGAATTGCAAAATAAATTGACAACTCATCATCTCACCTTTTGTACTGTTATAGACGCACTGTTTCAAAAGTATTGTATACATCATCATACAGCCCGTAATAGTGATTTCAACAATTGTTTCCTTGCACTTAGTCTGTCCAAGACATAAATATCACTTGGCCTGAAAATGTGGTTCTGTGCGTAAATGAAAACGGTACACGCAGAAGGAAACGTGTTAACTTAAATAATTTACTCGGCATTTTCCATTGTACTGACTTAAAATTGCGCACAGTACATACGACAGATAACGGAGGAAATTCGAAACGAAATCCTGCTATTCTCGATTGTTCTTGAAAAAAATCAATCAACAGACTAACGGGATTTCTAAAGCGTGACAAATTTTGAGTTTATTAAAAATTAAGTGTTTTTATTTCCGTCAAGTGGCATAAATATAAGACTCACATCCGTTTTGGAAGTGATTTCCGCTTATAAGAATCACGTTTGTTATTACTGTTTTTGATTCTTATAAGCGGTTGATTCTTATAGCCGAAATTTAGGTTTTTGGACAGGCCCACACGCACACCTATATATACATATATTAGATAATTTACCATAAAATACTCTTTAATTTACGTTAAATATCTTTTATTAAATTATTTTTTTACAATTTAAAAAATACAACTTAATTTCCAGACCTATAAGTAGATATAGATGATTATAGTAAGAGAAGAAAAAAATCCAATATTTGTTACAACATACCTGCTTAACAGTTTAACATTTCAACTACAGGAAGGGTGCAAGAAAAAGTTTTCTATGGTAGTTGGACGTAATGTAGTTTTCAGGAGTCTGTTTATACTTCTTTCAATACCAAAAGTCTCAGACCAAGATTCACCTTCTAGCTTACGTTTCACAGTTTGATAACGTGCTGAATCTAATAATGACACGTTTGCCTAAGGAATAGTGGACACTTCGCCAAAGATTTATGTGTTTCAGGGTCCAGGAAGCCGCAACCAGGATGTGGAAGGTGGGAAAAAAGAGTCCCTGTCTCTGTTTGTCAGTGGAGATAAGTAAAATCGGATCCGGACGGGTAGAATGCCCCTGGATCAAGCTAATAGGATAGTGTATAGCTAAAGCGTTTAAGGGGAAACTATTATGTTATGTCTAAGAAAGAAAGGTATGCATTTTACGACTGTATTCCATCCCATCTTATCACTCTTTTAAAAAAAATGAAGAAAGAACTTCGAGCCTTTTGAGGGTTTAAGAGGTTTTTTTAGAAAAATGAAAGAAAAGCGAGGAGTGTAAACTGATTCTTAAAACCGGTGGATTGATTCTTTAAAGTGAAAATTTTAACAGGGAAATAATACATTTGTTTTTGTTTTTTCGGTATTGATTCTTATAAACGGTTGATTCTTATAACCACTGATCACTATAAGCGGTGGCTACTGTACTTCCAAAAAAAAATTGTCTCCGCTAAACGTGACGCACAAACTTAGTATTAACATGAACACGACCGAAACTAATTCCACGCCTCAATTAAGTTACAAAATATCACACGATGTTAGCTCTTAAAATTAAAAGTGGCAGACAATCTTAGTGTTAACAGGAACACGACTGAAACTAATTCCACGTCTCAATTAAGTTACAAAATGCCCTCATCTCTTAAATTTAACTCTTAAAATTAAAAGTGGCAGACAAACTTAGTGTTAACACGAACACGACCGAAACTAATTCCATGTCTCAATTAAGTTACAAAATGTCACAACATATTAGCTCTTAAATTTAAAAGAATACATAAACTTAGTGTTAACATGAACACGACCGAAACTAATTCCACGTCTCAATTAAGTTACAAAATGCCACATCATGTCAGCTCTTCAAATTAAACATGACACACTAACTTAATGTTAACATGAACACGATTGAAACTATTCCCACTGCTCAATTAAGTGACAAAAAATTGCATAATTATCTCTTAAAATTAAACGTAAAAATTATTTCAACCGAGTATATGAAAGAAAACAATCCTTTCTATGCTTTTTTTACAGTATTTTAGTATACAGATAGGGTTTCAAATGTTTTACTGTTAGCCAAAATTCAACACTATCGTCATACCAGGGAAACAGGGTACTGAAACATTTCGATTGAATGATTACTCAATTTACAACCTCGCGTACGGAGGAAATACCGCGGGCTGTGTAGGCTGAAAGTGTTCCAGATCGACACCTGACGACAGACAGTCAACAACCCTTATCAAACGTTTGCAAGAACGTTGGTGGGATCGACGAACCAATCAATTACCGGACGATATTTTTTTGCTGAGCCTCCACACAACGTACCTATACTCCTGCAGACGAACTATTTCCGTTGATGCAAGGTGTCACCGGCATGTCTGCGGCCCACAGGTCTGCCGGCCGGAACGCACAGGGGTGGTCCCGATAATAAGGAATTTCCGGTAATACAAAAATATTAAAAATAAATAGTCTAGGAGTGTTTGATCTCGTTACGATCCGCATACATTAGTGTCAATAATTTATGCATGACTCGCATATATTAGTGAATATTGAATTAACTTGATATTTCAATCTCGGTGATTTAGATGATTTCATGATTATATGCGATAGCTCCTCTTCTGTAATGTATACTGTAGAGTAAACATGTAGATCTATAGATATACAATGCAGTGTTGTACAAGACGTCTGACAAGATCTCCTGTTTTGATCAATGAATCCTACTCTAACGATTGTCAGTCATATGATCTTCATACAGCTGCGAATTCTTTACAGTCCTTAAGGCTCTTGTGGTACTAACCCTGTTGGATTAGCTCATCTCAAGGTTAACCTATCCAGAAAATGTGTCTACTATTTACAGCTATATGAATGCCGATAATCCAATAAAAATGGTATTTTCAGACAGCCTGGACTTTTTTGCACCTAGCGACAGTATTCATTTTATAAACTTCGTCCACCAAAGGAATTCATGAGAGTTTGAAACACACTATACCAGTCCAATTTCCCGCCAATTGCCCATCCGATTTCCAGCTTTCTTTTTGAATTCGACGGTACAAGATGTTGTACCCGTACATATCAATTTTTTATTGAATAAGAATACATTTTTCATTCACTTATTTTAACGTAGGATTACGTTCCTCCGTAATGGTTCTCCGGAAAGCAAAATTTCAGATGTCCTTAGTCGCGAGTTATAATTTTGGCAGCGCACCAAACCCAGTCTGTATCGCTTGGGCAAGCAGTAAACAGTTAAACAGAAAAGTAACAAAATAATGCGTCAATATTTTGACATATATATATATATATATATATATATATATATATATATATATATATATATATATATACAGGGTTAGCAAGGAATAAGTATCCCACTTCAGAGGGCTCTAGAATGCGTTCTATTGGCCCAAATGATATTTGAAACAATTTGAACTACAGATAATTCAAAAGATGCGTTTGACATTTATTTTAAAAAATAGTACAAAATTCTGCCGATAGGAGGCGCTGTAAAACACATAAAAACGTTTAATATGCTTTAGAAATGTTAAATATTAATAAAAAGTAGCATTACAACTGCTCAATATGTCCCCCTTCCTTTTGAACAATGAGCTCTAATCGCAGAACTATATTTTCCACAGCTGACCGGAGTGAGTCTGCCGGGATATCAAGAACATGGCGCAGAATGTTGTCCTTCAGATCTGGCCTTTTACGGTAGATATTGTCCTTCAGAAAACACCTCAACCAAAAGTCGCAGTGGGCGATATCCAGCGAACGAGGAAGCCATGCTGTAGGGAAATGACTGCTGATAACCCATGCACCTGTGAACTGCTGTCTTAGCAATTTCTTTACACAATGATCAATGTGAGGAGGTGCGCCATCCTGCATGAAAAGGATGTCCTGAAGGCATCCACGCTGTTGAAGTTGTGGGATTACAAAATCCCTCAGCATAACTCGGTACCGTTGTCCTACGACGGAACAGGTTTCTATTCCATTTGCAGTTATCTCTTCAAAAAAAAATACGGTTCAAACATAAAACTAGCCATAAAACCACACCATACTATCACTTTTTCAAGATGCAAGGATATTTCCTGGATAGCGTGAGGCTTTTCCGCTACTCAAATTCGACAATTGTGGGTGTTAACTTGCCCATTGAGGCAAAAGTAGGATTCGTCAGTCCATAGAATGTTCCATGGCCAAGTGACGTCAACTCCCGTTTCAGCAAGGAACTGAAGTGCAAAAGTTTTAAGAGTATCTGAGTCCTCGTGCTGCAATAGATGCACAGGCTTGATTTTGTAGGGATAAAAATGCAAAATTTGCCGTAAGATTTTTCGTGCAGTGGAATACGGCATATCCAATAGACGGGAAACAACTGGCACACTCACACTACCATCCGGCGACTGACTGCTGGCTTTAACGATCGCGGTAGCCACATTTCCGACGCTAGATGATTGGATTTGCTTTCGTCCTCTACCCGGAAGAATACCAAGTTGCCCAGTTCTTTCAAATTTCTGTATAATCCTGCGTAAGGCACATGGAAACATTGGATCTCTTCGTATCTTCTTCATACGGCGGAATTCTTTTACAGCTGCAACGGAGTTCTGCTGGTTCTGGTAGAAAAATTTTACCAATAGCGCTTTTCCTTGCAACATAGGCATAGAGAAGTAACTAATGCTCGTTCAGAATCCGCCTTCTTTTTATCCAAAGAATAATGCTAATAGGTATGCGCTGTAACGCAAAGGATTTTTCACTTTTTCAATATATGCAGATAAATACCATTTGTGGAAGATGTAGCGTATCACCTTCTTCAAATATTCTTGTTATTTGGTGCCCCAGCTATATTTCATTCAGATAATGGTAGGGAATTCAGTAATCAAGTCATATCCGAACTAAGCGCCATGTGGAAAGATGTTAAGATAGTTCATGGAAAACCTCGTCATAGTCAAAGACAAGTCTCAATTAAAATATATATATATATATATGGATATTATATATATATATATATAATATATATATATAATATATATATATATTGTGACATTTTCCCTCCTTAAGACCCGGAAAATTTATTTTCCGAGGCTGGTAACAAAGCAACCCCACCGGCGGACTTCGAGGATGCAATATTTCCCTCGCAGCGAAGGGTGGTTTACAAAGAAGTCAGCCGTTCGGCGTGCGGATGGGGAAGGACATATAATAGCGAGTCGCCACGATGTCTGGGCGGTTGGACGTTAAAGTACAAAAGGGGATCCGCCTCTTGACGAGAAGCAGTAATTATCTTCCGGTGCTATTCCGATATGAAAACAGATATCGTTTTGCACACGGGCCAAAAGGAAGGGCCTATGAGAGCCAGATTCAAGAAGCGGGGATGTTAAAGATTCCGCCAGGAAAAAAAGGTTTTAAAAGGCGATTTTTAGGAGAGTCTGAGACTGATTATGATGCTGGATCTGATCCAGATCCTAGGCTGATCCCGATTCTGACTGAGGTTCAGACCTCGGAAGTGTGGAGACGTTTTACTCTCTGAGAAGGATCGTGGAAAGATCAAAGCTTGATCTTCTTTAGTTTTGAAGCAGCTAGCTTCTTTAGTGAGAGTGTGTGGGATGAGCCGTCCACCACTCTGTGACAGATCTACTGATTACTCGTAGAGTTCGAGTTTGCCTCAATCTAGCCGATTTCGACGAGCGGAATCCGTTTCCTACAAATAGTGCTACTTCTACGTTAGAGCCCTGAGGCTCGATCGACGACCTGCAGCGACAGTGCATCCAGCCAGCAGCGAGGACTATCTTCAACGTGTGTTCGTAGACTTAATGCCAATCACTTGTGTGTAATAGATGTTCAAGAACACTACCTAATCGTAAGATTATTAATCCATAAAACTCCAAATAAATTGTTATCAAGTGCAACGAAGTTCTAATTAGTTAGCTGTCTGATCAACTTACATAACCTGTGTGTCGCTACCTAGAGTGTCGGCTTTGACACCAAGCACGGGAATATGTTACAATATATGGATATATCATGGAATGAAATAAATATATACATATATATATATATATATATATATATATATATATATATATATATATATATATATATATATATATATATATATACATATATATATATATATATATATATATATATATATATATATATATATATATATATATATATATATATATATATATATACAGTTGGCTCTCTGTTTAACGACTTTCAAGGGGCCATGAAAAATCGTCCTTAAGTAGAGGTCACCCTACTGAAACAGAATTTGTGAAAAATTAACATTTCCCATAACGTCGGAGGGACAGGGACTGTGAAATATCGTCTTTAAATAGAGACCGTCTTTAAGTAGAGCGTCGTTAAACAGAGAGCCAACTGTATATTATGCCAGCTTTAGGGCATATTGTAACTGGGGATCTTAATATTGTTCAAGATGTTAGGTTGAGGGAACTCTTAAGTAAAGGCACAAAATTTAGGGTCAGAAATAAGGTAAACTTAAAGCAAATTGTATGTTCTATCTGTAAAGATTTAGATTATTTCATAGTAAAATTATCAAGGAAGCATAACTGGCCTATCGAAGGTTTCATGGAGTGGAAGGTGCGTGTTATGCGGGATATAAAGGGGAATTACGAAGAGTATGGTATAAATGACAAGCGGGATTTCTTTCTAAACTAATATCTGTATAGAAAATTAAAGAGCTAAAAAATGAGTTAATTATAAAGGTTGTAGATAAGGCTGCCAATAACTTTGGTTTTATGTGTAAGGATTATTTCAAGCAATTAATTTCTAGGGAGTACAACTCAAACAATACTTATCAAAAAATTAGCTTTACCAAGAAAGAAATAGATAATAGGATTTTAGCCTTTAGAAAAAAATTTAAGTTTAAGAATAATAGCCTAAAATCCCCTTACCTTTTTCCCACCATTAAATTCCATAAAGTACCTACTAAATTTAGGTTCGTTACGTGTAATACAAATTGTTATAACACTTTTTTTAGTAAAAAGTTTTTTAGCTATCTAAAAATCCTTCTAAATAAAATCAGGGTTACTGAAAATAGCTTTTTATAAATAATAACCAGGATGTTCTAAAATTTCTAAAGAGTAAGAATATAGATAGCATACACATGTTTGATTTTGAAAACCTTTTTACTAGTATTCCCCATGATAACTTAATGAACATCTGTTCAGAAATTTATAAAGCCTATCTGGATAGTAATTTAATCTTAAAATGTGACTGGATTGATTTATGTAAATTTAATATTTTTGAAAATTACCTCTTTAATTGCTTGAGTTTCTTTAAAAAGATAAAGGGTATCCCTATGGGAAATAGCTTTTGTAGCGCATTCGCTAATATCTTCTTGCATTCATACGAAACTAAATTTCTTAGCTTAAATAATGTTACCGGATTTAGGTCTATTGACGACCTTATAATTTTTAACTGTAACGATTTGGAATTTCTTAATCAAATTTACCCAAAGGAATTGACTTTAAACAGGACTAATAAAAATAATCATTTTGCGACTTATCTCGATTTAAAAATTAAAATTCAAAATAGCGAATTAAAAATTGATATATATGATAAAAGACTAGATTTCAACTTTGAGGTTATCACGTTTACCAATTTCAATAGCAACTTGAACTATAATCTATAATAATATTTTTTACTGACAACTATACAGAATTAAAAAAATTGTAATAACGCTGAAGACTTCTTGGAGGTATGTAACATTTTCGAGGAAAACCTTAGTAAGAACAATTTCCCTGATATTTTCGGCAATCTAATACTTTTTAAACAATGGCATTTAGACTGAGGTATACTTTAAAATTGGGCTGCTGTTTCGCCATAACCCTCACCTACTGAATTAGGGTATGTATGCATCTGTGTCTTTTCATTAGGATTGTATGTGTACTTGCATGTATGGTGCGTTGAGCCCTTACTGTAAGTTGTCCGTGTCTTTTCATTTTCTTTTGACTAACTGTTTCATTGGGGAACTCGGGGCCTTGGGATGTCTTTTGGTTATACCTCCTATTCAGAAAATTCCCCTTGAGGTAACTGATTTGGTTAGGCTCCTTGATGACGTGACTAGTCGGTTACCTCGTACTTACTTCTGGTTTAGTTCCGGCACTATTACAGAATCTTGCCTCTGGTGCGTGGAGCCCTGAGTGCTTGATTTCTGTATTGTTTTTTGTCTACATTCTTCTTATAATTATTTAGCACTGTTAAATTTAGTTATAGAGAGATAGATATAGATACATATATACATAACACACGCATACATATATACATACAAAAGAGGTAAGCCACGATAAGTAATCCTACGTTAATAACCCGCGTTAGTTTCGTTAGAAGAGACTACCTGAAATAATTTTTTTTTATTGGCTGGGAGGAATTTTTTTCACATTTTTCACATTTTTTAGGCATCTTTTTCACTCTTTTCTTAATATTCCATTCTTTCCGCTGCCCGGGTGCCACTATAACATCTATCGGTAATGTCCAGGATTTTAATTCAGGTGTCCCAACCCAGAGGTTGGGATTCTACCAGTTGAACTAATCTGGCAATGTACAGGCTACATATTCATTTTTGGAATATCATAACTCTTAAAATTAATACAAAATGAGTCCATTTGTTATTTAATGGATATAAAATCATCATCATATTTTCCTGTTGTTTTCGCTGTAAGAATTAATGCATCCTTAAGGCTGCTGTGTACTATCCCCATTGGATTTTCATATAGCCTGAACATTGGATTTTCACATAGCCCAATGGTATTTTCACATAACCTTAATATTTTTGCACCTTGCAACAGGATTCATTTGATAAATTGCGTCCACCAAGGGAATTTATGAGCGTTAAAAACCCACTATAGCAGATTTTTTCCCGAATAATTTAAATTTAAAAATATTATTTGCATTTTTTTAAAAGAAAAAATCCCCAATGTGTAAAATTTCTTTCTCTATTACGGAGTAAATTATTTTTTAAAAAATCGTTCAATCCAGGCCGACAATCCTCGGACACATTTTCTCCATAGGTTAACATTGAGGTGAGCGAATCCAATAGGGTTAGTACACAGAAGCCTTCAAGCGCAAGGAAAAGGGTAATAAATACGCATCTGTATCTTTTAGTATCATACATATACTTTCCACATCGCATAAAACGTTTATCATTACAACACGTGAAATGAACGCAAAAATGACAAATAAAACCAACCGGAAGAAATCTAAATAGAATGGTTTCAAAAATAACTTGATTTTCATGAGGAAAATTTAATTTGTTCTAATACATCAATTAAAAATTGAATTTAAAATGATTATCCAAACATGAAGTAACAAAATAGTATAAATTTCTCAACACTTGGCTGTTAATACATGAATGAATTTATTTTTCAGTGTCAATGCAAGTCGTCTGCTTCGAAGTAATTGCCAGCCAGTAACCAGTGTTGACATTTCTTCTCTATAGAGTTATCTGCGCGAGAAAGAAAAATCTTATAAAAATATAGAAATACTTTTTAACTCTTTATTTTCGTTTAATTTTAATGCCTGACAGGCGATATGTGGATAGAGAGAGATTGCGGTATGTCCTTTTATGAAAGATTTTAAGAAAATATTTATCGTTTGACGAAATACTATTTAGAGGTACACTTTTGTTTCAGCAAATATTCTGAAATTAATACTGAGTGCTTAGTAATTAGTAATTATTAACACATATATAATTAATAAGTAGTAAATATAATAGTACTGATAATTATATTACAATACGTACGTATTATATCAGTGGTGCGAAAACTGTGGGTCGAGATCCACTGGGGGGTCATGGAAAAAATGGAAAGGGGTCGAAGATAGTTTGAAGTAAATTTATGTTATATTGAATCATTTTTAAGTATTTAAATTCTTTAAAATTATTTATTTTTAATTTTTAATTTATGTTTTTTATATGTTAAAAAGTTATATGACATTATTAAATAAATTATTAAACAGTTTTACCAAAAACAAGTGCAATGGTAAGCAAGACCTTTTTTATGTTGTTATTACGTAAAATAAATATATACCGAAAATGTACTGTTTCCTTTTCGTTATTTTCTAATTTTTTTGTTAACATTTTCCTAATTGTTTTTAAAAATTGTTCATTGGGGGCCGAGGGTTTTTTTATTTAAAAAAAGTGGGTTGCGGTCGAAAAAGTTTGTGCTCCACTGTATTATATGATAAATATATGTGCATATATAGTATAGTGGTATTAATAGGAGAATTCATAGTGGTATTAATAGGAGAAAATTTACCCAGTTCTTACGCATAATGAGGTAATTTCTTATAAAATAAATAATCAAATTTAATATTAATTATTGATTGATTTAATGTTTGCTATACAGAACTGAATATCAAATAATTTATACCATGATTAGGTCCAGAACATAGAATAAGACATGCTATATTCACATCACAGCCTATTTCTAAAATGATCTTCAATACAGTTCGTCTCTGAAAATAAATGTTCGCACGCGTATGTGGGAGGACAGTCAAAACAGATATTTTTTTGACAAGTTTTTCGTTTTGTTTTGTTTTTAAGCAAAATGGAGATTGTAGGTTCGCCCTTTCGAGTGTTCACTATTCCCTTTTCTGTACTTTTATTGTTTACATTGTATAATCAGTCGGATTCAATTGTCTTCAGATCATGCCTCAAATCGACAAAACTTCTTCTATATGACATTTGACAGAAGAATATTTAGAAGTTACTCTTCAAAGTCTAACATATTCAACCACTCAAACATGGTAAGACGAGTGCCAGTAAATTTCTTTTCCGTGCCACCTGTAGCACGGAAAAGAAATTTCATAGATTCACCCTCTATATCGTAGCCCATCGCATATGTGACACCCATGTTTATAGTATAGTGAAAACTACATTTAAGTCGCAGTAAGACCAAAATGTAGACGGCACTGTGATGCTACTCTGTAGCATCACAGTGCCGACACTAAGCATTTCAATACACATACATCTGTGTTTGCTATGTAAACAGTGTCAAGTCCAAAATCATAGTTTTGAGAAAAACAGGATTGAAAAAAAAAACGGCTTTTGTAAAGTCAGTTTTTTTAAGTTTAATTTTTTTTTAATTTAAAGTAAATTATTCTAATTTTATTTTTGTTGAGAAAAGAGTGATAAATCCTTGACTGGGACATAACCCCTTTAACACTAAAATGTTTGTGTTTTGTTTCAGATATCTAAAATTTTCCCTGATGAACAAAAATATTTAGAAGTGGCATTGGGCTTAGCTTTCTGTACCCTTCAGTAGCCCTTGATTTTTCAAACATGCCTGGTTTGATAACTCATTTTACCCCATTTTGGACTTAACAACCTTTGCACAGAAAACACAGATATATTTCTATACTAATTACCATTTATGCTTGTAGCCTACCGTGGAGTAGCGGAGGCCTTGCTGAATATTATTAAGATTATTAAAGAAAATAAGTAAAACAAGATACACACATGTTTAATCACACTGGATATAAGCAATGCTTTCAACACTATTAGATTAGAAAGTATAAAGGAAGCCATCCACAGTATTGGTTTAGATAACCATCTAAAAGCTATGATCCTGAGTTATTTAAAAACAGAACAGCTATTTTCAAGCATAGTAGAGAGTGGGCCTATAATGTTGGAGTGCCACAAGGCTCTTATATTGGCCCAATTCTTTGGCTGTTAATCATCAATAAACTTTTGAAAGAAAATTTCGAAACTGGTATTAAGATCCAAGCTTTCGCTGATGATATTATACTAATACTCAGTAGTAAGGTCGTATATAAATTTACCAATTTGGCAAAGAAAGCGCTGGACATATGTGAAAAGTGGGCCCATGAAAATAAATTGAAGTATAGCATAGATAAATCATGTTATATTATTATACCAAGTATAGGCAAAGTCTCGAGAAAACCTACAATAAATCTTATGAACAGTAATATAAAATATAATAAAGAGATGAAGTACTTGGGCGTCTATTTAGACGAGAAACTTAACTTTGGCAAACACATTTCTAATATAAGAGAGAAAACTTTAAAAATCACCTATGGTATTAATAGAGTCTTTAAGAAGACCTGGGGCCTTAAGGCTGTAAATGTAAAGAAAATTTATGAAAAAGTAATAGAGATAATTTTGTTGCATGGGATCCAGGCATGGTACACGGACACTAACTATATGAATAATAAACTTAAACAACTACACAGACCCTTTTTAATCATGATCAGTAAATGTTATCGGACAGTCTCTACAGACGCATTAAGTGTCTTGGCTGGTTGTATCCCACTGAATGTAAAAGCTAAAATGGAGTCGCTATTGTATACCATCTATAATGAAGACGAACAAATCCAGATTGAAGATTTTGTTTTTAAAGGCATGAATAGCGAGATTAAAAATAAAAATTTAAGGAAAATTAGAGAGTTAACTAAATATAGTTGGTCATTTAATTTAAAGCCTATAACCAGTACGAAATTTTATACGGATGGTTCGAAGATAAATCATAAAGTTGGGGCCGCTTGCATTAAATACATAAATAATGAAAAGATAGAAATAAATTATAAAAGACTGAATGATCACGCTTCCTCCTGTGCGGCTGAAGTTATAGCTATAAAAAAGGCTCTCACTAACGCAATTAATAATGGAATAAATGAATTAGATATTTTTAGTGACTCAAGGAGTGCGTTGCAATCCTTGAACACTTACTACTATAAGGATAGTCAAATTGAAGATATTAAGAATTTAATAGTTAATAATAATCTAAGGGTCAATTTTCATTGGGTAAAGGCCCATGTTGGCTATACCGAAAATGAGGAAGTAGACCTGGCAGCCAAACTTGCTACTACTAGAGACCAGATCGATGAAGAAATTAAATATACCAGAACCCAGATTAAAGCAAAAATCAGAGATTGGGGCTTGAGTGTATGGCAAGACAGGTGGAATAGAAGTGACCGTAGCAGACCTGTTTATAGTAATTTTCCTGAAGTATAAACACATAGGTTATCTTCAAATTTTTTTATTAACCAGGCCATCACTCAGCACGGCTGTTTCAGCTCATATCAAAGAAGAATTTTTGGAAAACCTGACTCTTTCGAATGCGGTGCTGTACAGACTACGGACACTGTCTGTAAGTATGTGAAAGATGGAAAGATCCACGTTCCAAACTTCCTAGAGCAGTGTTGAATGGGCCGGCTAACCAATTTTATTTGGACTATTATTGTCGTAGATTCATAACGATTGTAATGAAAGACCTAATAGCTGAACATTACCCTTTTCAGGGTACATCTCCTTCCTAAATTTGCTGGGAATAACGAAACTTGGCCTATATTTATTATTTATAACTATAATGGTTATGCTTATATTGTTTGTAAAGGTGCTTTTTTTAGACTTAAAGTTAAGTGTATAATTCTGGTTTGTTGTTAATATTTGAAAGTAAATTTTGTATTTTTGCATAGTGATTCTATAAATTGTAGCAATTGTATATATATGATTTTATAGTTGGATGTATTTGAGTTTATCTCGTGTATTGAGCTGTGAGACTTTTGAGCTTTGCTGATTTGAATTATGAAAGAAATGCAATTTAATTGTTGAAATTTGTAAGCCCTCGCACCTCTAGTCGTCAGTCATTACTTACCGTATACCTTCGGGCATGGCCGGTATTGCTTTTGGATTATGTTTGTAGCGTAGTGTTGTCACTTTGCAACAGTGATATCGTTGCCCTTTAACGTCATAAATAGAGCCTAAAGCGGACATTTCGACAATACCACAACATGGGAGTTAAGTCACCATGGGACTTAATGTTACATTTTCTTCCCGTCACGATGCTACAAGGGTAAGAATCAGTAACATATGAGTCGTTACTAAAGAATTAGATTACTGTTACAACATTAAACTTTTCAAAACAAAATAGGTAAATAAATCTTTAAAAAACGGTTTATCATGTAGATCCGTTTCTTATACGTAGTTACAATTATTTTCGATAGATCTATTACAAAGTTATTTCTTCTCCTGCTTACAGATGTAAGTTGTTTTTATAAACATCAGACACCGGTCACATGTTTAGTGAATCGCACTGGAAATAGAAAAGTTTTGCTGTGACAGTTACGCTGTGGCAGCAGTGTAGCATGATGTCTAACGTCTGAGTTACACAACCAAACTTTAATTCTCATTGTGTCTTAATGTTTTGTTTTCTTTGGCTTTCACAATGCTGTAACAATAAGAATCAGTAGCTAGCGGATCGTAGCTAGGACATTAAATTGTAGTTATGACATTATTCTTCGACTAGTTGGTACCCGTCAAAACATGACGGCTGGATAGTAAATAAATGTACTAATACACAAACACATCATTGCCAAATGGTGAAAATCCTATTATTAAGAATAGAGAAATACGCTTTAAAATAAAAATTTAAATTTCAGAGAAAGAGCTAGAGAGATTCCTCGGAATAAACAAATTAACGTGTTTATGAAGCCTCGTGCATAGTAATTATCTAAAGCCAGATTTAAACATGTCACTGAGCATGCGCAGAAGCAAATTAATGCGTTTATGCGCCTCGTGCTTAGAGAGTATCTGAATCCAGACTTAAACATGTCACTGAGCATGCGCAGAAAGCAATTTTTAATTGTAAATTATCGCTAATTAATAGAAATTGCGGTTACAAAAACCAAATTTGACACATCTATAGATTAAAATCTTTCATTTAAGAGCAAAATGAACTAAATTGATGCAGTAGTTTTCTCTCCCGGATTGCCCAAAGAATCGGCTTAGCAACTTAAATGTATAGATATACATAATACGAATATCAATCTGATAAACAAACGGAATTCCATGTCAGACAATTTCTATACGTGGTTAGTATTGTTTTCGAAGCATCTTAAATTTATTAGTTTCTCCTCTTTTAAGATGCAGGAAGTGTTTATAAACATCAGACACCAGCTGGATAGTTTTGTATACATGTTGGAAACGACAACGCTGTGTTCACAACAGTGAAGCTGAAGATCAAGCATAATGACGCCCATGCGTTAAGTCTTGAAAACCCACCTTTCGTACCATCTCGGCTCAGATCGCTGATCCTCAGACGATGTCGATTGAGTACGCTCATTCCCGCAGCTTCGGCTCTGTCTGCAAACCTATTCATATCTTGCGGTGAGAAATTCCTAGACTGAGTAAAACGATGAGACATGCCTGGAAAACAACATCCATCCATAAATGCGCGTTCTACTGAAGATCAATCGTGACAATACATCTCGCAGTATATAGCCTCCCCCACATAAAACCAGCTCAGAAATGGCACCTCAGCAAGCCAGACAGAAGTTTCCGCGAAACCCCGATTCTCGAGGTCCCGGTGTTTGGCCGTCATGCAGTTTCTTTTATTATTAACTTAAAGGGTCAGCTGAGAATATTTCATTGCGGGAATTCATTGCAGGATAAGATTAGGAATTGTCAATGGCAACGTAAAAAATTGATCATCAACTCACATGACAAATCTTTTCGGAAGATGTCTTCAAAGAGGAGGTAGGAATTTAATGTTGCATGAGGCATCAGATGAACCCAGAGCCCACTGGATCTGAATTTTGATTCTCTCAAACCGAGAATGACTCACATAATATAACTAAATCGTGTTATGAGCCAAGATGAATTTAAGTTCTTTTAAGGGAAAGAAAGAAACCAAAATCATAAATTGCTTATAAGTTGCTTCGAAATTTTGAAAGACTGGTAGCAGCGAATTTTATCTTTCGTCCGTGCAGTAGCGCAGTCCTCATTAAAAATAAATAAACTATTAAATAAATAAAAAGTGAAGAAAAAGGAAGGTAATCCTAGCGTCGCAACGAAGAATACAATTAACAATACAATCAATTCTCTTTTCGTTCTAAACTCTTGACCACAGCAATGGGCATTCCAAACGTTCGTTCAACATATCCTCACAATAACGATCGATAGATCAACGCAAAACGAAGAATAAGTGGTTTATATTTATTCTCTTTAAATAAAAGATTTTAGCATTAAGTGAAAACCACATGTAAATAAGAGTTCTGATTCGGAGGCATATTTTTTTGAGAAATTGAATATATAGTTTCTAACTATAGACAGATAAATACGAAAGGGAGTGGATAGATTAAATTTATTTGTAAAGCTGACTTAAATTAAGATATTTTAACGTTGACTCAATGACAAATGTATTTGAGAGTTATGAGTCAGAAGTAGGTTTGAAAAGGCGCAGATCGAATTATGAATGGTGCTCACACCACCGGCATATTTTTTTTAACTCTAGTATTGTCTAGAGACAATTAAATAGTAATCACTTGAAGAATTTTTCAAAGGTCTTCAAAATAACACATGAGTGATGAAAAACTACACGTGGGCCATAGGTAGCCAAGTGGTAGCGCGTCGACTTTCGGCGCTGAGGGTGCTCAGATCGAGTTTCGACAAGCGACGTTAAATACCTCCGTGTCTAGGCCAAATATGGGGATGTTAAATCCGTAGACCGAAAAGTCTCTCTATGAGGTCAGAGAGGGTGGGAAAGATTTGAAGAATCAAATTGATTCTCCCAATTAATAAACCCTCTCCTAAAATTCCCGATTTCCCGTGTCCAGCATAGTCACAGGAATGCAGTCGGAAGCAGGTGTTAACGGACGTGACAAGAGCGGACAAGACAAAGGTCTGTGATAACAAAGCAAGAGACATCGCACGGCGCCAGGGAATCTACGTCTTGACAGTTTAGATGAAAGGGTAATTCGATCCACCCGACCCCCAGATTGATGAGGGTTCCCATAAATTAATCGGGCAAGCCCATCAGATGAATTTTGGCGGGGAAGAAGTCTACGAATAAGAATCTAGAAAAGTGATGTCACCCAAGAAGGGCACCACTTAAAATACATCTTAGTTTCCAGCGATCGTGGTGCCAAAATCTAAAGTTACGTCGCTGAGAAAAAAAATTACAGTTAGTTTGAGATTTGATCTCGAAGGCGAGACAGCTCACTCCGGCCAGGTGTTCGTGATTTAATTTGTTCTCAAGCTGAGAACTTATCTTAGAATCGTGGAGCTCATCCTTCTGAATTGCACCTAATGTCGGGTCGATTTAAGAGATAACGAATTCTCTTAGATCCTGAGTGATCGGAAAAATACACTCTGTCACAAAAAATATATTCACCCAGAAGGAAACAAGCTACTATCATTAAACTTAACATGTATGTAGTGTATGAGGAGATAAGCAAATGATTACAAATTCAGAAGAAAAGACCGTTTTATTAAGAAGATATGGCATGAAAAAGGTTACAAATCTGCAAGTAGTAAATCCCTCTCTGGCAGCTATACAAGCCGAAACACGGCTTGACATCCAATCAACGAGGTCACCTATGACCTCCTGTGGAAGATCATGCCATGATCTTTGCAACTGGGCAATTAATTCACCAGTATTCCGGGACGGCTGCAGTTGCCTTCCAAGCACGTCCCACATGTGCGAGAGGTCTGGTGACCTGGCAGGCCATGGGAGTACGTCATATCCTTGAAGACATTGTTCGGAGAGTCGCGCAGCATGTGGATGAGCGTTGTCTTGCTGATAAATGACACCTGGGCGACTTGATATCTAGGCAGTACCACTGGCGTTAAAATCTCGTTCACGTAACTGCATGCCGTCAAAGTACGTTGAAGGACGACTAGAGGTGATCGTGTGTCCAAACAAATCGCTCCCCACACTGTCACACCTAGTGTAATCGCCGTATGCCTCTCGACAACAAATGCCGGATCGGACCGGTGGCCTGGCCGCCTCCACACGCGTATGCACTGGTCATCAGCATTGAGACTGAATCGGAATTCATCAAAGATCAAACGCTTCCAGTCGGTCACACTCCAGCTGACCCGAGGTCGGCAAAAATCCAATCGACACTGCCTATGATGTGGGGTCAGTGGTAGGCGTCTTAATAGATCAGATCCTTATACCTGCGTCGGTCAGTCGTCTCCGAATGGTTTCCCTTGATACCACCGGATGTCTGGAAGGTGGTAAATGGCGTCGAACCGGTTCTAGCGACGTTGTTGGTGTGGACGTGACCGCTCTTATGATTGCGCGATCCTCGCGCGCATTTGTGTTCCTGGGACGCCCTGACCCTCCGCGACGGTAGACTATCCCTTCCGTGATCCATTGTTGCCAACACCAAGCAACTACCATATCGCTCCGATCGAGGTGACGGTCGATACGCCTGTTCGACCAACCTGCTTCTATGAGACCTACTATATGTCCCCTCTCAAAGTCCGACAATTGTTCCTACTGTCGCCAGTTACGTCTCAGAGGCATCTCTTGTCACCTTACCGTCCATCCAAGTCGACAGATTTGTTTGAATAACCCTATGGCACGAGCAATCATGCTTTTAAACTCTCCCAGCTGCGCATCTCATATGCGCATAAAGCGCTTGTCTTATTGGCGTCGAAATTTTAATCATTTGCATATCTCTTACCAGACTACATTCCTGCCAAGTTTCGTGATAGTAACTCGATTTCTTCTGGGTGCATATATTTTTTTTGTGACAGAGTGTATTATTGACACCCTGTCGACTTACTTCAAGAAGAAGTGTATTGCAACTGGGGATAGTTTGATTCTCTTAGATCCTGAGTGATCGAAAATCCTTATTCGACACCCTGTCGACTTACTTCCAGAAGAAGTGTATTGCAACTGGAGATGGTTTAATTCTCTGAAATCCTGAAGTCATCGGAAAATATTTTTCGACACCTCGTCGATCAGCTTACGAATGTGTAAATACCGTTGGAACTTTGTCAGCTGGCACGTCGTAGTAGAGTGCATAATGACCAATTATTTCTTAAGTGTTTCATCATAAATTAATCTTGTAAATAAATTTCTTCGTTTAGTTTTGTACTAAACTTTGTCGTCATTTTGTTCACGCTACCGCTCGACGACTCCTTACAGAGGCAACAATCCTTCCCAGATGTCACCCCTGGGAGTGCTCAGTCAAAATTGCGGTGGCACCTGGCTAAATCGGACCCCCAACTCTTTTGGTGCAATCATAAACTGGAGCTGCACCCCTGAGCCCACTAGCCTATATGAGCCTGGTTAGGAATACATTCCAGCCAAGTAGAAACAACAACAGAACTACACGTGTTATTTCAAAACTATTCTCTATTCTTATTTTTTGCTGTGAATCTTAAAAAACTATGTATCCCTTGTTATTATGTTCCGTATTTTATTTCCCTTCTTCTCAACATACTATCTCAACTATACTCTTGGTATACATAAATGTAAACCATGTTTCTGATAAGTGGAATTTTACTTATTCTTTTATGAGATACCTCAATGTATGTTAGTGTTTGACCGACTTTTATACTGTTATCTCACAATTTTTAATTTGTTTATAAGAGTCTTAAATTTTCTGAACAGCTTTCTATACCTGTTAGTTTCACCTATGCACTTTTATAATCATTTTCTGCTTTTTTGGCATTTTTAAAAACTGTTCACACTCGAACTGTGATACATGTAGTGTATGTTGCCGATTGCAGTATAGTTACCAGAACAGTTACCATAACTACCCAATGGGCTCGAGGTAGCCTAGTGGTAGCGCGTTGGATTTTGGTGCTGAGGGTGCTCGGTTCGAATCCCGATGCGCGCCGCATTAAATACCTCCGTGTCTAGGTCGGATATGGGCACGTTAAATCCGTAAACCGGAAATTCCCTCTATGAGATCAGTGAGGCTGGGAGAGGTTACGATCACCCCAAATGTCCCCCCAGGGGGTGCTCGGTCAAAATTGGGGTGGTACCTGGCTAAATCGGACTCCAAACCTTGTGGTGCCATTATACACCGGAGTCGCACCCCTGGGCCCACTAGCCTATATGGGCCTGGTCTGGAATACATTCCGGCCAGGGGGCAATGGAAACAACAACAACAACAGAACTACCCAACAGTTACCATAACTAGCAAATATATATTTATTTACAAGTGGAGGAAAATTTAGCACCGTAATATTCGAGAAATTTCAATGCTCGTAACAGGATAAGCGCTTGCAATACATATCTTACTTTTCGCGCTTCGATTATCCATTAAGTCGCACATTCGTCTACTTTGTTGGTCGAGCACTCTTTGGCCAGAAACCTGCAGCCTTTTTAGCAACCACGTGTCACTTTCGCTACCATTCTTTGGCACTGACTCAGTACATATAGGGGGTACGTCTGAAAAAATAATCTGGATACATAAAACCGATCGAAAATATCTCCACACATGAACGTTATGACAAAATACACTGAAGTGCCACTGAATTAGGGATAGCAAAGCCTATGCAAATTGTGTAGTGCTGCGCATCATGTATGCGCAAGTGAGGGCGCTGTGGTAACTGCATATATAGCGCGTACTGTGGTTGTTCTGAATTAGTTGTTGGAATTGCCAGTAAGGGTAAACTGCCTAATTTAGACGTCTTCGATCGCGGACAAATCCTAGGTGCGCGACGCATGGGCCATTCAATTTCCGAAATCGTCAGACAGCTAGGATTTTCAAGGTCGACAGTGTCAAGAGTATACCAAGAACACATGGATGGTGGAAAAAAAAAGCGATCGGGCAAACTGCAAAGGACAATTAGCCTTGTCATTGCGTGGTGAGAGACGGCTCAGGCGTATTGTACGTAGCCAGCGAATCCAAACATTAGCTCAAATTACCACCCAGCCAAACAGTACAGTCCAGTCGTACAGTCAGTAAACGGACTGTGCAACACTCGCTTCACCGTATGGGTTTCGGGAGCCGTCGACCTACGAGAGTACCATTGCTCTATACTCGCCATCGGGCTACACGTCTTGACTGGGCAAGAGAGCACAGAGACTGGAGTGTAGAGGACTGGAAACGAGTAGCATGGAGTGATGAGTCTCGATTCCGACTACTTAACGCCGACGGGAGGCTGAGAATATGGCGTCAGGCTCATGAAGCCATGGATCCTGCATGCCTGGCTGGAACTGTACAAGGACATGGTGGCTCAATCATGGTCGGGGTTGTAGCGAACTGAGGTTCGTAGTTTCAACTAGTAGATGAACTAAACACACCAGGTATACATCACTCGTTACTTAAACAAAACAAATGCAATTTATTGAGAAAATTGATGATGATGAGATATGTACACTGCACAGATGCAAGATGAACTTCGGTAATCTTAAGAATATCACACTCGATTTAATCGGTGTGGGGCGGAGTAAGAACAAAGAAGTCCGCTAGGCTAGCAGAACTGACTCTGCTTCAAAAATGATGACACGGCACTCCGTCCTGATGGGAAAAGGGGCTCCCCAACAATCTCAACGGTGGTGACCACTGCACGCACCCGGTAGCGATGAAAATATAAAAATAAGGAGAAGGGACTCCTCACTGGTAAATACGGTAGCAAAGGCTACTTCCACGAAGACTGGTCTCCGAACAAAATTAGCGGAGTATGTTTACTCCTACAGGAACTTAATCGTCGCTGCAAACAGTCACAAGGGACTCTGTACCTCTAAGGGCGGCCACCCGGCTGCTCTCACACTGGATCCGCCACGGTCAGGAACAAAAGACGCAAGCCACGGCCAAGGGGTCCATTCTCTTTTATAGGAGAGCCTCCACCGGATATTGCATCACTCTCCGGAAAGTTCGAACGATTTAGAACAAGTGAGCAACGGAAATGGGTTTCCCGGGGCGATAATGAAATATTTTCCCCGGGTCCAAAGCCGCCTTTTTAGTTTGTCCTCAAAGTCACTTCAAAGAGCCTCAAAGGGCCGCTTCGGTCAATGCGAAGGGGCACGAGTCCTTTTGTTTAGGCGCGCAGCGCCTCCAGGATGCTGCTTAACAACTGATAGTTCATGAATGAAAAGCACCTGGAGTCTCCTGTCATTTATAATTGACGTCAACCGGTTGTCACCCGGTTTGTAACGACAGACTAAATCAAGAAAAATGACCGAGGCCTCCTAACGTTCTGTGGAACAAGTCTATCGGATGAACAAAGGAAAATGCCGTCAGCATTTTGCCATCTGAGTGGTCGGGTTTCTTTGATGACTCTCAGGCCGAGATAGAAGAATTTCTTTTGTTAACGGAGAGGTTGAAATGCAATACTCTACAGGGTGTTTTTTCGTGGCACAGTTTGGGATCTTTGGTGCATGTACCAACCTCCCTCAGTGCAATTCGGTACGTAGAGTTGCTGGGTGATCACCTCCATCCGTTAATGCTGTTCTGTTATCCGCACGGTAATGGAGTTTTCCAGCAAGACAACTGTATCTCTCAGAAGTCCCGGTTTGCTACTGGCTGGTTGGATGAGCATTCCTCTGACTTCTCTGTCATGAATTGGCCACCTAGAAGCCCAGACTTAAATCCTATTGAGCATCTTTGGGATGTTTTGGAACAAGGCGTGAAAGGCCATCACACAGCACCAAAGAACCTTACTGAATTATGGACAGCTTTAGCCAATATTTGGCAAGCCATTCCCGTGGAACGTTTCCAGAAACTTGTTGAATATATGCCTCGTCGTGTGGCAGCCGTTATCAAGGCCAGAGGAGGCCCAACTCGTTACTAGGAAGGTATCCCTAATTCAGTGGCACTTCAGTGTATTATGGACTAAAAAGAAATTCTCTGCAATAACTTCTAGCAATATGTGGGTCAAATATCTCCCCATTTTTCCCCCAAACCGCCAAGTTAATCACCAATTTGTTTTCTTAATAACACTTATCTAAAGTACCGTATTTTTCGGACCATAAGACGCAACTTTTTACATAAAAAATAGACTTAAATTTGGGGGACGTCTTATGGTCAGATGGTAACATCAAAATAAAAGGAATATTTTATCATATATATATATATATATATATATATATATTATATATATTTTTCATCTTTATTAAGTAAGAAATTGAAAATATCTTTATATACCTCACAAAGTACAAAATATTCTTTTCTAAAAATCATCCCATAAATTTAAGGTGCTTCTTATCGTCCGGTGCATTTTATGGTCCGAAAAATAAGGTAAATCCTATTGTAATGTCAACTAAAATATGTGATACGTAATTTATATATTATCCGTGCTATAATGGATATTTATCAAATTGTGCTTTCTGGTCGGTTTATCGGAGAAACTTTTAACCCTCTCAACTTTTGAGACAGCTTATCCCGTTACCTTCTTTCATCTATATAAGCGTTTTTGAGCTAATATTTCATCCTGTAGTGTGATATTCAATGTTGTCTAAAGAAGACCATCTCAGAAGCTTTTGAACACCGAGCTACAGAATGGAATAATTCGTCGCAAACGCTTTTCAAGCTGAAAATTAGTAAAAGGAAAGTTCTTTTGAAAATTTGGGAGTTCAGTTAAATTCAACTTAGTTAGTTAAAACAATAGTTTAGCCCTAAGTAATGATGGTTCATCTATTTTTCGTACTGATATCTACCTTTATATAGTGTACAGTAAACATTACACCAATAACCACAGCCAAGCACATTAAAAACGTATAAAGTATTTTAAAATTCGTATTCTCTACTGTAAGTTCAACTGTGAAAACTCACCGAAAGTTTTAATTTGAATGACTATTCCAGAGTAAAAAACCTGTTGAAATGATTAAATTTTAAATTTTTACCGTCAAACTGATGACAAAATATTCGCACCCAAATCGCCAGTAACTAATAATTAATTTTATGGGACAATTTTTTTAACGTGCATTGAATTTTTTAATGAATCCAATCGCCTGCATTCGATTGGAACAAACTGGGTTTCGCTTAACCACTTAACGTCATTTTAAGTAATAATGGAACTTAAAATTCGAAATACACTGCTGGCAACTGTAAATGCAACACCCTGAAGGAAACATGCAAATAACATGAAATTTACAACATGCATTAGCGGAAGTGAAATATGCAAATGATTAGAATTTCAGCGCAGACGCACATCACGCGCGCCTGTGGCGCCACTTCAAAGCGCTATTTAAGGCTTGGAGATTTCGACGATTTCAAGTTCGGCAATTGTGTTTTTCTTGTGGTTTTTTTTTAAAAAAACGATCAATTATGCCTCGTCGAAAACAGCGATCATCTTTTGATCAAGTATCCGAGTTCGACAGAGGAAGGATAGTGGCCTACCGAGCTTGTGGATTATCTTTCAGGGAAATCGGTAGTCGTGTTGGACGAAACCAAACAACTGTAATGCGGATATGTGATCGTTGGATGCAGGAGGGTACGACGGACCGGCGTGTTCGATCGCATCCACCTCAGCGCACCACTTCACGTGATGACAGGAAAATTGTGCGCATGGCAGTGACGGATCGCTCAGTCACATCACGAACCATAGCACAGCACATGCAGTCTGTAACGCATCATCCAGTGTCTGCGCGTACCATTCGACGCCGTTTACAGCAGAGTGGTCTGTCCGCAAGACGTCCATTGCTTTGTCTACCCTTGACGCAGAACCACAGACGTCTCCACCGCCAATGGTGCGATGACAGAAGGATGTGGACGGCAGAATGGAATGAAATTGTCTTTACTGGCGAGTCACGCTTCTGTCTGCAACACCACGATGGTCGCATTCGAGTCTGGAGACACCGTGAAGAGAGGATGCTGAACAGCTGCGTTATGCACCTCCACACTGGTCCTGCACCGGGTATTATGGTATGGGGCGGTATTGGATATCACTCTCGCACACCTCTAGTACGCATTGCCGGTACTTTAAACAGCCAGCGCTACATCTCCGAGGTGTTGGAGCCAGTTGTCCTTCCTTACTTTCAGGGCTTGCCCACAGCTATATTTCAACAGGATAATGCGCGACCACACGTGGCACGCATTGTCCAACGGTTCTTCGTCAATCGCCAGATTGAATTGCTTCCCTGGCCACCTCGCTCTCCGGATCTTTCGCCGATAGAAAACATGTGGTCCATGGTTGCTCTACGATTGACCCAGATTCCATCCCCAGCTGCCACAGCAGATCAACTTTGGCAACGTGTGGAAGCTGCTTGGTCTGCTGTACCCCAAGAACTCATCCAAAGTCTCTTTGAATCAATGCCGAGGCGTGTGGCAGCGGTGATCTCCAACAATGGCGGCAACTCTGGCTACTGATTTTGGCAGGAACCACACTTCACAGAAGTCTATAAATTTAATCATTTGATACTTGGTCAACATGTTATCTACAAAATAAATTTTGTTGTGATATCTCTTGTCTTTCTTGGTGTTGCAATTTGAGTGGCCAGCAGTGTTGCTATAGAAAAAGTTAATTTACGCAGGTCTAAAACCACAGAGGGAACGAGTAGAGTGGAAAGTTTTTACTCGTTTCTAAGTTGTCACACAATCCATCGTTATTCTTATGATCTATGATACTCTAAGGTTTCACAAACCTCGCCTCATGGGGTCAATTACGTGGAGTCGGTGTCGTGATCATCCGTAGGAAGTGAGTTGGTGTTCAGCCATCCGGTAACGAGATCAGACTTATTGTGTCTTGAAAATATTTATTGTTATAGGCGTAACTGCTTTAAGGGGTTAGTTCTTAGTCTTACGATAGAGAATGTGCGTAACAGACAATCCAAACTAGAATTAGCTCTATCTAGAGTGTTTTAACATAGAACACAAAATCAGGAAAAAAACACGTTGTGGCTATATAAACATTCTAGAGAGCACTTTGTAAATTGCAGATTACACCTGATTAGGTATAGCTTGGGTCAAATAAAAAGATAGAGAGTTTTTGACTATCACAGTAGGGTCTATGGACTCCTGTTGCGATGTGAATACCTTGTCGACAAAAAAATTAGTTCTGATATCAAAGTATTGTATTTTTCTGTTTGATAAGCTACTAAAAGTAGTTTTATTAAGTAGCTATAGTCAGATAAAAAGAATGTCAAGTTTCTCATAAAGACTGTAGTGACATGAACCCCTGCCGAAATATGGGTATTAATTGACAATATATTTAACTAGGATTATAAAAGTGTTTTTATCTTTTTCATTAAGTACAAAGTACATTGTTGCTGAGCGTGCTTTGGTAATTCATTCGATTAACGTTCGGTTCGCATAAAGTTTCAAATTTATTGACCCCAAATCTACAGTTTGCATCTCTGAAATATTACGTTGCAACTCCACTTTTTACTAATGCTCCTGTCACTATTGGTGAAAAATTCCTTACGCCGGTTCTTTAAGTAATAGCCTTTGAGCTGCCCTCTACTTTTACTTCTGACCCTTGAGGTTATACGCTTGCAGAGGTTTTCAAAATCGTAAATATATACCTGGCAAGTAAACTAGCTCTCTTCCATATTTAAATCTTTCTCTTGAAATGTTGGCTGTCGATCCCTTTTGTACCACCGGCAGATACAAGGGACATGAGTAACGGTCGGGTGCCCGCATGGATTTTCCTCCGGTACACGGTGTTCGAGTTGCACCTTTGTAGTTTGACTCTTCTAGTCTAGGAACGGCAGATGCATGCCGATGCATATTGACAAAAAAAAAAACCTGCGACATAATATAAATCACAAATTAGGAATACGGGTAAAGAAAAAAATTGAACTTATAAAGTAATATTCTTAAATTTGATCAAACTTGCGTTTTTCAGATGTGATAACTCGTTAAACTCCCGATATTATTCGTGCTAATTATTGCACGAGTAAGCACAAAAAACTCGAATGTACGGATCGTGCGGAAACGGTCCTGTTTATCTTACAAATAAATTAATCTGAGGTTTTAAATATACTAAATAGAGTGGCTCACATAAGATTAAATTTAAAAAACAATAAAACTTACACAGACTTTTTTTTCTACGAAAAGGATAGTAATGTTCCCTTCTTTACGACCCACTTTGACATTCAATATGCATTTTATTCTAGCTCTCTTCCTGCAGTAACTCACAGATGTTCCGCTCACCGATAATCCAGAGTACAAAGACTGTAATTATTTATTTACAGTTCCTCTGAAATGCTCAAAAGTAATTAGGCAATCATTTTGTCGTGATCTTGTGGTTAAGTAGCTTGTGGTTATGGTTTCCTTGGACACTTAAGCTACTCTTTCCTTACATATATACATATATCTTGCTTATTCATGTATATTAACAGCATCTATGATACAAGACTTTCATTATCAGTTGATCATTATCACTCTCCAATCAGAAAAAATCATCTTTCGAAAACCACAGAGAGAAAAGAGTCATAACTCAGTTCGATCTAAAGTCCAGCATAGAGACGGAAAGCACGCCCCATAGTTATCTCTCCTCTCCTTCCTTCTTTCTTCCCTTTATATATCCCCTCTTCGCGGAAACTCCAGATTATTCTAGAAGCCTCCACCTCGGCGTGGGAAAACTCCCGCAGCCTCCGGTCAGCCAATGTGTCGAAGCATGGTGACTGCAATTAGTTTGCTTTGAACTGTCCGTTAACGACTTGTTTAATGACTTGTTTAACGGCCACTATCAATCTTTCTTAAATTGATAGCATCTGTAAAGGTTTTTCCCGATTAGGAATGGTCACAGCACCACCATGTGTGTAGACCTCTGACACATTTGATAATCCTTTTACAGCGGACCTTTATTGCCTAGCGCAGTGGTAAGCATACTTTTGTCAACCGCGACCCATTTTCTTTCAATAAAAAACAACTCGACCCCAATGAAAATTGATTGGCAACAGAAATTTAAAAGAAGCAGTATTGTAAAAATTAGGAAAATGTTAACAAAAGTATAGAAAAATGAAATAGGCAAATTTTGAGAAACTATTTCAAAAATCGATAAACTGTCATTTTTGGGTATATATTTACATTGCATAACAACAATTTGAAAAAAAAAATGTCTTCCTTACCATCTACACCTGTTTTATGCCAAATCTCATATGACTAAAACTTCGTATTTAAATATTAATATGCATTTGTATTTTATTTAGGTAAACATTATCAAAAATTAAAATTAAAAGGGAGACTTAATTTAAAATTAATATGTTTCCTATTAAAACACTGAAAATTATAAACTTCATTTAGCTATATAAAACTAAACTAGAAAAAAATTAATGAGAAGGGTGAACCTAGATCTCATATAGTATTTCTTTAATATTTGGGGAAATATTTAAGTATGTCACTATCGTATCACCGTTGTTTGGTTTTTATAGCTTCTCAATCTGAAAACCCAGTCTCGCACATATACGTAAAAGCGAATGGTAAAAGCAATACAGTCTTTAAGACTGTTTGACTCCTTATTTAACAATATATATTTTTAACATATAAAAAAATATAAATAAAATTATTAAAGACATGTAATTATAGAAATTTTAAAGTATGTTTCTTAATAAAATAATTCAGTATATAAATTTGCTTCAGACTATCTGCGACTCCTCCCATTTTTTTCAAGACCCCTGTGTGGGTCGCGACCCACAGTTTCCGCACCACTGGCCTAGAGTATGAATAGAAATCAAATACAGTTCATCCCATAATGCTTTATATGATAACTGTTCATGATTTTCTTGGAATAATTACGAACTCACGAGCGAATACTTTCGTAAGATGTTAAATAGCATTAGAGACAAGCATAGTGAAAAATTAAAAAGCTTTCTGATCAATTTTACTGTCTCTATAATTACTTTAAACTGTTTTAATTTTATCAGGTCGAATTTTTATTCATGTTCTATATTTCTGCAGTAAGCTTCTCCAGAGAAATTGATAACACTTTTTCAATATCTGACTTCCGACACACCGACAACACACCTGTATCCTTTAGCTCACCGAACTTTGGATCTTGGTCGAATTGAGGTTTTTCTCTGGTCCGACTTAGAAACTTCAACTCTTTTTAACTTAAACATCCTCTTTATAACTTTAACAATCGTTTGGAAGTATAACTAACATGGTAAGGTTTAAAAGCCAGTAACAACTTCCTATCTTTGGTTACAAGCTTTAGGGCTCAAATTTTAGCCGTATACACATAAAAATGTACCTTGATAATTTACATGGATTTTTTAACTGCTTTTCAAGTTTGCTCTATGGTTTGCTCTCAGCTTCTTCATGGTACATTCACATTGCAGAAGAAATTCTGCAGGGAAGTACCCCCAATTCCTGTCATCACATTAGTCACGATAACCCTACCCGTCGGGTAGGGTTCATTTCACTCTCATCCCCCATTCCCGCCCCCAAGGTCCCTTCTTTTTCTTTGATGCTCTGCGACAAAGACCGCTTTGACACAAGATCAGTGTAGGACTGCTCTGCAGGCCGCTGCCCATAAATCACTGGTTTCCCCCGCAGAATTCTGAGGAGAGCATGGATGTGAACGCGCTATTAAATAGTTCACGAAAATGCATAGATGTGAGTGTTCTCGTTTATTGAAAAGCAAGACTCATAAGTCCGAACTTCATTCTTTGAGGTTTCGCCTTCAACCCGTGGAGGCAACCAATTAACAAGCCTGGGTTAAGCTTTCAAACTCAAATAACAAGTTTAATTAAAAGAACGTCTACTCCTTTATGTATCTAAATACGAGACTGACAGGCCTGCATTAAGCGGAGGCAGGAGGCTATTTTGGGGAAACCATTACCTGCCAGCAATTTGTACTCATGTTTGTTTCTAGTGCCCCTCGACACACCAATTTGCACACTTTGGAGCCCGCTCTTGTTTTGAACGTCGTCCACCTGTTGCATGCCAAGGACCTCCCGTGCACTAATTACCCAATCACGGAATATGAAGACAAAATGCGGCAGACATCAAAAGAAATTGCCGCCAATAAACACATCCATCGCAGCACCCCTCCCCTCTCATCATGGGTGGGCACAAAGCGAGGGCACTTCAGCCCCTTCAAAGCTCGCTGTAACCGTGGTCTTTAGATTCCGGCTCCGCCCCGGTAATTATCCGGAGTCCAGCTCACGGGAAATGGGGCAATTACTCCAAGAAACCCATTCCGTAAATTGAGCCGTTATTTGTGTCGCCTCCAGTGGCAGCAGTGGGGAGGAGTAATTGTGACGTATAGCTTTTGTCTAAAGTGTCAGAGAATTGCTCAGGTTGTTTGTCTAGCTTCAGAGGTTTCCTACTCTCTTCCTTTTTCCCTCTCAGAAAAAAAAAGAGAGAGAGAACAGGATAGCATCACGGGGTGGTCTTATGATGTTTTCAGAATGTTAGTTTGAAGTAAAACGTACTGAGGGGTGGGGAAGGTAAAATACCATGACTAGGCAGCTGCAGCAGTAAAAGCACTGATTACTTTACGATGGGAACATAGAGACGTAACTTTTATGAGCTAGAATGAAGAAAAGAAAAATGCAATCAAAATATCAGAACATATATACTATCTATTGTGCAAGAGCAATTATTGGGAATTTCATGGCATTAAGTCTACACTATATTGACATGTAATTGTTGACATTTTGCTTAATCAATAATAATTATTGCCTTTTATTTTGTATAAATTTAATCAGAAGGAAGAAATGAACAGCAAATGTAAATATTTTGAACACATTTTTCTAACATGATCCAAAAGTATAGAAATATGTTCAATATTTTTGTGATCTTAAGGTGTAAAAATTTTTTCCATCCACAGGCGATCAAATCTTCACTTCTGCGAAATGAACTTCCGCAGATATTTGATTATTGGAGAGTTAGTAACATATTAATGGGAACATTTGTAGGAGGTCTACTGCGACACTAATAAATATCTATAACGCCTTAAGCCTTTCCTTGTGTTTATTTATTTATTTATTTATTATTTATTTTATTTTATTTATTTATTTTTTTTTTGGGGGGGGGATACTCATACGGACTTCATAAAGTAAAACACAAAATGCATAAAAACAAATACGCGACAATTCGCATAAGGTACCAGATCTCATACTTCTACGAATATATCTAACCCTTGTGGCATATCCGTTTCAGTTTTTTGTTTCTTAAGCGTAAAATAATGAAGAACGAAGATTAATAGTATACTTTACCACTATGTTAAATCATTAACTTTGAGTGAATATTTGTAATTTCCCCCCGCACCTGTTCCATAGCTGATAGAGGCCCGGATAGATTAACAAATTCAGGTATAATCTCAATAAGGTTACCATAATGTACGTAAACAATTACGCCTTGAAAAATACATCACAAACGATATTGAGACAGTGGCTTTATTTGATATGCGATTCTATAATGACGTACATGCTTTTGTTGTATGAGCCATTCATAAGCCAAATCGGTTAAGCCAAATCGGCCAATCAAGCCAATCGGTCACTTCTTGAAATTTTTGAAATTTTAACTTCAAAGCACTTGATTGACTCCTAACTTTTTCATTCAAAATAAATTTCCCCAATAATAAGGATTAACATCACTGAATGACAATTTTTTTTTCTTTTTGGGGGGGGAGGGGGGGGGAGTGGCCATCGAATAATAAGTGACTTTTTCAGACGCTATAAGGACTTTGCCTTCAGTAAAAGACTGCTAGCCTTTTTTACATTTTATGCTTTAATTGCGTTTCTCAACTAAATACAGGCTATTGACAATCTATATAAAAAAATTAAATTCGTGGGTTCACGGCATCGACGAGGAAGGTCAGACTTGAGTTGTCGCTGCACTCATTCAAGTCTATCTAGGCCGGGAGTATCTCTTTGTCTCTATCTCCATCTCTGAATCTCAGAACATTGGACCCGTGTTCGGCGACTTTATATACCTCCGCTGAACGTTCTCGAAAGGTCTGTAAAACGCCGCCTTTTTTATTCAGTTACATTCCCAGACGACTAGGCGCCTACGGTCGGCAGCTCCCCCTTTGTAGCTGGTTTACTGTTCCGCGAGTTGTCGGTAGCACTTCCGGATTTTATGTCGCCAAACGACTGTCTGCCTGCAACCATCTGAATTAATTACGTGCACAAACCACGCGTTGGTTGGTCTTCCCAGAATTTCCACGGACAAAATATTCGCTATTGTATGGGAGACGTTACAAAGCCAATCCAGTTAAGTCCATACACAAATGTAAATCTTTGCAATAATGCCATTCAAACGCAGAAACAAGCCCTTAGTGATAAGGGTCAATCGTTTAGTATCGTTTCATCACAAAAAAAGTAAAATAAATTAGTTACAGTCTAACTGCTGCAGAAGTAAGTAGTTGTGAATTATTAAACAATAATTTCAATTTTTTTTCTGTAGTAAAAAAATAATTTGAAGACTGAACTGGATGTTATTACTTTTTTTTTTCACTTGCCAAATCGATTAAGCTCCTTAGTCATGCAAAAATTGTAATGATATTTATTAACGATTACTCCAAGGACATTCTATCTTACACATTTTATATGTTGTCACAGAAGAGCTACATCTGCAATAATACATTCTGCAATGTTTATTTGAATTTGTATTTTTAGAGGAATTTTAAAAAACAGTGTGTATTATTTTATCAGTTTTCTCCACTCTTTGTTTTATGGACTAAAGGGCCACATACCTTTTAAAGGCCAATAGACTCGACAAACGTATCCCTATTTTCAATCATCAGTAGTTACGAAAATAATTTATTCAGAAATATGAAAATTTTACTGCGAGTTAAACACTTTTTCTTTTTTATAAATATGGCTCTCATTTTTTTCTTCGTTGAAGAAAAATATTTAATTTTTTTTAATTTCAACCATTGTTTTTTTCATTGTTATGGCAATGCGCCCAGACTTGCGTCCGTATATTAATGAATATACATACTTTTTCAGTTTTAAAATTATCTTGTATAATACACCGTTAAAATGAACTACTATGAAATCAAAATTCTTAGTTCTCCATAGTAAAAAAATTTTTTTTTAATTTTAAATTTCGAAAGAAATTTGATAAATTTTACTGTAATTAAAATTTTTATAGCAGGAATGACATAATAGAAGGTTATTTTAATGATACTTGTTAATATTGCCGGTGTATAAACTTTCATAGTATTCTAGCAAACTGTTTTGGTGATATAATGTGCGAAATGATATAACAATGAAAAAACAAGGGTTAAAATTTTTAACAATTAAAAAATTTCTCTTCAAGCTAGATAAAACTGAGAGCTATATTTGTAAAGAAAGAGTGTTAGCGGTTCATATTTGCCAAGGGATCTAAATATGTTTCGTCGTTAGACAATTTATATGAACACACGACTTAAATTTTTTTTAGGGAAAAAAAAATTAGTATTATTCAGAGAAACACCTGCTATTTCGAAGCCTCTCACTTTCTCGTTTAATAAAAAAATTATTCATCCCATAAGCGATATCTCGTTTCAAATGCTCACGAAATTGTGGTAGACTGCCGTGTTAGGAGATATTATCGGGAATATGCGAGTCATGATAAAATACCAACAGGCTGTGGGGCGAAAGAATTTTTTTTTTTTAATTCAGTTAAAAATGAAAATAAACCTAATTTGAATTTTGGCAGCACCCATACACATGTAATCACCTTAGAACGGCGGAGTTCAAGCACTTCCCAAAACAGATGCGCCTGTTACCCACAACCAATCCAGCCTCACCCCACTCGAAACCCCTTCGCCGAATCCTTGTGCCATCAACAACAAAAACACGTGGTCGAGGCGAAAGATGATTTAAAAAAAAAATAAATGGAAATGTTGCGTCTTCGCGGAAAAAAACGAACCGCGTGCCAATCGCGTGTCCGTATATGGCGATGCGACGCACGGGTCTCAATGGAAGCGATCGCCGAGGTGTAAGCGTAGAGTGCCGTGAGTGGTCGGCCGCGAGACGTGCGTGTGTCGAAGCGTGAGTGGAACTTCTGCGTTCCGACTCCTCGCCATCCGTTCTCTCTCTCTCTCTGAGTTCGGGACACCCACAACACCGATCGGGTTGTTCACTCGAAGGGGTTTTTTTTGTATTTCTTTTCCCCTCTTCCGTTTGCCCAAAAATATCCGGCGATGGAGAACAATATGGGTGGATCAGAGTGTACTCGTGATGGGGCAGCGCGATGATACTTGACGGCTTAAGAGCCAGAAAGAAATAAAGAAAACAGAATCATTCTTTTTTAATCGGATTGAAGCTCAAATGCGCTGAATCAGAGCAGTTCTCATAAACTATCCGGGAACGCTTGTTAAATATGGCTATATAAATAGTCTCCGCTGAACACAAGCATACCGTGTTTTTCGGACCATGTGACGCACCTTTTTACATTAAAAAAAATCGATTTAGAATTGGTATGCGTCTTACGGTCCAAAGGTAACATTAAAATAAACTGAATATTTTATTATATATATATATGATATATATTGATTATATATATTATATATATTTTATAAACATCATTTATTATATTTATTATAAATATTTTAACGCGGGATTACGTTCCTCCATAACGGTCTTCCGGAAAGCAAAATTTCAGCCGCTAAAACCGTCCGTCGTCGTGAGTTGTAATTTTGTCCACGCGCCAAACCCAGTCTGTTTCGCTTGGGCAAGCAGTAAACAGTTAAACAGAAAAGTACCAAAATGCGTCAAAATTTTAACATGCATATACATACATACATACATACATACATATATATATTTGAGGCGGTGAAAGGCAAAGTGGTTAAGTCACAATTTCAACTTTTTCTATTTGAGGGCAAAACAGTAATCTCCATGTTCAATTTATAGTGGAATTTTTTGTAGATTTTGCTGTAAAACACTTTGGACTTACACCACTTGACTTACTGACTTAAACCACTTGCCCTTCACCGCCTCATGTATATATATATATATATATATGTATATACATATATACAGTAACCACCGCTTATAGTGAACAGTGGTTATAAGAATCAACCGTTTATAAGAATCAATATCGCAAAAACAAAAACAAATGTATTATTTCCATGTTAAAATTTTCGCTTTAAAGAATCAATCCATCGGTTTTAAGAATCAGTTTACACTCTTCGCTTTCCTTTTATTTTTCAAAAAAAGCCACTTAAACTCTCAAAAGGCACGAATTTCTTTCTTTATTTTTTTTTTAAAGAAAGATTGATAAGATGGGATGGAATACAGTCGTAAAATACATCCCTTTCTTTGTTAGACATAACATAATAGTTTCCTCTTAAACGCTTCAGCTAAACACTGTCCTATTAGCTTGACCCAGGGGCATCCTAACCGTGCGGATCCGATTTCACTTTTCTCCACTGATAAACAAAGACAGGGACTCTTTTTTCCCACCTCCCACATCCTGGTTGCGGCTTTCTGAACCCTGAAACACATAAATCTTCGGGGAAGTGACCACTATCACTTAGGAATACGTGACATTATTAGATTCAGCACATTATCAAACCGTGAAACGTAAGCTAGATGGTGAATCTTGGTCTGAGACTATTGGTATTGAAAGAAGTATAAACAGCTTCCTGTAAACTTCATTACGTGAAACTACCATAGAACACTTTTTCTTGCACCCTTCCTGTAGTTGAAATGTTAAACTGTTAAGCAGGTATGTTGTAACAAATATTGGATTTTTTTCTTGTCTTACTATAATCATGTGTATCTACTTATAGGTCTAGAAATTGTTGTATTTTTAAAAATTATAAAAATAATTTTAATAAAAGATAATTAACGTAAATTAAAGAGTATTTTATAGTAAATTATCTAATATATGTGTATATAGGTGTGTGTGTTTCTGTCCAAAAACCTAAATTTCGGCTATACGAATCAACTGCTTATAAGAATCAAAAACAGTAATAACAAACGTGATTCTTATAAGCGGAAATCCCTGTATATACATACGTACATATTTATAGATACATATATACATAACACATACATACATTATATACATACAAAAGAGGTAAGCAACGATAAGTAATCTTACGTTAATAACCCGCTTCAGTTTCGTTAGAAGAGACTACGTGAAATTTGTTTGTTTTTTTAATTTTCATTAAGTAAGAAATTTAAAATATATTTATATACCTAACAAAATACAAAATATTCTTTTCCAAAAATCCTCAAATAAATTTGGGGTGCGCCTTAGCGTCCGAAAAATACCGTAATTTTCAGTTTACTGGGAATTAAAGAAAAGTTTATCGCCACGTAATATAAACATATAAGGGGGATGGTTATGATGATGATGATAGTAATAATAATAATAAGCAGCAACAGTAACAATAGTAATAATGAATACGATGATGAGGAACAGGTATTCAAAGAATATTTATGCAAATGACCGATACAACAGATCACAGCTATAACAACGGGTAAGTGTTGGGGGAAGAGGAGCGCTAATACGATTAATGTACCGTATTTTTCGGACCATAAGGCGCACCTGAAATTTATGGAAGGATTTTTAGAAAAGAATATTTTGTATTTTGTTAGGTACAAAAAGATATTTTCAATTTCTTACTTAATAAAGATTAAAATAAATTTTAATATGTATAATATATATATATATATATATATATATATATATATATATATATATATATATATATATATATATATATATATATATATATATATATATATATATATATATATATATATAATATTACAATGCGATTAATTACATTACAATGATTTTAATGTTAACTTCGAACCGTAAAACTCACCCTAATTTTAAGTCGATTTTTTTATGTAAAAAGGTGCGTCTTACGCCGGTCGCAAGTTGAGACGCAGCTTGGTGAGGTGAGGTGAGACGACTCACCGTGAGATTCTGTGAAACAAAGAAGTGAATACTACACCGAATGTTCGCTCACAGGGTGAGGTGACGCAGTTTCAGGGCGTCCGTGAGCTGCGAAGGTTTGTGCTCGTGCCGCAGTTTGTCACTAGTGACTACGACCTGCGAGTGAAAAGTTGTGTTGAAAGTGAAGTCCACGATGGAGGAAAAATTAATAGAGGCAGTTCGAGAGAGAACAGTACTGTACGATACGTCACATGCTGACTATATAAAAATCAAATTAAAATTGTTGATTTGGGAAGAAATAGCCCATGAAATTGGAATGAGTCTTTGCATTTATTTTTACTTAATTCAGATTAATTTATTTGAAGGGTACATGGGAAAACGGTTGCCTTTTTCAATTAAAAGTGCTTTTTGAATTAGTTTTCTTACAATGTATTCAATTTGTTCGCCTGTAAATTCATCCTTTTGGGCTACTGCCGATTTCCGCTGCACCTTTCATTTGATTTAGATAACATTTCATGTACAGCAGATTTTCGGCGAAAACAAAATTGCTTTGTAGGTATATTTGTATATTTTCTATACATATGTGTGTCATAGTTAGTATTATAAATGACAAGAATTAATTAGTTGAAAAGATGTAGATTTGTAATTAAAAACAAAATGAACACGCAATCTTGAACTTTAATTTCAACTTCTACAAATACACTCTGTCACAAAAAATATATGCACTCAGAAGGAAACGAGCTGCTTTCACGAAATTTAACATGTGTGAAGTGTATGAGGAGATAAGCAAATTATTACAAATTCAGAAGAACAGACCGTTTTATTAAGAAGATATGGCATGAAAGAGGTTATAAATCAGTGAGTGGTAAATCCACCTCTGGCACCTATACAAGCCGAAACACGGCGTGGCATCGAATCAATGAGGTCACCTATGACCTCCTGCGGAAGATCATGCTATAATCTTTGAAACTGGGCGGTTAATTCACCAGTATTCCGGGACGGCTGCAGTTGCCTTCCAAGCACGTTCCAGACGTGCTTTATTGGCGAGAGGCCTGGTGACCTGGCAGGCCATGGGAGTACGTAATATCCTTGAAGACATTGTTGGGAGAGTCGCGCAGTATGTGGACGAGCGTTGTCTTGCTGATAAATGGCACCTAGGCGACAGTAGATAGAAAATGAGAGTTCACCAACACGCGGCGCGCGGCGGCGGCTGCGCGACCTTGTTGTACAGCAGAATCTTGAAGAGAGTATGTGCTCCGCGGAGCGCCACCTATAGGTCAAATATGGAACTAAATTACGTATAAGGTTACGGATCTATATTTTCAGTGCTGCCATCTATTTTATAAAAATCACAACTGAATTTTACATTTAATTTTACAGAAGATATATATTTTTAAAAGTTTGTCCTGAGCGGGGTTTGAACCCGGTCCGACAGGACTCAAGTCCAGTGAGATAACCACTGGGCTGTCGAGGCTTGTCATTGTACGGTATTATAGGGTATTTAAAGAGTGAATATTTTAAAGGGAACTTGTGAAATATGATAGAGGATTCTGTGATATATTATTTTAATTAATTAATTAATTAATTATTTTTTAATATAATACATACTAAGCGCCCCCTAGCGGCAAAAACTTGAACTAAACTAGAACTTTAAATATTTAAGATTGTAAAACGATTTTACGCTGTTACCAACATCTAGTGAATAAATTATTTTTTGAAATTCTGATATCGATAATTTTACGCTGCAGGCGCCATCTATTGGTAAAAATTACAACTACATTTAAAATTTAATTTTGTAAAAGGTTTTATTTTAGTTTAAATTCTAAATTAAAATATATTATTAACTTACTATTTTTTTTAACGATAGTAGTAATTAGTAAAAAATAATTATAATTACTTATTATTACTTTAAAGACATATCTAATTTATAAATAATATTTGAAAAAATATTCTATTAAAAGGAGTATTTACAAGTCTTTTAACATTAAATCTATAAGAGAAGATATTAACAAGGATATTTTTACGCATAAAATTATTGAAAACAGCTGTTAAATTTAAAATATCTTTAATTTTCATGCTAATATCAATTTCAAGTATAATATAACTTAGATATATCTTTAAACCCATTTAAACATAACTTAAAGACATTAAATTATATAATTACCATCTAGAACCTGAAACTTAAAACATATTATCAATTTAATAGTTTGGAAAAAGTATTTATTACAGAACATTACATACTAGCATGAAAAAAATGAGAAATATTATTTGAACTTTGAAAAAAACATTCCATGAAAGCTAACAAGGGATATTTTTACACATGAAATTATTTACGACAACCGTTAAGTTTAAAATATCTTTAATTTTTCTTAAGAATATTACTTTGCAGTATAATATAATTTAGATAGAGCTTTGAAACCATTGTAACATTTAGTATAGAAAAAATTATTATTTGATCTTACCTTGAAAATCATTCCATGAAAGCTAACAAGGGATATTTTTACACATGAAATTATTTAAGACAACCGTTAAGTTTAAAATATCTTTAATTTTTCTTAAGAATATTACTTTACAGTATAATATAATTTAGATAGAGCTTTGAAACCATTGTAACATTTAGTATAGAAAAAATTATTATTTGATCTTACCTTGAAAAACATTCAATGAAAGCTAACAAGGGATATTTTTAGACATGAAATTATTTACGACAAGCGTTAAGTTTTTTAATATAAGGTTACGAGTATATTTCTACAACTTTACATAAGTATAATCACTAATGAATAGAATTAAGTATAGAAAATAAATCAATTACCCACTAGTAGTAAACTTTGTTAAAAATAATTATAAAAACCTGAAAAAAAATTTTTTTTTAAAGGATTGTTCCCACCCGACATGACACGAGCATATCGCAACAATCCAAATTATTAAATCTAAAAGAGAAGATATTAAATTAACGCTGAAATAAAAATTTTAATTCACAACATGAGCATACTACAATAGTCTGCATTATTAAATCTATAAGAGAAGATATTAAATTTACACTGAAATAAAAATTTTGAAACAAAAATTTTGAAATAAAAACACTGAAATAAAGATACTAAATATAACATGTATATACTGAAACAATTTACATCATTAAATCTGCAAGAGAAGATATTAAATTTACGCTAAAAAATTTTTTTAATTGTCGACATATGCATACTGCAATAGTCTACATTATTATCAAAAAGTTCATTGAATTATATTCTATAACAGAGAGAATATTTTTATGAATTTACTAGAATTAATTATCAAAAATAAATATAACGTCATCTATTGATTAAAAATGAAACTTAGAATATTTAATACATGGTTTTGAGTATATTTTTCAAAACTTTAAATATTTTTAGTCGAATTCTAACTTAAAATATACTTTAAAATTGTTTTGCTATGTTTTTTAACGTGATATATAATTTTACATAGATACATTCGCAAAATAATACAAAATAATAAGAAATTTTTACATAGATAGGCTAAAACGAATATTTTTTTTCTTTTACTTGATATTTTTACACATGAAATTATTTTACAACAAGCGTTAAGTTTAAAATATCTATAATTCTTCTTAAGAATATTACTTTGCAGTATAATATAATTTAGATAGAGCTTTGAATCCATTGTAACATTTAGTATAGAAAAAATTATTATTTGATCTTACCTTGAAAATCATTCCATGAAAGCTAACAAGGGATATTTTTACACATGAAATTATTTACTACAAGCGTTATGTTTAAAATATCTTTAATTTTTCTTAAGAATATTACTTTACAGTATAATATAATTTAGATAGAGCTTTAAAACCATTGTAACATTTAGTATAGAAAAATTATTATTTAATCTTACCTTGAAAGGCATTCCATGAAAGCTAACAAGGGATATTTTTAGACATAAAATTATTTAAACAAAGCGGGAATTCCCCAGTAGAGTTATTTTTTCCTTTTAATATTAGAAATAAAAACTGAAATATGATTCAATCTAGATAATTATTTAAATTAAATACACATAACATACCAATCCATACTATTAAATCTGCAAGAGAAGGTATCAAATTTATCTCGCGATGTTAATAGAGAAGATTCTTACATTATCTGAAATAATACAGACTTTATCATGTTTAGAAGATATTTACAAGAGTTCATTTTAGAATTAAATGTATCATGGTTTGAATCCTACAACAGTAGAGGGGCAAACATGAAGACTTTAAATTATACAATTACCATCTAGAACCTGAAACTTAAAAATATATGTATCAATTTAAGTATCTTTATATAGTTTATGTACAGTTTTGAATTTATTTCAAACCATAAGCATTTTTAAAACTTTGAATCTATGTTATAAGTTAAGACGCTTACTAAAATTAAAAACATTTTATAGAGATAAAGACTTGAAAGATAAAATTTACAAGTTTTAATCCTAAATATTATATCTTATCCAGAAATGTAGACTATTAATATATGATTTTAAACCTTACATGCTTTCAACGATTACCTAAATTGCGATATAATGTTAAATTCCACAGATTTTAAGATATTTATTTAACCTAAGATGTTTATAAATCCTATCCAAATTGGAATAGTGTTTGCATATCATCATAAACAACTAAATATTATCATTTTCATGGGTTTTAAGGTATTTATTCAACATAAGATGTTTATAAATCCTACCTAAATTGGAATAGTTTCTGCATATCAACATAGACTGCGTAAACAACCAAATATTAACTTAATTTAAATAAGAGCATATAATTTCCTTTTTGATAACTTAAATATATATATATATATCATACATGTTGCTAAATTAAAATTCTTGTTATACTTTCGTATAAGATAGTTTTTTTTACATACAAGAACAGAAATAATATAGACTTTATTATGTTTAGAAGATTTGCAGATATTTAAAGCAGTTCACTTAACTTTAGAAGTAAATGGATCAGAGTTTGAATTCTACTGCAATAGAGGTAGTTTAACTTCACAATTATAATCTAAACAGATAACAAATCTTTGAAAAAAAATATTCTATAAAAAGCAATAAAATATATTATGGAAACTTCAAATTAATTTATGATAGGTTTCATTAAATATTCTGCAAACGCTATGAAACATTTCGTATAGAAAATAATTACCATTTGATCTTACCTTTAAAATCTATAGTTTATGCACTTAATTCATATAATTTTTTACAAAAACAAGCTTTAACTGCATAAGAAGATATTATATTTGTCCCGCACATACATATAAACTTAAAACATATTAAAACATACTAGTTCCCTTATAAAGGTTTCAAGACTTTAAAAATTTTTTTACTATGTTTTAAATCTAATCTATAATTTTACATAGATATAACCATTAATAAATTGTTTTACATAGAAAAAAGCATACATCGCTCCCTAAAAATTTTAGTTTTCTTAACAAAATAACCTGCAAAACTTTCATCGAAACAAATGTTTATTATGTTAAAAAAATCAAACACCTATTGATATTACTTTGAAATATTATGCAAATAATAACTTTGAATAAGTTTTACATCAGAAATTATTTTCCGACAATTGTTAAAAAAAAATTTATACTATAAGTTTAAAACGCTTCCTAACACTTAAAATTTTATCATTCTATAAGGAGTATAATTTCTTTTAAATCATGCATAAACATCTATATATTAACATAATTTACATAATAGCATATGACTTCCTTTTAATAACATAAATATACATATCATAAATGTTGCTAAATTAAAATTCATGATATACTTTCGTATAAGATAGTTTTCTACATGCAATTACCCAAAATATTTTATCCATACAGCAACAGAAATAATACAGACTTTATCATGTTTAGAAGATATTTACATGAGTTCATTTTAGAAGTAAATTGACCAAGGTTTAAATCTTACAGCGGTACGGGTATACGCAGACAATATTTTTATATGAGAACCTACTTACAATAGATCTTAAAATTAAAATAAGTTTAGTTAAGAATAAAACTCTGCTGTAGATTTTATAATCTAAGCATATACCACACTGTCATAATTAACATTTTCAAAACTTAATGGTTTAAAATATATTATTATAAAACATATAAAATACTTACGGCATTAGTAGAAATATTCTGCATTGGAAAAAAAATCTGGAGCTTATAATTAGCCATACTTCTAAAACGAGACCCAATTGAAAAATATACAAGTCACGTTAGTTAATCTTGATTATCTGCGGTTAATTTTCCGTTACAGTCACAGTTATCTTCTCAAAATGAATCAATGATAAGATAAATAATTATTTTGCTATCATTTAACGAATCGTTCACGTTCCTTTTATTTTATTTGTCAAGAGTTGCCAAGAGTTGGCAACGATTGTAGAACGACTTTAGTGTTTACACAAGAAGTAGATTGTTATTATCTTATACACGAGAGTATACTGTGGGAAAAGATCAGATAATATGTTTAATCAAAGTTAAACAATTGATACACGTTTTGCTAACCAAAACTTTATTCGATAGGTTAATTTTCAAATCTGAAACAAGCTTTGCTAACTGCTAATACAGTTTATTAATGTTGTTAATAGAGTTTTTAATAACGAAGTTGTTCGATTAATGCTTGCAAAACTGCAACTACTAAGTTGATCGAATATATATTAAATTGTATTAAGTTAAAATTCTAGTTTTCACATGAAAAAACATTATGCAACATAAGTATTAAAATTAAGTCTTTGAAATATTCTATAAAAAGTAATGAAATATACTATGGAGACACTTACCCATTGTTGCTAAGCTTGGCATTAATTAATAAAATAATTATAAAGATCTATTAATAATACTTTGAAATATTCTGTAAAAGGTAACTTAGAATAATTTTTAAACATGATTATTCTATAAAAAAATACAATATTATCAGTAACAGCAGCAGATAGTATATTCAAGATTATTGAAAACAACGTAACAGAGAATAAAATTTTAGATTATAAAGCAACAAAGGCTAATTTTCAAATGTACACTGTCAACCTCTACTATCAGTATTTTACGATTCATTGAAGTGGAAGTTATAGTTAAGTTCTTATTCTCACTTAACATTTTAATAACTTAAAAGTTTAACGTTGTATTGTACAACCGACACTTATCAGAATAATATAAATTGCTAGTAATCTTATCTAATGACGAAATAAAATAAACTATGAGTCATAGAAACTTATCTTATCTGATATAGCGATTCATTCGACAAAAAACCTTTAATTCAGTCGCTTGCTAGATTTTCAATCGGAGAGGGCTGTTTTAGAGTGCTTGTGCTGTTTATCTGTTAGATTATGAAACCTGCATTTAAAAAAATGAAGGAACAGCTTGTTCCCGAAAAAGATTGGTATGAGCAAAATTATGAAAATACAGATTTTTGCATGCATAATTTTGCTGAAGGAATCTTAAATGTTTTAAAAATTGAACAGAGAAAAAAAGAAGTTAATTGCTTCGGCCCATCAATGATAAAATATTTCAATCTTGGATGTAATATTCTTAGATGTAATGTTTTTGCAACTGTCCACATGCATATCAGTGGTGCAGCAGTCCACATCACTAAATTTAAAGAAAGTCACCTACATAAACTTCAAAGGGAAAAAGGAGTGTCAATGCATGGAGATACCTGGATTGAATTTAATAAGAAACTTCCTACCATCTCAACTGAATATAAAGACACTTCATGTATTGCAAACAACGAAATAATCGCTATTATAGATCAGGAAATGTGTATTCTACAGGGGATGTATCGCATGAAAAATGCTAATTATGACTTAGATTCCGGAATTAAGTTGAATAGATATGAACTAAAACAACTTTGTGATTATGCTTCAGACATTACAGACTGTGTCGAACACACAATTTTATGTCGTACTTTGCCTCACATTCTACAAGAAAATATTGCCGATTCCATCTCCGATTGTTTTAAAGAACATTGTAATGTAGATGATGCGCTTGAAAATTTTTTCAGATGTGTTAAACAAGAACTGTTCAATGTATGTCATAAACTGTTTAAATGTGAAGGATGTATTATGAACCACCCCTCCCAATATCAACATTTGTGTCTAAAAAGCAGTGCTTTAGAAAAATATAAGAGTCTTGGTAAAATACCAATTTTTCATATAAGTATTCAAGATATTGTTAAAAATATATGTGATACATATTGTACATGGGCATACATTAATACTGAAATTTTTAAAAATCTTTGCGTCGATGATTTTAAATACTATTTCGAAAACGGAATAGTTAAAGTGTAAATACTTTTGGATTATTCTAATGATTTGAAATTTCACTCTAAGGAATATCTTCAAGAATTGTAAGAATTTTTTTAGATTTGTTAAATAAAGGTTGCTTTAAGAATGAATTATTCCATTTTTTTATGTCTATGTGTGTTTTGATGTAAATGATGTCTTAAAAATTATTTAATGATATCAAAAAATATTTATTATAATTTAAAGATATATTAATAATTTTTAAGATATCATTTACATCAAAACACACATAGACATAAAAAAATGGAATAATTCATTCTTAAAGCAACCTTTATTTAACAAATCTAAAAAAATTCTTACAATTCTTGAAGATATTCCTTAGAGTGAAATTTCAAATCATTAGAATAATCCAAAAGTATTTACACTTTAACTATTCCGTTTTCGAAATAGTATTTAAAATCATCGACGCAAAGATTTTTAAAAATTTCAGTATTAATGTATGCCCATGTACAATATGTATCACATATATTTTTAACAATATCTTGAATACTTATATGAAAAATTGGTATTTTACCAAGACTCTTATATTTTTCTAAAGCACTGCTTTTTAGACACAAATGTTGATATTGGGAGGGGTGGTTCATAATACATCCTTCACATTTAAACAGTTTATGACATACATTGAACAGTTCTTGTTTAACACATCTGAAAAAATTTTCAAGCGCATCATCTACATTACAATGTTCTTTAAAACAATCGGAGATGGAATCGGCAATATTTTCTTGTAGAATGTGAGGCAAAGTACGACATAAAATTGTGTGTTCGACACAGTCTGTAATGTCTGAAGCATAATCACAAAGTTGTTTTAGTTCATATCTATTCAACTTAATTCCGGAATCTAAGTCATAATTAGCATTTTTCATGCGATACATCCCCTGTAGAATACACATTTCCTGATCTATAATAGCGATTATTTCGTTGTTTGCAATACATGAAGTGTCTTTATATTCAGTTGAGATGGTAGGAAGTTTCTTATTAAATTCAATCCAGGTATCTCCATGCATTGACACTCCTTTTTCCCTTTGAAGTTTATGTAGGTGACTTTCTTTAAATTTAGTGATGTGGACTGCTGCACCACTGATATGCATGTGGACAGTTGCAAAAACATTACATCTAAGAATATTACATCCAAGATTGAAATATTTTATCATTGATGGGCCGAAGCAATTAACTTCTTTTTTTCTCTGTTCAATTTTTAAAACATTTAAGATTCCTTCAGCAAAATTATGCATGCAAAAATCTGTATTTTCATAATTTTGCTCATACCAATCTTTTTCGGGAACAAGCTGTTCCTTCATTTTTTTAAATGCAGGTTTCATAATCTAACAGATAAACAGCACAAGCACTCTAAAACAGCCCTCTCCGATTGAAAATCTAGCAAGCGACTGAATTAAAGGTTTTTTGTCGAATGAATCGCTATATCAGATAAGATAAGTTTCTATGACTCATAGTTTATTTTATTTCGTCATTAGATAAGATTACTAGCAATTTATATTATTCTGATAAGTGTCGGTTGTACAATACAACGTTAAACTTTTAAGTTATTAAAATGTTAAGTGAGAATAAGAACTTAACTATAACTTCCACTTCAATGAATCGTAAAATACTGATAGTAGAGGTTGACAGTGTACATTTGAAAATTAGCCTTTGTTGCTTTATAATCTAAAATTTTATTCTCTGTTACGTTGTTTTCAATAATCTTGAATATACTATCTGCTGCTGTTACTGATAATATTGTATTTTTTTATAGAATAATCATGTTTAAAAATTATTCTAAGTTACCTTTTACAGAATATTTCAAAGTATTATTAATAGATCTTTATAATTATTTTATTAATTAATGCCAAGCTTAGCAACAATGGGTAAGTGTCTCCATAGTATATTTCATTACTTTTTATAGAATATTTCAAAGACTTAATTTTAATACTTATGTTGCATAATGTTTTTTCATGTGAAAACTAGAATTTTAACTTAATACAATTTAATATATATTCGATCAACTTAGTAGTTGCAGTTTTGCAAGCATTAACCGAACAACTTCGTTATTAAAAACTCTATTAACAACATTAATAAACTGTATTAGCAGTTAGCAAAGCTTGTTTCAGATTTGAAAATTAACCTATCGAATAAAGTTTTGGTTAGCAAAACGTGTATCAATTGTTTAACTTTGATTAAACATATTATCTGATCTTTTCCCACAGTATACTCTAGTGTATAAGATAATAACAATCTACTTCTTGTGTAAACACTAGGGGTTAGATTTTTGAAAGTCGTTCTACAATCGTTGCCAACTCTTGGCAACTCTTGACAAATAAAATAAAAGGAACGTGAACGATTCGTTAAATGATAGCAAAATAATTATTTATCTTATCATTGATTCATTTTGAGAAGATAACTGTGACTGTAACGGAAAATTAACCGCAGATAATCAAGATTAACTAACGTGACTTGTATATTTTTCAATTGGGTCTCGTTTTAGAAGTATGGCTAATTATAAGCTCCAGATTTTTTTTCCAATGCAGAATATTTCTACTAATGCCGTAAGTATTTTATATGTTTTATAATAATATATTTTAAACCATTAAGTTTTGAAAATGTTAATTATGACAGTGTGGTATATGCTTAGATTATAAAATCTACAGCAGAGTTTTATTCTTAACTAAACTTATTTTAATTTTAAGATCTATTGTAAGTAGGTTCTCATATAAAAATATTGTCTGCGTATACCCGTACCGCTGTAAGATTTAAACCTTGGTCAATTTACTTCTAAAATGAACTCATGTAAATATCTTCTAAACATGATAAAGTCTGTATTATTTCTGTTGCTGTATGGATAAAATATTTTGGGTAATTGCATGTAGAAAACTATCTTATACGAAAGTATATCATGAATTTTAATTTAGCAACATTTATGATATGTATATTTATGTTATTAAAAGGAAGTCATATGCTATTATGTAAATTATGTTAATATATAGATGTTTATGCATGATTTAAAAGAAATTATACTCCTTATAGAATGATAAAATTTTAAGTGTTAGGAAGCGTTTTAAACTTATAGTATAAATTTTTTTTTAACAATTGTCGGAAAATAATTTCTGATGTAAAACTTATTCAAAGTTATTATTTGCATAATATTTCAAAGTAATATCAATAGGTGTTTGATTTTTTTAACATAATAAACATTTGCTTCGATGAAAGTTTTGCAGGTTATTTTGTTAAGAAAACTAAAATTTTTAGGGAGCGATGTATGCTTTTTTCTATGTAAAACAATTTATTAATGGTTATATCTATGTAAAATTATAGATTAGATTTAAAACATAGTAAAAAAATTTTTAAAGTCTTGAAACCTTTATAAGGGAACTAGTAAGTTTTAATATGTTTTAAGTTTATATGTATGTGCGGGACAAATATAATATCTTCTTATGCAGTTAAAGCTTGTTTTTGTAAAAAATTATATGAATTAAGTGCATAAACTATAGATTTTAAAGGTAAGATCAAATGGTAATTATTTTCTATACGAAATGTTTCATAGCGTTTGCAGAATATTTAATGAAACCTATCATAAATTAATTTGAAGTTTCCATAATATATTTTATTGCTTTTTATAGAATATTTTTTTTCAAAGATTTGTTATCTGTTTAGATTATAATTGTGAAGTTAAACTACCTCTATTGCAGTAGAATTCAAACTCTGATCCATTTACTTCTAAAGTTAAGTGAACTGCTTTAAATATCTGCAAATCTTCTAAACATAATAAAGTCTATATTATTTCTGTTCTTGTATATAAAAAAAACTATCTTATACGAAAGTATAACAAAAATTTTAATTTAGCAACATGTATGATATATATATATATATATTTAAGTTATCAAAAAGGAAATTATATGCTCTTATTTAAATTAAGTTAATATTTGGTTGTTTACGCAGTCTATGTTGATATGCAGAAACTATTCCAATTTAGGTAGGATTTATAAACATCTTATGTTGAATAAATACCTTAAAACCCATGAAAATGATAATATTTAGTTGTTTATGATGATATGCAAACACTATTCCAATTTGGATAGGATTTATAAACATCTTAGGTTAAATAAATATCTTAAAATCTGTGGAATTTAACATTATATCGCAATTTAGGTAATCGTTGAAAGCATGTAAGGTTTAAAATCATATATTAATAGTCTACATTTCTGGATAAGATATAATATTTAGGATTAAAACTTGTAAATTTTATCTTTCAAGTCTTTATCTCTATAAAATGTTTTTAATTTTAGTAAGCTTCTTAACTTATAACATAGATTCAAAGTTTTAAAAATGCTTATGGTTTGAAATAAATTCAAAACTGTACATAAACTATATAAAGATACTTAAATTGATACATATATTTTTAAGTTTCAGGTTCTAGATGGTAATTGTATAATTTAAAGTCTTCATGTTTGCCCCTCTACTGTTGTAGGATTCAAACCATGATACATTTAATTCTAAAATGAACTCTTGTAAATATCTTCTAAACATGATAAAGTCTGTATTATTTCAGATAATGTAAGAATCTTCTCTATTAACATCGCGAGATAAATTTGATACCTTCTCTTGCAGATTTAATAGTATGGATTGGTATGTTATGTGTATTTAATTTAAATAATTATCTAGATTGAATCATATTTCAGTTTTTATTTCTAATATTAAAAGGAAAAAATAACTCTACTGGGGAATTCCCGCTTTGTTTAAATAATTTTATGTCTAAAAATATCCCTTGTTAGCTTTCATGGAATGCCTTTCAAGGTAAGATTAAATAATAATTTTTCTATACTAAATGTTACAATGGTTTTAAAGCTCTATCTAAATTATATTATACTGTAAAGTAATATTCTTAAGAAAAATTAAAGATATTTTAAACATAACGCTTGTAGTAAATAATTTCATGTCTAAAAATATCCCTTGTTAGCTTTCATGGAATGATTTTCAAGGTAAGATCAAATAATAATTTTTTCTATACTAAATGTTACAATGGATTCAAAGCTCTATCTAAATTATATTATACTGCAAAGTAATATTCTTAAGAAAAATTATAGATATTTTAAACTTAACGCTTGTTGTAAAATAATTTCATGTGTAAAAATATCAAGTAAAAGAAAAAAAATATTCGTTTTAGCCTATCTATGTAAAAATTTCTTATTATTTTGTATTATTTTGCGAATGTATCTATGTAAAATTATATATCACGTTAAAAAACATAGCAAAACAATTTTAAAGTATATTTTAAGTTAGAATTCGACTAAAAATATTTAAAGTTTTGAAAAATATACTCAAAACTATGTATTAAATATTCTAAGTTTCATTTTTAATCAATAGATGACGTTATATTTATTTTTGATAATTAATTCTAGTAAATTCATAAAAATATTCTCTCTGTTATAGAATATAATTCAATGAACTTTTTGATAATAATGTAGACTATTGCACTATGCATATGTCGACAATTAAAAAAATTTTTTAGCGTAAATTTAATATCTTCTCTTGCAGATTTAATGATGTAAATTGTTTCAGTATATACATGTTATATTTAGTGTGATCAATTAAAATTTTTATTTCAGTGTAAATTTAATATCTTCTCTTATAGATTTAATAATGCAGACTATTGTAGTATGCTCATGTTGTGAATTAAAATTTTTATTTCAGCGTTAATTTAATATCTTCTCTTTTAGATTTAATAATTTGGATTGTTGCGATATGCTCGTGTCATGTCGGGTGGGAACAATCCTTTAAAAAAATTTTTTTTTTCAGGTTTTTATAATTATTTTTAACAAAGTTTACTACTAGTGGGTAATTGATTTATTTTCTATACTTAATTCTATTCATTAGTGATTATACTTATGTAAAGTTGTAGAAATATACTCGTAACCTTATATTAAAAAACTTAACGCTTGTCGTAAATAATTTCATGTCTAAAAATATCCCTTGTTAGCTTTCATTGAATGTTTTTCAAGGTAAGATCAAATAATAATTTTTTCTATACTAAATGTTACAATGGTTTCAAAGCTCTATCTAAATTATATTATACTGTAAAGTAATATTCTTAAGAAAAATTAAAGATATTTTAAACTTAACGGTTGTCTTAAATAATTTCATGTGTAAAAATATCCCTTGTTAGCTTTCATGGAATGTTTTTTTCAAAGTTCAAATAATATTTCTCATTTTTTTCATGCTAGTATGTAATGTTCTGTAATAAATACTTTTTCCAAACTATTAAATTGATAATATGTTTTAAGTTTCAGGTTCTAGATGGTAATTATATAATTTAATGTCTTTAAGGTGACTGCCTACGTTGAAAATGCCATTTTTGACTATTTTGATCAATCTAATTTTTTGCAAGAATCTTGTACTTCAATCTTTTCTCTTTTCAAAACAGTTTTGATTTTCATTCTACGTCAATTAAAAGCAGAGTTATAGCTATTTTAAAAAACATCGTCTAATACAAAATTTAAGTGACAAACAACTTTGAAATGCGACCATTTTTTGACCATTTTGGTCAATTTTATTTTTTGCAAGAATCTTGTAATTCAATCTTTTCTCTTTTCAAAACCGATTAGATTTTCATTCTACAACAATTAGAAGCCGAGTTATAGCTATTTTAAAAAACATCGTCTAATACAAAATTGAAGTGACAAACAACTTTAAAGGCGTTTTTCTCAGAATTATGTTTTTAGCAAAAATCTCTACCGTTATCATGATATTTCAGATAATAATGCATATAATTTGATAAAATTTTCAGGAAATGTTTTAAATGCTATTGTTAATGAAATGACGTACAATAATTGATGTATAATAAATAGTTTTTTGTTTGGGGCTGTTTTTATAAGGAAAGGAATGACGAATTGGGGAAAATTTTCATATTGGAACATAAAATTGTCTGTATTATTTTTGCATTTCAAAATTTCTCTTAGATTGTAGGTCATTTTGAAGATAACTGTTATATGTATCATGTGTGAGAAGGAAATTAAAATAGTAGCATTAGAATTTTGTTCAGAGTGATAAGCGTTTTAGATAAATTTCATTAAAAATTACTTCAAATTGACCAATTTATAAAAAAGTATGGTGTTTACAGGAAAGTTTTTTTTTAATTTTTTATTTTTAAATGCTGTTTTACCATATGAGACCAAAAAATCCTTAAAAAAACAATTTTTTAAAAAAATTGGCTCCGAACGTAGGCAGTCACCTTAAGTTATGTTTAAATGGGTTTAAAGATATATCTAAGTTATATTATACTTGAAATTGATATTAGCATGAAAATTAAAGATATTTTAAATTTAACAGCTGTTTTCAATAATTTTATGCGTAAAAATATCCTTGTTAATATCTTCTCTTATAGATTTAATGTTAAAAGACTTGTAAATACTCCTTTTAATAGAATATTTTTTCAAATATTATTTATAAATTAGATATGTCTTTAAAGTAATAATAAGTAATTATAATTATTTTTTACTAATTACTACTATCGTTAAAAAAAATAGTAAGTTAATAATATATTTTAATTTAGAATTTAAACTAAAATAAAACCTTTTACAAAATTAAATTTTAAATGTAGTTGTAATTTTTACCAATAGATGGCGCCTGCAGCGTAAAATTATCGATATCAGAATTTCAAAAAATAATTTATTCACTAGATGTTGGTAACAGCGTAAAATCGTTTTACAATCTTAAATATTTAAAGTTCTAGTTTAGTTCAAGTTTTTGCCGCTAGGGGGCGCTTAGTATGTATTATATTAAAAAATAATTAATTAATTAATTAATTAAAATAATATATCACAGAATCCTCTATCATATTTCACAAGTTCCCTTTAAAATATTCACTCTTTAAATACCCTATAATACCGTACAATGACAAGCCTCGACAGCCCAGTGGTTATCTCACTGGACTTGAGTCCTGTCGGACCGGGTTCAAACCCCGCTCAGGACAAACTTTTAAAAATATATATCTTCTGTAAAATTAAATGTAAAATTCAGTTGTGATTTTTATAAAATAGATGGCAGCACTGAAAATATAGATCCGTAACCTTATACGTAATTTAGTTCCATATTTGACCTATAGGTGGCGCTCCGCGGAGCACATACTCTCTTCAAGATTCTGCTGTACAACAAGGTCGCGCAGCCGCCGCCACGCGCCGCGTGTTGGTGAACTCTCATTTTCTATCTACTGGCGACTTGATAGCATAGGCAGTACAACTGGCGTTAAAATCTCGTCCACGTAACTGCGTGCCGTCAAAGTGCGCTGAAGGACGACTAGAGGTGATCGTGTGTCCCAACAAATCTCTCCCCACACTGTCACACCTTGTGTAATCGCCGTATACCACTCGACAACAAATACCGGATCGGACCGGTGGCCTGGCTGCCTCCACACTCGTATGCGCTGGTCATCAGCATTGAGACTGAATCGGGATTCATCGCTGGAGATTACACGCTTCCAGTCGGTCACACTCCAGCTTGCCCGACGTCGGCAAAAATCCAAACAACACTGGCTATGATGTGGGCATCATAGGCAGATATGTCAGAGGCATCATGTCAGTGGTAGGCGTCTTAATGGACGTCGGCTCCTTATACCGGCGTCTGTCAGTCGTCTCCGAATGGTTTCTCTTGATACCACCGGATGTCTGGAAGGTAGTAAATGGCGTCGAACCAATTCTAGCGACGTTGTTGGTGCGCACGTGGCCGCTGTTATGATTGCGCGATCCTCGCGCGCATTTATGTTCCAGGGACTCCCTGACCCTCCGCTACGGTAGACTATCACGTGATCTATTGTTGCCAACACCGAGCAACTACCATATCGCTCCGACCGAGGTGGCGGCCGATACGCCTGTTCGACCAACCTGCTTCTCTGAGGCCTACTATATGCCCCCTCTCAAAGTCCGACAATTGTTCGTATTGTCGTCGGTTACGTCTTAGAGGCATCTCTAATCACAATACCGTCTATCCAAGTCTACAGATTTGTTTGAATAACCCTATGGCACGAGCAATCATGCTTTTAAACTCTCACAGCTGCGCATCTCATATGCGCATAGCGCGCTTACCCTTGTCTCATTGGAATGGAAATTTTAATCATTTGCATATCTCTTACCAGACTACATTCCTGCCAAGTTTCGTGTTAGTAGCTCGATTTCTTCTGGGTGCATATATTTTTTTTGTGACAGACTGTATTTTATAATCATGTACAGTAAGATAATAACATTGCTCCGTGTTCCGTACAGACGATTCGAAATGATGTATTTTCTCGGAATGATTTTATTTACTAGGAACTACCAGTTAGTTACGTTTCCCTTTAACACGTTTTTCCGTTCGGTGGTAGGTATTAAAATTTTTCCGAAAGAAACTTAGTATCTAACCGGAATTTGAAAAGTAATTTTAATTCAAATATAAATGATTGAGAAAAGAAAGGTGTTACAACATTAAAAATTAAGAAGCATTTAAAAATGTATTATATTTATTAAAATTTTTAAATGTATTATGCTTTAAATATTAATATTTACATTTTATTTATTATATATTTTCAGCACTTTCCATTGAACACGCAATCTCTCTGCCAAGGAACTGAACCTCCGGGTGAATTGAAGTATTCCGTGAATTTTTGACGGATCCAAAACGCTTGAGATCCACTTCGTGCATTCGTTTGATGCAGTGGACGCAATTGGTACTGTGTCAAATCCTGTTCGGTGATATCACCTCCAGTTTGCAATACTGCAGAATTTCTCAAATAGTTGTGCAGTACGCAAGATGCTTTTACAATTTTTACTACATTGCTTACTTTACATTCAAAAGGTGAACGAAAAACACGAAAACGCGAAGCAAGAATACCAAAAGAGCACTCCACAGCTTGCCTAACCCACGAAATAATTTACACGGTAATAGTTTCTATATTTTTCATTAGAAAAATTCATTCTTAAGAATGAATTCTCTGTGCGTCTTTCTTTCCTTTAGATAATTGCTTTTCGGAAGCTTTTCACGAAGTAATGTTGAAATTACTTGGTCTTCGAATTCATCGGAATCAGATTCCGAACTTAGATATGATTGTATATACGTACATTGCAATCGCGCACATTTTCGTTTAAACACCTTCATTGGCACTCTGTTGAGGTAGAACTACCTCCCAACTTTCGCTCTCCCTGCGCTCAGTTGATCGAATTCTGCTTCCCTGCGTCACCTCACCTCACCAAGCTGCGTCTCAACTTGCACCCGGCCTTATAGTCCGTAACATACGGTAATATCAAAGAATTATTATTATTTTTAAATTTAATTTAAAAATTGAAGAAAACGTATTTCTAGCATTGCGATATCATATTCTTCTGACAAAATCCTTTTACTTGTATTTTAATCCAACCCATGACGTGGAATTTATCAGTATGACATGCATTTTGGGAGATGCGGTCATCTCCTGCCACATGTGGGCCTAAACAGACCGGAATCTACAGTTTTAACGTACACCGAACGAGTACAAACACTCGGCAATTCGGACCTGTGAAGTTTAGTTCCGAGAGCCATCGTCCTAGCAGTTCAGATCAGGCCGACTCTTATAGACATTAGGCTTACAGTTGAACCCGGATGGATAGCTTTAAATTTCATTAGAGCGGTTCATGCGTGGATATTGCAATTAGTTCTTTAATCTCCAGTTTAGTTTTGCAGTAGAGTTCAAAATCTTTAACTGTCGTTTTTTATGACTGTTATTTACTATTTTTCTTTAAAATTTGGTAGGAAGCAATTTAATTATGATCTTTGATAGTTTTCTCTCAGCCTATGAACGTTGCGACTACAGAATAAATTCACCTTGACCTTGTAAACTCCGAAATTAATATATATATTTATATATACTAAATAGAATATTGCGGAGTAGGCAAGCAAAAAAGTAAAGCCAAACGATATTTTAACTGCCACCACAATTCAAAAATAAAAATAAAGTGCCAGACGATAATTTTAATTATGAATTTATCAGAAAATATTTCAGTGTACGATGACTTTTGTGAGATAAAGTTTTTGTTACTTTTGGATTACTGGTTTCTTAAAAATAAAGTTTTACTATGTTTTTAAAATATTTCATGTAGTTTTGTTAAGAATAGATTATAGATCTTATTATGAAATACCCATTCCGAAATATTCATTTTAATTAATGGATACACCCCTATTTCATTGAAAATCGTAAGTGTACGAACACTTTTGGGAGCCACTGTATATATGTGTGTGTGTTTGTGTGTTGGTTGTGGGGTAATAAGACACTTTGATCGTCAATAGTTTTCAAAATAAATCACAAAATTTTATAATTGCGGAAAATGAAAAAGTAATCCGGTTCCTTAAAAACTGATGCCTGAAAATTTGATATTCCCCTAATAGTTGCCGTGTTCTGTGTATGCCTCTGTCAAGTAACGCTTCCGGAGCGACCGCTTCACAAATATATCACGTCTGTGAAGTTAGCCCCCCGACATTAAGATATCCAAATTTTGAAAACGGCATTCGTTTGAGCGTCGTTTGAGCGTGTTTGAGCGCCAAAAATTTTCGTTTGAGCGCAATTTTTAAAAAAGTTATGAGCATTTCATTTTTTGGCGGGAAAAACACCTAGCCCCACCGACATTGAGATATTTAAATTTTGAAAACGGCATTCGTTTGAGCGTCGTTTGAGCGTGTTTGAGCGCCAAAAATTTTCGTTTGAGCGCCATTTTTAAAAGAGTTATGAGCATTTCATTTTTTGGCGGGAAAAACACCTAGCCCCCCCCCCCCGACATTGAGATATTTAAATTTTGAAAACGGCATTCGTTTGAGCGTCGTTTGAGCGTGTTTGAGCGCCAAAAATTTTCGTTTTAGCACCATTTTTAAAAGAGTTATGAGCATTTCATTTTTTGGCGGGAAAAACACCTAGCCCTCCCCTCCCCTCACATTGAGATATTCAGAGAACGGGAAAAACAGAGCGGCATGAAATTTCGTCTCGGGGAAATGGCGAAAAAAGGGGGGGGGAGGAAATTTGGTGTCTGCGAAACGGAAGGGACACCTCCAAATATGGCGGGTCCCATGGATAAGACATTGAAAGAGGCGCCAAAATGAGGCAGAGTAAAAATACGAAATTATCAACAAATAACGATAAAATATAATAGTAACTAATAATAGCAATAGTTTCAAACTAGTTGATATAGTTTAGGCCTCAGACAACAGTGTTTAATGCATTTATGAAATTTTTCAATACATTCAAAAATCCATTGATTCGTTCTTAATATTTCTTATACTTTAAAAAAGATGAACTTGAAAGAAAGTTTTCGTATCTCTGTCCTGTATATATTTACTTACCTTTTTCTTTTTTCCTATATATATACACATAAAAATAAATACCCTTTGCTTCACAACAGAATACATTACTACCACCAATCATGTAATCGTGTTCCATTAATTTAAATTAACTTCAGTAGTAAAGTGTTGTCCTTTCTTTTGAGGAGTTAACCCTATAATTTAATGACGATCCAACATTAAATAAGGGTTTTTAGATTTATATTTATTTCTTAATTTTGAGGGCCTTATGACCCTTCTGGATTTTTTAGCTTTCTTAGTACCTAGGGCCTAAGAGATATTCAAATTTTGAGAACGGCATTCGTTTGAGCGTGTTTGAGCGCCAAAAATTTTCGTTTGAGTGCCATTTGTAAAAGAGTTATGAGGATTTTAATTTTTAGCGGGCAAAAACTCCTAGCCCCCCCCCCCCCAACATTGAGATATTCGATTTTTGAAAATGGCATTCGTTTGAGCGTGTTTGAGCTATATTTGCTGTCAACATAATCTTAAAATTGGAAACGTTTTAACGATCAACTAACTATTGGAACCATTTGTTTTTAATTACCTGACTTCAATGTAGAATATTTTAATTACCCAGTGGCGTAGCGAGAGGGGGGCAAGGTGGTCTATCATGCCCCGGGCGCCAATTGCAGAGGGGCGCCAAATGCAACCTAAGACCATTGGACCCTTTGGTCCCCAAGACCATGAGGGGCGCCATAAAGGTAATGTGCCCCGGGCGCCAGTTATGCTCGCTACGCCACTGTAATTACCATATTTAACTTTTTACGATAATTCATGATATGCAACTTATGCAAACTCTTAATAATTCTATTATAATGTTAATCTTTTGCTCCGTTCTATACGAGAAACAAAACATTTTATTTATTGTATATTATAATTCTGAAATTGGGATTCTTAATGCAGTCATATTTTATTGTAGTATTCAAGTGTGCATCAAGTTTTATACTTAATTTTTGTACATACATATTTTGAGTGTCAAGGCAATCACAGTTTTATTTTTCTAATCATTTATGTGCGTATAGCACTTTCATAATGTGTTTATAACGTAGAGATGGTTACGATTATTGTTTTTGTGTTTTAAGCAATTTATTTATGTATATATATATATTCAGAATTGGTTATGAGGAATTTTGTAAATTGATGCATTTCAGCACTGCTGATAGTCAGTCATTTTTGTTCAAAAGTGGCTAATTTATTTTACATTAATCATCTTCTATCTTAAATTGTAATATTTTTATATTTATATATTTTAGGTAAATAAAGTTAATATTTTGATATTTGTATAGTTTAGATTCATAGATCTAATAGTTCGATATGTATATGTATCGAAGGAAAAAATATAATTTTAAAATCCAAAATATACCATAAGATTTCTGGTCAAACATTGTATAAGATAACTATGTGAGTGCAATCAGTTGCTAAATAAAAATAGTCGATATAAGAAAAGAAATGTATTCAACAGAATATTGCAATAAACTTACTTGCGTTTATATAGTGTTTAGAAAAGGTACAGTTAACTAGACGTCACTGGCACTACATTTATGGTCTGGCAGACAGTTTGACATATCCTTCCTTATTAAAATAATCTTTGCTTTTACCATATTTACAATAATTGTGTTACAGTGTTAGAAAGTTGTAAAAGTTCAAATTATGGAAGTGCATCAAGCAATTGCATTACGTAGTTGAAAGTAATTTACAGCTGACAGAATTCTTGCCGTAATTTTACTGCTCCTATATTTTTCTTGATGTATTTATTGGAATTTGAAGATTTAAAAAGTCCTTGGGAAGCGTTTTTCATTCTCTATATAAAAAATACTTTTAGCCCGGACACCCTGTATATAAAATCCAAATACCACTCACTCACTGATCACCGTATCTCTCGAACCAGAGATACGGTGGTCGAGTTCTAGGAAGTTGAAAATTTGTATAGTGGATGCACTTCCGCTCTCCCTAACAATAACATTTAAGAAATATTTTATAAAAAATCTACACTTTTAATATGTGAAAAGGGACCCTCAAAATTAAACACGGACTGACTGATCACTGTATCTCTGGAACCATAAGACCTAAGAAGCTGAAATTTTGCATAGTGGCTCATCTAAAGCCCTAGGTACTAAGAAAGCTAAAAAATCCAGAAGGGCCATAAGGCCCCCAAAATTAAGAAATAAATATAAATCTAAAAACCCTTATTTAATGTTGGATCGTCATTAAATTATAGGGTTAACTCCTCAAAAGAAATGACAACACTTTACTACTGAAGTTAATTTAAATTAATGGAACCCGATTACATGATTGGTGGTAGTAATGTATTCTGTTGTGAAGCACGGGTATTTATTTTTAGGTGTATATATATAGGACAAAAGAAAAAGGTAAGTAAATATATACAGGACAGAGATACAAAAACTTTCTTTCAAGTTCATCTTTTTTAAAGTATAAGAAATATTAAGAACGAATCAATGGATTTTTGAATGTATTGAAAAATTTCATAAATGCATTAAACACTATTGTCTGAGGCCTAAACTATATCAACTAGTTTGAAACTATTTGCTATTATTAGTTACTATTATATTTTATCGTTATTTGTTGATAATTTCGTATTTTTACTCTGCCTCATTTTGGCGCCTCTTTCAATGTCTTATCCATGGGACCCACCATATTTGGAGGTGTCCCTTCCGTTTCGCAGACACCAAATTTCCTCCCCCCCCCTTTTTTCGCCATTTCCCCGACACGAAATTTCATGCCGCTCTGTTTTTCCCGTTCTCTGAATATCTCAATGTGAGGGGAGGGGAGGGCTAGGTGTTTTTCCCGCCAAAAAATGAAATGCTCATAACTCTTTTAAAAATGGTGCTAAAACGAAAATTTTTGGCGCTCAAACACGCTCAAACGACGCTCAAACGAATGCCGTTTTCAAAATTTAAATATCTCAATGTCGGGGGGGGGGGGGCTAGGTGTTTTTCCCGCCAAAAAATGAAATGCTCATAACTCTTTTAAAAATGGCGCTCAAACGAAAATTTTTGGCGCTCAAACACGCTCAAACGACGCTCAAACGAATGCCGTTTTCAAAATTTAAATATCTCAATGTCGGGGGAGCTAGGTGTTTTTCCCGCCAAAAAATGAAATGCTCATAACTTTTTTAAAAATTGCGCTCAAACGAAAATTTTTGGCGCTCAAACACGCTCAAACGACGCTCAAACGAATGCCGTTTTCAAAATCTGGATATCTCAATGTCGGGGGGCTAACTTCACAGACGTAATATCAGCTTATATTAATCTCACGTGCAAAAATACAATAATAAACACAAATTAAAAACACCAAATTCGTTTGTTTAACAAATTTGTAGGTTAAGTTAATTGTTATTCAATGCACGTGTATACAGCTTTAAAATTCATGAAAAAAAAATCTGAAACGCGATTGCAGCGCTGCCTACCGGATCCAATTATTGAATGCACGTGTATACATCATTAAAATTCATGAAAATAAAAAAATTCTGAAACGCGATTGCAGCGCTGCCTAAATAGACTGCAAACATTTTTTGCACGCGAGTAATTTATATGATTTTTTAATCTGATTTTCTTTAGTTTATACATTTTATTTTTGCTTAATATATTTATACATAGCATATTTATAGCATATTAGTTAGATTGTACAAGTCGGATTGAAAAATCAGCGGTTAGCATGCTTTTGTTTTCAACAAGACTTTTTTTTAATTATACACTCGGATTTTTACAACATTTTTAATTATAACATCGGATAGAAAAACAGCTAATATTCTGGAAAAATTTTTAATATTTTAACAAGGTTATGAACCTTTTTTTTATTGGAACTGTTCAATTATTTACCGTCAAGTTTTGACGGGTACTATCTAGTTTAATAATAATAAAAAAGAAATTATATACGTGCGTTAAGCGCAAAATTTACTGCTTTTCGCGATAAGTCCCCCGATTGTTACGAAATAAACTAGTTTATTAAAAAAAATTGTTCTATAGAGTTGAATTGTTGTATCCTTCGAAATGTACAGGAAAGAGCAGGCACGTAGTCAGCAAAAGAAGAAAAAAAAATCTAGGCGGGCAGGCAGAATTTCTAAAGATAGCATTAAAATCTTTTGGTTAATACATTGCAATAACAACCAAACTAAAATTTCCTACTTTCCGTCCCCACATCCCCACACTCGAGGGGAAAGAAATGCATAAATTCCCGCTTTTTAGCAGTTAAAAAAAATAAAATATTCATTACCCCGTATTAGCTGGTTACAATTAGATAAAATTAATAATCAACAAGAAACAAAAACAATTGCAAACGACCAGGACAAGGCATAAAATTGATTTATTCAAGCACTGCCATATTCTGGTTTTCAAAAGAAGAAAATTTTAGGAGAAAACGGTTCTTTTATTTTTAAAATTAAATACTTTAAAGTATTCCGTAGGCGTTAACAAATTCAGTATTTGTACTGAATCATTTGCCAAATCAACAAATTGTATATTTATATCAAATCGTTTCGTTTTCTGCAGTCTGTTAATTTTAATAGTGATTTAAGAAATAATCCCAAGAATTCGACAAATTTAAAACAAAATATATTTTTATCGGTTAATAATAATAATAATAATAATATTATTATTATTATTATTATTATTATTATTATTAATAATAAAAAAAAATGACCTTATGCCCTTCCCTAACCACTAGGCACCCTACGTCTCGTATCTAAATAAAGTAGGCCTCAAAGTACGGGCACACTGTAGGCATCTATTTCCACGCAACAATCGAAGAATTTTCTAAAATTTAAACCATTACAAAAGCACCCGTAGATTGGATCCAGAAACATAATTATGCTATTATTTCTCCTCTGTTATTTCTTTCATGGGCTTGGTCTGCCCATCATATTTCTGAAACAGGCCACCTGTGACTTCGAACGGAGGCTACAACGCAAACACCCTGGAGGAACGGCCGGACGCAGAATGGATTTTCCGATAAACAACAGCAGACGATTTCTCAGACCTCCCACAACTGAAGGAGAGAGAACTGAATAAATATCCGAATTATCAATAGAACTTTTTCCTTGAAAACATTCTTTTCCTTCCAGAGAGAAAAGGACATTAAAAAAAAGAATGTGATGGACCCCTGTTAAAAAATAAATAAAAATAAAAAGTTTCTTTTCGATTGTTTATTTAAGGATTACTCATATTTTTGTTTTCCCAGGTGGCAACGTCAAATATCGAATGGATAAAGCTTTATCTGCTATCCACACGAAGCGCAATCACGTGTGTTTGAATAAACGTTCCTGGTTTCTTTTTTCGCTTCGCTAACTCGCGGCCTGATAAGTCCCTTCGCGTTGAATAATAATGTAGATAATGCCCTTCAGGTGTGACAATATTGAGACTTGTGGCTAATGCTTGCTTAGATTGTCAATATGTTGAAACAGCGTTTTTCGGTTTGTATTCGGACAGAGTTATATTTTTAATCCTGTCATCAGCTTAAATGAATCAAACATTAAGGTGGGCGGTGGTAAAATTTCTGTACCTTTACAATTTTACCTAATTTTTTTTAACAAAGTATTACAATCGATTTAACAGGAAATGTAGACTAAGCAAATTTGCTGTGATCACTTTTTTTAAAAATTATAATACTGTCAATTCAGACGATGTATTGTGATAAATTTTATCTTCTGGATATCAATGACTCCCATATATATTACTATATTTGCGTTACACAAATACAAAGCATAGCCAAGTTCTCTGAAGTTCACAGGTTTGAAAGCACCATTTCTATTCGAGGGTATGCTTCTGATCCCACCAGAGTCAAGCATTTATTCTAAGCCACACTCACTGCAAATAGTAGGAAAATTTTCAGCTTCCCAAGTTCCCAATCCGAAATTCCTAGGGGGAAAATTTTGTTGTATTTTGCGTTTCAGTTTTACTTTCATTTACTTAATCAATAAAAAATGCGAATTTTTTCTAAATTTAAAATATGTAAGTGTAATTACAGTCTATTTGCTCAAAAACATTGAACGTGGTAGTTGGAACGGTTAAAATGTAATTCTGGTGTGGTAGCGTGGCCGAGCGGTCTAAGGCGCTGGTTTAAGGCACCAGTCTCCTCGGAGGCGTGGGTTCGAATCCCACCGCTGCCAAGATGCATTTTTAAACATGCATTCCTTAAGACCTGCCTATTTAAAGGAAGACAGCATTATATTTTAACTTTTAAATATGTCTATCTCATAAAGAAGTTTCTTCAGCTTTTACATCATATTCAACAGCATTTCTATACGTGTTTCGTTTTCAATTGTATTTACTACTTTTCATTAAATAGGAATTACACATTAACCCATGCATATAACTAATATTAATTTAACCAAAATTATTAATACTGCTTTCAACAGTCACTGTCAAACTTTCTGTGTAGACAGTAGGAAAAATAATAATAATAATAATGAAAATTTAAATCCAATCACTGAACACGTCAATTGAATATATAATCAAAGTGTAATCGGATAACCTAGAGTAGGAGACCTCCAGCATTTTTGATAAAACGGAATTTTATCTTCCCAGTGTGAACTAATCAGGACACGCCTAAGTCATTGAGGGGTCCAACTACAGAATTCCAAAATACTAATATCCATTCCTTCAAAATACAAATATCCATTAAAATATAAAAAAATTAATATGAAGCATAAAATATGAAGGCAGTCATATTTCTTTTTTTCATAAATACATTTATAAAGAAACAAAAACTAAAAAGTAGCTAGACTACAAAAGATTTCATTGACAGAACAAAATAGGTTTTAATGCTCCCATTTCTTTGACCAGCGTAAAGCTATCTACATCTAAATCAGTTACTGGCTTCGCTTGGTCGTTATTCTGAATCATTTTTACATCTGTTAACATAGGCGTAGCGTGCTTCTAACTTTTTTTTTTTTTTTTTTTTTTTTTGGGGGGGGGGGGCATGAATTGATTTCAGTTAGGATCCCCCTCAGCACATTGACTACCAGACGGTCCTTAAAACATGAAATATTATGATTTTTTTTTAAACTGAATGACAATAGTATTGATGTTTGAGTAGTATTCAAAAGTTATAGAATGAGAAAAATAAATATAATATAAATGAAAAGAGAAAAAAATAGTATCGAATTTTTGTTATGGATCCTATCATTGTTAAAAACTATGTTAAGGCTAAAGACATAATCGGAATCTTCAGTGTCACAGTTTGAAAAAGCTGGGTAAAACCAACTTTTTGAAAAGGTTTCTACAATTTTCCGACTTTAACTGAACTTCTATTAAGGTTTTAATTTATTTCAAGTTAAGTTGGGGGGGGGGGGGGGCACATGCCCTGTAGAAAAGTAAGCTCTGTAGGAAAAATTTTCAGCTTTCCAAGTTCACAATCCCAAATTCCTAAGGGAAAAAAATTGTTTTATTTTGCGTTTCAGTTTTACGTTCATTTACTTAATCAATAAAAAATGCAAGCGAAATTTTTCTTAATTTAAAATATGTAGGATTAATTACAGTCTACTTTCTCAAAAACCTAGAACAAGGTAATTGCAAGGGTTAAAAATCATTGCTGCCGTGGTAGCGTGGCCGAGCGGTCTAAGGCGCTGGTTTAAGGCACCAGTCTCTTCGGAGGCGTGGGTTCGAATCCCACCGCTGCCAGGATACATTTTTAAACATGCATTCCTTAAGACCTGCCTATTTAAAGGGAGACAGCATTACATGATAAATTTTACGCATGTCTATCTTATAAAGAGCTTTCACATCATATTCAACAGCATTTGTATATGCGTTTCATTTTAAATTTCATTTACAAGACTTTTCAATTTTAGTTGAACTTTTTTTCCTTCCCTTTTAAGTTTATATACTACTCTTAAAAAGGTACAAAATTCCCTTTTATCATGATTCCAGAATTTAAAATATGTAGTTGGAAATACTTTTTTTCCTTTCAATGAGGTTAGCGAATTCAGTTACCAGCGTGCGCAAAATATGCATGTGGTAGCGTGGCCGAGCGGTCTAAGGCGCTGGTTTAAGGCACCAGTCTCCTCGGAGGCGTGGGTTCGAATCCCACCGCTGCCAGTTCTGTATTTTTAAACTTGCATTTCTTAAAACCTGCCAATTAAAGAGAGGTTAAATTATTTAAAGGGGGCAACACTATATATTAAATTTTACACATGTCTATCTTATAAAGAGCTTTCTTCAGCTTTTACATCATATTCAACAGCATTTGTATATGTGTTTCATTTTAAATTGCATTTACATGCCTTTTCAATTTTAGTTGAACTTTTTCCTTCCGTTTTACATTTATATACTACTCTAAAAAAGGTACAAAATTCCCTTTATTCATGATTCCAGAATTTAAAATATGTAGGTGAAAATACTTTTTTTGCTTTTAATCAGGTTGTCGAATGCAGTCACCAGCGTGCGCAACTGCCGCACGTGGTAGCGTGGCCGAGCGGTCTAAGGCGCTGGTTTAAGGCACTAGTCTCCTCGGAGGCCTGGGTTCGAATCCCACCTCTGCCAGGATTCAGTTTTTATATAGAAATTCCTTGAGACATATATTTTTAATAGGCATACCCATTTAATTTATACCTTTTTAACCTATTTCTTAAACATAATTTATAAATTAAATTTCAAGCATGTCCATCTTAAAAAAGAGATTCCTTCAATTTTAGTTTTATATCATATTCAACAACATTAATTTATGTGAAGTTCGATTTAAATTGTATTTGCATGCCTTTTCAATTTCAGTTGAATTTTCCCTTTCGTTTTATGTAATAAGCTTTTCTTTTCTATTAGGATGTCGAATGCAGTTAAAAATCAACACTAACGTGGTAGCGTGGCCGAGCGGTCTAAGGCGCTGGTTTAAGGCACCAGTCTCCTCGGAGGCGTGGGTTCGAATCCCACCGCTGCCAGGGGTATTTTTATTACTCTACTTTCTTAGCTATTTTAGAGAAATTTCTTGTGTATAATTAAATGATTACCTCGAAATCCGTATCTTGTAATAATTTTTATTCATATTCAAAAGTAATTTTTTAATATATGTGATGATTACTCTCTAACCCTCTGTTTTAGTTCTTGGTATAAAGAAGCAGCTTTTTTAAACTTAATACGACATTTGAAAAGAATACGGATTTTAATCCATCATTTTAAGAAATTCTTCTAAAAGTATACGGTAACTTAATTTTTTATTTTTTTATTATTCTTTCTGAAGTGAACTAAACATGTCGAGAAAACAAATACAGTTATTAAAATGTGTAGAAACAAAATAACAGAATGATTTAGTAGGATTTTAAAGTATCTAACTTTAGCACCCAGGGACAGAAATTCCTCAAACTAGAAAAACTAAGAAGGTTATCGAGGGAAAGATCTATCAAATTAATCAGTCTAACGTTATTATTTCCATATTTCCCTTCGGTAAAATATATTTTACAAGAAATATATTGCATTAATATTCTTATACCTTTGTCATTAATTGAAATATTTCGATCTCGATTTAGTTTTCTATGTAAATAAGAACTATTTAACTTAAAACGACTTTTAATATTAAATAGAAATACCTTAAAAGTATTTTAATTGTATTAAAATTTATAGCACTTTGATCTTGTCAGAAGTATGTTCAATACTAAAACCAATTATGCAAGGAAATTCAGTATTTTGTGTTCCTATGATAACAAATAAACCTTTAATTGAACTCCCAAAATCTTAAACTAGTGCTGCCATCTATTGTAAACTTTTAAAACCAAGTTATATAACGGGTTGGAGTTTTTCAAGTATCGTATAATGAAATCATGTAAAAATATACATTTCCTTGGAATCATGTAATTTTCATATCTAGTCATGCAAGTATGTACTATTATTCCTAAAACTAAAAGAACCAGGATTTTTTTTCTTTTTTAATCTCTAACATATCACTAAATTAGAGAGAAACCATGGACTTCAGCAAAACATATAAGAAGGGAGTTTATTTTAATGCAGTTGCTTTACAGTGGATACATTTTTATTACATAGGGTCAGGATCAACAAATAGAAAATTCAACTGATAGCGACTCGACGCACTTTTTATGACTATATTCAAACGTCAGTAAGACGTTGAAGGATTACGGGAGAGTTTAATCTCCAAATCCCCCTTCCCATGTTACCGTTGGTCTAGCAAAGAAATGTCTAGAAACAACTGAGCAATGAAAGCTAAAACTATCTGAGATTAACATCTGCTCGTAAAAAAGAAAGAGAGAAAATATATTTGAAATTATAAATTTTTTGTAGCGTTGAAAAAAATGAAATGCAGAAAGAATCTAATCATCATATTAGTTCTCTAGATAACGTTTGCCATTCAGGCTAATTTATGAAACGCGGTCTCTAACGTGCATATTGTCCTCACAATCAGCTCAATCTGAATGTATCACCCTGAACCGGAAATTTTGAGGCACTATGGAACGCCATCCATTATTTGTTCTGGAAGGCCCTGACAGAGGTGCCGCGCAATCATTCCAAACGTTGCGCCGACTCTTCGCAGGTGTTAAAACAAGGGCTCGGCTCGCAAACACAGAATAAACACGGTGTGAGGTCGGAGGGGTTGATAAGAGAAGCGTGATTCTATGGGATAACGATGTTTGATTGCGGAAAATGGAATGTCGAATCGACGATCCGCCATGTTTGGTTCCGTATGGACAGTAATGGGGCAGTCAAATATATACAGCAGCGGCCCGCGACTTGTGTACTCCCCAGGGCCCGACTTAGTCTAATTGGGGCCCGGGGCAAAAACTTCTTTGGGGGCCCCCTCTGCTTCACTACTTCAGTAATGAAGAACTTAATATTTATTACTAAACTTTCTATTCAATTTGGGGGCCCCCCTCTGATGTGGGGGCCCGGGGCAGCTGCCCCGTATGCCCCTGCCTTAGTCAGGCTCTGGTACTCCCAGTCCTATGGTTTCGCAATAAAATTAGTTTTAGAGTTATTATTAACAGGTTGATATCTGTAATGAACAAATTAATTAAACAGAGTGTCAGAAATTATGAATATAAAGGAAGAGGGGAGACACGCTCACATTCGAGTAACTTGCAACTGCAATAAATAAAACCCGTTAAGAAGGAAATCGATGAATCGGATAGTCACGTTCGATTTTCCCTTCAGCAGCCGAGTCTTGTCTCCAGCACAATAAGTGGTTTGGCTGGCGAGCTGATTTACCGATCATGGATAAATGGTGTTTTGCTCTGAAATCATCGTCTAAAGCTTTATATCCTTTTCAAGTAAAGAGATTTTCGCATCGTATAGATATATAACATTACCATTGTGTATATGTACCCCAAATTAAAATATAATTCGCTTGTTGTCAAAAGTTTTGGGTAAACACGGCCTATAATAAAACAAGAATATTCAAAATTATTGCAAAGATAGGCAATCGACGTGCATATTTGCTTTTTATAATAAAAGTAGACAGTAGCCTCGTGACAAAGTTATCATGAGACTGTTTGAATCAGGAAAACGTTTTGTCATAATTATGGACACTGAAAATTTTAGACACGTTTTGCGGTTAACTAAGTTAGTTTGTCTGGAGGAAGTATTTGCAAAATCAAATAATTTCTCTCTCTCCCTCTTGAACAACAACGAAAAAGTAAATGTCTCTCACGCGAGAGATAAATTACAAGAATTATAACAGAAGTTAGAATGTTGGGCACTGGCAGTTGTCAAAGATATTGTGATTTTGAATTTCCAACTTTAAATGACACGTTACAAGCGTCGAGGTGCGAAATTGATGATGAAATTTTAAAAAAAAAGGAAATTTTTCTCCTTTAAAATCAGTTATGTGGTTTGGGATAATTTCATCTACTTAAGGATGACAACAACGTTTTCTTTTAACGTTTCCTTTTTGCTTAGCAATTTTCAAACTAAGAGCAGAGGTGAGAGTTTGGGTAAATAGATTTTTCTGGAACGAAAAATTAAACCTTTTTTTCTCATAATCCCAACAGGTTTATTTTTTAAAAATTAATGTTAATTTATCTCATTTTCCTGTATAACGTTATATTAATCATACGCACTTAAAATCCATGTATTTGTTCCTTCCCGTTCTGCAACAGAACTATATTATACATTTGAACCATTAATTGACTCATTTACGTATTTCTATATAAGCAAAAATGGATGCCAACATCAATTATAGCTTGAAGCACGTTATGATTTTTGTCTTACCTTATTTCTGGGTTATAAAGAGTTAAGAGAATAGAAATATGTCAAGGAATAAACTAAAATTATGAGCCTTTTAGTCATAAACTATAGGTATCCAAAAAAAAGGGTTTTTTTTTTTTTTTTTTTTTTTTGGGGGGGGGGGGGTCCTGTCTCACAAGGATTTAACCCCTAAAATCTCCTTCCTCGCAGCGCGTCTGAGATTCTTTCCAGACAAGGCTAGGGAATGCAGAAGAACCAGACTAAACACTCAGAACCGGATTTCGGTTGTCAAGTTTTATCCAGAACCAGGTACCCGGATAATACCCGGATTTGGATAATACACGAGCCACAAAACATTAGCCGTAAATATTAATGGGAAAATTATATTTATTTATTATAAAAAGAATTTTAGTTTATTGCGTAAGTAAAATATGCATTTCTTTTTTAATTTATTTTTAATTCAAGTATTTAACACTTTAAGGTGGGAAAAAATGTTTAGTGAAAGACATCGATAATTCAATGCCCTGCAGAAAATTTTCAAATGAAAAATTTTAAATTTTATAAACTACACGTTCTTTATTTAAATGTCTACCTTTATATACCGTAAAATCTCGAGTATAATACGCACATTTTTTTCCATTTTAGTCCTCAGAAATCAGGGTGCGTATTATACTCGCGTACAAAAAAAAAAACGTAGTTTTAAACATTGGATAAACGAACTTACAGTAGCTAAAAGACATTGTCGCAACACGGGTGCATGCGCATCTGCACTCCGTGATTCATCCACCCGTTTACTAAGCAGGTATTCCTTTTAAAGAAACGGAACTCACAGTTCGTATCGTCAAGTGAGGATGATGATTGCGGTATATATGACGGCAATAATAATTATGACATGGACGCAACAACAATAGATGATCTGTATTCCTGTGAAAGTGATTAAGATTGATAATTTGACATTAATGTTTATTTTAAATTAACAATTTAAGTTTTTTTCCTACCGAAATTGACGTTTTCGTTTCTTTTTATTACAAATTTTATTTATGTTGATAAATATTTGTGCAATTTTTAAATAAAATATTGAAAAGTTATGGGTGCGTATTATAGTCAAATTTTAATTTTTTCCAAAGATATCGCGCAAAATCAAGCATGTGTATTATACTCGGGTGCGTATTATAGTCGAGATTTTACGGTAAATGCGATGCTTTGCTAATCTGTGATTAGAAAATTACCGAGAGGAAAATTCCCTGTAGGGACAATAGGGCCCTTTACACGTACTCTCTTTCATGAGTGCTTGTGCGCGGGATTGCGCGCGGGAAAACTTGCAGACGCAATCACGCGTGCTTGCTTTTTCTCCTCATGTTGCGAGTTTTTCGGACGCTCGTTCTTTCGCGCACGAATACTCGCGTCATTTTAAAGGAAAACGCAAAGAACGTCCGTGTTAAGGGATTCGCGCATGATCGACCGCGTGAAACTGGCGTGTGTGTAAAACACACAGTTTTACTGGAGCGTTCAGTTAATTCGTTAGTGTTATAGTAATTTTGTGTTATAGAAATGGACTTTTAAGAAGTTGAACCATTTCTGAAGCCAATCGAGACTTCGTAGTAATAAAAAAATACAAAGTCTAAGAGGCTTTTACCGGAAGGAACTGAAGAAAGTCAGTGACAGTCAGCGTGGTGGAAGAGGAGCAGATGACGTCTACACATCTTCCCTGTGGTACTACAATAATTTACTGTTTACAAAAGACCAGGAACTACCTACTAGTACTAGTAGTTTTACTAATGATGGTGAACCAAAGGATGGAAGCTTAAACGTTGACGAAACTGACCTAACTGCTATTTTGACAAATGAACAAGACGTGATGGAGGGTGGTGAAACTGCGCAGCGACAAAATGTCGTAAGTTGAATTATTTTGCATTTATTTACAACTGCATATTACAGTTACATGTGAAAGCTAATAACATAGTGACTAAATACACTAATTCTTAATTTAAGCTCTCCCCATCGCAACCATATGATCTTGCCACTCAACCTTTCCGTTGGTATTGAAATGTTTTTTATAAGTTTCTCAGTTTTGTTGAGCTTGTAAACTTGTATGTTCCGATACATGTATGTTCCAGACACGAGTATTCGCGCGCGAAAGAACAAACGTTTGAAAAACTCGCAACATGAGGAGAAAACGTAAGCACGCGTGATTGCGTCTGCAAGTTTTCCCGCGCGTAATCCTGTACGCTCCAAAGCACCTTTCCCTTTCTCCCCGACACCTTTACACGTGCACTCTATCACGCGGGATTGTGGTTTCGCGCGGGAAAGAGCGTACGTGTAAAGGGCGCTATTGGGATTGAAGACCTTCGTTGTTAACTAGCCTTATCGGAAACTGGTACTGTTTTGTACTGGTCCAGGGCCCGATTTAGAAAATTCTTGACTATAGGCACAACTCGGGATGACCCCCCCCCCCCCCCCACTTACACCTATGTGGGCGTAAAATTTCCAAAATTGACACATATACACACACACACAAAAACAAAAAAAATTAAAAATTAAAAATAAATAAATAAATAAATAAATAAAATAAAATAAAATAAAATCATGAATCATTGTGAAAGTACCATTTTACCAAGAATTAGCTATTTGAAGCGTAGAAGCCTAGACAAATCAAATAACAAAATCATTATCAAATAACAAAAAGCAATACAACATATTAACTTCATCATTAAAACACCAATACAATGCAACCAGAAAACCTTATTAATCCCTTATATATACTATAACATACATATGATGAACTATACATACGACGAACCTATCAATCAGATTTGTAAGGATATATATAAAAAAATTGCTATTAAAAAAAACGTAAAAATAAAGAAATAAATTGGGAATTTTTTGCTTTTAAAATAAAATTTTTGGGGGCCCCCTCAACATTCGTGGGCCCCTAGGCCCGGGCCTACTTGGCCTAATGGAAAATCAGGGCCTGTACAGGTCTATCGTTGGCAAGAGCAAAATGGCACAAAACGTACTTTCGAGAGGCAAGATTCACCTGCGTTAAGTCATCGACGTCTAAAAAATGCCTACTTTTTTTAAAATCAGCAAAGGGTGTTCTGGCGGCAGTTTGAATTCGTCCGCGTGGGCGGAGTGCGATAAGGTGCCGTATATTTGATGAGAGCGAGAAAATGCGAGATGGTATCTGCGCGGAGTGGCAGCTGGCATGCGCGCGCGGGCAATGTTTTATGCATTACATTTGGAGGGCGAAAAAGGGGGACTTAATCTTAGAGGGGTTCTGTGGAGGTCGCGAGGTTAGGAAGCTTGTTAGTGAAGTCGTTTCGGGGCGCCCACACGCTGTCGCAGGTGGCGAAAAGTTCGAAGCGCGCAGGTAGTAATGATGTTTCGAATTGCAAATGCGTCGGAATCAGTTGTACTTGAAGACAGCATTACCGAGTGTAATTTAACGGCGGATGTATCTTGTGAGGCTGTCACTGTAACAAAAATAATTTATGAGCGTCATTACATAAATACAGATGAGATAAGCCCGACCTTTGAATTATGGGCACTCGCTGTCACAGGTGAACATATATATATATATATATATTGTTTTTAAATCTTTGATTCATAAGCCTTTCAAGGGAAGAATTTTTATTTTCATGAAAAGAATGGGTAGAAATAAGTCTTTAAAAGATCTGGGAGATGCATTTCAAAGGAAAACTCATTTGTCATATTCATTATCTGTTTAATATTGAAATTCAATGTAAACATTAAAACTCAGTTTTAATTTTAGCTTAGTTATATATATATAATTGTATATCTGTAATATATAACTATCATATAGTTATCATTACAGATATACAGTTATCTATATATATAAAACGCATAGGTATGCGGCACAAAAATCGACGATATTTCTACACTCCGAAATGGCAACGGCTGCAACTACCAGATGTAAACATTAGCGGCCGTCCGCAATTTGCAACCGCGTGTCAACATGGATTTACACGCTAAAATCAGGAATGCTCGAAAGCGAGCTACACGATCAAGTGAAAATTGGAAACAGTCTCAATAAAGAAAGCGAAGAAGAAATAATTCATTAAGAGAGAGCATAAATGATGCGAGGTTAGGCTTAATCGTCGCCTGCATAGCAACCGACAGCCAGTGATAATTAATTTTTTACTCTTTTCTCAGTACTTGCTGAATGTTTACTCTTTTATAAATGAAGAAATTTTCCCAACAATTTATTATTTGATATGATTATTATTATTTGATATGATTATTTGATATGTAGATATCTGAATTGTGAACAATATTACATACAGAGAGTGATGTAATCCACACTATATATTAGTACTTGCTGAATTTTTACACCATTTTTTAAGTGAAAAAAAATTTTCCCCAACAATTTCTTTTTTGATGTAATGATAAAGTGTAGATATCTTAATTTTCAAAAATAGTACATACAGAAAGGGATGTAATTTTTAAAATCGTTGGTGTTGGGTTTCTCACTCTTATCTTTAACTCTGTTCTGAAGTAATAGAAATTCACATTTTTTCACGATGTTTCAGAATCAGCCTTGTAGAGAACACCCCTTAACAACGTATATTTATGATGACAGGTAATCATAACATTCCTTACATACGTTACTTTCAGTTGAGTTGTTTTGCAAAAAAATATAAAACTAAAAGCGCCCTTGCTGGTCGCGCAGCGGCTAATATTATAATATAACTGTATAGTCAGTGTATATATAACTGTAGTTATATATAAATGTAATATATAACTATTCAAGTATTATCAGTGGAATCAATTTAATGAATACTCACTTTTAGTAGTAAATTATTAAATTCAGCGTTTGTTTACGTGTAACCAAAAGCAAAATCAAGCCACCAAAGGTAAGAACACAGCATATTCGCCTCATATTTATAAAAATACTGATCCCCCAAAACGTATAGAAATAAAATAAAATACTTTTCATTAAAGTCGACCACGGGTTACCAGATTATAAGTGTTTTTCGGTTATTCACTGTATGTAACTTGATCGTCGTGATCCGATGGTATAAGCCACTCGTAATACTAATGTAGACACAGATTATTGTCTATTTTACATCTCGTTTAATATAAAATCAATATCTAGACTAATAATAATGTATATAAGTTTGTTCCGAAGAACGCTGATAACATTAATGAGAGAGGGGTTCATAATCACAGTTCGATCTAGACTTCAGGTCTAGTCTCAATTCCCTCCGCTCTCCAGTACCTCAATATCTCATCATAGTTCAGTCTACAAAAAAGCCCCGTCTAATCGTCTTTCCTGCATTTATACCTCTTTCCTCGTTCTCGAATGTTCCATTCTCTCATGTGTCTGATGCAATTCCCTCACAAGGGGTTCGTCATCTGGTCACCACCAGGCCGGCGTTTCCTTTTTGTCAGCCCGACACCCCGGGCCTTGCATTGTCTCTTTGTGGTCTTTTCCTAACGAATGACCCTTTTTCCACTTAGGGAAGTGGGCACCGCACCATTGTCTGTCTAACAGTCTGCCCGATTCCTTTAACAAAAAGTCACATCTGTACTGGATTTTCCAAAGTTAGGATTGAGTCTGTTTTCAGACTATGTGAGAGTTTCACACTGTACTTTTATCAGTTAATTTAGAGGACACGTGGTGTGGATCAAATTTCATTCTTGTCATCTGTCTTGCTGTAAAAATGTACCTTATGAATTAGGTAAAAACTACATTTTAAAAACTGAGGCCAGACAAGCTACTCCGCAAAATAATAAGGAATAATTCATTTCGATTCTTCAGTTGCGAACAGCATGAATGGATTGAGTCAGTTAAACAAATTATCCCTGTATAAACCCTCTATTTCGTTGTAGTATCGAAATTAGCTTGAATTCCGCATAACCCATGCAGGAATGAATAGTGGCGACTCGGCGCGGGTGCCCAGGTGGTTTGTTTTGTAGATATTACGCAGATTGTATGTCAGGCGTCATCAACGCCTAGCGGTGGGTGACCGGAGTGCTTGTTGGATGAGGAAAAGGTGCCTGACTGCGCTTGTTGGCAGAAATCCTGTCAATGCGATCGAGTACCACAAATGTGCAAACGGCTTTAAATTGGCATCGTCTAGGTGGTACGCACAAGTGAGTTCAGAGTGTGGGTCCAAAAGTGACCTCACGAGGCAATTGTTGGAGTAGATCAGCCATACTCATCCTTTTTTTTCTCTCGGACCACATGTATATGTTTGCTACGTTAAGCGGGCAACAACATAGTACACTATACCTTATAATACAATAATGTAAAAAATAGACCTCAAAACCTAAATAGATTCAACCGTTTGTTTAAAAATGAGTGCGATTTTTTGTGTTCAGATAAACTTTTGACTATGTTAGACAAATCAGATTTATACTTTCTACATGCTACCCTCAATACGTCATCAATGTAAGAATCAGTGAGCCGATTTCTATGTACGATCTTAGCATATTTTATTTTGGAACTGTATGATTCACAAAGATACGTTGATGCGATCAACGTGAGCAGCAGGTCGTCCATTTTGGTACAGTTTTTAACGTAGGATTACGTTCCTCCATAACGGTCTTCCGGAAAGCAAAATTTCACGCTCTAAAACCATCCGTCGCCGCGAGTTATAGATTTGGCAGCGCGCCAAACTCAGTCTGTATCGCTTGACCAAGCAGTAAACAGTTAAACAGAAAAGTACAAAAATGTGTCAAAATTTTGACTGACTGACTGACACACACTGACACTGACACTGACACTGACACACACACACACACACACACACACATATATATATATCCCACTTTATAAACGACTGTATATATATATATATATATATATATATATATATATATATATATATATATATATATACAGTCGAACGAACATCAAGGGACCAAAGGTTTTGTTCGCTTTATCCGGTGGTTTCGTATATCCGAACCGTGAAGAAAAATGCTAGAGTTCACAAAGTGTATAACACATGAGTTGCAATATGTATTCAATAATAATGTATTTAAAAAAATGATAAAATCTATTAAAAATTATCATTAATGGATTAAATCGACTGAAACAGATTACATTAAACTGACACAATACTAATTAAATTACGTACAATAGGAAAACGGCAGAACCAAAATTTCCGTTCGTTATATACTGGGTTCGCTATAACGGGGTTCGACTGTGTATATATATATATATATAACCCATACATACATATATACATACAAAAGAGATAAGCAACGATAAATAATCCTACGTTAATAACCCGCGGTAGTTTCGTTAGAAGAGACTTCCTGAAATTTTTGTATTTTTCAGGCTCTTATTTCTGAAATTATGTTTACAAAAGCACCTGCCTGATAATGAGTGTGAGTGTTCTGGGCCGCACATAAAAGCTTATTGGGCTGTAGTTTGAGCATCCCTGTAATAGAGGATCTCATATTCTGCTTATTTTTGCTAGGAATAATTGCCTAGGCAAGGCAGATAGTTGCCGAAATTAATTAAACAAATGTCCTAATAGTACGATTACGATGCAGTTCGTACGCGTAAAATAACGAGTTCCTCTGTGAAATATGAAAAGTAAAGGCATAAAGAAATTATTTCTTCAATGGCTAACTAGGATGGTTAATTTTACTATGAGAGGAAGAACGCTTATTAAAAACAATACAAGGGGTAAATTGAATTACATGAGCTTGATTGTGTATTTGATTCCAATTTGAACGAAGGCCGCCGTTACAGTACGACGTAATAGGTTAGTTAAATTTTCCGAGATTTTAACCTAGGATTACATTCCTCAATAATGGTACTGCGGAGAGAAAAATATTGTCCGGCGTCGCGAGTTATAATTTTGGCATCGCGCCAAACCCAGGAGCAGTAAACAGTTAAACAGAAGAATACCAAAATGCGTCTTAATTTTCTTTTATTTTTTAAAGGGGTAAGTAACGATAAGTAATCCTACTTTAATAACCCGCGGTAGTTTCGTTAGAAGAGACTACCTGAAATTTTCTTTTATTAGTTTATAGTAGAAATGTCTCATAACTATATGAGATATTTAAAAACTTGGTATATGTTTGCCCAAAATAAAAATCGTTCTAACTTGATACCATAACCTACTTAGCCCTTGCAACTGAATTTCAAAATTAGAGGAAGAGAAAAATTTCCTATATATATTACGATTTACGTAAAAATGTATTAGTTAACGTTTCCCCCCGATTACTCTAGTCTCTCTTCTCCTTTTTAACTCATATCTGTTAATTTAATTTTTATTATTATTTATTTTATTTATTTATTTTTTATTTATTTATTTAATTTTTTTTATTTATTTATTTATTTATTTATTTTTATTTATTTTTTTTTTTTTGGGGGGGGGGGGTTACATACGAAATGCGCCATTTCCATTTCTCTGTGGCTTATGAAATGGCTGTTAGAGAATAGCGACATATTTAACTTAAAATTTAAAAAGGTATGATAGAAAGTGCTAGCCTATTGTAATGCATTTTTTTTTTCACATTAAGGGCTTTGCCCCTAGGCTCGCTACGCTCGCTCCTCTGTTATGGCTAATAGCGAGATACATAGGGATGATTCTCGGGCAATGTAACAACCATTTACTGTTGTCAGTCACCCATATGCGAAGGGGAATCACTGTTGAATAACTCTCAGCTTTAAAATTCAATTAAAAATCGAAATTTTAAGACAGAGACTTGAAATGAGGTTTATATGAATGAGAAAGCTTTCATCTTCCAGATGATGTAAATATTTTCTTTGTAAGATAAAAACTCGAGGAGCATCGATATTACATTCACATATGTGACGATATTTCTCGAAAAAGTGGGTTTAATATTTTGATGAAAATATTTGTCGGTTTTAAATTATTTTTAAACAAATGAGGTCTTGTTTGAAGGAGAAATGTCTGTAGTCTTAGATTGTAAAAAGATCAAAATTCTACGATTAATTTTTGGCGAGTTATCGTAATCTGAACATGAAAAAGTCAATATTTTTCCTCAAAACATAAAATTAAAAAAAACTTAAAGTCCGACGAAGATGAGACATGTCTTACTTTCTTCCCCGCATTTTTCTGCATCTAGTGGTATCGGTCTCGACCCCATACCCCCAGCGGTTTCGGAGGAGGTAGCGTGACAAGCTTTTGACAGCGGCGGCGGCGGTGCCAGTTACTTTTTTTTTGAATAGAGAGATTTTAGTCCCTATGTTGAATTTTCAAATGCCTTTTATGTTATGCTAGATTTCGTTCTCAGAAAATATCTGAATATTCACACATCAGAATTTTGGAAAAATATCTAGAGACAAAACTGCACAAACTGGGGGTCGCGACCCACCGGAGGATTGCCAAATAAAATTGGGTGGGTCGCGGGTAGGTTGTTGCAATATCGTATTGAATTGTGTAATTAAAAAATACACTTTAAATTATCCATAATCACATATTTCAAATAATTAATGTAGGATTAAGTTCCTCCATAACTGTCCTCCGGAAAGCAAAATTTCAGACGCTAAAACAGTCCGTCCGTACCTCGCGAGTTATAATTTTGGCAGAGTGTCAAACCCAGTCTGTATCGCTTGGACAAGAAGTAAACAGTTAAACAGAAAAGTACCAAAGTGTGTCAAAATTTTGACATACATACATGTATAATATATACATACATACATATATATTGATACATATATACTTAGCACATACATACAAAAGAGGTAAGCAACGATAAGTAATCCTACGTTAATAACCCGCGGTAGTTTCGTTAGAAGAGACTACCTGAATTTAAATTTTTTTTTCTAGAGATATATTTTATATGTTAAAAAATTATATATGATATGATATTGTTAAATGAGTTGTCAAACGATCTTAAAATTGTCAGCTAAACATAGTTTGTTTTACATAGTTTGAAACATTTACATAGTTCGCCTTAAACATAGCATAGTTTATCCGCATTTAATTACTTCTCTTTCCTTTTTTTTTTTTTTTTTTAGGATTTTCTTAATTTATTTTTAAAAAAAATTGCGACTACCAAAAAATTTTCGTTGGGGGTCCAGTGATTTTTGTATAAAACTAGAGACATCTTTGAAGACAAGTACTGAAATTTGAAGGAAAAAAAAAATTGAACGAAAGAGATAGTTTTGAGAATAATTTTAAAAGAATAAAATAGCAAATTTAATTTAAAAGGGCTGCAAAATACCGTCAGGAAATGAATGAAACAAGATCGCGAAATGAAATAATTGAAATGAAATAATAATGCTATAAAAATTCTATAAATGTTTGATGCTGCCATCTGTTAGAGTAATCGACAACTAAAATCAGAGATGAACATATTTCATTTTATGAATGTTTTGGTAGCGAATGATAACTAATTAAATTAACTCAAACTTTTATAAAATTGAGAAGCACATTACATGCAGATATACACATCAGAGAAATAAATGTATTTCCACCGAGAAAAAGAGCAAACAGTAATTTAAATGGAGCTGAGTCTAAAAAAGGTCTATAAAAACTCATATTTTAAATATCGAATTATGAAATAGAATCTTGTAAATCCCAGATATCTACTTCTATAAACGTTATGTTTTATAGAAACTATTTCATATTCATAGTAAAATAAATTAAAAATTAAGTCTTAAAATAAAACATGAAATATACAAAAACTGATAGAAGTAATAATCTATTAAAATTACTTAAAAACCTAATTCATTATTCTTAATAAAAAAGATAATAAAAAGTTGCAACTGAATCGTAAAATTTTTAAGGATTATTTTATTCAATAAACTTCCAAATGAAGTGCTTCCCATAAGAAGTACACAAATATTTTTATATTAAAAAATGTTATAAAAAAGGGACAGATATTTTTAATCTTACTCCTGTTACATGCATTAAAGTCCCTTATTTAAATTATACCCCTTTAGAAATAATTTTTCCATTTTGCTGTTTCACTAATTATAATATATATATATATATATATATATATATATATATATATATATATATATATATATATATATATATATATATATATATATATGATCAACTGACTGATATATGACAAAGAACCTTATTTCTTCATTTTATTTCGTATACCACACCTGACTTATAAATAACCCTTTTCAACTAAAGCAATTTCCTTAATAAAAACGGCATGATGCAAAATATTTTATATAGAAATTAATATAAAACTTATGAAAATAAACACTGAATTCAAGAAGGATCATAAATATATATATATTCAACTTTTCGCCTAATGTTAAAAAAGGATTTGATCCTCAAAAATGTTTTAGTGCTGCCATCTATTGAGGAATGTAAAATCTGTAAACTAAAGCTGTACAGATAGGAAGGATTCCGGAGCGAAGATTTAATGTTCCAAATTTCCGTTAGAAATATTGGGTAGATAAGTTCAAGATTTAATGTGATTTTAAAACATATAATTTGGGAAATCACTTAATAAAATAATGATGATTTTTAACAATTTCAGAAAAGTCACTTTAAGTAGTTTTTCCATCGTTAGTCTTTCAGAACTAATTTTAAATTATTGCCATATTACGATAAACCTGCGAAATTCGATATACGATAAACCTTCAGTTACTTGTGGGTTTGCCATAAATAATTTTATAGAAACTTTTTTCTAGTTTTGTTTCCTTCTGAAGTACTAAAATCGTTGAAGTTAATAAAATATTCAAATGTATATTTATAGAAACGTTTCTGTACTTATATTACCTGTATAAAATTTAGTGATTTTAATCCTAGTTAAATACAGTTAATGTAAACATTCTAGATATCCGATCTGAATAGTTTAACATCGCTATCACCAAATGAGGCCGTCTTTCGGACTTGAAGATTGTAAATGTTCTATTTTCCTCTAGACTTCTTAAGAACATTTTGTAAATGTTCTGTTCTCCTTAAGCCTTTTTTAGTTTGGGAAGGCCGGATCGATCAGAAACTCTATTCAGATGATAGATAGATTAAACCCTAAGAGAGCTAAGCACTCTTATCCCGTACACAATTAAATCTGATAAAGGTACCCCAAAACTCAGTTGATCACAGACGTGACATCCATTATATAGGTCTCGCAAAAGGAAAACAGGAAAGGAGAAGTGAAAGCCAATGGCTAAAAGCATAAGTTTAGTTTGTACTTTACTTTAAGTTATAGAGATTCATTTTTCAAGGCGAATTTTGAAACTAAAGGCGAAAGCTGAAACTAAACTTTGGTTGCACCATGGAGTTTTTTTTTTTAATTATTATATATATATATAACATTAAAAATACTATAACCATTTTAAATTCTAATTCATTCTAAATTCCCTGCGGCGTTCGAACTAATTTCGCTTTTGATTCTAAGTTCTAATAACCTCGAGAGAAAATATTAAATGGCTGCCTTTTTACTCGAAAACTAAACTTGCGTAGCGTGGACAGAAAATTAAATGCTTTAGCGCATTAGTCACGCTTTTCCTAACTTTTAACCAATTAAACCCTACTACGATCTCATGACGAGATAAGTTTATATAAGGTTTGGTATCACGTACATGTAGGCTTTTTTCATTTGTAAGCTGCCCCGAGATATTGTATTTCTGTGTATCTTAAAAATAAAAGATGTAGTTAAATCAACGTTGTGGTGTTTTGCGTGTCCGAGGGTGAGATGAAATGCGGGAATGAATTAAAATATTTGTGATGCACGGCCGGGCGACAAGTCATCGATGTTAACCTCAAAACTATGCCACTCAGCCCTTTCCTTCGTCGGCCCGCGCCTGTGCCATTACATATATATATATATATATATATATATATATATATATATATATATATATATATATATATATATATATATATATATATATATATATATATATATATATATATATATATATATATATATATATATATATATATATATATATATATAAAGCCTTATCCTATCTTGCAAAACCAAACTTAGATGTAACCTCAACTAAGATGTTATAAACTTCTCAAGATCGGTCTCGTTGGCGAGTGCGTGCAACTTGCCAGGTCAGGTTTGTTTATCTGTGTTTCTTTCATATTTGCAAGCCACGGTTGCTTTTGAATCCTAAATAACTCTAAGGGTTGGCTGATTTTATTCCAACTTGTTGAAAATGCTCCGATTTTACTACACTCTAAAGACTTGCACCTTACTTTATACGACATTGATAACTTGTTCATATTGCCAAATAATAATTTCGCCATGTGTCAAGGTCGTACAAAATACTTAATTTAGTCGATAATTTAGATGTTACCATGCCTATGCTTTTTTAATCGTAAGATCTCAACTTGCTACCAAAATGGTTCCGATTCTGATAATCATATTCCGCCTAAAAATGAAAGTGGCGAGACTGATAGAGTAAAAAGATACACTGTTGTGATGCGTTTGAGCTGTTGTTTGAATATTAGACGAAGGTAATATTACTTCGCCAAATAAGCAGTAAATCACGCTAAAAATTGGGACGTTATGATTTTGACGAAACAAAATCGATATTGCTCAGTTTAAAATTCTAAATAGGAGATTTTTTAAAAATTATTAATTATAAAAGCGAACTAAAACTAAACTAAATAACCTGAGAGAACTATAAGAAAACTAAACTAAATAACCTGTATCCACCCTCCCTCAGCGCTCCAATAAGAAGAAAAAAAATTATTCCAGTGTGTAAATATTAAATCTAATAGAAATAAACCAACACCGACGAAAATGTGAAATAGATATAATAGTAACTTATCTAAGATAGTGCCTACTTAATTGCATCAAAACAATCGAATTCAGTCTAGAAGATATTTAAGTAACAAAGATGAACATTTTTCAATTACAATCCAATAACGTTACTCCGGAATCATGATAATCTAATTTCACAACCTAATATATTCAACCACATTTGGCGGATTGATACGAAAATGTTACAATGAAGTAAAAATTAAATTTGTCAGGTTTTGGCGATAAAATAAATTTTAAAGCATAGGTTTGGGGATTCGTTTAGCAAATATGAAGAACGTGACATGGTTTCCAAACAAGCCATTTTTTGCGCCAAATATTTGGTGTTTTGGGGGTTTGCCAGAAAGAGCAGCGTTAATTTTCACCACATGGTTTTTCGATTAGTAGTGAAACATTCGCGCCATGGTGCCACAGGCTGGCGACCATATCAGGTTCTTCATACTAACCAAACGGGGTAAAGCTGCAGATTTTTTTTAAAAAAGGCAGATTAGAAACCTTAATTTCTACCAAAAAATTCATGAAAATAAATCATACCAAATTAGAAAAATGTGTAGCGATTTCTCTTTATTCATCAGATGGACGGCCTTAGACTCGGGACGTGAGCGAAAATTTCATCGTACTAAAATGACATCATGGCGCACGTTTCCGATAAACAAGAACGTTCATTAGTCGATATTACAAATATATATCACGATGAAGCTACTTTGGCAAAACGAAATTTTCGCATGGCACGAGGCTGTCATAATTAACCCAACGCATTAATGAACTGCAGTGGCTTGGCATTCAGCACACTAAAAAATAGTTCAATAATTATTATTTTTTATTTATTATATTTGTATTTATAATTAATCTTGCGTAATATTATGTGTACCATTACTAGTTGTTTTCTTGCTGAGTGGCAACAGGTAAATTATCGCGTTGAGTGGCAACGGTATTTTAAAAAAAGTTTTCTGGTTTTCTATTCTTAAAAAAAAAATCGTTAAAAGATAGTTGAGTAATGTTATTTTATTGATAAGTTGGGGGTACCGGTAGTTGACCATGAGCCAGAAGTTGACTGTTTGCTTTAAAATGTAAAAAATTAGGATTGTATCAATACCAATGTTTTTAAGCAGATCTGTGTCAACTCTGGTATTTGCAATCCATCGTGGGTAGAAATCTCGGCGGTTAGGGCTTGTTCACATAGGAGTCCGGAAACGGAAGCGTAAAAGGAAAGATGGCGCTGGGACGGAAATAAACCAATCATAGGCGTAAAAAATTTCATTGCTAATCGTTTGCAGGTTTGTCATTGGTTAAATATATTTTAATTCTTTAGCACTTCCGCTATCGGACTCCTATGTGAACAGGCTCTTAGGACCTGTTCACATAGGAGTCCGTTGCGGAGCTAAAAAGTATTGAAATATATTTAACCAATGACCAACCTCCAAGCGATTAGCAATGAAATTTTTAGCGCCTATGATTGGTTTATTTTCGTCTCAACGTCATCTTTCCCTTAACGCAACGGACTCCTACGTGAACAAACCCTAGCTGATATGCGCGTAAATCAGTGTTCTTTTATTTTCTTCATATGCATGTTTAGAGCAACACTTTTTGTAACAATTATTACCACGTGTTAAAGTTTGGTAAGTTTTTTTAAACTTTTTATCTTTAAATAATGTGTTATCTATCTATATCTATACTTATATATAAAGAGAGAGAGCGATTTTGTACGTGGAGGGTAATCTCCGGAACCACTGCACCTATTTGAAAAATTCTTTCACTGTTTGAAAGATACATTATTCCAGATGGACATAGGCTATATATTATGTATATCTGATCAGTAGAAATAAAGTTAGGGGGGATACTCTAGATTTGTGTGCACGGCCGCCATCTTGCATTTTTCCGCCAGGGTTTGGCGCATTTCGCATGGCGATAATTATTGCGTTCTGGTAAAAATAACCCAATGTCAAATTCTCTAATTTTAAGATCAAACAGTTATTTCTGATGTGATCTTTTAATTACAGTATAATAATTTTAGGTCAGATCTTGGCCTTGACCTGGAAATCTGAGTCAAATTGACTATACTCAAAAGAGTAAATTATTTTTAAAACTAAGAGTCTTTTTGTTGAAAATTTTTGAATCCATTATCAGTTTTTCGTTAACTTATTAAATTTAAGTTGCTTTTAATTTTTTTATCGATTGTCAATTAGTATACTATAATGATACACCATTTCATTTATTTGAAGTAAAAATTATCTGCCATCGTTTTTTCGTAAAATGTAAAATACAGTATACATTTTAAATCTATACTTATATATAAAGAGAGAGAGCGATTTTGTACGTGGAGGGTAATCTCCAGAACCACTGTACCTATTTGAAAAATTCTTTCACTGTTTGAAAGGTACATTATTCCAGATGGACATAGGGCTATATATTATGTATATCTGATCAGTAGAAATAAAGTTAGGGGCTTAATCCTAACAATCTCCATTGTTACCGCTACTGTCCTCTATCGCTTTTTGTGCCGAAGTCTTCAACGATCCTTAGCGTGGTGCTATCTATTTATACTTATATATAAAGAGAGAGCGATTTTGTACGTGGAGGGCAATCTCCAGAACCACTGCACCTATATGAAAAATTCTTTCACTGTTTGAAAGGTACATTATTCCAGATGGACATAGGCTATATATTATGTATATCTGATCAGTAGAAATAAAGTTAGGGGCTTAATCCTAACAATCTCCATTGTTACCGCTATTGTCCTCTACTGCTTTTTGTGCCGAAGTTTTCAACGATCCTTAGCGTGGTGCTATCGCGGTGGGCTTCTGTTCTGACGTCAGCGGTTTGAAACTAGCCGTTCTCCAGCACGCCTTTTTCTTTTAAAAAAATAACTTTAATTATTAACTAATGTAATATTAATTTGAATATTATTTTAAGAATATTATTTTTTTAAAAATTGAATATTTAAAAAAAACATTCTTTACTTCAAATCCTTTTTTTATTTTTGTATTTTTATCTCAACTCTTAACCTCTTTCTATTATCTATCTATACTTATATATAAAGAGAGAGCGATTTTGTACGTGGAGGGTAATCTCCAGAACCACTGCACCTATTTGAAAAATTCTTTCACTGTTTGAAAGGTACATTATTCCAGATGGACATAGGCTATATATTATGTATATCTGATCAGTAGAAATAAAGTTAGGGGCTTAATCCTAACAATCTCCATTGTTACCGCTATTGTCCTCTACCGCTTTTTGAGCCGAAGTCTTCAACTATCCTTAGCGTGGTGTTACTGCGGTGGGCTTCTGTTCTGACGATAGTGGTTCGAACCTAGCCGTTCTCCAGCACGCCTTTTTCTTTTAAAAAAATAACTTTAATTATTTACTAACGTAATATTAATTTGATTATTTAGGAATATTATTTGAAAAAATTTTAATATTATTTAAAAAAAACATTCTTTACTTAAAATCCTTTTTTTATTTTTGTATGTTTATTTCATCTCTTAACCTCTCTCTTTTAAAAAATTAACTTTAATTAATAACTAACGTAATATTAATTTGAATACTATTTTAGGTGCTTAAAATAATTAAAAAAACATTCTTTACTTAAAATCCTTTTTTTATTTTTGAATAAAACTACGGTCTCAAGCACACCTCTTTCTTTTAAAAAAATAACTTTAATTAATAACTAACGTAATATTAATTTGAATACTATTTTAGGTGCTTAAAGTAATTAAAAAAAACATTCTTTACTTAAAATCCTTTTTCATTTTTGAATAAAACTACGGTCGCAAGCACACCTCTTTCTTTTAAAAAATTAACTTTAATTAATAAATAACGTAATATTAATTTGAATATTATTTTAGGTGCTTAAAATAATTTTAAGAAATTCTTTACTTAAAATCCTTTTTTATTTTTGTATTTTTATTTCATCTCTTATTCTAATTTTGGGATACCAATGTGTATCTATACTTCTATAATAATATATAAAAAGAGAGAGCAGATTTTTATGTGGTGGGTAATGTACAACTTTTGTACATTAAAATGTACCTGACATCTTTTCCTTTGTCAACCACAGTCAAGTAACCATAGCAACACCCTTTAGCTTACGGGGTCCGTTTTTCGAAATCGCTCTTTACAATGGGAAAATGTTATCTACTTCCTATCCCCATTTTACGTGGGGGACATTCAGCGTGGGGGGTCAGGGAGTAGACCCAGTGGGGGACCAAAGAGTGGTTAATTGTTTTCTTATTGCTTTCTTACTATTGAAGAAGAATTTCAATAGTAGTTCATCGGCACTCCGTAACTCTTTCATCTCTGAAAAGGCAGAAAATGGATGAACCGCGGGTGAACCGCTCTTCTGATGTCTCTCGCCTGAAAAGAAATAGCCTCTAGCTAGAACGACAAAAGATTATTATTCAGTCCTTTTCAGCAAGTTTCACCCTCCCTTCCCAGAATGTCACCCAATTGTTCTTTGGGGGCAAAGCCGTTAGGAAAGTCACAACGAAGTGGAATTCGAGACAATATCTCTGCCGACATCACACCGTATTTTTCGAGAGTATGTGCTTCGGATATATGCTATCCAACCCCGTAAGGAAAAGGTTTAATATTTTTAAGATTCAAGTAGAGGAGGTATTGATAAATACAAAAAGGATTTTTGAAACTGCCAACGTTAAAGGGTTTATTGAAGAAAACTACATTTGGAAGTACACTTTTTATTGGACATTTAAGGTGTACAAAAAGATTTACACTTTATTGGCTATCAACTGGAAATTTATAGGTATAATATTTTGTTCAACCCGGACAAAGTCGGGACGGGCCGCTAGTACTTATATATAAAGAGAGAGCGATTTTGTACATGGAGGGTAATCTTCAGAACCACTGTACCTATTTGAAAAATTCTTTCACTGTTTGAAAGGTACATTATTCCAGATGGACATAGGCTATATATTATGTATATCTAATCACTAGAAATAAAGTTTGGGGCTTAATCCTAACAATCTCCATTGTTTCCGCTACTGTCTTCTACCGCTTTTTGTTCCGAAGATTTCAATGATCCTTATCGTGGTGCTATCGCGGTGGGCTTCTGTCCTGACGCTAGCGGTTCGAACCTAGCCGTTCTCCGGCACGCCTTTTTCTTTTAAAAATTTATTTTAATTATTAACTGACATAAAATTAATTTAAGGTATTATTTAGGTTATTATTAAGATAAAAAAAGATTTACAATTTATTGGCTATCAACTGGAAATTTATTGGTATAATATATTTTTCAACCCGGACAAAGTCGGGACGGGCCGCTAGTAAATGATAAATAGGTTTGTTTTATTCCATAATGTTAAAATCCGTTGTTGTTTTTTTTTTGGTGGGGGAGGGGGTCCAATTACTGAAACCTGGTTACAACGTCAATTCCAAAAGTTGACCGGGATGGTCAACTTTTACCAGCATTACTAACTTCCTGGAGTTATTTTTTTTAGCAATCTATATCATTATTCAATCTATATCATCTATATCCATTTATTTGATTGTAATACTTTAAGGGACAAAGTAATTTTATTCATATGCATAAGTGACCATTTTTTTTAGTGGATGACAACTTGGTCAAATGCTGACACTTCAGATGCTCATCTTTTAAAGTTGGCCGTGTTTAGTTGCAATGTAAATCTAATCATAGGTGTAGTGATATCAGAATTGTATTCCCCCACTCAGCGCCTACTTTGTGTTGCTATGCGCTTTTCCTGCCTAAAGAACACTGATAGCCACCCTCATGTAGACGTAATAAGCATTCCTTGATTGAGGGAGATTTGCGAAGGAGTAGATTCAACGACCCCAAGGGACTAGACTGTGGTCTGTAATCAGAAGAGAGACAAGACTTCAAGCCTCGTTGGTGTGTGCTCCGTGCGAGAAAAGGAACGAGGACGGCCTGTTGAGATACTTTTAGGGAATCGGCGGTCAGGAAAGTTTAGCCGAAAAAAACAAAAGAATATTGTGTTTCAAGGTTTAAAATAGAGGTTTTAAATATATTGTGGCGTAACGATATTTAGTTAAGGCAATTCTCTGAGGCTTTTTTAAAATTACTTCTATTGGATCCATAACTAAGAAAAGACAGAGTCCTAATTAAAATGCAAAAGCCAATTTTTAAACAGAAAACTTAACAATTTATTTACAAAAAAAAATTTAACTTTAAAAGTTACAACATAATTAGTTAATTTAAGTGCAGATTCCCAATATAGGCTCCAGGACCCATCTCGGCCCAAAAACAGGAGCTCCTAAAAAACACGTCTGTTCGGCTGGATGTTACAGGCAGATTTCTTTTTTAAAAATATAAAGTCTCTCCCCCTCGGCTTGAAACTCCGGGGTCCGTCTTCTTGGAAATCGTTTTCTCACAACCGGGCGGGCCCGCAGATTATCGGCTGACAGCTCTTCTTAACGCCGAAACTTTATTACCTTCCCGTGACAAAGTCGCATAGCTATCGCTAGGAAATACAGCTTTACGACGGTGATGGGAAACATTTTCTGTTTTTCAAACAGTTACCAACGGTTCCAAACAGTTACAAAACGGTGGGAACTGGAAAATAGTATTCTCGAAAAACATCCAGCTGGCCGTGGGGCGTGAGAACCGCACAATACACGTGACGTTACAATATACTAGCTGAAAACCCGAACTTCCCTAAGGAGTACATTCAAATTAAATACAACGGTCAATTTATGCAATTAATGCCAAATATATATATATATATATGTATATATATATATATATGTATATATATATATATATATATATATATACTAGCTGACCCGGCAATGCTTCGCTATTGCTAGATTTGGGTATATATATGTAGATTAAATGAACCTAATTGAAAGTTTGATATCTATTGTATTTAGTTGAAAGTAGATATTTACACATACATTATAATTTTTATGTTTCGGATTACATAAATTGTAATTACTGTTTTATTCAATTTTAAGTTCATTGCAATGCTCTTGGATATGCAATGTTTTTGGCGATTCCATTTGGCATATATACAAACGAATCCCTTGGTTTTCTTACACGGGAGCATGCAACGTTGCCCATCAGGAAAACATGGATTCTCCAAATTCAATCCACATACTTGCAATGCCCACCTTGTGATTTGTTTATCGTTATTCCAAAAGCCAGTTTAATTGGAAATTGCAATCATTTGAATTGGAATTGCATATCTGTTGGTATCATTGATATGCGTACTATTCTACGTAAGTATTCTACGATATACGTAAGTCTATGCCACATTTCATCAATCGTAGTGGCTGGAGAGCGGTGACGGCCCACTCTCTCAGCAACCCATGACCAGATGTTTTCAATGGGTGAGAGATCTGGATAATGTGCTCAACAGTCGAACACCCTCTGTGTCGAGGTAGGTCAGGACATGGCGGGCATACCCGGTTGCAACAATGCGGTCTTGCGTTATCTTGTTGAAATATGACGTCTCCGAGGCCTCGAAGATAGCTCACAGCCACCGGCCTTAAGATCAGAGAAATATAACGCTGGCTGTTTAGATTACCGACGACGCGAACAAGAGGTGTTCGTGTCGTGTACCAAATGGCTGCCCATAGCATCACACCAGGTACAGGGCCCGTATGACGATATCGAATGCAAGCAGGCCACGTGCGTTCTCCTCGAGGCCTCCAGACACGGATACTTCCATCATGATGCTAGACGCAGAACCGGAACTCGTCTGAAAAGACATCGTGGTGCCACTCCTGTATCCAGTTTTGTCGTTGGGCACACCACTGTCGTCGCGCGTCTCTATGCTGCAGTGTCAAGGGAAGCCGTAATAATGTCGCCGTGCGGATACTTGTCGTGCTGCAAACAAGCTCATTTCCTGACTCAACGTCCGTGATGTGGCTGTACGATCCTGCAAGGCTGACCTGACAACATGTCTGTCCTCCCGGGCGTTAGTGGCCGGAGGCCGTTGAGATCATGTATGGCGTTCAGTATGACCCTTCTGAACCCATCGATTCCATATTCGCATGACAGTCGTTGGATTTCGACCAATGCGAGTAGCAATATCGCGGAACGATAAACCGCACTCTCGATAGGTCACGATTCTGCCGCTATCGAATTACGAGGCATAATACCATCTCACAAACAACCAACATTCAAATGCGATTTCAGAATGAGAAACCCGCTGCGCAACTTTCCTTTTATAGAGAGTTTAAGATGCCTTTTCTCCCTCCTGCGTCGTTCGATTGCGCTTAAATGATAATCATTTGCATATCCCAGCATCTTCTTCCTTTCATACGAATTTGACGTTTGTATCATACCTCCTACATGGTGTTGCAATTTTAATGGCCAGCAGTGTATTATTTGCGCTTGTCACTCGGTAGTTTTTGCCGAGAGGTCGCCGAGGGCTAGGATACTGGCATTCGGTCCCACAGCCTGTGGGTTTGAGACCCACTGCTGGCATGGCTATTCGTCGCCGTTTGGAATCGGCTTTAAACTGCAAGTTCCAGCCTTATTAGTCCTTGTGTAGGAAAGTTGACCGGAATGCTTTGAACCTACTCTACCCACACAGTGGTGTCACTATGTAACATCATAGAATAGACCTTAAATTAAAAATAAGCCTTGTACAATTTTTGTAAGCGGCAGCAACAAGGTAGAAACGTCAAATGACCTAACTGCAAATTTCAGCCTCTTACATTTTTTGTGATGCCCCGACGCTGTTCGGTTTCGAATATATGCTCGTAACGCCACCTGTGAAGAATTTTCTACGAAAGTATAATAAAAAAATTTATAAAATGAAATTTAAATTTTACCCTTGTTCTGTAACAAAATGTCTCGTTCATTCCTGGGAAAATCTCATCATTTCTTTATCGTCACATACAAGCAGGTGAAATTTCAGAGCTGTAATAAAAAGACTTCATAATACGCTGTTTCTCTACTGCTAAGTTTTCTGGTGCAAATTCAGAATAGGGTACTCCTTGGCAGCATTCTGAAAGGTTGCCAAGCTACAGTGGCAAGAAGCGCCAAGCCATTTTCACAAAGGATGCGCATGCTCTATTACTAGACCAATAAAAAGTGAAAACGAAACTTAAAAAGTTTTTTCACTTCATCTAATCTTTTCTTGCGAGACATGTGAATAACCGTCCTTAGTTCCTTACGGTCCCAAGTTTCATGTCATTTTTTCTAGCAGGACATACTTTAATGTTATCCCATTAAAAAACCTATGTCTTACCTTTACTTTCCAAATTATGAATAATTTTTTTTATTTAGCTTAATACTCATACTTAAAACTAAACTTATGGCGCAACAGTCCTCTGTGGACCAAGGCCGGCGGTGCCCATCTCCGCTTTCTTGACCGTGGAGCTTGGGGTGCCATACAGCATATGTTTTAGTGAGGTGGTCAACCTGATGTGGGACTCCCCACAGTTTAGATCCCAAGCAAGCTTGGTCTTCATTTATCGATCCACTCAAGGGATGAAAGGCTGAGTCGACCCTGCTCAGTCGCAGGATCGAACCCTGGACCTGTGGTGTGGCAGCTTGAAGCTTTTAACCACTACGCCACCGGGCGTCACTCATACTTAGCGTGACAATTTATTTTTTTCCTAAAAACGGGACATCTACTAATTTTCATGTAATAGTGTTGGGAGACTGAATTTTCAGGTCTGAATATCCTTTAGTTGTTTTTTTTTTTTTATTTTCACATGGGCTTATCGCGCGGAAAAAAAAGCGATCGGAAGGCGTGTATGTATGCACTTCGGAATCGGCATTCTTGTTTTAGTCTTTGTTTCTGTCGCGTCGACCGAAAACAATACATATTAAATGTGTATATTAAAGTTAAGTTAAATAAAAAAACGCATATTTTTTTCATAGTTTCTATTTATTAATGAAAATACAAATAAATAAATAAATAAATAAATAAAAACACCTGAAAATAAATCATTTATTGGGTCTTATATTTTTCTGAAAGACAAATTTGCTTAAAAGTATATTTGGCGTCGATTTAAAATACGAATGAAATTCTTGGCACGATTTCTAAAAATTTACTTTCGTAAGTAACGTGGCTTTGAGAACTAGGACATTCAGTTGTCTTTTCGCTTGTCCATAACTTATTCATAAGGGAAAAGACCCTTTCTACGGGTGCATTAATGCCAGGCACAGTGGCGCACCCAGGATATTTTCTTGGAGGGGGGGGGGGGAGATGAACGGAGAAAAATATTTATAATGCAAAACCAATATTCATAATGCAATTTCTATTTCTTTGAGGGAGGGCAGTTTTAATTGCGTTATGAATTGTGTGCTCCACATCCGATTCCTAGTAATGTTCTTCCGAGAGATATACAGTCGGACCTCTATTTTGCGAACTTTTCCTTGGAACCAAGAACATTTTCTGAATTTCTTCGTAAAATAACCTCCAAATAGCGAAGTGCATTTTCTATTTAACGAACTTTTTCTTGTGATCCAATATTTTTTTCTCCATATTTCCCAAGATATTTCTGAACATTTCAAGCTTATTCTTTCTTTTCACACATTTAACATATTAACTTTCTTTTAACACATTCCGAAGCGGGTTGCAGTTTGAAGAAAATACGCCTGAAGGGGTATTTGGTGCATTGCAAAGATGAGAGACGTATTATGAGAGGAAACACTTTTTCAAACAAAAAACTCAGACAAAATTAACAGACTTAAGAAATTAACAGAGTTAACAAGGAAATACAGAAACATAACATAATATTGTCAAAAACAATGCAAATGTTGGAAGGTCTCACCAAAACCATGGAAAGGCTGAGAAATAAAATAAATGAATGGATACAGACTGCTACAGAAATAGCGCAAAAAAATTGAAGTGGGGCCAACTATGGAAACTCGCAGAATCCCAAAAAGGAAAATAATGCCTGGAGAGATGGTGCAAGACGAAGGAAGAAGTTTCTCTGTAGAAGAAAGTTTTTACCATAGTACGAAGGAAGTAATCGATGTGATACTGATCCAGTTGAAAGGGAGAATGCAGAGTATAAGTGCACTCAACAATATTTCTTTTTCTAAATTGCAAAAATTTGAAAAGCTTGAATGACAAGCAGTTGAAAACTCGTGCTGCAAACTTAGCTAGAAAATAAATATCTTGAAGATATAAGTGAAGATGAGTTCCCTACTGAAATGCTAATTCTTCGTGACCAGTTACAGAATTCAACACTTAATTTTGAAGAAATGAATCAACTTAATCTTCTAATAGGCCAGTAGGCAAGGGGAAAAAATATCCCGGGTTCGGAAATTCAAACAAAGGTGGAAACTTTTTTAATCACTTTATTTTAGGTCAAATATGAATATCCTGAGTTTTCCCCCTCCGCCGAGGCGAGTGCTGGTGGTTAGGTCAAAAATTTGAGTGAAAAAAAGAGGTATTTTTTCAGTTTTTTCAAAGTAAATTAAAAACGGTTCATCCAATCAAAGAAACCGTAATACAAAATTTATAGAGCATTAAATTATACGCAAAATGAGTACCAATACATTAAAATTACTCCGGTTATATAAGGTTACTAGCTTCTCCCAAAGTTGCCATCATTTTTTCAACTTTTGCTAGTAAGTGTGATTTTTGGGGAAAGTACCTGTTTGAAGAAAAAAATAGCTCTAACTAAATGTTATGGGGCATTTAATTCTGCGTTCAATGAGTACTTTTCATAATGCCAAATAGTAAAAAAGCCATTTTCTACAAAATTCTTGTACTCTGTAAGAGTCAGCTTATTGTGTAAGACAAGCATGTCCTGCAAGTACAGTGTTACAGACTGCTTACAAAAAATGGCCACTTGCATGGAAGTAAGGCAGCATTCTTTTCAAACCAAGTAGAGGAAGCCTCCTGCCTCCACTTCTCTCTGCTTGGAGGAATTGCTTTATCAACATTACCATTGGAAAATATTGCACTCATAATTTTGCGGTAGGTCCATTATTTTACAGCTCTTCGAATTTCTGAGTAAACTTCTGCACAATACTTTGTACAGCAGTATCTGATTCAGAAAGAGACCAGTCTACGTCACTGATGGCATCTCGCTCTTCATCTGAAATCTCAATTTTCGAAAGAACGATCTTTGCAATTGCCAAGTGGTACACATGTGAGCCCTGACAGCTCTCGAATATGCATGATCCGTCATCATTTTCTGAATTGATGCCCGAGCATAGGCAATGCTCAGTAAGTCCTGCAACCCACTGCCATACATGATGTATCATACTGCTTCCATGAAGGACATTAGTATATGAAATCCCTCCAAACGGACAGTTACGGACCCAAGCTCAGATTCTACGGAACTTGAGGAAGTGATTTCCCGAGCTTTCCAGTAAAGGGGCTGATCGATGGTCACAAAACAATGGCTCTGCTCTATTATTCTATTCTATATCTTTACATTCATTAGCTGCACTAACAGGAGCACTGCACACGGTGTCAGTTTGAGGTAGGAGAATCGGTGAAAGGAAGAAACATAATTTGTGATTTACAGTACTGTTTTGTACATGTAATGTCTTCCATAAAGCCATTCCAACCTGGGGTCACATCGCATTGCCATTTTTTATAAATCCACATTAAATCACTTGGCAAAACTTTAACTGCATAGTTGATTTCACGGTGTTTAATAATGATGCTACTCTGTTGTTCTGCTCTGAAAAGGTAACAATGGGATAGCACAAGATTTACCTACAAAACCAGCGCTTGGAATCACTCCCACTCTTGCAACTGGGCCTTGTGAAGAAAGAGAAGAGGGGGGGGGTATGCACTTAATTCCCCCCATTGCGTGAAATGTGTTTTATCCGTCTAAAGTATCTACATTGATAGCTGCGTTATCAAAAACAAATTGGGAGAAGAACCCACGCAATGCACTGCTTCTTGGATGCTGTAGACAAGACATTTCAAACGGTCTGACTTCATCGTAAGAACAGTAAAAGCCCAGTGCATGAGCTATACATATTAAATCTTTAGAACAATATTTCCTCGATAAAAGTGCGCCAATACTTACTTGTATTGATGAAATAAAATATCTTGGCCTTGTTGCAGAAATTATTGAGTGTGCAATTGCAGTTACCTTGGTTTTCCATTTTCCTTTCCATGCTTGCTTTTCCTGATAATTGAATTTAGGAGATACTGCAATGATTCAGGAATATTCTGCTCAGCATTCTCCAAAAACTTTTGTTGATCAGGCTACTTATCCATGCCGTACACATTGGATCTTATGTATTCCCTTATTATATCTGCAGCTACTTTAACAATACTCTTCTTGTTCATAATTTTTTCCGAGATCCATACCAACTTGCGCTGAAAATTTTATAACTAGTGTTACGAAAACATATAATGGGTTGTCTATTGTATCCTGCTGTAATAATGATGTCATCGCCATATTTTCCCATCAGTCTTCTCTTGAGAGTTTCAGTCACGTTTTGTTTTTCTTATTTCTTTTTTTTCTGAAAATTTTCTGATGCATTCTCAGCACACTAAAAACAGTCCTTTTGGAAATTGAATGTTGGTATGTTACATCGTCGAGCACCAGCACCACTAATACTTGCTTTTGCTGTGCCAACAATGGATTTTCTCTTGTGTAAGCCTTTTGACTCGACATGAATTTTGTCAGTCTTACAGTTTTTAAAAAGATTATGCTTACCATCACCTCTCTTTTTTGCTGTATTCTATCAATGTTTTAACCCCTCTTTCTTTCACAACTATTGTCTCACCTTCTACAAATGTTTCTGCATAAACTGGACAAATGTCTGACATTGTTGGTACTGATTAGAAGACTTTGTGAGACACGTTAAGTAGCGAAATGAAATAATAACGCAAGCAAAATGAAAAACACGGAACAACAGCGGACACAAACCGTACTAAATCGTAACTTATCAGTTACTGGAAGATGAACTTGGGGGTGGGGGGGTTGACTGGTCACCCTGAACTTAGCGGATGTCCTTTGACCTAACCACAAGTGCTTGCCTCGTCGGAGAGGGAAACTAAGGATATTCATATTTGACCTGAATTAAAGGGATTTAAAAAGTTTCCACTTTTGTTTGAATTATTTCAGATTCCAGGATCCCCCTCCCCCGCCCATTTCCCAAAAAACACAAGTATAGCGAAAATCGCACTTACTAGCAAAAGTTGAAAAAAATAACAACTTCGGGAGAAGCTAGTAACCTTATAACCGAAGTAATTTATATGTATTGATACTCATTTTAAGCAGAATTTAATGCTCTAAAAAGTTTGTATTACGGTTTCTTTGATTGGATGAATTGGTTTTAATTTATTTTGAAAAAACTGAAATAATACCTCTTTTTCACTCAATTTTTTTTTACCTAACTACCAGCGCTCGCTTCGGCAGAGGGGGGAAAATTCCGTATATTTATATTTGACCTAAAATAAAGTGATTAAAAAAGTTTCCACTTTTGTTTGAATTATTCCCGAATTCAACTCCCTACCTACTGGCCTATAAATCTTATCCAAGAAAGAGATTTGACCGATACTTTCTCAAATGTGTGCATAGCCTTGAGAGTTTATTTAACGCTCCCAACTACATCAGCAAGCTGGGAGAGGAGTTTTAGCAAACTGAAGATAATTAAAAACTATCTCAGATCAACAATGACTCAAGACAGATAGAAAAACCTCACAATACTGTTTATAGAAAGCCAAGAGGCTAATCCAATAAATTATGAAGATGCAATCAACTCATTTTCTGAAAGAAAAATCAAGGAAGATAATTTTGTAAAAATATCTGCCCACAACACATTTTCTAAAGCATAATGAAAGGTAGCTGCAAAGACCATCATTGCTTGGGCAAGAGGGTAGTAGTGAGTTTTAGTGGGTTTCATTTTTAGTTGGTATGAAAAAAAAATGCATATACTTCTATATTATAGTATTGTTAAGTTAAAAATATATTTGTTTTTATTTCAATAAATTAAGTTTGTCACACCATCAAAAAGACTATTACTTTTATCCTGTTATTTATTATTGCATTAAATAGTGAAAAACAGCTACAGGGGTGGCATGGAGCTGACTTGCCCCTGCTGAGAAATTTCCTAAATCCGGCACTGCCTAGTTCGATATTTGGTTTTCATTGCAGCCAGTGCCGAAAAGCCAGTTTCACATAAATATGACGTTACATACGGTAGAAGCACTTGAATTGTTTTGCAATACAAAGATTCATGCTCTCCACTTAGATTCATCCAAAATTGAATTACGATTTAATTTTGAAATTTTTGTTTTAGTGAGCTATCGCATGACAATTCTATCAATTTTTCTTTTTCGATGGTTGTCAACTCAAATTCGTTTATTTATAGATATTATGGTTTATTCATTTATTAACAGATATTATGGTATGAACATTGATTTTTTATTAAAAGTTTTGACACCTCCCAGGTTGGAAACTGTGGAGTCCTAGATACATACAGATACATCTTTTTAAAGAGCTCGAATTTTAAGGGGTTTAGCCTCCCCCCCAAAAAACCCACTGTATCTCTGGAACCAAAGGACCTAGGAAGTTGAAATCTTTTATGGCGGTTCCCCATAAGCCCTAGGTGCACAATAAATCTATTTTTAAAAGCTCAAGTTTTAAGATGTTTAGCCCCCTCCCCCCAACAAAAAAACCCCCACTGTATCTCTGGAACCATAGGACCTAAGAAGCTGAAATTTTGTATGGTGGTTCTCCTTAAGCCCTAGGTGCACACCAATAGATCTTTTTTAAAGCTCAAGTTTTAAGGGGTTTCCCCCCCCCCCCCCAAAAAAAAAAGCACCATCTCTGGAACCATAAGGCCTAGGAAGCTGAAATTTTGCATGTTGGTTTCTCTAAGGCCTTAAGTACTCACTAAGAAATCTTATAGAAAAATTCAAAACTTTAATGGGGTTTAAAAGAGATTTTACCCCAAAAATGAAACACTGATTGACTGATAATTGTATCTCTGTAACCATAAGTTCTAGGAAGCTAAAATTTTGAATAGAAGTTGATCTTGGACCCTAGGGGTTCACTAAGAAATCATTTTTAAAAATTTCAAACTTTAAGGGGATTAAAAGGAGTTTATACCCCTAAAATAAAACACAGTGATCACTGTATGCCTGAAACCATAAGGCCTACGAAGCTGAAATTTCCTCTTAGGCTCTAGGTGCTGGCTAAGAAGGCTTTTTAAAAAGCAACTTTAATGGAGGTTATAAAGCGGGCTTAATCCCCAAAATAAAAATGAAATATCCAAAACCTGCATTTAAAGTCAGATAACTGTTGTTAAATTATGCGATGAATTCCTCAGGAATACACCACTTTACTGCTAAAGTTAATTGAAATTAAATGAATCAAAGATAATAAGTTTTATAAAAAATCTTTGTCAAAGAACCTTTATAGTGTAATGCCGGCCTTAGTCAATGAATTAGCTGTCAATTAAAGGCCAAATCGATATAGTATCATCAGAATGATGCTAAAACATAAATCTATGAATGAATGAAGTTTCCATTCTCTCCTGTTGATACAAGGGTCACCTACTTTTCATTGCATTCAGGAGCCTATGTCAAGTGCAGGCTCCCTGCTGGTTTATTTAGATGATATTGTCATTTTTGCAACACAGCAGTTTATATAACCTGGTCTTCCAGCTTAGTGCTTATTTCAATTGACTACAAACACTCATGCCTATCACAGAATTTGAACCCACAGTTTCAACCTTTACTCAGTGAAATCATGGACACAGGAGAAAAGAAAATTTCACCTGATTTATTTATTTTAGGACGTTGGAAATTCTCAGTTTACCAAAGATGTTTCATGTTCAAATAATTCACTAATAATGCTTAAACTTTTATTTTACACTTGTTACATGTATATTGTGAACACACGTATATCACAATATACATGTATATTGTGACATAAATGAAACAAGAGTTGAGGAATATACTATTATTGAAAAGTAAATAAAATAAGATAAAAGGTATTAAATACTCATATATTGAGATTTGTAATACATTTGCTAAACTATTTATTATTTGATAAATAAATACAAAACTCGGGACAGGGATTATGTATGCACATTTTAGGAGAGAACAAGAAAAGCTGCAATATAAAATTTGCATAAGATTAAAAAAAATGATCGTGTGATCAGTTATACAATCCATATTAATTAAACAAATTTTAAGAGTACATTTTTCAACAGAATAAATAAAATTTTATCTCTCCCATGAAAATTCTTTAATACAAAATTTATAATGAAGTATGTAGCATGAAAGCTCATACCAAAATTTTTATGATCCTAAAAATTTAACTTGCATATATCTTACAATAATTTAAGTAATATAACAGCATAACATAAATGCTGAATTCTTACAATATACTTTGAGAAGAAAAGAGTAAAATATAGTTTAGCAAAAGTTAACAGTTTAAAAACATAATATGCTAATTAATACAGAAGTGCACTATTCACAAATCTATAAAAACTTATTTTAAAACACCAGTTTCTTAGATCTGATAATATAACCAAATTAATGTGAGAGTACCATAAACAAAAAACATATTATTACAAAACAAAACTATAGATATATTTCTATACATATGTAAGATGTTAAATCTTATATAATGTAGAGATATATATTGTATCTGTTAGTTCAAAATGACAAAACATTGCAGAATTAAAATTAATCTGTTAATAATACTTTAAAAACAAAATAATAACAAATGAATTAAAATACATGTTCGAATCGCCCTTAAAAAGAGGATATATATGTACTTTTCAACATAAATTGTTTTGAAGATAATAACATGTAAGATAAATAATTCAATATAAAATTTTTTAAAAAAATTATAATGGAAAATAATACTGTTTTGAAACAATAACATACATAATATATTTATTTTAAAGGAATGAAAAAAAAGATATCAAAATTTTTGAAATGCTAAGAATTAATGATATAACATAAGTAACAAAATCACAATAAATGATTACCAAATCATACGCCAAAAAAACAAACAAACAAAAACAAAAATAGTAATAAAAAACAAATATTAAAATAGATCTTTCATCGGATCAAATTACCTAATTACAGAATACCATTTACATTACAATAATGATAAGGAATTAGACAATCATTTTATAAAAAAAGAAATTCAAATATCACTATGTTATGTAAGTTATTGTGATTCAAAAATATTAATAGAAACACAAATAATACATAAAAACTCAAAATCATAATGAATAAATAAAGGAAACTGGAATTTCCTGTCAAAAGTTTACGTGATTTGAAAATTACACCTCAAATGAAAGAAAAGCCATTTAGAAATGCATAATATACTAATTTTCAATTTTACAACATTAAAAACAAACACAAAAAACAAATGAACTTTAAAATCCAAATTATTATAAAATCAATTCAAATATAAAACTTTTTTCAAGTATTTGTAGTAAGATTTAAAATGTATTACTCACTTAAAAAAATAATAAAGAATAAAATGTTAAAACTAATATAAGACATTCATTTACTAGATAGAGAAGGTGGCGATGATTTTATTCATTTTTAAATTCAAAGAAATAATTTCATAGCATGAGTATTAATTTTAATCAATTCTTATATTATTTTTATTCACCTAAAAGTATTTATTTAAGAATTAAAAAATTCAATAGTTCAGACACATAAAACTAATGATGAATACTAATACATAAGTGATGAATACTATTACATAAACTATTTACTGAAAACCATAACAAAAATATAAAATCCAGAACCCCACATGAAATTTATTTTAGAAATAATAATGAATGTGATTAGTGGTTTATTTCAAACTATATTGTTTTGTATTGGTTATGACTAAACAAAGTTACTAAAACTTTTTAAGAGTTACCTGTATATTACTTATCACTTAATTTGATAACTCATAGTTTTCTTTTTATTATTCTGCACAAAATCAAGAGTCCATCGAAATGTTTAAAAACCAGAGCGCTTCTTTTTTTCTTTCATACAATTATACAAAATCTACATTAAAACTTCTAAGCTGAATCCCTGAAAATTAAATACAAATTAAAATATTTTTTTATGCAAAAACCATAAAAATAATATACTAAGCAAATAAAAAATATATAAATTTCATTATCAGAATAAAGCATAAAACAAATCATCTATAATTTAAAAAATTATGCTATTTAATCAAAAAGTAAATAAATTTCTAATAAAAAGATAAAATACGATAATATACGATAAATAAATTTCTAATAAAAAGATAAAATACGATAATATAACAATCAATAATTGATACAGAAATGAAACAAATGCATCTGAGAAAAGTACAGCAAACAAAAATTAATGGTGTTATTAATAATTCATAAAAACAAAGATAAAAAACTCTAGAAGGTTTAGGAATCAATTCACTGATTCCATTTTTAAATCTGTTCAAGTTCCACTTTGGTCTGCAGCTGAATATTTGCCAAAGAGGCAGCAGATGCCAAGAGACTAAGAAAGTCATCTTGATCTAAAACTGAAAAAAATAGAAAGATAATAACTAAATATTGGAGAAAATATCAAAAGAAATGAAATATTGATAGAGACTATTTAAAGAAAAAAAAAGACCTTATATGTTAGTTATTCTCTCTCTCACACATACACATTATTTACAGAGATTGCAAATAAAAATTCTGTGTTTAAATTTTAAAATATACGTTCAAATTTATTACACAAGCTACTTACAGGAATTGTTCACAGGAGATTGTATTTCGGGGTCATTCGAAATGCTTGTACAACTTCCTTTAAAAAAGTTATCATCAGGAGTTACTGATAATGAATTTTGCTTGTGATCAGGAGGGCATTGATCTGTTCATATATAAATAATTGGTAAAACAAAATAAAAATATTTCTGCAAAGATGAAACTTTACATTAAAATAAATAAATAAATAAATATATATATATATATATATATATATTCAACCTCTTTTAAACAATCAATCTGAATTTCTAAATACAAACATTAAAGGCATATGCATCCCCCCCTCCCCACCCACCCCCAAAAAAGAAGCTATCTCCTCTATTGAATAATTATGTTTTTTGTCAATTATCATTTATTCTTTCATGTACAAGAAACAATTTTCATCCAACTACTTTAGAAATAACTAACTAACCAATGGTGCAACAGTCTGTGTGGACCAAAGCTGGTGGTGTCCATCTCCACTTTCTTGACCGTGGGCTTGGAGTGCCATACAACATATGTCTCGGTCAGGAGGTCAACCTGATGCGGGACTCCTAGAGTTAGTTCCCAAGCATGCTTGGTCCTCATTTTATTGACCCACTCAAGGGATGAAAGGCTGAGTCGATCTTGCCTCAATCTTGGCGTGGCATCTTGAAGCTTTTAACCACTATGCCACCAGGCGTCCCTTTACAAACAGTCTCCTCAGAATTTAATAACATGAAGAATGCTTGAATATAGTTGTCAAAGTGCTAATGCTTGTTGAAATTTTTTTTTCTCCAAATGCAGTGTTCATAGATAAAAAGCAACATGGAAGGACAATTTTGAAATTTCTCCAATAGGGAAAGGCAAAGTACCCAAAAATAAGGATAACTTTTCCAAGAAAAAGAGGAAAAATTATGATATGCTAATAATACATTATATAAGCACATTATACAATGTGCAAGCAGTGGCTAATTTCTCATTTAGGGAATATTGAGGAATGCCAAGCTGAAACACTGATAGATAATATTTTTTAGGGATCTTCGCATTGAAAAGTCTCTTAGAATTGTAACTTCTTACTACCCCAACTCAAGTAACTGCAAACAAAAAGCACAAGACTAAGATAATTATGGTGATTCCAGACACTTTTTACTTCCTTCTTTGAAAAAGTAAACAAACAAACAAACAAAAAAACATACAATGGAACTCGGAGGTGTTTTTGTCATGGCTATGGAATCACTTTTAAGTGACAAATATATAAAAGAACAATGAATATTTATAAGTCAAGTCTTATATGAAAATTGTTATCCCAATTTATGTTGAATACTATACATAAATTGAATTTTTGGCATTAAAGAAAGGTCAATTTTTTTTATACGTAAGTTATATATCTTCTACCATATCTACTTTTTAAATATCCTACTACTAGTTACCAATTAATAAAAGAAAAGTAGTTGGACAATGCAAACATGTATGTAGAAGTCTTCCTTGTGTATATATTCATGCATAGGTGCATTTTATATATACACACAGTGTGTGTGTATATACACTATCTACTAATAAGTATTTAGACACCCATGCACATGATGATATCTGTGGTCCTGATATACGTCACACTCTCTGCCATTAAAAATTGTGTAGGAAACAATATTGGCATTAGTCGCATGCAAGATGCCACGAAGTGCAGAGTTACCTGATTTCGAGAAAGGTGTAATCATCGGGTATCAAAGAAATGGCCGATCCTTAAGGGACAAATCTATCAAGCTGAATTACCCAAAATCGACAGTGGCCTATGTGATTCAGAAGTGGCAGATCAGCAGTGATCAGTGGTGCCGGAAGAGTCAAATATAGAGGGGGGCAAAGTAAAATAGATTAAAACTTTTACACCTTTATTATTAAAAATACATATATACGGTTATAAAAAATAAACTTTTATGTTATTTTATGTTATATTATGCCCTATCACACGTCAACGTGTACGCGTTTCAAATGCATCGGATTCAAGATTCCCTTTCGCAATGAAAAAACATTGTGTAGGGTTGCTTTTGAATCGCAAAAGCAAACGTCTGGAATTGGCGTTTAAACGTGCTTGCGTACCTGAAATTGGCGATTAATCGCTCCTGCGTATATGGAATGGCGTTTATCGTGCTTGCGTTAACGAGTGTGAGGTTGCAATTTAGTATTCAGTTTTGTTAGGCTTTATGATTTTAAATGAAAATTCTAATATTTTACGAGTGCTAGCTAGGTAGAAACAAAAAAATTCAATTTTCTAGGGAGGGAGGGCCTCCCTCCCCCCCTAGCCCCCCCTTTCCGGCGCCACTGGCAGTGATTGTTGTAATGTGCCCCGAATCAGCAGATCCATGAAACTGGGAGATAGAGACCAACGGGTGCTGTCCTGAGAAATTCGGAAGAACCACACCCAACCGATGGCCCACATACTCCAGGAGTTTCAACAGGCATCTGGGAGTGTTGTTTCGATCAATACCATTCAAAAGAAAGCACATCTACTTCGTTTTCATGCCTCCTTAGCACGTGTACTCCCAACTTAACTTGAAATAAATTAAAACGTTAATAGAAGTTCAGTTATAATCGGAAAATTGTAGAAAAGTTTTAAGAAAGTTGCTTTTCCCCGCCTTTTCAAACTGTGAAACCGAAGATTCCGATTAGGTCTTTAGCCTTAACATAGTTTTTAACAATATGATCCATAACAAAAATTCGATGCTATATTTTGTTTTCTCATTGTATAACTTTTGAATACTACCCAAACATCAATTCTATTGTTATTCAATTTTGAAAAATCATAAAATCATAAATTTCATTTCGGCCGGACGATGGCCGAATAGCTAGGGCGCTGGCATTCGGTACCGGAGTCTGTGGGTTCGAGTCCCACTCTTGGCATAGATGTTTGTAGCCGTTCGGCTTTAAGCTGTAGGTCCCGGTCTAATTAGCCCTCGTGTAGCAAAAAATGACCGTAGCGCTCCAAACCAAACCATAATATTTCATATTTGAAGGACATCCAACAGTCAATGCACTGAGGAGGGCCCTAAATGAATTCAATTTGTGCTCTCTAAAAGTTAGAAGAACACTACACCTATGTTGGTAGATAGTGTATGTATGTATATATATATATGTATAATATATATATATATATGTATAATATATATATATATATATATATATATACACTCACACACAGTGAAATCTCAATCTATTGTTTTTCAAGGGACCGATTGAAATGAACGATAAATGCAGAAATATTACAAAGCAATATGATCGTTGGGACTGGATAAAATGAACAGCACCTACAGAAAAACGATCGATCAAGATTCCACTATATATATATATATATATATATATATATGAGTGTGTGTGTATATACTCACAGTGAAACTTCTCAATAGCAGCCAGCCATGGTTTTTTTTTAAAAAAGAGAGAGAGCCATTTTTAGGGGTGGCTAGCTAGAGACGATTCAATGGACATACATATAAATCAATGTAGTATCAATCTTTAAGTAAGGGGTGGCAGTTTTTGATTTCAGGGATGTGGATAAAAATCAACACCATAAATACCTTTAATTTATACCAATACTAGCTGAAAACCCGCACTTCGCTACGGAGTAAATTCAAATTAAATACAATGGTCAATGTATGCAATTAATGCCAAAAAAAATATAAATATACATATTTATAATAAATGCGACGATCAATGTATACAATTGATGTAAAATATATATATATTCAAATTTTTCACTTATCATATATATATATATATATATATATACATATAAAAATCGTAAGGGATATTTATTTTTTTTAGATAATATCCAATCGTCTGCTGCATTAGAAAAAAAAGTATTTTTTTGTCTATTTAGTTGTTATGCAGGTGACGATAAATTTATTTAAAGTACCAGAAAAAGAAATCACGTGATCAGCACTTAATAAATTAAATTCTAAAAATTAATCTTTCAAAATTCACCAAAAATCAGAAAATGGAGAAAAAGATTTCATTTTAAAGGAATTTTTGTGATCTTTTTCTCGCGATATATATTTTATAACCGTCTAATTATTATTTTAAATGCAAACTTAAAAAAAAGTTACTAAAACAGCCTAAAAATTTAATTTAAAAAAATCTAAGAAGAATTTTTCAAAAATCTTTCTTAGTGCACCATTACACCATAAGAAGAATCGTCATGCAAAATTTCAGCCCTTTAGGTCCAGCGGTTTGGTCTGTGCGTTGTATGTCAGTGAGTCAGTCAATTACGGAATTGTTTTGTATATATAGATTAAAGTTCCTAGTATGACCCTTAACATCCACCTTACCTCCAATGAAAGCCAACCCTTTTGAACTACCGAAATTTTTCTCTTCATTTCACTTACATTTTCAAATGTTTCATCAATAACCTTTTAAATTAGCATAATGTAAACATTATAATATCACCAATTTAGTATGGCAAGTATCATTTTCAATCAAATTTTTTTTAAGTTTTGGGATGAGATATCTAAACATCATTAAATAAGAACAAAGATAATTATCAGAATAATGGGATTGAAAATATGAAATTTTTAGAAATTACACTGCAGAATGTGTTGAGCATCTCAACATACTTAAAATTAGAGCTTCCTCACAAAATATTTAAAAAATGCCCGTACTATAATTTTGTAACAAGACATATTTATAATGCTTCCTTTATTCCCTCTCCCTTAAAAATATTATATAATTAAAGCAATTTTATGTCAATGTTTTAAGTTGAACTACTGAAAATTTAATACCAAGTGAGGTGCAAAATTTAAATACTATCTAAAACAAAAATACAGTGGTTACAAAACAATAATAAATAAGTAAATAAATATATAAATAAATAACTATTGCAATCCAAATTATTTACCCTTCGAAAAAGCAGCAATAACCCTCAATGCATATTCGGCCACAAGCTTTTTAGCTTCTTTCGATGATAGGAAAGCTTCAGTCAGACTAAAATGCTTCATTGAATGAGGCAAATTAGGAATAAAAACCTAAAAGACCACAATTTATCAATACTCACATGGTGTACTACTAATTTAAATATCTTCTATAAACTTCAAACATAAAATAAATCAAGAAAGCAATTATCACAATTTTGAAAAACCCTTCATATTCAGATGACTTTAAGTTAGCATGCTGGAAAACAATAAGAAGCAGGGAATAATAACTACACTTTTTGACTGGTAAAATAAGATTATAATAGCTTCAACTATGAATCTGAAAATACTATTTAAATTTCTGAAATGAATTAAAGGAAAAGATGAAATAATAATATAAGGAAAAAGTGTTAATGGCAGAAGGAACTCTCAGATCAAGATCAGTATTAAGTTATGAAGACAAAAAGGAGCCTATTATGATGATAATCATTTAAAATTGAGGCAGTGAGTTTTAAAATTGTAATCCAAAAATTTTTAAAAATTAGCTAGCACTAGATTCTGATTATGGTGGCACTCTTCCATATAGGTATAGCTGAATTATGCTGCAAAACTCTTAACATTAAATTTCCTAAAGACATTTAATGTTAAAATATGTATTTATCTGTAAAACTCTCCCTTTACAGTGTTTGTTACAAAACTGCACTTTTCCTTTTTAGAAGGTTTGTAATAAAACTAGCCTTTTCCTCTGTTGTAACCATTGGATTTTGAAGTTTGTTTTCAAAACTGTCCTTACCAACAACATTGTTCGGATCCAGGAAATAATTTTATATATAGTTCTTTGTTTCTTTATGTTATACTTTTATTTCTTTAGAGTATTTTAAAGGAGAAATCTTGCTGGTTATTCTTTGTAGTTTTTTGATTGGCAACAATGTCTATAGTTTGTCAGCTGATTATTTTTCTTACTTCACATTGTTACAATGTACCTGGAGTGTTACAAGTTTTTATGTATTTTATTTGAAAAACCCTTGAAAAGTTGAAAAAATTAATTGTATAAAACTATGTTTGTAACTTTTAAAAAAAAATTTTTAGTGTGTATTTCATTAAGATTTACTTACAGATGATCTTTTTGATCTTTTTAAGTACACCATATGTGGTTCATTATTGTTTAATATAAAGTGATCCACACTTGGATTTCTGTGTTAAGAGTTTTTGTGTCAAATGTATTCTAAACCCAAGTAGTTGTCAGCAAAACTTTTCTTATCCATCAGTTTGCTGCAAAACTATACCAAGCAATTTTCATTGATAATTCCGGCATTTATGGCTTGATTTATAATTAATGTATATTTTTTAGCTCAAATAATAGCCTTTAATCAGCATAGGTACAAGAAAGTCATAAAATACAGCTTTAGACAGTATTTCGAAGATTTTTGAAATTTACAAAAAAATCACCTACAGTAGATAAAATCAGTTCTGAAACTCACTGCCTCAATAGGTAGAGGAAAAGAATATGAAGGTTTTGAAACTCTGCTAACAAGAATCACACAATATTTTTAGAATTTTTTAGTAAGTCAACTATCTCCTGTATGGTAGGAAATTCATTGTTTTCAATTAATGTCTCAATTTAATTGCTTTACACTTCAGCTGCCTGAGATTGGAGCTTTGTTCCGTGAAAAAATCTCCAATGCAAAACTTATGACACATTCTATGAGTCGCAGTAGTTTCATATACTGCACGCTTTTTTATCTCCCCCCCCCCCTTTTTAAGTTGTGTATTTACCTTTCTTGAAAGAATAAAGCCTAATTTGCCAAAAATGTTGCTTATTTTCTTACTTCTTCAATAGGAAAATAGCTAAATAAAAATTCAATGATTTTGATAAGTTTGTTTTTTGTTAATTGCGCTCTGATATGTCAGCTGTCACAACACAATCTAATAAAATTGTTTCAAATTACCTTAAAGACAACAACATGATAACAGAGCCCTATCACAGAAAAAATTGAACAAACTTTTTGGCCAACCCAATATATGCAGTGCAAATAAAGTACAGATTAGAGATTAATATCAAGCAAACAATTTTTAGAGCATCTTAGCCTCTTACTTTTTCTTTATACATGTAAAAAGATATCATAAATAATCAAAATTACTTTTGCTGTGAAAGTAGTTTCAATTTCTTCAGCAGAGGAGCTTGTGTGTATTATATGATAAACAGGTTCCCCCCAACCATTTACTTGACAAATATGAGATAAAATCTGCAAAAAATTAAAAATTTTCACATAAATAAAACTGAAAAAATAAAACAAATAAATATACATACAAATTTCATGACAAACTAAAAATTTAAAATGTTAAAATATGCTATTTTACAGCATAAAAAAACTTATTTTAAACAGACTATTATGAAAAAAAATACATAAAGAAAAATAACCTCCGAGTGAAAAGAAATTATAGTGAAATAGTTTTACAAAATCTATCATTAAAATAACCTGAGAGATACAATAAGCATTAATATTATATGTTGTTATTACATATGGCAATTGTTTAGGAACTTAATCCATACAATTTAACACTGCCGAGACTGCTGGGCATTTACTTAAAGGGGCACCATATAGGTGGCCAGCATTACCCCCTACAAGCCAATCCTGTAATTTAGAACCGAGTCAAGTGACGAGACCGGAACACTTACCCCACACCTCCAGAGATATTATATGTAAACTAATAAATTTCCCAATTATGTTTATAAATTGAACAAAAAAAAATATCATTAGAACTGGGTAATATATTTCATTTCTGAATATTCTTTTAAATCATGGATAAATAACTAATTGAAAACAAAAGAGCTTCACAAGTAAGTTAGTAGAAGAAATACACACCTTTACTGGACTATTTGGCAATGCATTTTTGTCAAGCAGTCGATTTTGAAAATACTCAACTGGATTAGAACTAAAACATAAAAAATAATAAATAAACTCAAACATTAGACAACAGAAGTTAAAAAGTTAATATTTACAAGATTACATGGTAATGGGAGAACAGGGTACAAAACTGGCTAGACAGCATAAAATGAAAAATAAAGATTTCACAACAGAGGATTATACCAAAACTCACAGAAAAGGGGATGCATCTTCAAAATCTGTAGATGCAATTTCATCGGGTAAAATATTGTTGCATTTATACTATTCTATTGTATATTTATCATTTTTAGTGCAGCTTAACATCAGTTATGTTCAGTATATAAAAAAATAAGAAAATTTGAAATATCTGAAAATTGATGGGAGTTATTATTACAAAAGTTAAAAAGATATGAAACAGAAAATGTTAAATAAAAAGTATTTACTTTACTTTAAAAGATTCTACTACGGTCTATGTACATCCTAAAAACATTTTTTTTTTTTTAATCAAAAAAGGAATATCAGTAGTAATTACAAAATAGCTGTTTCCACATTCAGACAGTTTTCATTTGATTAAAAATTAGTAATTTATATAGCATTACTGCTTGATTTAAAAATATACGTGTGTAATGATAATGCAACTGAATAACAGTTATAGTTGAATCTGCAAGGATTTTCAGTATGAACTATTTTAAGTTCCATACAAACTATCAATGCAGAAATCGGTTCAAAGTTGAACCCACATCATCATGGCACCTATATTGGTCTCAATTTTTGTTTCAAAGACTAACAAGAAAATTCATGGCCAATAAAGAAAAAAATAACATTAATACAACTCTAGAGAATCATAATTTACACTGATGTGAGCAATGGACGCAATTCTTAATTTTTTTGCTCTTTTTCTTTCTTTCACACCATAACCTAAATAATCATTTAAATAAAGATGAGAGATTACTTAATCTTTAATTCTACAGTTTCTACATCCAAATAAATAGATTATATTAAGAAGCAAGTTTAAAATGACTATCACCACTTTTAGCTTAGATAAACGTATTATTATCATTTATTTATTTCTCATGCCTGATCTCTATTTTTAAATATTATAGTTTTTTTAGAAATAACAAATATTACAGTTTATGTACAGTCTTTTTTTTGTAAAATAACAAAAACTATCATGCCAAAAAATGTCAATCATGATTTTTAAGTCTCATGACACTTAACAATACAATAGTTATGAATATTCAAAACATTTTAACCTTAAATTCAAACATTTATCTTACTTTACCTGCAAGCCATACATAACAATCACAGAAAACAAAGAAAAAAAATTATGTTCTGATTCACTAAGATGAAATGAAAAATTTACCGAGGTTGAATTAAACAGTTGAACTTGTCACGATTCTCGGGTAAACTGAGGATATTAGGAGGCTTTTCCCAAGTAACCTCAATAAAAGAACCACTTAAGTTGAAACCTATAGGAAAAGTCAGTTTTAATACATTCATTAAGTATACATGTAATGTACGTTAGAATAGTTAGTATTCCTATTACCTCAGAAATTCTAAATATATAATATTAAATAATTTTCTTTAAATAATTTTTTACCAAATCAAACATAATCTTTAACACTCATTTCAACAAACATTCTAGTACAGCAATATATATACTGGTTCATTAAGTACTAAATTATTCAAAACACCAGTATGGCACGTGTGAGGGAAGCAAAAGAAATCAGAAAAAGGGTTAATATTTAACAAAACTAGTTCCAATTACTTGGCTTCCTTCCTTTCAAATAAAAAAATTAAAAATAATACTAAATTTGTGTGAATATGCTTCCATCATCACAAAGAAAGCAACTGATTTAATAGTAGTAGTAAAATATTTATTCCAAATAGGATACTTTAAATTCTACTGAAACTGAATTAACAGAAAATAAACAAGCAATACAACAATCACAAACCCCAAATTTTTCCTTTTCAAATCACAAAATCATTAAGAACAAAAATGTGTGTAATAACTTAGTTGCTCTATTACAGGTCATAACACAAACTATAAGGATACATTAAACAGGAAAGTGATATCAGTTTACATTTTTCAGCACTGAAATCCCACTATAATAATATTATAGATAAAAAAAGTAGTATTGAAAAAAAAAACCACAGATTTTTTGACTGGAATGAAAATTTGATTATGAAACAAGAAATGAAATAATACTGTACACAAAATTTATAGACCTAAGCCTTTTATACCAGTCATTTTTATTATTATTCTCAATACTAACAAGTATCTAAAAATCACTGTTTTTGACTTAAGCCCTTTATACCAGGCATCTTAGATATATTCCATTACAATATTCAAAGTTAAACAAAATTCTTACCATTCAGTTTATTCAAAGCAATCTCTGCATCTTGTCTAGTAAAATAATGAACAAAAGCAAAGTCTCCTAACTTCTTGATTCTGTAAATAGGTAGGCAACCTTGAAGGGAGAATAAATACAGCAAGTAACCTTCACTGATGTGAGGAGGAATACCACGTACATATAGAGCAGTAACCTACAAAACAAAATAATATTAATTGTAGAATTCTTAAAAATACAAAAAAAAAAAAAAAAAAGATTGTAAGTATTTAATTACGTGCATTGAATGATGTAATTATGTTAGGATAACATATCACACAGTAGCTGTATCACAAGGCAGTAAGATTTCACTCATCTGAGGCTATCTAATGATACTATAATACTGAGCTAAATAATGGGTCCATTACAAGGAGCTTACTAACAAACAATAAGTGTTTACTGTTTTATAATAAATAATAGTAAAAAAATTTCTCTCCTAGCATTTGGTAAATACATCAAAATATTTAATGTGATTTTAAACAGCAAAAATAAAATGCAATATAATTGAATATGTTTCAGAGCAACAATTTAAATTTCATCATATAAATAAAAAGGTAGAAGGTGTGTTTGCACTTGTAGATAGTTTGCATTAAAACAGAAAAATGGAAAACCAAGTGGTAATGCAGTGTAGACATGCATTAAACAGAAATTTTGTGTATGAGATATCTATCATTGAGACAGCAGCACATAGCAGTCGATTGAGCAGGATATAGTCTGTGTTTCTCTTTTGCAGAGGGGTCTCTTGGACTTGGTGTAGGCTTTCCTACACCAGGGGGATTGGAAACAACAACACATATACTAAAAACAAAACAGAAAAGGCAAAGAGTGTATATAAACACAATTTTCAAAGTTATAGTTCAATTTTTAAAAAAGTACAGTAGAAAATTAATACACCACAACAGACAGGAAATTTAGTTTAGCCAATGTACTTTGCAATAAACTCTATTGAACTAATATATTTCTTTAAATGATTTTGTGTAATAATCACAAAAAGCTGTTTTTAAAAAGAGAAACATTATCAACTGCACATACCAAATCTGATGAGATGCCATTTAGAGGGAATGAAGAACTAACACTCCAATCCTGTGAGACAAGAAAAAAGGGTTAAATCCTAGTTTAAAATTTCTCTTAATCAGTAGTAAGCTCATAATTAATTTCTCAGGGTTTATCAGACTATTAATCCTAACATCACTAATTACAATAAAATTAATTTATTTAGTAATAACTATAAAAATATTTCATGGTTTAGTCTTAAACTGGTATTCTAATGGGAATTTGACAGCAACATATACCATGTAAGTTAATTATCTAAGCCATACTGAAAATAATGAATATACTGAGTGAACTGAATTTTTTTATACTTCATAAATCCCATATTTCTTTAAAACTGACTTTAAATTTGTTCTAGATTAACCCATATACAGCTCAAATTACTGCTACTAATGTAATTAAAGACTAAATTAAGAGTGCAAAAAAGTATTGAAGATAGTATATTTTGATTCCAAAAGAAGATAAATGCTTTACACTAAATGTGACTGTGTCAAACTAAATCTGGGTAAAACCAAAACAAATAACTAATAATTATTTAATAAGAAAGACAGTGAGAATTTTTCTTTCCAAAAGGGGCAGCAACCGTAACAAACCCAATTTTAATGCCTTCTTCAATAAGCAATCTTTTATGAGTACGGCAACACTAATTACCAAACATTTCACTTTCATTAGCCAGTAAGCCCGAATACAAGCTACATTGCATACTATAAGAATTGGGTATTTATATAAACATTTAATTTTGATGATATTTTACCAACGGGGCTCGATATTCACAGCAATTATTCAAGGGCGATGCCGGTCCGATGAAACTGTTCTTGCCGGATTCGTAGGTCCTACGTCGGCCCCTGGTTGAACCCAGAATGGACCCTGCAGCTGAGGGAGCAGGGAATCATTCCACTCTTTTCCCCGTCTCATTGGACAGCGATTCACGGAGGGTATATTGTAAGAATTAAAAGATATCACTATCAATAGCACTGAATACCATTGACACAAGAGTTACAATTTAGGTTTTGTGAAAAAAAAACTCTACCCTTGGATGCATTTCACACCACTTTACTTCAGTCGTACGCAAACCGTGGGTTTTTTTTCACGACCTGCAGAGGGGTCGTGAAAAAAATTGGAGGGGTAGCGGAGAGTCTGAAATAAATTTTTATCATACTGAATTATTTAATTAAAAATCATGCTTTAAACTGTCTATAATTGTATATTTTTATTTTTGTATGTTAAAATATATGATATTGTTAAATATGGTGTCAAAGTCTTTACAAGGATAAATTATTTTTCAATTCGGTTTTACCTTCTGGCGAGACTGGGTTTTCAAAATAAGTAGATATAAAAATCGAACAACGATGACATGAGAAAATAATTTTTTTTCCCTCTGGGGGTGGGGGTGGGGGGGGGGCACTTGTCGTGTAGACATTCGCCTATAATTCACCGCAGCTTACGGGCCATTTATTACAGGGACACCATATAGGCGGACCAGTATTACCCCCTGAAGGAGCGACACAAACGGGGGTATTTTAGAGGCGCGACGCCGGGATTCGATCCGAACACCCTCAACACCGAACGCCAGCGCGCTGTACCACAGGGCCACCGCAAGCCTCATTCTCAAATATTTCACCAAATAAACAAATATTATGAGATCCAGGTTCACCCATCTAATTACTTTTTTTTCCAGTTCGGTTTTGTAAAGCTATCGCCCAGATAGCATATTGGTTATCGGTCTGAGCTGCTACGCAGTGGGCTTGGGTTTTGAAATTCCGATTAAGGCTTCGTCGTTTCCGTGACGCTCCCCTCTTAAGAGCAATGCTGGTTCACCGACGGTGCTCCCCAAAAATAAAGTAACGATCAAAACTTCGCGGGCCAATGTCAGAGAAGTACCTATAGGTACTTCTCTGACTGTATACAGTCTCTGCATACCTGTCTCTGACTGTATAAAAAAAAAAAAAATAAATAAATAAAAGTTTTCTACAGATAGATGAAGTCTAATTTTCATTGTTTTAATATGAAGCTTATAGTTTTAAAATCAAGCTGTTTTTTTAATTTTAATTTTTGTTCATTTTTATCCAAAAATAATACCAATACATATTAATATTTAAATATGAAGTTTTCGTCACATGAGATTTGGCAAAAAAAAACTGTACAAGATGGTAAGGAAACTTAAAAAAGAAAAAAATGTTTAAGTAAATAAACACTGAAGAGCCAAAAAAAATTGGTACAGGGGTGCGTATACAAATAACGGAGATATGCAACCAATCAGCGTAACGCGATGCGGTCGGTAGCGCCTATATAAGACAACAGGTGTCTGGCGAAGCTGTTAGATCGGTTCCTGCTACTACAATGGTAGGTTATCACGATTTCTGTGACTTTGAACGTGGTGTTATAGTCGGCGCACGAAAGATGGGGCATAGCATATCCGAGGTAGCGATGCAATTTGGAATTTCACGCACGACCATTTCACGAGTGTACCGTGAATATCAGGTATCCGGTTAAACATCAAATCTCCGACAGCGGTGCGGCCAGAAAAAAGACCTTCAAATAACTGGACCGCCGACAACTGACGAGAATCCTTAAACGAGATAAGACGTCCAACACTTCCTCAAATTGCTGCGCATTTCAATGCTGGGGCATCAACAAGTGTCAGCGTGCGAACTGTTCAACGGACCGTCATCCATATCGGCTTTCGGAGCTTCAGGCCCATTCGTGTACTGTTGTTAATTGCACGGCACAAAGCTTTACGCCTGGGCCCGCCAACACTTCCATTGGACTACTGATGACTGGGAACACGTTTCCTGGTCTGACGAGTCTCATTTCCAATTGTATCGGGCGGATGGACGTGTACGGGTACGAAGACAACCTCATGAATCCATGGACCATACATGTCAACCGGGGACTGTCCAAGCTGGTGGAGCCTCTTTAATGGTACAGAGTGACTCCAGGATCATTCTTCTTACTGTAGACACTTCGATTGTCCACCTAAATCCCCAGACATTAATATTATTGAGCATATCTGGGATGCTTTGCAACGTACTGCTCAAAAGACATCTCCCCTGCCTCGCACTCTTATGGATTTGTAAACTGTCCTGCAGGATTCATGGTGTGAATTGCTTCCAGGATACCTTCAGACATTAGTCGAGTCCATGCCGCATCGTGTTCAGACACTTGCGTGCTCGAGGGGTGTGACGCTCCTAAGCAGGCGTCTCTTGAAAATGTTATCTGAAGTGGGTTCGTTAAAAAACAGCTTTCGGTACACAGCCACAATATTTATTTCAACAAACAAGGACAAATATTTAAGACATATTAACAGTAACTTGCTACATGATCGTCTGATTCTCTCAGAACAGAACTGGAAAATTTTCCACACTTCAAACTTTAGAGGCGCGCACAACGCCCTCTTTACCGAAATTCTCATTGGCCGCAACATGGGGGCCCTACACGATATTAGGCTGGTTTAAGAGTTTATTTTTATTTATTTTTAATTTTTATTTATTTATTTTTATTTATTTATTTATTTTTTTTTTTTTTTGGGGGGGGGGGTGTCTACTCTTTACTGTACATTTCACTAATTTTTCAAATAATTACTCAAAATTTGCTCATTTCGTTTTTCAATTATTACGTTAACATTTTCCAAATTTAAAAAAAAAATTTTTAGTACCAATAAATTTTTATTGGGTTCGCATGATTTCTTTTTTTATTCAAAGAAAATGAGTCGCGGTCGAAAACAGTTTGCGCGCCACTACTTCAGTGCAAATGAGATAAAATTTTAACTACAGATAATTCATGATGCGCTTGACATTTTAAAAAAAAATCCGTCGATAAGTAGCGCTATAATACAAATGGTATTTATTTGCATATATTGAAAATGTGAAAAATCATTTGCGTTACAGCGCATGCCTATTGGCATTATTCTCTGAACTAGCCGGGCTTCGTCAGGCTAGGCTCGGGCTTCGCCTAGCTACGCTCAAGCCATCCGTGTAACATATTTATGTACTTCGGGCCCCACAAAAGAAAAAAAGGCCTACAAATGTGTTAAATTCAAGTCAATTTTCATTCCCGTTGCTGCCGACAGATGGCTTCACCACGGCACATACTGGATATATATGATTTGATTTCTCAGAGAGATGACGCTTCATTAGAATCCAAATATCTCTAAAACTATTGAATTAACAGAATAAGTGTACGCAGAAAAAATTATCAGTTTTCGAAGCTCTTTCCAAATATGTAACATTTATGTACTTTCATGAGAAAAAAAAAATACACCGATTCCTGTATTTGTCGGCCATTTTTTTTCGAGGATAAGTCCGCCCGGTCGCGTTACGGTCACGTGATCTTGACAAACCCTTCTGTTACTTTATTAATATAGATAAAAAGAAGGCGGATTCTGAATGAGCATTAGTTTCTTTTATGCACATCATGCCTACGTTGCAAGAAAAAGCGCTACTGGTAAAATTTTTCTCCCAGAACCAGCAGAACTCCGTTGCAGCTGTAAAAGAATTCCGCCGTATGAAGCAGATACGAAGAGGTCCCCTACGTCAGATGATACAGAAATCTGAAAGAATCGGGCAACTTGGCATTCTTCCAGGTAGAGGACGAAAGCAAATCCAGTCATCTAGCGTCGAAAATGTGGCTACCACGGTTGTTGAAGCCAGCAGTCAGTCGCCGGATGGTAGTGTGTGTGTGTGTGTGTGTGTGCCAGTTGTTTCTAGCCTGTTGGATATGCCGTATACCACTGTACGAAAAATCTTACGGGAGATTTTGCATTTTTATCCCTACAAAATCAAGCCTGTGCACCTACTGCAGGATGGGGACTTGGAGATTTGTAAAACTTTTGCACTTCCTCGAATGGTGGTTGACGTCACTTGGCCATGGAACACGTTCTGTGGACTGACGAGGTCCACTTTTGCCTCAATGGGTAAGTTAACACCCACAATTGTCGAATTTGGGCAGTGGAAAAACCCTCACGCTGTCCAGAAAATACCCTTGCACCCTGAAAAAGTGACAGTATGGTGTGGTTTTACGGCTACTTTTATGATTGGACCGTATTTTTTTAAAGAGATAACTACAAATGGAATCCAAACCTGTTTCGACACGGGACAACGGTACAGATATGCTTAGGGATTTTGTAATCCAACAACTTCAACAGCGTGTATGCCTTCAGGATATCTTTTTCATGCATGGCGCACCTCCTCACATTGATCGTCGTGTAAAGCAATTGCTTAGACAGCATTTCACAGATGCACGGGTTAGCCGTCATTTCCCTACAGCATGGCCTCCTCGTTCGCCGAATATCACCCCCGGCGACTTTTGGTTGTGGGGTTTCCTGAAGAACAATATCTACCATAAAAGGCCAGCATCTGTGTCAGATTTGAAGGACAGCATTCGGCGCCATGTTCTTGATATTCCGGCAGACTCACACAGTTAGCTGTGGAAAATATGGTTCTACGATTAGAGCTCATTGTTGAAAATGAAGGGGGACATATTGAGCAGTTGCAATGCTAATTTATTATTATTATTTAACATTTATAAAGCATATTAAATATTTTAAGTGTATTACAGTGCCACGTATCGGCGTAATTTTGAACTTAAAAGAATAAATGTCAAGCGCATCATTTGAATTATCATCTGTAGTCCCAATTTTATCTCATTTGGACCAATAGAACGCATTTCAGAGCCCTCAGAAGTGGGAAACTTATTTTTTGCTAGCCCTGTGTATGTACGTACACGCACGCACACACACACACACACACACACACACACATATATATATATTTACTTATTTATTTACTTACACTGAGCAAAAATATTACTGTATAACCATAATCACTGGTCATAAACTTCATTACGGTCCATCGACGTTATTAATATAGTTGCTATCCCTATTGAAGAGACAGTCTACCGAAACCTAGGAATTCAAATACGAGAGTCTAAACCTCGAGGCTAGTCCCACACCAACATACATACATACATACATATATATATATATATATATATATATATATATATATATATATATATATATATATATATATATAGACTTTTCTGTCTACGTAGCTGGCTGGCGTCTAGGGGGTGTCCAATAATTACACTCTTGAGTCAAAAATCAACTATACTTTTTAAAACTTAACAATAATCATTTATTAATGGAGATAGCAATTACGATATGCCGGAGAGCCTACTTTACTGTCTCCGGTACACTATAACAATAATCACGGGAGCGCAATGCTTCGCTTCCCTTCACAGAACAAAAGATCGGGCAGCTTTCTCGCTCCCGTCAAATACACCACAACGCAGGCCTTGACTCGCCCCGTTCGAATTATAATCTCTCTCTCGTGCCTATCGCACGGAGTTCAAAACACAACCTCCCCCTCTGGAGGTCTGCACTTCTCTCCCCAGCTAAAAACATGCACCCTCTCGCGTGGGGCACAAGAAAAAATATCCCTCTGTCGAGTCCGGGTCATTCAACCCTCGACTGTCCCCTCAAAGAATGTCGCAGGAAGGGCTTGGTGCGTCTCTGGCTATGCGTAGCAACAGAGAATATTACTAGGGCATAAGAAGCGATTTCGCATAAATCCTACACACACACACACACACACACACACACATATGTGTGTGTGTGTGTGTGTGTGTGCGTTCGTGTGTGTGTGTGCGCGCGCGCGCGTGAGTGCGTGCACGCGCATGTATAGTGAAACTTCTCTAGCCGACCACATCTCAAAACAGCCACCTTTTTTGCGGAACAATTACTGGCTGCCATACAGAAGTTTCCTTGTATTTACTTATTTATTATTAAACATTCTATTATTTATTATTAAACATTCTATCATATTTTTTTAGTATTTTCGGGGCCCGAGGCAGCCTAGTGGTTGCGCGTTGGGCTTCGCACGGCGGATGATTAGTTCGGATTCTGACGAGCGCCACTGAATACATCCGTGTCTAGGCCGGATAAAGGAGCGTTAAATCCGGACACCCGATAGTCCTTCCATGTGGTCAGAGAAAGAGGGAAGGTACGCGCCCTTTAAATGTCGCTCTTGGGGGAGCTCACTTAAAATCGAGGTGGTATCTGGCCAAGTCGTACACTGACCCTTGTGGTGCGACAACCGCATTTCTCTGCCCGCAGGTCATTTACGGACCTGGTCTAGCATGTTCCGACAGGGGGGGGGGCATAAGTCACAACACAAATGAACAAACATTTCTATGAAACATCTCTCTCTCTCTCAAAAAAAAAATTAAAAAATTAAATTAAATAAATAAAAATATAAATAAATAAATAACCCCTTTCTAAAATCTATACTGATTATAAATGTTTATTTATCCTGATCTATTATAATCACGTATTTTCAGGGTTGGTTGGTAAGGTTTTGCAGCACTTGGGTCATCTTTTGCGACACGAGATCCTGAACAGACGCTAAACTACAGTTGAAAGCAGAGTCCGAACCACTGAAAAAACACACCAGTAAACCGTAGAACTAGACCTCGCACTCAAGCACCATGTGTCAGCGCCCGAGTCTTACGATCCAAGTCCAGCTAGAGCGTAATAAGGGATTTGCCATAAAAAAAATATTTCTCTTGGGGCGGTTTAAAGGAATAATTATTATAAACAATAGCTGTAAAATGGACGTAAGCAGTTGAGACTACAATTAAGGCAACTTGGCTTGCTCGCTCTTTTCTCTTGTTCGCAAAATGTGCTGGGTCCTAACTGACGCACGGAACTTCCGTTCCGTATAATGCACATCGTCGAGAGAAGTTCATTTCTCACAAAAAGACATCATTGTACTTTTCATACAAAATCTAACTGTATTAACATAAAATTATTGAATGTTACAGTAAGCTTTTCTTCGGAAATCGGATTTGTTTTAAAAGTGTTTTAATAGAGTAATATAAAAGATGGAAGTTAAATCCGACTTAATTTCTATGATTTATAAAAAAACTCCCATGTTTTAACTTGTGAGTTAAATTCGATGGAAAGTCTTGCGAGTTGTATATATGAGGAGAACATATATGAAATCCAGTACACTGTACTTACAAAAATTTTAAAAATCAATTTCAAAGAGTTCTTCGAAACTTTTATAACTTTTTCAATGTTTATACATGCACAAAACTGACCTTAGATTTTGCAGCCAGAACTGTTGGTGGCTGAGTTTGGGAGCCTCTCTATCATGTCTTGGACCAGCAGTGCTCCCGTGGATCTTCTAGGCGCCCACTAGGGGGCGGTGCCACCCCCGTTGAGAACCACTGATCTAAACCAACCTTTTAAAATCTAAGCCCTTACTTCGGCTCATCGGTATTGCACCGCTATTTCACCTGTTCTGAAGGATGGGGTAGGGGTGATCAGACTGTTGAGGGTTTGTGAGCTCATCAGTCGAGTCCTGACCTTCAAGTACAACACATCGGAGATTTTTGCCCGCTCGTATTTTGTCGGTAAATTTAATCTTTGTAAAACATACTCGGTCTTTTGGACCAATGAGCCTTGAACTGATTTAAATTTTTGCCGGTCTGTATGACCGATAATCCTTGAACCATACTAATTATCTGTCAGTCTACATGCATTCTATTTCCAAGATCTTTGTTTTATTGTTGTAGCTAGCATGGCTGGAAGAATTCCTCCTGTTTCACAACGAACCAGACATTTTTCTCTCGCAATCACAGATTGGGGAATCGGATTCTGAAATTTTTGTTGAATAATGTATTTTTTATTTACCCTTTTCAAGAATGAGAGGTGGCAGTAGTTTTGCATTGATGACTTATAACTGCGAAAAATTTATAAAAATAGGAAAATATCATAATTTTATAGCGTGGCGGTCTTTGAGACCGATGAGCTGAGGCACAGTATAAAGACAAATGAGCCGACGTAAGGGTTAATAACTGATAATTCGGCCGTAACCGTCCAAAATGCTCGAAAAATACATCCGTTTTACTTGATAACCAGAGAGTTAATAGCATGAGAAAAATTCCAGCTAACTCAGCTTTCTTCGCAATGTTATAATTAACACTAGAAGGCTATTTCAGCATAAATTTAACCGATAGCAGAACGAAAATATGAGGGCAGATGTTTCTCCAACAAAACACGCAGGCACTCCCTTTTCACAGGAAATGGAATCTCCGTTACACTTGGTGTATGTTTTCTTAATAGCATGCATGCACTTTAGAACCGAACATGAACAGAACGTCCACACAGTCATAAACGAAACTTCGCAAAGTAGAAATCTTACAAAAATGCTCCACTCCATTCACTCGAAAACACGCCTATTTTTTTCTTCTTCTTTTGCCAACATTCGTACTCAACTGCGGAGTTGCAGACTCAAGAATCCGAGTAGGAGTGGCAGTATAACACACTTTGGCGTGGATGTCCAATACAAAAGACCGGCTGCGACAACTTGGCACGTTTTAATTCAATGGAAATCGCAAACGTTTCTCTTATCGTGGCTTCTCTACACTTCTATTAGAATTAGAAAATTATATTCCACGCATCATTCTATCAGTGTTTTCATCTATCCAGACGGTAAAATCATGGGCGACTTCTTCACTCTTAACTACATCACAGTTACGGTACTACGGTTTTACCAAACATTCTATTTATTAACTGAAATAACCAAAGAACAATCTTCAACCACAGTCCAACATAGCAACTTGGTTTCATCTAGAGCCAATTTTCATGCACCTACAGCATTCTACGGATTCTGACGTCCTCCGGCACGTGAGCTAAAACAAAATACTGCTACGCTGTAAGACCTATGACATCTTATCTAGAGCAGCGGTGTGCCAACTTTATTCGACCGCAACCCACTAAATAAAAATTCACTCGACCCCGATGAAACAATTTTGATAATAACGAATTTCTTTTAAAAAATTAGGAAAATATTTTTTTTTTTAAATAGAAAAAAGAAATAATAAATTTTGACAATCTGTTTTAAGACACAATGAACTGTGAATTAAGAGTATAAATTTATTTTGCATAATAACAATAAGAACTGTCTTCTGCACTTGTTTTTTTGGCAAATCCCTTGTGACTAAGACTTCATATTTAAATATGAATATGTGTTTGTATTTTATACAGTGAAAACAAAAATAAATTTTTTTTTTGCCTATTACGAACGCACGTAGCCTGAAACATTCACATAGAACCGCGGAAATTGTTTACTACTTTTTAATCTGTCAGCACTAAACAGGTGAGTCAACATTGCTCCCTTGGTGCCACCTCAGTTTTGATCGAGCAATCCCATGGCGACATCTGGCTGTCTCGGACCTTTCCTCACCCAGTGACCTTGTGGAATAACTATTGCGGTCTCCGGATGTAACGTGCCCATAATTAAAAAAGGAGAACTGCAAAATAACGAGCTTCATATCAAAATCAAAACATTCAAATTTATAAACTTACTAGCTGTTTACCCGGAGTTGCCCGGGTATTTATTTATTTCAATTTGTTATTAGACAGGAAAAGGAATGAATGCTACCTGAAGTGTCAAGTAGAAGTAATTTTATTTACAGGTATTGAAAAGGATATGTACAGTATACAAATTATGAAGTAAAATTACAAATTCTCTACAATATTAATTGAACTCAAAATTTGATTATAAACATTTTTAGTTTCCCCTATTCATCTCAACGACTCTGAAACCTAGGGATTCGACACTACTCTCGTTCATTTTGGACATTTTATTTTCCCCCTCCCCCAATGCTGATGGGGGGTGGGGGGCTGAATTTGCATTTAAACGACACCGGGACTGTCCCTAATTACCTCAGCGACCCCGAAAATTCTGGATTCGACACCATTCTCGGTCATTTTGGACATTTTATTTTCAAAAGGAAGGAACGTCACCTATCCACCAGTTTGCACGGTAGATATGTTCAACAAAAAACCGTGATAATCGAAATCATCGTTTTTAACCCTTCAGTGGGCGCGACCGTGTACAAAGTGCAACATTTTCTTAATTCTGAATAGTTTGTTTTTATATGTAAGGTTGGAATGTTCTGAGCAGTTTCTATTTATAGCTACGCCCTTTCTAATGCAGGTCTGATTTTCTGACCCTTGTATTCCTAACCATTCATTTTTTGTCGCGATTTAACCGTGATAAACCAGCGATTATACTGGATTACAATACGACAAAAGCAGGAGTTAATGAAGTCGATCAAATGTGCAGCCATTACACGGCATCCCGCATATCACGAAGATGGGACTCTCCCATCGTTTTTATAGGTTTTAGGACATAAATATGAATTAATTCACAAGTTGTCTTTAGATCCAATAAACCGGAGAGTTTTGAAATAAGGCGTTTGTATCTGCATTCTTTGGCCTTTAATTATAAATAATCTCAATATTATCAACATTTTATATCTTGTGATAAAAAGCAGAATTTTTATTTTCAATTTGAAAAAAAAAAAGTTTATTACAAAAGGAATAATCAGGGTTGAAAGAGACGTTATACTGTGTGCCACGCGCGCCTGCTGAAGGGTTAAATGAAAAACCGTGTAAATCGGCGAGGGGAAGAAAAAAAATAGCGCATAATTTAGTCTCTTATTGAACTAAATTACTTTATTTCAACGTAAATAAAAATTAAATGAAAAGGAAAGATAGCTTTATATATTTGTTATCAGTCCATTCATAAAATAACAAATACATAAAGCTATATTTTAATTCATTTTATAGAAACTTGAAATACAAAATTCATAAAAAAATTTAAGTCAAAGGTTTAATTATATACTACATTACGTGAAAAAGGACAACGATAAACACCTTTCTGCTGCTAAAAGAGTTACTGTGCTACCTTTTGTGTGCTGAACAATTTTCTCATGATTAATCAAATAAAAGTCACTATCGTCAGGAAAACTCCCACACAATACAAAAATTACACTAACAAGAGCTCGTCAGCACTCAAACTATGAATGCTTTCGTGTACAAAAAGGGGAGGGATATTTTTCTATTTTTAGGTTTAACTCTTCAGCGGGCGCGCCCGTGTACAGAGTGCATTATTTTCGTAATTTTGAATGGTTTGTTTTGACATTTAAGGTTTGAATGTTCTAAGCAGTTTCTATTTATAGCTACAGCCTTTCTAACGAAGGTCTGATTTTCTGACCCTTGTATTCCTCTCCATTCATTATTAGTCATGATTTAACCGGGGTAAACCAGCGATTATACTGCATTAAAATACGACAAAATCAGGAGTTGATTTAGTCGATCCAATGTGCAGCTATTGCACGATATCCCGCATATCACAAAGATGGACAACCTCATTGTTTTTGGACAAAACAGGAATCCATTCGCAAGTTATCCTTAGATCAATAAAACCGGACTGTTTTTAAATAAGGTGATTGTATCTGCATTCTTTGGCCTTTAATTATAATATATCTCAATATTACCAACATTTTATATCTTGTCATAAAACGCAGAATTATTATTTTCAATTTGAAAAAAAAAAAAAGTTCATTATTCAAGGAATAATCAAGGTTGAAAAAGACGTTGCACGATGTGCCACGCGCGCCTGCTGGTGTTCCAAAAATTGGCGCGACCGCTGAAGGGTTAATATCAGTGTTAACAAACTGCCTAAAAAAAAGGTACAAAAAATTACCGTGTTAATACGTGTGCAGCAGAATAATAGTGATAGTTTTAGCATTTATAATGGCAGTGGAAATGTCGCAGGCTTCGAGCGTACTGTTTAAGTCTTAAGCATAGGTGCGTTACCTTTCTTCGACCGCGACCCTCTTTCCTCATATAAAAAAAAAAACCTTGACCCCCGATGAAAAATTTTTGGTAGAAACACAATTTTTCATAAAATAATGAATATGTTAATAACAAAAAAAAATAATAAAAAAGGGAAACCGTACATTTTTGGTGTATATTTATTTAACATAACAAATAGAAAAAATCTTGTTTATTTTTTGCACTTGTTTTTGTTAAACCTTGTTTGACACCTTATCTATATATATAAAACAGTTCCGTAACTGACTGACTCACTGACATACAACGCGCAGACCAAACCGCTGGACCTAAAGGGCTGAAATTTTGCATGGCGATTCTTCTTATAGTGTAGGGGTGCACTAAGAAAGATTTTAAAAAATTCTTCTTAGATTTTTTAAAATTAAATTTTTAGGCTGTTTTAGCAACTTTTTTAAAGTTTGCATTTAAAATAATAATTAGAGGGTTATAAAATTTATATCGCGAGAAAAAGATCACAAAAATTCCTTTAAAATGAAATCTTTTTCGAATCTTTATCTCCATTTTCTGATTTTTGGTGAATTTTGAAAGATTAATTTTTAGAATTTAATTTATTAAATTCTGATCACGTGATTTCTTTTTCTGGCACTTTAAATAAATTTATCGTCACGTCCATAACAACGAAATAGACAAAAAAATTTATTTCATGCTAATGCGGCAGACGATTGGACATCATCCAAAAAAATATTAAAATACAGTAAAAGATATGTTATTCAAACTGTACTATATTAACTGTATTCATAAGTATGTCCTATTAGATTTAATTCGAATATTTTCTTCTACATTATTTTGTCTATAAAAATATCCATTACGATTTTTTTATAAATATTTTTTTTTTTGCTTTTTTACATATTTATTTATTTTGGCAATAATTGCATACATTGACCGTTGCATTTAATTTGAATGTACTCCGTAGCGAAGTGCGGGTTTTCAGCTAGTTTAACAATATATAATTTTTCAGCATGTAATTCAACAAAATTTAAATTATAAAATTTAATTAAATAATTCAGTACGACATAAATTTACTTCAAACTATCCACGACCCTTCAAATTTATTTCACGAACCCCTAGTGGGTCGCGACCCTCAGTTTGCGCACCACTGGTCTAGAGGGTTTCCTCAGAACAGGGTGTTATTCCATAAGTATACTTCAAATTTTCAAGTTTTTATCATTAGAAATCAGTTATTTTGAAAAAACGTGTTAAGGCGAAATCGTGGTAAAAAAATACCGTGTAAATTGGGGGATACGTGTATATAGCCTTTTGCTAATGGAATTTTTATTTGACAACATATATAAAAATATCATGTATATTTTTTGAACTTAAAAATATAAATATAACTATTAAAAATATGTAATTGAACAAAATTTAAAGCATATACAGGGTGACAACTATTGAGCTATATGAAATAAAAAATCTAATTTCAAAAAACTACTCAGTTCAAAAATTTTATTCAAATGTGAAAGTTAACTACAGATAATCGGATTTATGGTATGTTCGATATGCTTGCCATCAATGGCTATGATGTGGCACAGACGAAGAACAAAATTCAAATGGTTCAAAAGTTATCAAGTTCCTTATTTTTCATATAGCTCAATAATTGTCACCCTGTATTTTTAGTTAAAAAAATCAGTATGAAATAAATTTACTTCACACTATCCGTGACTCACAGTTTGCGCGCCACTGATCTAGAGTATTCGAATTCGCTCAAGGATTAATAATTCTTAGTTGTATAATTTGAGGTTTACATCGAATAAATCTAGAAGTACAAACGAATTATAAATACGTGTAATTTTAACCCACTTTTTTTTCTAGTCGGAATTGTTATCGAAACAAAAAGGCAAGGAAAAATGAAAAGGTTGGCGAGTAATCAAACTCAAGATTTTTTTCACATGACATCTGAATAAATGAATCCTTAACATGGTCATACATGCGTAATGACAGAAAATGGTTCATGAACACCCAAACGTAATGCTGCGTTTGCATTCATGTGCTCTGCACTGCTTTCTTTGGGGGAGGCCAGTGATTTATGTTCACTGCGTACTCCGTACTGCGTGGATCTCCTCCTCTGGCGGTCTCTGCTACAGAGCATCAAAGAAAGGGCGGGGGGTCAGCGGGTCAAATGGTGTCGAGCGGGGTCGGGGAAGACACCAGATCAAAGAAACTCGAGGGACCTTGGGGGTGGTTCTAAATACCGTGACTAATGTGATGACAGAAATCGGGGGAGAATTCTTCATGAATGCAGATGCACCATAACGTGTACATCACATTGAAACACAGAAAAGTGATTCTTAGTTACTTTCATACTGGGAATATACATTCGCGAAACAGAGAGCGCAGTGTAGGGGACAGCAGTGATTTGTAGGTCCTCTCGCCGGGGGGAGGTTTTATGGACGTCCCTCGTCCCTTTGATGATTCGACCTCAGCCGCTCCGGAGAGCGGTTTTGAGACGAATGATCAAAGCGACCAAAAACTTCCCCCGCGTTGGGGGAGGGGAACTAATTGACCCCAAAATGTGTCAAGAGGGGACGGGGGAGCTTATTCTCGTACGTGTAACGTTGGCATCTGACCTATCCTCCACCTTTCTCAAGGTGCCTAAAAGTTCATTGGGTTGTAGCTGGAGGGATGATTTGGTTTACAAGAAGACGCGGCTCGCAGCTATGGGGCACCCCATCCAACACCCCACCCCGTTTCGGAGTTAATAAATAATAAAAAAAGGTTTTTTTTATTTTTCGGGCCACAAGACCCTTTTTACATAAATAAATTCGACTTAAAATTGAGGTGCGTCTTACGGTAGCATTAAAATAAAATGAATATCATCTGTATATCATTTATATTATTTATATTTAATATATTTTATAAATATTTTTTATTATATTTATTATATATATATATATATATATATATATATATATATATATATATATATATATATATATATATATATATATATATACTTTTTATCTTTATTACATAAGAAATTGCTAATATCTTTAAATACCTAACAAAATACGAAATATTCTTTTCTAAAAATTCGTCCATAACTTGAGGTGCGTCTTATGGTCCGAAAATTAGATACTAATTTTAAAAAAACCTCTTTCTTCATATAATTATTACTTGGGCAAAATTAATCTTGAGGAAAATAAATAAGTACTTACGCAGATTAAATGCGCAAAGCAGCGTAACTAAATGCATCTATTCAGATAGGAAGTTACATTTCTCCCGTCTTCATCAGTCCATCAAATTAGGTTTTTGTTGTTTTCTCTCATTTGAGTCATTAACTCTCAAATTCTATAGCATTATCAAAAATTGTTAAAATTCAGCCTCAAATTAATACCAACCACGTATTCAACAGGAGTCTTTTTTTGGTCTCCCAGACAGGGCCCGATTTAGAAAATTCTGGACTACAAGCACAACTCGGGAGGGGCCCCCCTAACACTGATGTGGACGTACAATTTCCAAAATTGACACACAAAACATAATCACGAATCGTGAAGTACCATTTTACAAAGAATTGGCTATTTGAAGAGTAGAAGCCTGGAACATTATCAAATAATAAAAAGCAATACAACATATTAACTTCACCATTAGAACACCAATACAATGCAACCAGAAAAACTTATTAATCTCTTATATACACTATAAACATGATGAACTATACATATAACTATACATATGATGAACCAATCAATCAAATTTGAAAGGATATATAAAAAAATTGCTATAAACTAAACTTGCTATCAACTAAAAATTTTGGGATTATTTAAATGATTCGTAGGATTTATGCACGGCCCAGCGTAAAAAAGAAACAGAAGGGGTAAAATTGCCCCAATTCCTGGAGCAACAAGCGATAAATTACTTATGAATTTATTACCGGGCTGGAATAATCTATTCTGGCTGCAGTGAAACTACAGTACGTGCAGACATAAAAGATATTTCCTCCTACAGATACATTTTTAAAATTATGAAAATGAAATACGAATCGTTTGCAAGAATAGTAAAATTTGTAAATTGTACAATCAAGATCAAACAATCACACGTTTAAATGTGCTTTGTATAAATAGCATTCTTGTAACTTTCATAAAAATAATCATTATATACTTTTAAAATTGCCTAAGCAAATTCGATGAACTATCAACAAAACACAATTTGTGTTACTGTGCTGAAAATATCAAAACACAGAGAGATTCTTTGAAAATCGATTGGAAAATTTAGTAATCAACATTTTAGCCCATTGGAATAAATAAAGGAACTCATTTGAGAAAGTATTAGTTTAATACAATGTCTAAGGAGCTTTATAAGAATTCAAAGATGCAAATGAAACATTTATTAAAATTCATAAATACACAATCACTCAGTACAAGTTCAGTTAATGGGAAATTGCATCTACAAGACACTTTAAAAATAAATAAATAAATAAATATCCTGGATGTGATAGCACTAATCCTAAAGCTCTAAACCTCTTGTAACTTCTACTTCGAATGTTCCCTTCGTTGTTGGTCAATAGATTTTTCTAAAAACTGCTTGGTTTAGGTAAGCATGTGTTATGAATACTTAATATTAATTACGGTTTATACTTAATATTAATTACGGTTAATATTCAAGGTTAATACTAATTTTATTAGTTATTTCGTGACATAAGGCTCCCAGAGTCGCACAGCTTAGAATCAGCATTTAAAGACAATTTTCAAAGCCTTTCACACACATATTCTCACTAATCAACGAACAATTCCAGCGGAGTAATACAAATATTATTAACAGTTTCTCACCGAAAAAAATTAAAGTTTTAACTTCTCATCGATTTTAGATATGTTTATAATAATCGTGTCCACATGCCGAATCTCTAATATCAGAGATCCCATTAAATAAAATATTCCAAAGGATTTGAATATTATAACTAACAGAGTCCTACATAACCCATATTATTCTGAAGACGAGCAAATTGAGACACCTAATTCCTAATTTTATGAAATTTCACAATTTCTTTTACCATCCCGAGTTCGATTACTACGTGCGAGACTTATGAAGAATTAAACTTAAAAAGGCGATTTTTTAAATTTTTACGCGGTATCTCCAAATATCATTACATCATACATATAATTGATAATTGAGCCGTTCACTGCACACATTCATTAACTCCGCATTTTTTGAAATATTTTAAATTAAAGTGTTCATTGATAGATTTCTATATTGATAATAAATTTCCCAAATAATACACCATTAAACGACAAAATTATGGATACATTAACATTATTATACTATCCATTAATATATTATTGTACATTATTTCATCGCATTTCTCCACTTATTATTTATGGAGTTAATGCGTGCAGTGAACAGCTCAATTAATGCTGCTAATACCATATTAAACTCCCAAGTGACAATTATTATAACGAATTGATTTATTCATAATGATTATTAATGTTTCTCGTTATTAAAATTTGCTGAAATATACTTCTTAAGCCATTTACAGTAAACAATTACATAATGTTTGAATTAAATAAATGGACTTACCGATTTTATTTGGTCTCCAGCAACACCGGATTCAGGTAGAGCCCAGTCAACAATAATTTCACAGTCAAACAGTTTTACGTTTCCAGGGATTAAAATTTTTCTAGCCATAGATGCTGCACGATGACTCTCGTATTCAACAAATGCGAAACCTTCGTTTTTTGCTAAATTGAAGGGGCAGCTGTGAACAACAACTTTAATTACTCCGCTAGTGTATCTAGTTATTTCTTCATAGATTTCTTCTTTAGATTTATGCGTCGGTAAACCTCCTATGTACAATTTACAATTGTCAACAGATTTCAAAACACCAATTCGTCGTCCTGGTCGAATTTCATAACCATTCAGCATTAGAATTGCTCTTTGAGCATCTTCCTTAGTGGCGTAGGTCACAAAACCATAACCTCTGTTGCTTCTACTGAAATCCATCATTAGACGAAATTCATAAATAACACCTGCAGTTTGAAAGAGAGGGAAAAGTTCATCTTCAAATACATTTCTTGGTAATTTTCCAATAAAAATTTCACACCCCTTTGGCGGTGGAGGGCCAGTCCAGTACGGTGGAGGTCCAGTTTTCCTTTGTCCATTTACCTGGACAATATTATATCCAGTTTTTTTCTTCAATTCTATAAGAGAGTCATCCAAACGATACACCGACGACATCATTTTGCACGTCAATTGCTACTTCGAATGGTGAAATTGATGCGCATTCGAATCGTAGTAAGAAGATACGAATATCCAATGTAAATAAAACAAAGAATACTATTGGCCCGAAATGAAGCTCCGCCTCATGGACGACCATATGTACTATGAAACTGAAGTACTGGATGGTTTAACGAAACTCTCCACAAGAGATAGAGAAACGTTTTTCGTGAATATGTAGCTTGAAGGTTCATAACAAACTTTCCGGATTAATTGTTAATATTATTTTGCAATTAATATTTTCGTTAGAATTATTGTTTTTCATACCTTGCTAGAAAGTAACAAATAATTATATAGACTTTTCGTGATCGCTAATCACTTCTATTTTATTGTTTTGATTGTATTTTACAGAAAATACATAGCAGTGTTGTTGATATTTTGTACTAAACAAGCGTGAAATACGAATTTTTTTTCTTTAAAATCAAACTATCAAATATCTATTGTCAAAAGATAAACACGAAAATTGTTATTTTTACTAACGATTTATTAAAACTGCTTTCATTCAAATAGATTTAACTAAAAATATACTTGGGTTCATTTAATCGTAACTTACGTAATGAATTGTTACGAAAAATTTATAATAATCAGTATATTAATATTATAGAGCACAATATAATTAGTTTTTCTTACATCGTTTGCATATAATTGTTTGATCACAAAATCGTTTGGCATCGAAACACAAATCAAACGATCTTTTAAGTTAAAAACAAAATGGTCTATGTATAAAGGGCGATATGTTTGATTGTATGTGTAAGGCAATTCGAATGCACTTATTTTACGTTCAGCAAACAAAAAATGTAAAGCTAAAAATTAAACTTAGAATATTTTCCTTATTTACAAGAATTCATAGTTCTTTTGACATCTAATTAATACCGTTAATGGACTTATTTCATTGGTATCACTATTAATTGATATTAAATATAGTACCAATTACTTTTAATTTATTTTAGCTGTTTAATCGCTTATTGACATAAATTTTTGTTTTGCTTTCAGATATTTCTAATTGCTTTTAAAAGATGGCTAAAATATTTTCTGAATATTTTACTGATAATAAACTGTCTGAAACCAGACTTTCTTTTTAAAGGAAAAGAAAATGTTTAAATATTTTTCTGCACGGAAAACTTTTTAATATCAAAAATATTTTTTATCGTTGTAACTGTTTGTTTTTACATGTAAGCAATTTTGTTAAATCATGTCAATTTTTTTAAAAACAATTTTAAACTATTTTTCTGAATCAGAAGTAATTGTTAAGCACAATGTGTGTACATACGACGTATTTGTTTAATATAAGTGCTATGGAGAAATTGGAAGTATTTCGATCATTTAATATGTTCAATGGAAAATCAACGAAAAATTCGATTATTAAACCGTCGGTAAGAAATATGGTCAAATTTCAACCTCTGAAAAAAGATATGTTACAAAAATCGAAGAACTCTATGTTCTTAGATAGTTAATGATGCAATTGATGTTTTCGATTTTCGATGTCTGTGTAACGATTGTTTTTTTCTCTACGGGACCGGTTCTAATCACGGTGAACTACGTCTTATAGGGACTATAGTATAGAGCGTCTTTATTATTTCAGCTTGTTAATTCTATAATACTTTTTCCATAAACTTTTATATCGGTGAAATTTTACATAAATATTTTTAAAATAAAATACTGTTAAGATATTTTTGATTTATACTTGAACTGAATTTTAATTTTCACATTAAAAGTACTTTAATACGTACATGTTTATACTGATTATTCACTTTATTGGTGAAATTATTTATTTTAATGGCATAACGTAAGTACATCTATCTGGATAAAAATGACTGGATAATGTAATATATTGTGAGTTATCATAATCCCTACGGTTTATCGTTTTCATTCAGTCGATCAGTGACTGTGATCGAATGACTTCGCAGTGTGATTGTGATTTATGCGGCAATGTGTCATAATATCATAGGAAATTATAATGGAGTCTCTTATAAAACAAAATAAAATTTCATCGATAGTCAATAGAGTTACTTCCTACAAGAGAGTCAATAATTCCTACAGGAGAGAATACAAGGTTTATCCATACATTCGTGCACGAGCGCATCTTTTCGTTCACCAGGAGACACCGAGTCGAGAAGATAGTTTTCAAGAATCTACATAAAATATGAGGCAATAGGGTAAAATACATTAAATCACGAATTCAGTCTAATTTATTTTCTTTGTTATTAAATACTATCTTTGGAAATTCTTAAAAACATACAAACTTTTCTTGGACTGATGGGACAAACAAACAAACAATAAAAAAGAAATCACATGAAAAGTGAACCAGAAACTATGGTTCGCTGATTCATCAGTGTCTCAATTAATAAATAATCAAATGTCTGCTGGTGATGACATCATACCTTAGTCAAAATCTTTTTAGAATTAGATTACAGACCTCGGAGTCTCCTGGTTTGAGATGAATAATTCAAGTAAAAGAAACGACAATTTTTGAAAGGATGAATTAACAGAGCTAATGTCTCTCGGCTTGTATTAAAACCAGAACAATGAAATTTTAGTTTTAAGTGAGAAATATGTATCTAGAATTATCAAAGAAGTCCTCATAATTCGTAGGCAAAAGATTAAAATCAAAACCAGAGGCGTTTTGTCTGATCAAATACAGATGCATATAGTACACAATTAGTCCGAGTCTTCATTTATAAGAAGTTTTGTCTTGATTTTTTTTTAAGTAACACGGTATGGCCAGCCACTGTGATCTTTGAACCGTACTCAGACGGCAATATTCAACATGCGCTATGCAACCCTGTCCCTAAACACTAAATATCTCTTAGGGCCATTTAGGGACCACATATTAAACGTCGACTCGATTCCTAGAGGCCCATATACGCAAGGTAAACGAATTCAACTTTCCTTAGCTTACTCAGTACAGTTAGCCCTTCACATTCTCTGAGGTTAGAAGGTGTAGGATTCGAGCATCAGTAAGAAAAAAAGGACGAATATTTCTAGGCCCTCGAAAATTAATTCTGAATACTGTTGACCTTAATCCAGACACACAAAAAACTTACATCAATAAATACACTACTACAACACAGAATGTTTTCTGGGATTTCAATTTTTCACAAAATCCACTCTTGTTAAAAAATCATGTCATATTGCGGGTGTGAGCATTAGGTGTGATTGTCTCTACGAACAGTTTACAAATGCTTTAAAATCGTGCTCCTGTTATGGTTGTTCCACAAATTTCATAATGCTCCCCGCCCTGATGAAAAAATATATTTAATAGTTCAAAAGTAGTTGTCATCCTCATTTTATTAAATGTGGATTTTACGATGCTGTGTGCTCCTGAAGATCATATTTATCAAGTTTCATGTTAGTAACCCATTTAAAATAGGAAAGCTGGAATAGAAGGATGTGAGCAGTGCTAGAGCAGAGGAATGATCATTTAATGAAATTCTAAAAGATGGATTCGGATAGGAGCCAAGTCCTAGCGGCGAAATATCGCAAATGGTTATGTTCAGTTTAACATTACTTGGGAATGAAGCGTTAAGGCAGCTGTCTACTAAACCTGTTGGATTCGCTCACCTCAATGTTAACCCATGGAGGAACTCCGAAAATTACGGTGACCACGGCTCTCGCCTATACGCCCTGACAAACTGAAGACCGGTCACTACGTAGCAAAACCTGTATACACAATCGAGGGTTGATTTCCCAAGTTCGGAGCAGTTCATTTTTATAGGCCTGGGAGCCGGAGGGACAGTACAGATCTGCCGACCAATTTGGGCAACCCTGGGCCCCTAACCCATGGAGAAAATTTGTCTATTATTTACAACTATATAAATGCTGATAATACAATAAAAATGGTATTTTTCAGATAGCCTGAACTTTTCTGCACCTTGCAACAAGATTCATTTTATAAATTTCGTCCACCAAAGGCATTTAGGAGCGTTTAAAACAAACTATACCAGATTTTGTTCCGAATAATTTAAATCTTAAAATATTATTTGCAATATTTTTGAAAAACGAAAAAATGTCCCAACGTGTAAAATTTCTTTCTCTATTACGGAGTACAATTTTTTTTTTAAATCTTTCAATTTAAGTCGGCAATTCTTGGACTAATTTTTCCATAGATTATCATTGAGGTAAGAGAAATCAATAGACTTAGTACACAGCAGCCTTAACACAAAACTATCCACTGAGAATTTGTTGAATTGAAATATTAGCATCTAGAAATTTGAAACATAAAATCCATGTAAAGCACTGAATACTTTAAAGTACTTACGCGCTATCCATATGTTCTGCACCGGCTAATAAATAAAACAAATAACTTCGATCAAATGCCGACAACTTACCCTCCAAGATCTTTCTATTTATAATTGGGGACAGACGATATTTGCACGTGAGGTCCTCACGGTTTGCACGATCGTCCTCTGTATACCAGATTTGAAGAATTCTACGAATTGGAGGCATTTTTGACTTTTTTTATTAATCCTTTCTCTCATACAGAGGACGATGTCACTAATGAAATCGCAACATATTTTGATATTTCCAATAAGGAGGACTTAGAATTGGATATTATAAATATAAGAAATGACATTGAACTAAAATCCCATCATAAAGAAGAAAAATTCTGGAATTTAGTAAATGGAAATAGCTTCCCATTGTTGAGAAAATGTGCTCTGAAATTGAACTCTCTTTGCGCGTCGACATATGCTTGCGAATCTTTGTTTTCCAATATGAAATACCTAAAATCAAAATACCGATCAAGCCTCACTGACACTCATTTGGACCAATGCCTCAGAACTGGAAATTCAACTTATGTGCCACATTACAACGAGTTGGCTGCAGATTTCCAATGTCAAATATCGCATTAATTATAAATTTTAAGATTGTTTTGTTTAAATTAAAATTTGAATTATGTATTCAAAATTTATGTCGCATTAATATTGCCATGTTTAAATATTACCCCCCCCCCCCTCCTCTTCATCCAGATGTGCCCACCGAACTCCCGCATTCCAGAAATGTGCCCGCCTGTTAAAAAAAGTTTGCTGACCCCTGTGCCTAACCCCATCCTCGGTCAAAACACTCAGAAACCCACCCCACCCCTTCCAATTATTTTTATTTTGTCTAGGTCGCGGCCCCTTTCTGGATATATTTATTACCGAACAGAAATAGGATATTCCGAAACTAGAAAGGCGGAATGCATGTCACTCTCTATCCATGCTAGACATCTCGCCCAGGGGGTATAAATTTATAACCCTTGCAGATGTGGGGATCACGGTTTGATACCTCCCACTGCCTTCAGAGAGGGTCTGATAAGGGCAGTATTTACGATTTTACGGACATCGATGACGCTTGTCTGCCTTTTTGTAAGCGGCACAGAGGAAGAGAATGAATGGGTTTCGGTAACTTTGCGGTTTCAAAGTTAATCTCCATCATTTCTAGTTTCAGATCTCTGCTGATTATTTTTGTAAACTTCTACTGGCTTTGAAGGATACCAAAAAGCAAATGCTCAGGGTCTTTTTTCGCGCAATCTATCTCAGACCAAAATGCTCCGAAAAAGGGCCATCAAAAGAGGCGGTGAAAGGCAAAGTGGTTGAAATCAGTAAGTCCAGTGGTTAAGTCCAAAGCGTTTTACTGCAAAAACTACAAAAAATTCCACTATAAATTGAACAAATTATAATTCATAATATTCATTATAGTATTGGAAATAATAATTATTTGCGATTCCACTATAAATTGAACATGGAAATTACATTTGTGCCCTCAAATAAAAAAAGTTGAAAATGTGACAATACCACTTTGCCTTTCACCGTTTCAAAAACACCGTGAAGATTTAAAAAGTTGTTTAATCTTCACGGTTTTGATGGGGCTGAGAACAAAAGCAGCTTCATAAACTTACCATTTATGGAAGAAGTGAAATTTCTTTTTTTTTGTTTTTTTTTTGTTTGGATTACTCAAAATTTGCGGTTCGATCCCATTGATGATTTCGGCTGGAAGTAAGACGTCCACTTTGTAGAAGTCAATTTATGCAGTACCTCACGTCTGAACTGACGCCACGTGCTACCTAAATTTATATCCCTTGTCTTGAGATTGGAGCTCTCCAGGCGACGTTAGGCAAAAAAATTAGAACACAAACACGTACGTTTCTACGATGGCAAGACTTTGTTTACTGCACTGGAAGTTGTTCCACAGGATGCGTTTATAAACATATCTAACACGTGCAAGACACCCATAATGATAAATTGTGGTCTCTGAAAGTAAAGCTATATGTTTACTAAAAATATCAAGGGCCAGAGGTAATCTAGTGGTTGCGCGTCGGCTTTCGGTGCTGAGGGTGCTCGGATCTCGAATTCCAACAAGCGCCATTAAATACCTCTGTCTTGGCTGGATATGGGCACGTTAAATTCTTAGACCGGAAAGTCCCTCTATGAGTTCAGAGAGGGTGGGAGAGGGTACGATCTCCCTGATGTCACCATGGGGGTACGTGGTGGAAATTAAGGTGCCATCTGGCTAAATTGGACTCTTGTGATACCATTATACACCGAAACCGCACCCCTCAGCCCTCTAGCCTATATAGACCTGACCTGGAATACTTCCGGGAGCATTAGAAACAACAACAACAACAAGACATCGAACTTTGGATAAAATATTGAATTAGCACACCACCTATTTTGTGTCACGCAGTGCAGTAAGAAATTATCAGCAAGCCACATTCTAATAATAAACATGTTTGAAAGATTATTAACATGATCGACCAGGAAAGCTAATTAGAATCACGAGTGCTATAGAAGTCCAGTTTACAGTAACTGTTGCTTGGTCTGGTTCAGATAAAACACTGGGCCAACACACTGGGAAACCCTTCAACGCAGATCATTTCAAGGGAAAAGGGTCATTTAAATAACACGTTCGAAATATAGTGTAACACTTAAGCACAAAATAGATGCGAATAAATGCGAATTGGCATTCGGTACCAAAGCGTGTGGGTTCGAATCCCACTCTTGGCATGGACGTTTGTAGCCATTCGGAAACGGCTTTAAGCAGTAGGTCCCGGTCTAGTTAGCCCTCGTGAGCAAAAATTGAGCGTAGCGCTCCAAACCAAACCAAACCGTTCGTGTTGTCCCTTTCAATGCTGGTCTGCCTATATGGTGCTCCCATAATAAAATGGTCAGCAAAACTGCGGTGAATAACAAGAGGCGAATGTCTATCCGACAAAGTGCATCCGCATTAGAAAAAAATCTTGGGTTCTCTTGGACTACCAGTGAGGAACTATTGGTTTAAGCCAGGGGTGGGTAAATAGCGGCCCGCCAGAAAAACTGTCAATATTTTATTTTATTTATATTTATTTATTTTATGATGCAATTTATACCTTTTATGAAATGCTGAATTAACTAATAAATGCAAAAATTTTAAAAGGTGTGGCCCTCCGCTTACACAAAGTGGCCCCCATTGTGGCGTAGCCAGAGGGGGGCAAGGGGGTCTATCATGCCCCGGGCACCACTCGCAGAGGGTCGCCAAATGGTCCTTTTCACTAATTCTGCATATAATATCACTATATGTTTTTCGGGGGGGGGGGGCGGCGCCAAAAAGGTATCGTGTCCCGGGCGCCAGTTATGCTCGCTACGTCACTGGGCCCCCGGGCCAAAACAATTACCCTCCCCTGGTTTAAACAATTTCAAAAGTTTGCAAACGAGATTCCTTTCCAGTAGTAAGTCTGACCAAAGTTTGCGGATCATAGTTCTAAGATATTCGGCCAGCAAGACACGGTGAAGCATGGGGTAATTTTTACATGGGGTTACATGCACTTCATTTGTCTCGTCGGTCAATGGATATTTGATTAATGTTCTACTCATATACATGATGCGACAGTCGACCGAAAAAGTGACAAACGGGAGTAGAATTTTTTTTCCTTTTTTACGTTCGGAGCACTTTGTTTTTTAAGAATATACAATACTGGTTAAATACCTGTATTTTTTGTTCAAATGTAATATCAAATCCTGAAAATAAATATAATTTTGGTAAAAATTTCATAACATTTTAGAATTTTCGGAATTTTTTATCAATTTTTAGTACAAATTAGTGCTTACGCCAGAGACCCTAAACTCAATTAAACTAAATATATTTTAATTTCCTTTGTACTATATACTACTGTGATACTTACCCGTGTTCTGAAGTTAAATTTTCACAATACTTCCAAAAATCTTTGAAATATATAGCAAAAAAGTGAAAAAAATCTTTTTATAAGTGCAGGTACCTGTAAAATGATTAAATTAACACATATAACTTAGCTTTTAGGTCAAAACATAGTTAGTAGTATGTAAAACACAATTGCAAAATTTCATTAAAATATATTAAAAACTTTTTAAATTATTAGCTCTCTCGTTTACAAAAGTGACTGAAAAATGAGTTCTAAAAAAATAAATTTAGGCCAGGGGCCCACTGGCAACTTTTAATTTGGGCAGCTTAGTGACTTGAAAGTTGCCGGACAACAAGCGAAGATACCTTCAACAAGCGCCCACTGAGAACTAAATAGTTGCTTTGCACTCAGTTTGAAAATGGATTTCATGGAAGCTACATGTGTTCAGGCCCTGATTTTCCATTAGGCCCAGTAGGCCCGGGCCTAGGGGCCCTCCCAAATGTTGGGGGACCACCAAAATTTTTATTTTAAAAGAAAAAATTCCCAATTCAATTTTTTTATTTTACTTTTTTTAATAGCAATTTTTTTTATATATCCTTACAAATTTGATTGATAGGTTCGTTATATGTATAGTTCATCTTATGTATGTTATAGTGTATATAAGGGATTAATAAGGTTTTCTGGTTGCATTGTATTGGTGTTTTAATGATCAAGTTAATATGTTGTATTGCTATTTGTTATTTGATAATGTTCTAGGCTTCTATGCTTCAAATAGCCAATTCTTGGTAAAATGGTACTTTCACAATGGTTCATGATTATTTTTTTTGTGTGTCAATTTTGGAAAATTTACACCCACATCAGTGTTAGGGGGGGGGGCCCAATTCTGAGTTGTGCCTATAGTCAAGAATTTTCTAAATCGGGCCCTGCATGTGTTTGTGCCCTCGCTCTACGGCGGAAAAGTAAACAAAGCCACAGAAGATTTTGGGTCCATCCAATAATAAGTAGGAGATTATTTGACAGGAAGTTTTATAAATTATTTGAAGATTTAAGAGTACACCCAACAAAATTTTTCAACTACTTTCGGATGAGCGTTTACAGTTTCGAGAACCTGTTGTTATTAGTGGGGCCCAGTATTTCTTACCAAAATACAAGATTACGTTTGGCTATACCACCGCAGGAAAGATTAGCTGTGACTTTAAGGTAAGAAAAAAGATTTTCTTAAAAATTTGGAAGTTTATTGAAATAAAATACATATTACAAACATTTTTTTGTAAAAAATTTTTTCGACTGTGCTTCTAGCAATACAGAGGCTGTTCGCACATTTTTTAGACGATTTTGGTAAGCGGTAATAAAAAAACGTTTGCTGCAAAAGAAATAATTGCAATTGTACTATGTTTTTAAAAGTCAAAATTATCGTCTACGGCTTGAAAGTTTTGTTTTTATTCAAAATGGCGTTTTTAACAAAGCAGTGGTTCGAAGGCTACATTTATGCTCTTTCCGAAGAGAAATATGAATACTCCGTTATCCAAAAACGATATGAGAGTCATGGTTTTGGGATATCTAAAGCGTCGATAGGTAATATCGTCAACAAGAAAGGAAAAAAACGTCAAATTGGAGCCTCAAGTGGGACAAAAGTTCCAAACAAGTATCCAAGGAAAAAATGGACATCTTCGACTATTGCAAAGGTACGTTGTTTAATGTTAAAAGAAAATCCCCCTAGTCAAAGGACAGTTGCAAAATCATTAAAATGCTCGGTGTCCACTGTAAACAAAATGATAAACGTTGATTTAAATCTTAAGAAAGCGAAAAAACGCAATGTGCATCGTCTTCTTCCAAATCATATCGCTGAACGCAGGACACGCTGCAGAATTCTATATGAGAAATACTTATCCAAAGAAAAATGGAAAACAATTGTCACAATAGATGAATCATGGGTGTATTGATGAAAATGACTGCAACAAAAAAAGAGCCATTTATTATCATAAAAGGGGAGAAAAAAATTTAAGTACATGGTTCAAAGAATCGAAAGAAAGTTTTTCTAAGGGATTCATGATTGTTGCTGGTTTTTCTTATAATTGCAAGTTAAAAATAAAGAGAGTGGAAAAAAATGTCAAGATTAACTCCAAATACTATCAGGAACATATTTTATCGCCAATTTTTCTGAATGAAATACCATCGCTTTACCCACAGTGCCATCAATCTGTGAGACTCCATCAGGACAAAGCTAGCAGTCACACATCAAAATCCACTGTCAATTTCCTAAAAGAAATTGAACAAAAAACTGGTATCAAAGCCATACCCTTCACTGATATCCCTACTAAATCTCCCGATGTATCACCTATGGATTTTTGTGCTTTCGGACTTTTAAAATCTGCATTATCCAAACGTCGTCCCAAAACCCTTACAGGACTCTGGAAAGCTGTTCAGGAGGAATGGGATAGAATACCTCTTCTGACACTTCAAAAGGCATTATTATCCTGGAAATTGCGGTGTCGAAAGATAGTTCAGAATAAGGGATGTCAAATAGAACATTTAAAACACAAGAAATTTATGTAATTTAGTTTTGTGAATACAATATACATCGTCTAAAAAATGTGTGAACAGCCTCTGTAGTGGATTGCGATTACAAGTTCATTTATATAGAAGTTGGAGCATACGGTTCATCAAGTGATTCTAATATTTTTAAACAGTCAGAATTTTCAAGGTTGCTTGAAAGAAACCAATTAAAAATTCCAGAACAAAGTTGTCTCCCGAATGACGAAAATGGAACGGCAATGCCATTTACTCTAGTGGAGGATGAGGCATTTGCTCTTTCACAGTTTGTATTACAACCATATCCCAGCAGAAATCTCTTCGTAAAACAACGTATCTTTAATTACAGATTAACAAGAGTCCGCAGACTGGTAGAATGTACATTTTGGAATTTTAGCAAACAAATGGAGAATATTTCACAGGCCTCACGATACCAGTATTGAATTCAGTGAATCTGTTATTAAAGCATGCTGCATTCTACACAATTTTGTTAGAAAACATGATGGAATACGTTTTGAAGACACTCTCTTTGATTATTCATTGGAAAGAATCTCTACAGTTGGAGTAAGAAGCAACAATCAAGGTTTTGCGATAAGAGATTATTTTACATATTATTTCATTTCTCCTCAAAGTTCCTTGGCAGTATGACAAAATTTAATATAAAAGCTGTATATGATAAATGAAAAAAGTTAATATTAAAAAATTATCAACTTACTCTTTTAGTTCTTTTGTTTTTCCTCCAACTTATCCCAAGTTTCAATGAATTGTTGACACAATTCCTCCCATAAAGTCTTCTTTAAATTTTTCTCAGAATGTTTTTTGATTTTATGTTATATAAAGCTGGCCGTTTTTCAATTTCACTTATAAATAGTTCAGTGTCCAGCGACATGTTTACACCGAGCACTGAAGCAAACTGGTGATCTTCAACTTTGCCAACTCCTCGTGAATCGGACTAGCCAAACACGCCCTCGATGATTTGTCTCGATCAGATCCATAGGCGTAGCGTCGTTGGGGGCCACGTGCCCCCCAACTTAACTTGAAATAAATTAAAACGTTAATAGAAGTTCAGCTAAAATCGGAAAATTGTAGAAAACTTTTAAGAAAGTTGTTTTTTTTCCGCGTTTTCAAACTATGAAACTAAAGATTCCGATTATGTCTTTAGCCGTAACATAGTTTTTAACAATGATATGATCCATAACAAAAATTCGATGCCATTTTTTTCTCATTTTATTTATATTACATTTATTTTTCTCATTGTATAACTTTTGAATACTACTCAAACATCAATTCTATTGTTATTCAGTTTCAAAAATATCATATTTCATATTTTAAGGACCGTCTGGCAGTCAATGCGCGGAAGAGGACCCTAACTGAATTCAATTCGTGCAGCCCCCAAAAAAAGTTAGAAGCACGTTACGTCTATGATCAGATTTATTGCAAGCAACTAAATAATCACCAGTGGGCGCAGTCCTATCTAAACCAACATGATCTATTTTCCTCGGCAGTAGTTCCATCACCCAAAGAAGCGAACATGTTGGAATTTTTTAGTTGCCGCAACTGAAAAATCGCCAGTGGGCGCATTACCAAAGGAATCAATGTGTTTCATTTTTGTGATTAAAAAGTTGCTTTGAAATAATCGCCAGTGAGCGCCTAGCCTTAAAGATGTTACTTCCGGTCTTTTAATATCGCTTTCGGTTTATTAAATCGGCCATAAATTCTCATCCAATGATCGTAGGAAGAAAAGTAAAGCAGTTTTAGAATCCTGAAAGATTGGCCTTTGAAATTGAACAATGAAAAAAAAATCGAAATATTTCCCCAAAACAGCCATTTTAATGTAAGCAGACCTTAAGGATATTTTTAAACATTCTCAGTAATGGCTTGTATCACGAACACAGATCAAGCTTTTTGTTAACCTTGGGGCAAAAATTTTTCTGAATCAGTCTTGAATCAGAAATTAAGTACGGGTCATCCACATCATGATGTTTATAAATCAAAATTCAACGTATAGTACAACGTATAGTACAACGTATAGACAACGTATAGTACAACGCTTTCTGAAATTTACAAAAAGGTAATAGGATAACATTTTACTGATACTGTTCCAGTCTGATCATCTCCGAACTTTTCCTTCTTCGATTATTTACCTAAATTTTTTTTTTAATCATAAACTGTTCCCAATGTAAATCTACTGACAGCTGCTGTTGTGAATTGTAGAGCAAGATTTCTATAAATAGATCACTTCCTGTATAGCGCGCATGCGCATTGATTTTCACCAAATCGGATTCCCGCGTTAAGTAATTTTTGTGACACTTCGAAAAGCTGCTTCTTACTGTAAAGAGCTAAATTCTATATTCATTAAATGTTATTCTTAATATTAATTCTGTTGACTTTCGATTCTTCTGTCGTTTTGATTTAGAAACTTTTAACCACTGAACCACATGTTGACTACTTCCAGACACGGTTCTACATAGTATGAAATAAAACATTTTACTTGTAATATCAGACATCTGAAGGTGATAACATATTCACCCTTGTAAGCGGTGATTATCCTTGATTTTCTTATTCGACGGTTCACTATCAATGCAAGCTTTTAAAAGAGTTAAAAAAAATTGAACGTTCTTCTCACTTCTTTACCTTTTAGGAAGATTCTTGGAGGTGTTAATGTAATTTCTCATATCAGATAATTTTTGATGGCTTAAACCAAGTGCACTTAAAAATAGAACACTTAAAAATAGAATGACTTTCAACTGTCTGCTTCTATAGTATTAAAACCGATGGTTAACTTAAGAGTGCAGCAAAGAATACAGTTTAAATAAAAGTTAGGTAAAACTCATGTCAAATTAATTAATAATACTTTTACTAACTTTCACTGAAAAAATTAACCGTGGGTAAAAACAATTCATTACAGCACAAAAACTACGTTCCTAACATTGCGGCATACACACAAGGGCTCTCTGCCAATATTTTTTTAGACTACTTTTCATATCAGCAACACAAGCTGTGACGTTGACCCTGACGTAATCTCTGGTAGAAAATCTGCATATTGCTACTCTTCTTCATTGTGATAATTTGGTCGGAAGAACGGGTAAAAAATACCCCTCAAAAAAACAATGCAACATATGAACGTTACATGTTACAAATACAGTCATACCTCGGTACTTGTCACACGTGCTAAAACATGTATGAGAAAAAGATGGCAACCCCCACATCCTCTCTCTTCGGACGAAAAGAAAGACCAAAATAGGTTGAATTACAAAATTTTGTTCAAAAGTATCACCCTAATAAAGCTCGCCGAAGTTTAATGATAAAACAATGTCTCACTTTAGAACATTTTGAAGCATAGGCAGAAGCAAGTTTCTCTAAATAAGTTTATAGTGAATCTTCCTAAATCTGAGTCTACAACAGGGATCGGGAGTGTTAAGAGTCAGAAAAGAGAAACAATCCCTGAGCAAGCATCTAATGTTTTATTGGACGGATATTCCCCTTCCAAGCAATAACCTCTCGCCTCCTCTACTTCGCCACTTATCCCATTAGGCCATCAATTTCTTTCAGTACAGGTTGAGTGAAGATAAATTTTATTTTATTTTATCTAATTATTGTTAGGTCTGTCTATTTTAAAGATTTTATATTAAAAATCAATCCCATAAATTTATTAATCGCCCAGTATAATGTGACATTTCTGGTTTTCAAGAACGAGTTAATTCAGTTTACATTACTCCTAACGGGAAAAATTCGTTCGGTACTCGTCGTTCCTTTTGGAACCAATTAATGACGAGAACCAGGGTACAGTGGCGCACCCATGATTTAATATTGGGAGGGGGGGGGGCGAGTTGAAATGATAAAAATATTTATAAAGCAAATTCAATATTTATAATGCTATTTGATTTCTTTGGGGGGGCAGGGCCCCTTGGGTGCGCCACTGCCAGGGTACCACTGTATATATATTTCAAATGCGGCAGTTAATTGACTATCGAAGACATTCGCCCCATCAACACCGAGACATCGTGCTGACTACTTTATTATGGGAACACCATTTAGGTGAGGTAACATTGCTCCCTATCAGGTGACAACAGGCAACGTCCAAGCCTTACTCGGAATTTTAACCCGAGCCCCTGCGTGGGAGCTCACGACTCTCATCACAATACCACGTGGGCGTCATTGTCGAAATATAAAACGCTGAGGATATGTATCATATTCTGCTTTAATTCCCCCCCCCCCCAAAAAAAAAAAAAAAACCAGAGAGAAGCCTAAAATGTTAAGGCTGCTGTGTACTAACCCTATTGGATTAGTTCACCTCAATATTAACCTATGGAGAAAATGTGTGAACAATGTTAACCTATGGAAAAAATATGCAAGTGCGAAACGATCAATGCGAAATTCAACAGACTTTGTTCGTCAAATAATAGTTTCATCATGTTCCGTTTCCTTTTCGCTGAAAAAAAAATGAATTAAGTCTGATATCCAAAGAAAAATATACTTTTAAATTATTATTTGAAAAAACATTACCCTAAAGTTCTTTAAAATACCGGAAGGAAGCCTTGTTTCTCATAGTCACCAAATGAGCCACTCTGGTTTGGAGACGTGTAAACTCAAGGTTTTGCTTTTTTGAATTCTTAAAATACGTAGTTTAAAATCAATTTCTTACATATATTACAAATTACGAATACATTACCTTACAAATTATCTTACCAAAGAAAAAAAAAACAGAAAAGAAATATTTATCTTTTAATTCTCTCAAATTTCAAAAGTAGGTAACTTTCAGTTTTAAATTTTAACTTTAAATAATGCCAGAAATAAATAATTTAATATCTACTATAAAGTATATAAAACAGTTCCGTAATTGACTGACTCACTGACATACAACGCACAGACCAAACCGCTGGACCTAAAGGGCTGAAATTTTGCATGGCGATTCTTCTTATGGTGTAGGGGTGCACTAAGAAAGATTTTTTTAAATTAAATTTTTAGGGTGTTTTTGTAACCTTTTTTTAAGTTTGCATTTAAAATAATAATTTGAGGGTTATAAAATGAGGGTTTATATCACGAGAAAGATCATAAAAATTCCTTTAAAATGAAATCTTTTTCGAATCTTTACATCGATTTTCTGATTTTTGGTGAATTTTTAAAGATTAATTTGTAGAATTTAATTTATTAAATGCTGATCACGTGATTTCTTTTTCTGGTACTTTAAATAAATTTATCGTCACGTGCATAACAACTAAATAGACAAAAAAATATATATATTTTTCTCTTGCTAATGCGGCAGACGATTGGACATTATCCAAAAAAATATTAAAATACAGTAAAAGATATAATGTTCCTCAAACTGTACTATATTAACTGTACTATATTCTTTAATATTTCCTATTACATTTAATTTGAATATTTTCTTCTACATTATTTTGTCTATAAAAATATCTCTTACGATTTTTTTATAAATGTATTTTTGGGTTTTTTTTTTTTACATCAATTGTATAATTGTATACATTGATCATCGTATTTATTATATATATTTATATACATTTTTTTGGCATTAATTGCATACATTGACCGTTGTATTTAATTTGAATGTATTCCGTAGCGAAGTACGGGTTTTCAGCTAGTATACATATATAACGCGTAGGCATGTGGCACAAAAATCGACGATATTTCTACACTCCGAATGGCAACGGCTGCATTAGCGGACATTACTGGACAAAACCGCGTGTGTGTAGTGGCGACACTTGTTACAACCGCTGATCTTTTGACAAAATATGTTTAGACCTATACTTATATCAAATCCAGTGTTTAGTCTTGACAGTTGTATGTAGGTTTATCTAGAGTCCGTTCTTTTGATTCTGTCACTGTAGTATCTCCTACTTCTGAAATACGAGGGTTTGTGATGGCCCAGTGGTAATGCGCGCTGGTTTTCGGTGCTGAGGGTGCTCGGATCGAATCCTGGCGTCGCGCCACGAAAAATGCCTCCGTTCGTGTTGTCCCTTCATAGGGGGTAATGCTGTCTGCCTATATGGTGCCCCCCCCCCTAATAAAATGGGCAGTGAAATTGCGGCGTAGTATAGGCGAATGTTTGACGACAAGTGCCTCCGCATTGGGAAAAAAAAACTTCTGAAATACTCAACTGTGTACATCAAGAAGTTTTATGAATATGATAGCTGTAACCCACACTATATTTTAGTACTTGTTCAATTTTTACTCCATTTTAAAAGTGAAGATATTTTCCCAACAATTTATTATTTGATATGATTAAGTGTAGATATCTGAATTGTGAACAATTGTACATAACAGAGAGTAATGTAACACACACTATATTTTAGTACTTGCTGAATTTTTACTCCGTTTTTTAAGTGGAAAAACATTTTCCCCAACAATTTCTTATTTGATGTAATGATAAAGTATAGATATCTTAATTTTGAAAAATTGTACATAAGAGAGATGTAATTTTTAAAATCATTGGTGTTGGGTTTCTCAGTCTTATCTTTAACTCTGTTCTGAAGTAATAGAAATTCACTTTTTTTAATCCCGATGTTTTAGAATCAGCCTGATAATAAATTTAGAAATTATAAATTTTTTGGCTGAGCTCCCACTACCCCTTAACAACATATATTTATGATTACAGGTAATGGTAACATTCCTTACCATATGTTACTTTCAGTTGAGTTGTTTTGCAAAAGAAAATATAAAAGTATAAGCGACCATGCTGGTCGCGCAGCGACTAGTTGAATATTAATACGCGTGTTGCTTTGTGCATTTATATGAGACAAAAAAAAAAGGCCGAGGAGATAATTTATAAATTATTCAGAGACGAGGTTAACAATTTTGTAAATATATATATAGAAAACCCTTCTCTAAAATGAAATCAGAATTGATTAAATAATACTTTCTTATTGTTTAATATTTTTAAAATTTAGATAAAGCTTCTTTAAATAGCTAATTTAGATAATGCATTTATATAGTATGGGCGACGGCATTATTACTAGTATTAGTTCAGAGCTAACAGAAATTGTAGTAATAAATTTATAAGGCAATGTAACGCCTAATAAACACCCAATGCTTTTTACACAGTAAATCTAATACCGAAATAAATGGTACATACGTATAAGCTAATATGAAAACATCACTGGATAGGTAATGTCATCTTTCCGATTCTTAATCAGATATTTCTGATAAGACATGCTTTATTCAGCTATTTGTGTACGAGCAAAGTGCATGAATTTCAGAATTAAAGTTTCAGGTAGTCTCTTTTAACGAAACTACCGCGGGTTATTAACGTAGGATTACTTATCGTTGCTATTTTGTATGTATATATGTATGTATGTGTTATGTATATATGTATCTATATATATGCACGTATGTATATATATAAATATATATATATGTGTGTGTGTGTGTCAGCCAAAATTTTCACGCATTTTGGTACTTTTCTGTTTAACTGTTTACTGCTTGCCCAAGCGATACAAACTGGGTTTGGCGCTGCCAAAATTATAACTCGCGGCGCAGGACATCTGAAATTTTGCTTTCCGGAGGACCGTTATGGAGGAACATAATCCTACGTAAAAACGGTAAGCAAATTTATGTATCGTCTATGACAGACATTTTTGGAATGTCTCCATTTACTTGCAAATATTCGCCAGGAAATCTTGCGCAGCTGTAACTACGAAATGGTTTGCTTGTTATGAAAACAGATTGCAATATCTAGTTTAAATAAAAGTGTATCTTATAAGTTCATTAATTATTCTGTCAATATTTTAACATCTGCTAGCAAAGCAATGACACGAGGTGCCAAGTTATACAATCGAAACAATAAATCAATGTAGATTAGTCTATTTATATAAAAAAAAGTGTGATACAGTGAACTAAGTCGGGAGTTAAAATACAGACCTTTCCAGCTGCTGACTCCGTTTTTCAAAACGATACGAAATAAATAAATAAATAAATATATATATATATATATATATATATATATATATATATATATACATATATTTCTTGTGTCCGATAAATTGCAACTGCAATTATTGCAGACTGTTGAGTTAGCACCAATGGTGCATACACTGTGGATCGCGAAAATATTTTAAGGGGTCGCGGAGAGTTTGAAGTAATTTAATATTATGAATTTATTTAATTAAAAATATGCTTTAAATTCTCTGTAATTACACATTTTAATTTAAACTTCTATAAATAAAAAAAAATATGTGTGACGTCATATTGTTAAATAAAAAGTGAAACAGTCTTACAATAAAAACTCCATCAACAAAAATTAATTAATTTATCCATTTTACTAAAATGAAAAGTTTTCCGTTGAATTTGTTTTTCTAAATGCATAACCCTTTCAAACCCAATAATCGAACCCGAATCTCAACCTTACCACACATCAAATTACAAAATCGAAGTAGTACAAACTACAAACATCACTATGCACTCGAGCACATCCACATGTCGTAACTTCTAATCAAACAGCGAATTGACATTGTTATAATACAGATTTTCACACCGCCGCCGACAGTCTGCCATGTCAAGCTGGCTTTTGCGAAGACGTTGGATTTCGTGCATCCGGTATCTCTGGCACAAATGTTATAACAGTCCTGCTTTACCATTTTTTTTAATAAAAAGATAAAAGATTCAGATTTATATACAAAGAAATTACGTTTATAATTGGACAACGCTCACAGCATATTGCTTGAATTTCTCGTCATGTTTAGTCGTTTGTGTAGAGATTTGCTTGTCGTTTAGGGATTTTATAATTTACATTTTAATCATTGTTTAGATAAAAAAAATACCCATTACAATGGATAAATGGGTAATCAGAAAATGTCGGCGGGGAAACTAACGAAAATAATATCCATAATTGAGAAACTGCAACAGCCACTAGAGTGAGAAAAATATCGTCTGAGACTTCGAACACTAACATTTCAAGCGTAGTTCAACCACAAAAAAATCTAGTGACAAGCCTTCATGTTCTAATGTCAACGGAACGAAAAAATGTAGAAATTATCAAGAGGAATACAGTGATTTCCGCTTATAAGAATCACGTTTGTTATTACTGTCTTTGATTCTTATAAGCGGTTGATTCTTATAGCCGAAATTTAGGTTTTTGGACAGGCGCACACACACCTATATATACATATATTAGATAATTTACCATAAAATACTCTTTAATTTACGTTAATTATTTTTTATTAAAATTATTTTTTATAATTTTAAAAATACAACTAATTTCTAGACCTATAAGTAGATACACATAATTATAGTAAGAGAAATTAAAAAAAATTCAATATTTGTTACAACATACCTGCTTAACAGTTTTAGCATTTCAACTACAGGAAGGGAGCAAGAAAAAGTTTTCTATAGTAGTTTGACATAATGAAGTTTTCAGGAGGCTGTTTATACCTCTTTCAATACTAATAGTCTCAGACGAAAATTCCCCTTCTAGCTTACGTTTCACGATTTGATAAGAGCTGAATCTACTAATGTCACGTTTGCCTAAGTGATAGTGGACACTTCGCCGAATACTAATGTGTTTCAGGGTTCAGGAAGCCGCAACCAGGATGTGGGAGGTGGGAAAAAAAAGAGTCCCTATTTTGTTTGTCAGTGGAGAAAAGTGAAAACCAACCCGGAAGGGTAAAGATGCCCCCGGGTCAAGCTAATAGGACAGTGTTGTGCTAAAGCGTTTAAGGGGAAACTATTATGTTATGTCTAACAAAGAAAGGGATGAATTTTACGACTATATTCCATCCCATCTTATCAATCTTTCTTTCAAAAAAGAAAAAAAGAACTTCGTCTCCTTTGAGGGTTTAAGTGGCATTTTTGGAAACATGAAAGAAAAGCGAAGAGTGTAAGCTGATTCTTAAAACCGGTGGATTGATTCTTAAGCGAAAATTTTAACATGGAAATAATACATTTGTTTTTGTTTTCGCGATATTGATACTTATAAACGGTTGATTCTTATAACCATTGATCACTATAAGCGGTGGTTACTGTATATCAAATATGGATTTACTTACACCATTATCAATCATGAACAACGTCCATTGTGCGTTATATGTTTCGAAAAACTAGCCAACGAAACTATGAAGCCTGTTAAATTGAAAAAGCATTTAGAACCGAAGCATCCAGAGCTAATTGATAAAAATGAAACTATTTTAAAATACAAAGTCATATGCAAAGTCAACAAACTTTCATGGGAAAATATATATGTATATATATATATATATATATATATATATATATATATATATATTTCAGGTAGTCTCTTCTAACGAAACTACCGCGGATGCATTTTATTTTGGTACTTTTATGTTTAACTGTTTACTGCTACTGAGTTTGGTGCGCTGCCAAAATTATAACTCGCGACGCCGGATAATTTTTTTTTTTTTCTCTCTGAAGGACCGTTATTGAGGAACGTAATCCTACGTTAAAATTCTACAGTTCCACAAAAATCTTTAAAGGCATCATTGGAAGTTTCATACTTTATAGGAAAAAATATGAAGTCCCACAATATTGATGAATACCTTGTTCTCCCTGCTGCAATAAAAATCATTTCAATTATGCAAGGAGAAAAATGCAGGCAATGAATTAAAAAGTATGTCGTTATCGAGATACACAGTTTCGCGGCGTATTACAGCTATCGCAATATAAAATCAAATTTATTGCGATATAAAATCATATAAAATCAAATTTATTGAACCGTTTGAAAGTTTTTTGGCTTTAAAATTAGATGAATCTCGAGATATTTTAAACTTTGCTCAACTAATTGTATAAGTAAGATATTGCTACGAGGGAGATATTTTTGAAGACTTAATAGGTTGCAAAATTCTGGTGGAAATTTTCTGGAGGAACAACTGATGAGAATTTTTTTGATGTTCCTAATAACTTTTTGAACCGAAATAAACTATTATAGCCAAATTGTGTTGCAATTTGCACTGATTGTGCAGCTGTATTAACAGGAGAAAAAAAGGTTAAAAGGCAAAATAAAGGAAATTGCAACAAACATAGTTTTCAATCATTGTATGATACACAGAGAAGCATTAGTGGAAAAAGAAATGCAGGAAAATTTATATCAAGTTTTAAATGATGCACTGTGATCAACTTTATAAAATGTAGAGGCTTAAGTAGTAGAGTCTTTACTATACAGTGGTACCTCGGTTTACGAACGACAAGGTTTACGAACGATTCGGTTTACGAACAAGCGCCGGAGATATGCTGCCATCCAGGGGAATCTACGATGCAAGCATTCTACACTTGCTTCGGTTCGCGAACAGTCCACAAGTCAAGCTCAATTGGGCTTTCTCTAGCACAGCTTAAACGTCGTTTTGTAAACATTTTTGTTTAAATCAGCCCTTTATATGGCTCCCCCAAAAATGGCAAGAGCAAGTGATATTGTTAGCAGGAAACCTAACCTAACTATCGAGTAAAAGAAGGAGATAATAATGGTGTGCGTACACGAGAAGGGTGTTTATAATCTCGCCACGCAGTTTGGGTAGGAGAAGTCTACCATTTCTACTATCCTCAAAAACAAAGAGGCAATATAGGCAGCTAACTGATGTGGATATAGGAGTGGCTGTTTTAACGAAGCATAGGCCTCAAGTTATTGAAAAGGTAGAAAAATTATTGCTAGTAGGGATACGTGAAAAAGAGCTTGCTGGTGATAGCATTATTGAGGATTTAATATGCGAAAAGGCTAAGAAGTTGCACAGTGATTTGGTTTTTCTAAAACACCGAGTACAAATGGGATTGAATATGCAATTTTAAAGCCAGTAGAGGCTGGTTTCAGAATTTCCGCAGCAAGTATTACTGAAGATGACTTCACTTCCAAGTTATACCATCTGTAGTCCTCCCTCCCTTTTCAACAATCAACCATCTGTACCAGCATTTATCCACTACAAAGCTAGAATACTGTACTGAACAATTATCATGTGTTATACAATTATCATGTGTTATTCTTCATAATAAAGTCTCTTTTCTTTTTTTTTTTCACCTTTATACGTAAAACGATAAAAACAAGGAAAAAATATCTATGTTCTTGGAGGTGGACGCATTAATGTATCATCCATTATTTTATGAGTAAAAGTGTTTCGGTTTACTAACATTTCGGTTTGCTATCCAAATCTCGGAACGAATTAAGTTCGTAAACCGAGGTATCACTGTACTTTGTTATGAAATGGGTTTGGCTTATACAGGGGTAAGATAGTCTTGTGCTAGAGTATTGCGACGCCTTTTTGACCTTAAAAATGAAGTTTTGTTGTTTTTATTTGATAAAAACCCAAATCTTTCCCAATTGTTTGTAAACGAAAAAAAGCTAAGAAAACTTAGTTATCTCGTTGATATATTTGAAAAACTTAATGATTTGAATTTAATCTTGCAAGGGCGGGAAACAAACATATTAATACTTAATGATAAAAAAGTAGCTTTGAAAAAGATGCTCATTTTATGAAAAGGGGAAATTGAAGTTAATAATATTGAAATGTTCTCATGTTTTTCTGAGTTTATTAATACTATAACATAGAATTTCAACAAACCAACATTATTATTATTATTATTATTATTAACCATCTCACAAAGCTAATTGCCAACTTTTCTAAACGATTTAAAGTTTTACCGAAAAAAGAATTGGTTTGGATTCCAGGGCCGCCCAGAGGGGGGGGGGGCAACTGGGGCACTTTGCCCCAGGCCCCCAACTGCCGGAGGGGCCCCAAAAAATTTTTTTAAAAATTATTTATTAGATTTCCTCCGAAAGAAAATTCTGAAACTTGTACCCTACTTCAAAATTCAAAATAATCTCCTGAAAAAAGGCCCCCCCCCAAAAAAAAAATTAAAAAATATTCGATTAATCAGATTTCTTGGGGTCCCCAACAGAAGTTTGCCCCAGGCCCCGTAAAGTCTCTGGGCGGCCCTGTTGGATTCGAGATCCGTTTTCTTATTTCGCAATTTCTATAAATTCAGAGATTACTGTACTATTCAGGAAAAAGGACAACTCATCGACATATCAACCGATGAAACATTATTCTATCGTTTCAATACGTCATCATGTGCTAAGTTTTGGATGTCTCTTCGAGACGAATATCCACAATTATCCAGAGCCTGACTAAGGCAGGGGCATACGGGGCAGTTGCCCCGGGCCCCCGCATTAGAGGAGGGCCCCCAAATGAAATAGAAAGTTTATTTTACGTTTCCTTCTTTAAAGAACTTTTTTTAGATGTGCTATATCCCTTTTAACGATGGACATAGAATTGTCAGAAAATCAATAAAATGGACATAACGATATTTCGTTTGACCATTGGAGGGGGGGGGGACTTTATAGCTATTTTAGGTTCTAGTCAATTTTTTTGTTATATATCTATAATGAGGTGAAAAATTTAAATACCTCCATAAAGTTCGGTTCTTCATTAATGAAGTAGTGAAGCAGAGGGGGGCCCCCAAAGAAGCTTTTGCCCCGGGCCCCAATTAGGCTAAGTCGGGCCCTGCAATTATCGGAAAAGGTCCTATCAGTTTTGTCTTTACAACGGAGTTCCTAGGTCGTGAAAACTTTATCTATGTATTAATAAATACTTTTTTAAAATATTTTTGATGAATTGCTTAAAGATGGCTTAAAGATGGCTAAAAGTATTAAAATAATGCATTGTCATCGTGTTCTGAGCTATTCTAAAAGTTTCAAATGTCTAGCAAGTTGGGAACTTAGTTAAAAATCGATTGCAAGATTTGTACAGGACAACACACACACACACAAACAAACAAACAAGAAAGCGAGTTAATAAAAACATGGTAAAACTTAAATTAATATAACAACATAATTGGTAGTATATAAAAACTTATGCTTTTTTTATCCAGCCCGGTGGCGTAGTGGTTAAAAGCGTCAAACTGCCATCCCACAGGTCCAGGGTTCGACCCTGCGACTGGGCAAGGTCGACTCAGCCTTTCATCCCTTGAGTGGGTCGATAAAATGAGGACCAAGCATACTTGGGAACTCTGAGGATCCCATGTCAGGTTGACCACCTGACTGAGACATATCCTGTATGGCACCCCAAGTTCAAGAAAGCGGAGATGGGTACCGCCGGCCCTGGTCCACATCGGACTGTTGCGCCATGAGTTTAGTTTTAGTTAATCTTTTTATTCAGCTGAAAATTTAGTCTCAATCAATTTTAATGTTTATTTTGTAGGGTAGGTGGGGGCAAAGGTTCGCATGGGGCAAAGGTTCGCACATACATTTTAAAATGACCGGGAAGAGATTTAGGAAGAATAGGGTAGGCAATGCATTCCTCTACTTCCAGTCAGTTGCCTCGTAAAAAATGTTGGAGTTAAGACCCCCTTTTGCAGAGAAAATGAGGTAAGTTTATTTTCGTCTCTTTTAATGTAATTTTTTGCAACTTTTGAGTAATTTTGAGCATCACTCAAACTCACGAACTGCTTTGGGCTTATTTCCGCATGTTAGGGTGGTAAATAACCTTTCAAATCCTACCTTAAGTTTTGGGTTAACTCAAATACAGTGGCGTCCATTCTGCAGAAACAAAACCAGCACGAAATGGGGTAAAGGTTTGCAGGAGTCATGGGGTAAAGGTTCGCAGTGCAAACCTTTGCCCCATCTGCAAACCTTTGCCGCTCTAACTATTAACATTTGTTTCATGTTCTCTTTTCATTAGGAATCCTTATTAACAACGTCTTTTATTATTAATGGGAATTCACATTTTTGTAATTTGAAAAAAATTATGGTTTTTGATAAAAACTGCCTGTTTTTAATCAGAAAATTTTTTGTAAAATGCTTGAAAATCCATAAATTAAAAATAAAATAAATTAGTACAACACAAAAATAAAATAGCTCTGAACAAAGACCTATTTTACAAGATAAAAGAATTAAATGTTGTTACAAGACATTATAAGCTTCGAAGGTCTGGTTAGGGAAAAAACTCTAAATGAGTAATTTCCAGATTTGCAAGTCTTTGAAATGCTCCTTGCGTCACAATTTTTGACGAAATTTTATAAACTTTATTACAGGGTGGCTAATAAATACTGTGACAAATATCGAATCATTTAATTACACACAGATGAAATAGAAAATGGAAAATACATCAATATTATGAACATTATACATGAAAGTTTACCATGAAATAATTTTACTCGAATCGACCGCCATCTTTATTGATTACTAAAGATAATCTCTTACGCCACTGGCCTATTGCGGCACGAATCATTTTATGAGGTAATTTGTCCCATTCACTCCGTATGGAAGCTTTGAGGGAGTCCAAACTTCTGTGCTGCTTAGCATTTACTTTAGACTCTAAAATCCCCCAAATGCAATAGTCTAAAGGATTTAGATCTGGTGAAGAAGGTGGCCAATCTTCTTGCTTGATAAACTTCGGGCAATTGGCATGGAGCCATTCCTGTGTTGTTTTGGATCGGTGGGACGGTGCAGAATCTTGCTGAAATATCCAATTCTTTTTGGGATACAATCTGTTAGCATGTGGTAATAAACGTGTAGCCAATACTTCCTGTTTGTAATATTCAGCATTGATTTTTACCCCTTTATCGATGAATTTCAGAGGCAGTTTTCCATTGTGTGACACTGCAGCCCAAACCATAACAGAATTCTTGTTCTGAAAGCGTTTAACAGTTCGAAGATTTTCAGGTATATCCTCGAAGGTTGCTGAATATACAATATCATTTTTAGCATTATAACTTTGTTCTGTACAAAACAGCTTCTCATCAGAGAAAATTATTTTTTCAACACTTTTGCTACCGTGCCGGTTCAGCAATTTCTTACAACTTTGTAACCTTTTTACTATTTGTGCAGTAGTCAAACCTTGAACTTTTCTTTTGCGATAAGGGCGAAAACCCAGGTCTTCATTTATGATAAGTTGCATAGTTCTACGACTGATGTTCTCTTCTGCAGCCATTTTATTTGCAGAACGTTGTGGATTTCTTCGTATCTTTTCACGAATTCTTTTGATACGTTCTTTTGTACGAACAGTGCGTGGACGACTGGACCTTGGCCGATCTTTACAGCTATTGGTATCCAGTAATCGATTTATAGTCCTATATATAAACGTCCTATTAAAACCAAGGCATTTTAATTGCTTAAATATTTTACCTGCAGAAAATCCGCGATCAAAAAGCTGTTTAACCATTAACCTTTTGGCTTCCATCTTTAAAAATATTCTACATGTTTTACTTTAAACAAAAATCGTCTGCGTTTACAAAAAGTTGCCAATCACACAAATAGATAGAAAAATTGTTTTTCCAAACGATTAAAATTAACTCTTATTTTTTTGAGTGTTACAGTATTTATTAGCCACCCTGTACAAAGACTCCTCTTATACATTAAAATAAAGTTATGTATCCATTTCAGGTTTCGACATCATTCAGATTATCAAAGTTTAACTTAAGCGTGGAAAAGTACAAAAATTTCACGAGAATTCAGAGTACAAGCATAAAAATATTTCCTAAAAATTAATTATTCAACGAAAGCACAAATCAAAATATAATCCTGATCAAAATGTATAAGCAATCTAAATGCAAAATTAAGGATAAGGTTAAAAATTGGATCGCAAGGTGCATTTTAAAAAACATAAAAATTTCAATTCTTTAAATATAAAAAATAAAATTTTAAATATTTATAAAATTTTATAAGGTGTTTGAAATAGTTTTACTTTAATGAATATTTATGCCCAATTTCATATCTCTGAGGTAAAAATTTCAAAAATTGCTTTGTAATGTCCCCCATCCCCTTAATTTGCTTAATTTTTACGGGTTTTAAAAGAATGAGTAAAACCCAAGATATGATATAACGATAGTGTTAATAGTTGATATTTTAATTGGAAGTTCTTTAGTTTAAGAAAAAAATTATTGAGATTAACTCCTTTTCATTTTGTGAATTTCTTTGTTAGATTCAACTTTCTGTGTTAATAGTTGATATTTCATTTTGAAGTTATTTAGTTTAAGAAAAAATTTATTGAGATTAACCTGTTCAATTTGTGATTTTCCATATATGTAACACCTTTAAAAAGATTACAAAATGTGAAATAAAATTATTTAGACAACTCCTTTTGTGATTTTCGATGCCTATCCAGTAAGAAACCAACGAGTGGGGTAAAGGTTCGCAAACAGGTGTTTTGGTAAAATTAAAAATTCGGTGACTAAATATTTCGGGAAAAAATTCATTATTTTATAGAAGGTAGAGGGGATACCCAACTACAATACAAGTGACTTTTTGGGGCGATAGGATCTAACGGAGACCCGTAAGAAACCCAAAACTCAAAACTGCAAACCTTTGCCCCCACCTACCCTATATTTAAAATTATTTAGGAATTATCGTGATATGTCTGACTTCATTTGAGTGATTTTTCTACGAGATATTTTTTATATCAATTTTTATATATTTTTGGATTTTTTTATTTGAGGCCCCGACAGATTGCGAGGCCCTAAGCTGTAGCTTTTTTAGCTTATACGTAAATCCGGCCCTGGGTGCGGGGCACGCGCGAGGAAAGTCAGAGGGTGGGGGGGGGGGGGGCGGCAAGTCAGCCACCCGGTTAAAAAATTTAAAACTAATTTATTAGTAAAATAATCAATATAAAAATATTATTATTATGCTAGGTAACTACTTAGAGTTAAAAATTCATTTTACAAGTATAACTGGAAATAAACAAAACCACATTGGTTTTAAAAACGCTGCTCCACGTCGCAGCCAGTTGGGAACTACATTGTTAATTTTTGTTTTAACACGTTTTAACCCTTTATCCCATCAAAATCGCGTTGCATCGCCGACATCGCGTCGGTGCGGGCGGTTTTTGTCAAGTTGCAGGAAAATACTCGTTTATGTCCTGGGCCTATAAATACACGGACCGGGATAATTTGCACTACATTAATTTTGAACGTGTCCATCTCAACAACTGAAAAACAAAGCTTTTTGTCTCTAATTTTTGGGCTCGATTTTGTGATTGCTGACCAATAAAAATATTTCACAGGTGAGTAAATTTGATAATTTTTTTCTTTTGCGCGGTTAGCGGTTAGAAATTGAAATAATACATTTATGGTTTGATATTTGTTTTGCAAAAGAAGCTAGGATTCGTTACTTAATTCTATTTTAAATGTTTTTTTTTTTTTTTTTTTTTTTTGGGGGGGGGGGGCTGCTAATGTTAAACATATACTACAGGAACAAATATAAACTTGGATTTTTGAACTGCAGCACCTTATTTTTTTAACAGGTGCGTGAAATATGGTAATTTTTTCAGAAATCGGGAAAATACGATTTTTTTTATTAAAGTAAACGTAGGGGGAATTGTATTTAAAATATGAACAAAATTTTAAAAAATCGATTTGGAACGTTTCTTTGCACAAGTCAATCTTTATCGAGAAACAGCTTAACATACATTGCGCCTATTTTATAAGTTCTTTACAAAAAAAGCCTCATTTTTTTACAGATGTCGATAATCGAAAAAAGCTTTCTGGAGCTCAATATAGAAAAAGAAAACTTGAAAATCCATACGATATGAGGGGGGGGGGGGCAAAATTATTCTCGCACACGAGCGGCAGCTACCCTAGGAACGGCCCTGAAAATACTTTCGAATTTACAATTTCGCTAGGGGGAAAACCTCTTTTCTAATACACCACCGAAGAAGTTCGATCACGATGATGTTTTTTCTGAAATTTTCAACAGACCAGTGGGAAGTCCAGTGATTTGTACACCTACAGCACGCTACCACTCAACTTAGGTCACTGCGCGTGGGAGGAGATAGAGCCACGTTTATTTTGGATAGAAACACAAAGAATTTGCGAGCCGTTCCCTTCTTTCATAATAACTCCTGCAGTTATATTTGTTTGTCTTCATTTCCTTTACTTGGCGCCGAATCATCGTTGACGCCAGGTTTACTAGCTCTAGTGAGTCATCGTGCTTCGTTATTAACCCTAAATACAAACAAAATCAAAAACAGACATTTGTGTCGAAGTTATGGGAATTTCGATTCTTTGCTGACGAACACGGTTCTAGAAGTGTATTTACGAAAAACGGTTACTAAATAATTAGGGGATTACAGCCACGTCGCCAGTTTTGACGTTATCTGGAATAGGGTAGGTGGGGGCAAAGGTTTGCAGTTTTGAGTTTTGGGTTTCTTACGGGTCTCCGTTAGATCCTATCGCCCCAAAAAGTCACTTGTATTGTAGTTGGGTATCCCCTCTACCTTCTATAAAATAATGAATTTTTTCCCGAAATATTTAGTCACCGAATTTTTAATTTTACCAAAACACCTGTTTGCGAACCTTTACCCCACTCGTTGGTTTCTTACTGGATAGGCATCAAAAATCACAAAAGGAGTTGTCTAAATAATTTTATTTCACATTTTGTAATCTTTTTAAAGGTGTTACATATATGGAAAATCACAAATTGAACAGGATAATCTCAATAAATTTTTTCTTAAACTAAATAACTTCAAAATGAAATATCAACTATTAACACAGAAAGTTGAATCTAACAAAGAAATTCACAAAATGAAAAGGGGTTAATCTCAATAATTTTTTTCTTAAACTAAAGAACTTCCAATTAAAATATCAACTATTAACACTATCGTTATATCATATCTTGGGCTTTACTCATTCTTTTAAAACCCGTAAAAATTAAGCAAATTAAGGGGATGGGGGACATTACAAAGCAATTTTTGAAATTTTTACCTCAGAGATATGAAATTGGGCATAAATATTCATTAAAGTAAAACTATTTCAAACACCTTATAAAATTTTATAAATATTTAAAATTTTATTTTTTATATTTAAAAAATTGAAATTTTTATGTTTTTTAAAATGCACCTTGCAATCCAATTTTTAACCTTATCCTTAATTTTGCATTTAGATTGCTTATACATTTTGATCAGGATTATATTTTGATTTGTGCTTTCGTTGAATAATTAATTTTTAGGAAATATTTTTATGCTTGTACTCTGAATTCTCGTGAAATTTTTGTACTTTTCCACGCTTAAGTTAAACTTTGATAATCTGAATGATGTCGAAACCTGAAATGGATACATAACTTTATTTTAATGTATAAGAGGAGTCTTTGTAATAAAGTTTATAAAATTTCGTCAAAAATTATGACGCAAGGAGCATTTTAAAGACTTGCAAATCTGGAAATTACTCATTTAGAGTTTTTTCCCTAACCAGACCTTCGAAGCTTATAATGTCTTGTAACAACATTTAATTCTTTTATCTTGTAAAATAGGTCTTTGTTCAGAGCTATTTTATTTTTGTGTTGTACTAATTTATTTTATTTTTAATTTATGGATTTTCAAGCATTTTACAAAAAATTTTCTGATTAAAAACAGGCAGTTTTTATCAAAAACCATAATTTTTTTCAAATTACAAAAATGTGAATTCCCATTAATAATAAAAGACGTTGTTAATAAGGATTCCTAATGAAAAGAGAACATGAAACAAATGTTAATAGTTAGAGCGGCAAAGGTTTGCAGATGGGGCAAAGGTTTGCACTGCGAACCTTTACCCCATGACTCCTGCAAACCTTTACCCCATTTCGTGCTGGTTTTGTTTCTGCAGAATGGACGCCACTGTATTTGAGTTAACCCAAAACTTAAGGTAGGATTTGAAAGGTTATTTACCACCCTAACATGCGGAAATAAGCCCAAAGCAGTTCGTGAGTTTGAGTGATGCTCAAAATTACTCAAAAGTTGCAAAAAATTACATTAAAAGAGACGAAAATAAACTTACCTCATTTTCTCTGCAAAAGGGGGTCTTAACTCCAACATTTTTTACGAGGCAACTGACTGGAAGTAGAGGAATGCATTGCCTACCCTATTCTTCCTAAAACTCTTCCCGGTCATTTTAAAATGTATGTGCGAACCTTTGCCCCCACCTACCCTACAAAATAAACATTAAAATTGATTGAGACTAAATTTTCAGCTGAATAAAAAGATTAACTAAAACTAAACTCATGGCGCAACAGTCCGATGTGGACCAGGGCCGGCGGTACCCATCTCCGCTTTCTTGAACTTGGGGTGCCATACAGGATATGTCTCAGTCAGGTGGTCAACCTGACATGGGATCCTCAGAGTTCCCAAGTATGCTTGGTCCTCATTTTATCGACCCACTCAAGGGATGAAAGGCTGAGTCGACCTTGCCCAGTCGCAGGGTCGAACCCTGGACCTGTGGGATGGCAGTTTGACGCTTTTAACCACTACGCCACCGGGCTGGATAAAAAAGCATAAATTTTTATATACTACCAATTATGTTGTTATATTAATTTAAGTTTTACCATGTTTCTATTAACTCGCTTTCTTGTTTGTTTGTGTGTGTGTGTGTTGTCCTGTACAAATCTTGCAATCGATTTTTAACTAAGTTCCCAACTAGCTAGACATTTGAAACTTTTAGAATAGCTCAGAACACGATGACAATGCATTATTTTAATACTTTTAGCCATCTTTAAGCCATCTTTAAGCAATTCATCAAAAATATTTTTAAAAAGTATTTATTAATACATAGAATTGTCAAGTTTATATGATTTAACAGAAAATTTAAAAACATGGTATGTAATAAGTTCTTTTTATCTTGTAATTATTACCTTTTATTTTAATATTTTAATTTAAAACTTTCTGCTCTATGAGCCTTATTTGTCGTTTTTAAAACCCTTTAATTATATAATTATTTCTGTGACTTTGTAAACACATCCTTTTTTATTTTTTAATAAAAATTGAAAGAAATATATTTTTATACATTAAAAAGGCGTACATATTTAAATATATTTTTGCGACACCAGCTGATGTAATTTAAAACAATAGGGGGCCTCTGGGGTTTGTATAGCTTAGGGCCTCAGCAAGTCTAAATTCGGCCCTGCGCGCACCCCTGGCACCTGCGGGTTGGAACGGCCCTGAGTATTTTACTCCATGTAAATTCTTTTAAATTCTCTTTAAACTGATAATTTGTAAACATAGATAATTGAAATGATAATACATTATTAAAAACCTCATGATAAGGATTTTTATGAGAGAGACAAATGTTTTCTCATGAGGGTACTCCAATCTAAAATTAGAACGATGTTTGACGGTAATCTGATGCCTGTAACATGTTTCACTGCAGATAATTGTACCTTTCGTTAATTCCTTGAGAATAAAAAATTTAATAAAGAAAATGAAAGGATTTGCTATTCATGAAGAGCCTGTAAATAGCTTCTTTCCTATTCTACGTGTGGTAAGCTTTTGGGAAATTAATTGACTCTGAAGGAAATCAAGGGTCTAACCATCACTTTTTTTTGCGTATACGGCAATTTCAATCTCAAAGAGGCAAAACTTGGCGAAATGAAAATTTTACGAGTAAAACATATTTCAATTTGATTTATAGACTTTAATTATGAAACGTACTTTTAAAGGCTGACTTGTATAATTTTTCTAAGAAATTAATCGTGCAGAAAACATATTCAAACTTTTTTTATTTGAAAAAAAAATAGCTGACATCTGGTAGAACTGCAAGAGCAGATACTAGTACACCGAAACTCGATATAATTTACTAAATTAAACTTTTGTTTGAGTTGAAAAAAAGTTTCCCGAAGATTTTTTTAATTACGTGATTATACAATCTGTTAGAAAATTTTTAAAATACATATCACCCAAATTTGTATTATGTACGTGGAAATTTCAACATTCTGATTATGATAAATATATTTATCTATCTATAGATAGATAGATAGATAGATAGATAGATAGATATTTAGGGGGGAGGGAGTCTTTTTCATGAGTTTTTAATACAAGGTGTTTCGATTACTTCCTTCGTTTGCATCGTCATTTGTTTTAAAATGAAACTGTCAATATCAGCTCCGTTTCTGTTTTGGACTTCCTAAAATTGAGAAAGAATAATGAGAACGCCACTGTATTCAATGTAACAATTGTTTATTAATAATACAAGGTTAAATTTCAGTACAGCAATTAATTTATTAATAATAAAAAATTAGAATAAAATTTAAATAAAAAATTACTCAATAGAATTACACCATTACAAAAAAAGTTACATTAATTATAATTTTATTTTTTACTCCAAAACAAAATTAATTTAAATTTTGTTTTGGTTTTTATCTCCAAAATAATACTTATGTTTTTTGCTTTTGATCTCCTAAATTTCTTGATTACACCATTATTTATATTTTAGCATCATTTAAAAGTATTCAAGCGTATACAATATAAATTATTGAAAGACTGGAAAACGATCTTGTTCGATGGCAGGGCTTAGATAACTATTTTTTAGTGCTTAAAAAAATTCATATTTAGATATATGAAAAAAAAATTCTGAAGTTCAATTTGAATCCTAAATGTAGCAGTAGCATTGGTGAAATTAAATCCTACTGCTCCATTTAAATATTACTCAAGTAATTTATTACGAGTTTATAGTTATGTTAGATTTGTTGAGTAATGGCCCTCTGTGATGCATATAACGCTTTGTGGGGAAAAAAAAATTGGACAGTAGGTATATTGAAATTTTAAATTTATGTATGAGAATATTTTGCAAAATTTGAAAGGAATAATAAAATGTGTGTGTATATATATATGTATATATATATATATATTTTTTTTGTAGTATTCAATATCATCAGATATTTTAAAATCTCATTTCTAGAAACTTTACGTTCGTATTTATTAGCTGATTTACTTACTCGCATTATAGTTCTGAAATAATATCATTGTTTCTTTGTTCAACTGCTTAATATAAATCAAAGTCATACCTTATTGAAATGAAAAATGAGGAAGAACATTGAACACGAGGGATACAGGAAATTATTGGGTGCGTACGATCAACTGAAAAGCGATCCATGATTGACTTGCAGGCCAATTCTTTACAATAATTTAATATTGAGTTTTAAATCGCGTAAAGGCCGATAGATGGTACTACTGTCAAACTTTAGTTGTAACAACTGTCAAGTTATCATGCTCTTTGAATAACACTGAATGAGTGAAAACATTACAACTCCATAATATATAAAAATAAAGTAAGACTTATAAAAAAATTCAAAAGAAATTAATTTTATATTTAAATATATTTTTAATTTTATATTTAAATATATTTTTAATTTAAACAGTATAACGAATAATTATCCATTTATAAATAAGCCTTTCACTATGATCGCTATATGAAACATAATACAAGTATGTAACTGTGAAACAATTGCCTGATTTTATAAAATTGATGCTACATGAAAGTTACACAAAAACAGTCCAAAGAACTGAAATGGCGAAGGAAGTTGTGAAAAGTTACAAAATTAGTCTATTCAGCTATTTAAAATAAAATCATGGTTGTACCTGTCAATTGTTTTAATGGCAAAAAATAATAATTCGCATAATGTCCAAGTTAAATTATTTATATTTCAAATTTATTTATCATTTATATATTTTAAAACAGTATACAATGATTCATAGAGTTAAGTAATATAATATATCTTCATTATTTTGTATCATTTTCTATTAGTTATTTCAACAACGCAAAAATTATTAATTTGCTTGACATTTAATTATTTAAATTTGATTCATTCATTATTTATATTTTAACAAAGCATGCCAAGCAAAATTAATAGTTAATAAAATTGGGTTTTTTAAAAAAATTATGTTAGTTGTTCCAACAGTTTAAAAATTATTAATTTGCTGAAGATCCAAGTTTAGTTATTAATATTTTTAATTTATCTATTATAATTAATAAATGTAAATATATTTATAATTAATAAAGTTTGCAATGATGGAAGGATTAATAAATAACATATAATACTCCTTGATTGTTTTGTACCATTTTATGATTTCGATTGTTTCAACAATAGAAAAATAACTAATTTGCTGGAAAATTAATTTTTTTAATTTCATTTCTTCTTATTTTTTAATAAACCTTATAGTGATTGTACAATTAATTGATAGTATATGACTTTCCTTGATTTATTTTTGTGGATGTATTAATGGGGTATTAAGATGATGTATCTGGATGGTTTTTTTTTTTTTACTCAATTCTAGTTGTAAATCAGAAAATGAATTTGGTATAGTACCTCCAAATAAGGAGGATAAGTAACGTAAAATGTGCTCCATTCTGGAATTCCTCTGTACTTGAAACTCGCTGTTTTTTCTGTCCTGATTGTCTTCATTAAGTCCGGTATGTAAGATTTATGTTTCGTATCATAAGAGTTTTCTGCTTCGAATGAACTTATATTTTGGGCACTTCGGAAACCAATATGGGAGGATCTTTCATGTACGTAATTATTTTATAGAGAATAATTATATAAGCGCACACTTAGTATGTTTGCTTTGGCAACAGGCCAATCCTCGTTCCTACTTATGAAAGATTTTATGAAACAGTCTTTAACCCTCATGGTGCATATACATTGGTGCAGAGTTCTCTGCCTGTGCCTTGGGGAATCCAGTGATTTATGTTCACTCTGTACTCTGTACTATGCGTGGATCGCCTCCTCTGGCGGTCCATCAAAGAAAGGGTGGGGGGGGGGGGTCAGCGGGTCAAATGGTGTCGAGCGGGGTCGGGGGAGACACCACATCAAAGGCGGGAATGGGTGTGGTTCTAAATACCCTGTCTAATGTTATCGTGACTAATGTGATGACAGGAGTCGGGGGTCTGGAGGCAGAGAACTCAGCACCAATCTATATGCGCTATCAAACGGTACATTGTGGTTTGAGACGAAATGGATGGTACGGTCGGGTCGGATCCAACTCGATCTCTCTTTTGATGAGGTTTTTGGTAGAATTAATTACACAATAAGAATTTTTGTTGTATAATAACATTATGATATTTTACATGAAATAAACTCTTTTTGTAGAAAAAATGACCAACGAATTATAATTTTGTTAAACAAAGAAAATCTCTTTGGCATTTACATGGAATGTTGTATATATTAAGTCTAATATGTAATTTAGTCTATCTACACTGCTGGCCACCCAAATTGCAACACCAAGAAAGACAAGAGATATTACAACAAAATTTATTTTGTAGATAACATGTTGACCAAGTATAAACTGATTAAATTTATAGACTTCCGTGAAGTGTGGTTCCTGCCAAAATCAGTAGCCAGAGTAGCCGCCATTGTTGGAGATCACCGCTGCCACACGCCTCGGCATTGATTCAAAGAGACTTTGGATGAGTTCTTGGGGTACAGCAGACCAAGCAGGTCCCACACGTTGCCAAAGTTGATCTGCTGTGGCAGCTGGGGATGGAATCTGGGTCAATCGTAGAGCAACCATGGACCACATGTTTTCTATCGGCGAAAGATCCGGAGAGCGAGGCGGCCAGGGAAGCAATTCAATCTGGCGATTGATGAAGAACCGTTGGACAATGCGTGCCACGTGTGGTCGCGCATTATCCTGTTGAAATATGGCTGTGGGCAAGCCCTGAAGGTAAGGAAGGACAACTGGCTCCAACACCTCGGAGATGTAGCGCTGACTGTTTAAAGTACCGGCAATGCGTACTAGAGGTGTGCGAGAGTGATATCCAATACCGCCCCATACCATAATACCCGGTGCAGGACCAGTGTGGCGGTGCATAACGCAGCTGTTCAGCATCCTCTCTTCACGGTGTCTCCAGACTCGAATGCGACCATCGTGGTGTTGCAGACAGAAGCGTGAATCGTCAGTAAAGACAATTTCATTCCATTCTGCCGTCCACATCTTTCTGTCATCGCACCATTGGCGGCGGAGACGTCTGTGGTTCTGCGTCAAGGGTAGACAAAACAATGGACGTCTTGCGGACAGACCACTCTGCTGTAAACGGCGTCGAATGGTACGCGCAGACACTGGATGATGCGTTACAGACTGCATGTGCTGTGCTATGGTTCGTGATGTGACTGAGCGATCCGTCACTGCCATGCGCACAATTTGCCTGTCATCACGTGAAGTGGTGAGCTGAGGTGGATGCGATCGAACACGCCGGTCAGTCGTACCCTCCTGCATCTAACGATCACATATCCGCATTACAGTTGTTTGGTTCCGTCCAACACGACTACCGATTTCCCTGAAAGATAATCCACAATCTCGGTAGGCCACTATCTTTCCTCTGTCGAACTCGGATACTTGATCAAAAGATGATCGCTGTTTTCGACGAGGCATAATTGATCGTTTTTTTTTTAAAACCACAAGAAAAACACAATTGCCGAACTTGAAGTCGTCGAAATCTCCAAGCCTTAAATAGCGCTTTGAAGTGGCGCCACAGGCGCGCGTGATGTGCGTCTGCGCTGAAATTCTAATAATTTACATATCTCACCTCCGCTAATGCATGTTGTAAATTTCATGTTATTTGCATGTTTCCTTCAGGGTGTTGCATTTACAGTGGCCAGCAGTGTAGTTTTAGAAGTTACTTTCTGAGCACAAAAATGTAAAAAATAATATATACGGACATTTTTGGCCTTCAAAATCGAAACAAATAAATAAATAAATATAAACTAGTGATCACGAATAATGTTTTTCAACAAAGACACTCGTATTTACTTATTCCTATATCTAGTAGGGTGGTCTAGTAGGTCAATCTGCTAGAGTTCCTTGTCAACTCGATCTCTTGGAATGAAAGGGGAGAGTACGGGAGGGGGCAAACACACCCTTAGGTCGGATCCGACCCCCACTGTACCGTTTGAGGATTAAAAGTGTAGGTATTAATTTTAGGTAGGAGTGTACTCCGATTATTCGGATTATTGGAGGGGAGGAGTAGCACGAATAATCGAAAAGCACGAATAATCCGATTTCTAATAAATAATTGTTGCATTTTCAAACTATAATACAGTGGACGCTCGTTAATTCGAACTCAAAGGTTCCCGGAAAAAAGTTCGAATTATCCGATGTTAAGAGAAAATATATAACTTTAAAAGTGTATCACTGAAGAAGAAAAATCTCCTAGTATGTATAACCCCAGAAAATATATTATACTATGTTATCTAAAATTAACATATTAAAAAGCAATACAGACTTGCCTTAATCATAAAATGAAACAGAAGATATACAGTAGAAAGTAAACTTTAACTAAAAATACGAATTACACTTTGGGGACAAACTGTAAAATGGATGTTTGGTTTTGTTTATGATGCCTACATTGTTCAGCCAACTTCTCGATTTGAAGTAAACATTTCAATTCATTTTCACAGGAAGGTTCCTTCTGAATTAATGCTTTCAGAGTTTTAATAGAGTCCATTTTAGCCGAATTAAAAATATCTTTCGGCAGTTAAGTAGAGAAAAGCCCTGTCAGTTTCCTTCCGAAATTAGTGCATACTTCTTCATTTACATCAGAGCTTTGGCCACATACAGTTTGATAAGAAATATTGTGCCTTGACTTAAATCGAGAAAGCCATCAACACTGCATTTAAAATCTTCAATACCCATTCGACTTGCCAATTCATCAGCCATCGTCAGCACTAGGGGTCCATTTATCGGAAAATTTCGAGATCTAACATCCTGGAACCATAGCAGTAGAGATTTTTCTAGATATTCTTGGGATGCATTTCTCATGCGTTTCCTTCCTCTAGCAAATTCTGATTTTTCCCATGAATCTAAAATTGACTCCTTGTTTTTCAAATAAGTTGACAAGATATTTTTTTAAAATTCCATAGTCAGCTGCTAACTTTGTTTTATATTCGCCATTCTCTACCCTCTTTAAAATTTCTACCTTTGTCTCCAAAATTAGGGTTTTGTACTTTCCACGCGTAGACATCCTGTATTTTTACACTTTCACATCACACACTGAGGAAGAAAAACTAGATCACATTACCTTGTCTGCACTGCAGGCATAACTGACGCAGCTCCCTAGAATCTGTAGTAAAGACTGGTTTATCTGAAATTCTAAGAAAATCGATACAAATAACGGAAAATCGCTTTGTTTGTTAAGCACTGATAATGACAATAGCCACTAACGTTTAGCGGAAATGCAATAGTCTAGGAATGCGGGCATGTGCCTCTTTACATAGAAAAAAATACAGGTGATTTTGGCACACAAAATAATAAATACAGCGTGTATTTTCCCCGTTAATTGAGGAAAAAGAAATTTTTTGGTCAAATTTTTAGTTCGAATTAACCGAATTGATAAAAATTTAGTTCGAATTAATGAGATAGTTTTAACATTAACTCCAATACAAGTTTTTTGGGGCCTTTGGATTAGTTCGAATTAACCGAGTTCGAATTAACGAGCGTCTACTGTACTACATTTGCTTCTCTATTTTGTTAATTTAATTTATGCATGTAAATAGTTATTTTTTTAAAACCGAATTTTTATATGTTCTTTGATGTCACTACGAATTTTTCTTATAGGTATGGTAGCACGGTGTTTATAATTCCATTGACTCGTATAATCTAGCAAAGTGTCGACAGACGGCAGTGCTTTGATCAAATCACCATGCTCATCTGCTCTCTCTTCATCTTCAACCTCTTCCTGAGGTTGAATCAGAGCAGAATTTATGATATCAGCGTGATATGTTCAAACCTTGGTTCACGCAAATCTCTTGTTAACCAATGAAGACGATTTTCTTTTAGAAATAAAAATTTTAATACATAGAAAACTGTTATTTTGAAAATTTTGGTTTTTTTTATATATTTTTTTTATATATTTGAAAGAAATTTGCATGCAATTTTTTAAAAATTATGTAGGTATTAATTTGGATAAAGATTTCAGATTTCTTTTTCTGCACGGATAATTCACAAACCGGATAATCCGCGTACGGATAATCGAGAGTACACTCTAATTCCTCACTGCATATCGTGAAGACTGAAGCGTTAAATTGTACTAAAACTTCGTCATTCCCCATACAGTGATACTGTGATGTGAAGGGCTTACATAATATAAGGTTCGGCTACACTGCCACGATATATGTTGGCTAGCAACGCAAGTTGTCTCAGCGGGCGTCTGGGTTCGAATCCCGGCCTAAGTCCTGTTTCTTCATACTAGGGTTGTCTGAAGTTGAAATATTATATACAGCAGTGGTTCTTAACCTTTTTAACAATCAACAACCCCTTGAATCTGAAAATAAGCTCTCGTAGCCCCTTGAAAAGAAAAAATTCTATTTCTTATTTAGGACAAGACATTCATTGCAAGATAATTTATTTATTGCATAAAAAAATAATACATTTACAAAACATACTATATTATTACATATAAAACAATATCTACATTTTTAATGGCTACGTTGTTGTTGTTCATAATAATTATCCTTTTAAAACTAAGCTCTTTTTTTTGAAAGAGCCACACGTAAGTCAATCAGATGCATTTAAACAATTTCTGGCATTTGTTTTGATGAGCAAAAGGGATGAAAAACTCATTTCACAAAGGTAAGTGGTGGCAAATGGAGACCATTTGCTACCACATGGTCTCTAATTGGCAAAAGCAGCATTAGAGACAATGGTAAATGTCTCTAATACTGCTTTTGCCAATTCTGGATAAAGTTCAAACAGCGTACACCAGAACTGTTCTAAGTCCAATTTTTCAAATTCAATTTCAATGCGTGCATTAGCTCGTATTGCGATCGCCTTTTAATAAAATGTTTTCGTCCATTGAATTTAGATCAAATGAAAATGGATTGAGTATTCATCTATTAATTTTGCTTATATTTCCCGTGAAAAAGTATCCATCAAATGATTCACTCAATTGGTAATTTTCAATAAAAATTTACTACCTTCTTTTGCACCCCCAGGGGTGCCCGCTTCCCTGGTTAAGGCTGCTATGTACAAACCCCGTTGGATTCGCTCCCCTCATTGTTAACCTATGGAGAAAATTTGTCCACGGATTGCCAACTTGGATTCAAAGATTTTTTTTAAAAATTGTACTCCGTCATAGAGAAAGAAATTTTACATTTGCGGACATTTTTCGTTTTTTAAAAAAATGCAATTAATATTTTAAAATTATTCGGGGGAAAATCTAGTATAGTGTGTTTTGTTGTGATGATAATTAATAGTTTAGAAATAATTAACGTTTATATTAATATCGGGTATTCAGATAATTAAATTAGTAAAATAAGTAAGTAAATTTTAGTAACGATTGTGCTTTGTTTTAATAAACTTATTAAGCCTCTGCTAAATATACCTGAGGGTTTAAACTTGTGATGATCAAACATTAATTGATTTGATTAATGTCATCGCATTTGGAGAAGTGTGCGCAAGTTTCTCTAAATGTTTTGACATTGAGAAGAATTAAGTTTGAATTAGATCATCACAGGTTATACCTTATTGTTAAAAATATGGATAAATTAATAATCCTTATTTATAAACCTTGTGAATGGCTGGTATAATTTTTTTTTGGCTGGCGGTTTTTAAGTTAAATGGTAAAAGTTTTAGAAATATTCTTTGTTTTCCTTCTTTCCTTAAAAATGACCCAGCGCCTAGCAACAAGTTTCATAGCCTCCCCCACTATCGGTAACCCGATACGTCCGCTACGCGCCCTTTTTCGAACGGGGAGAAATCGCAGAAGAGGAGATGCAAGGCGCGCAAGGATACATCGCCGGGTGGATGACCAGGCCGCCATGAAATTAAAATAATCAACAAGAACGAGATGAGGGGTGGAAAAAATAAATTGTATAAAGAATTGCAGAGTGCAAGAGTGCCACCTGTAGCCTTCCCCCCCTCATTTCGGCCATTAGAATTCACGGAGCACCAAGGAACTACTTGGTATGGAGGATGGTTTCACCGGACTGATGGAAGTGGTGACAAGGTGCTGACGAGGGAGCGCGGAGTTTGAAAACATTAGAATATTGGGGGATCCTGAACGAAGAGCGAGGGCGAAAGACCGAGGGGTCGGGGCTGAGGCTCTGACCTCGGTACGACGCAAGGATTCGGGAGCTTGATATGAGGGCCACGGGTGAATTTGCTTTTTCCTTTCCTTTCCTAATCTCTCTATAAATACTATCCCTAATTTCTCTCCATTTTTTAAAGCTGCAGCAGAATCATTAAGATTAAATTTAAATGTAAAATTAAATTTATGATGAGCAATTGCATATAGAATGACTTAGTTTTTTTTATATTCGCCAGCCATTTCATTTTGAATTTTCATTGTATATATTTTATTGTGTTGCGAGGATATAGATGTTGGTTTTTACAGCAATTGTATTTTTGATAATTTATTATTGGTATCACGAAAATATGTTGATTAGAATTGATTACCAGATTGGTGGTAATAACGTGAATAAATTTGTTATGTTAAAGTATATCCTTGTCATGTTGGTCCTTGCCTTTTTAGTAAATTTTCTGATTTTCAGCTTTAGGTTTTATTTTTATTTCAGCAGATATGAAGCTTTTTCTTTTAGGTGAAATAATTTCAATTTTTAGGTGTACTCCAATGATAGAGAGGTAATTTTATTAGATTTAATTTCATTTTTCTTTTGGCTCATTAATCACCACAGTGATGCATTCAGTTCGAACCTAGGGTAAATTTTAATTATTATATGTTTATGGGTTATTGCTACACACAACGCAACTTTACCATCTATCTTAAAATGTACTAACCACTAACGGCCAAATGGCATATATTGTTGTACTTCAATTTAACTGAAGCCTACCTTAATTAGTTTGATTCATTCCTACCTTCAATGCTTTAATTAGTAATTAATACAATATTATTAGGTTTAAAATAACCCCATAAATACAATTTCGTTGCCACAGTTTTAAACGCTCATAAATTCCTTCGGTGGACGAAATTTATAAAATGACTCCTGTAGTGCAGGGGTGTCAAACTTGCGGCCCGGCCGATATATTTGAATGTATATAATATCCCTCCAATATATTGGCCAATATATTGGAGAAGAGATGTAAAGTGTCAGGACGTAAACATTAAAATTTCCTGTTCTTTTATATATGTTTATTATAACGTATTATTTAAAATACACCTACGTTTCTATTAATATTGATTTTTTTGCGGCCCACCTATAGTTAAACCTTGTTTGTTTGGCCCAAGTTAGCCTTTGAGTTTGACACCCCTGCTGTAGTGCATTGCAGAAAAGTTCAGGCTATCTGACAATACCAATTTTATTTGATTATCAGCATTTATGTAGCTGTAAATAGTTGACAAAAAAAATTTTTTTTTAAAATTTGCTGAGAATTTCGTCTCTTGGGTGGGGGGATGATTGATGACTTTGACGGGACCGCCCATCACAGCGAGGGATAGCGCTCCTGATTTGCCACCCGCGAGGGGGAAATTATCATCATAGCGCGTACAGATTGGTACAGCGTTCTCTGCATCTGCCAGTGATTTATGTCTCTCTGTACTCTCTACTATGCGCTGGATCGCCTCCTCTGGCGGTCCATCAAAGAAAGAGAGTGGGGTCAGCGGGTCAAATGGTGTCGAGCGGGGTCGGGGGACACACCACATCAAAAGAAATCTTGCGGCGGGAATGGGGTGGTTCTAAATACCGTGTCTAATGTTACCGTGACTAATGTGATGTGACAGGAGTCGGGGAGAGAACTCTGTCCAATGTGTATGCACCAGTAGAGAGTACAGAGAGACATAAATCACTGGCAGATGCAGAGAACGCTGTACCAATCTGTATGCGCTATCAGGGTTTCTGCAAACCCGAACTTTGGAAAACAGGAACACGGGACAAACAAACAAACAGAAAAGCTCTGGGATTAATTTGTGTAACTCTTGACTGAATATCAGAAATAACTCCCCTCGTGTTGGGCTCGATGTCATATCCCAGCCGTCTCAATTTCTTTCTTTCTTTTTTTTTTTAACAGATAACCAAAGTAAATTTTCTTTCAAGTTCATCCTTAATTATAAGGAAAATTAAGAACGGATAAATGGAGATCTGAAATGCAAACTTCAAATCATTAAACTGACAAAGTAAAACAAAGAAACAGAACATAGCATTTGAGCATGATTTTTAACATATGTTTGAGCACTATAAAAACACAATTTAATCGAATGTTACGCGCATACCTATTCCGAATGTAAACATTATAAAAAGAAGTCAAACTGCAAGTTTCTGTAGAATGGGTAAGGATTATGAAAGATTAAAAAAAAATGTGACACATATCACCGTATATACAAAACAATATTTCGAATCACAATTTAATTTTGCAAACTTAAAGTCATTAAACTGACAAAGTAAAACAAAGAAACAGAACATAGCTTTTGATACCACTGATATACAGAGATCTTTACCAAAAAAAAAAAAAAAAAAGAGAACAGAAAGAGGCCGGTGTATGGAAATATACGAATATATCTATTCACACTCTTCAACCATAATTTATATTTATTGTATAAATAAAGTGCATTTTTGGAAAAAAAGAACGTTTTTATTTAAGTATAATTTACCTTTTAAAATTAAATCGAACATTCATAAATAATAAACAAAACAATAACTTGAAATTCAAAATACTAAGAGCTAATGATAAAAATTTTACAATTAAAAAAATCACAATAAGGTTTCCTCAGTCCCAGGTCTCTCAGTCTGTTATTTTTTTTTTTGAGCTAATAAGTTCTGATAGCAATTTGTTATCACTTTTTATTTCATTATAAAATTACTTACATGTTATATATTTATATGTTACTGGTAATATTATTTTAATACTTTGTATGTTGGAGACGATTTCTGTTCTTTGACTATTTTTTCCGAATCGTCGATAATAATATTTCGGCATTTCCATTGTGTCTTGGTATTAAAAAATAATGCTGACAAATTTGGAAGTACATAAGAAAAAAGAAGATTAGAATAAAAGTAAATGGCGAAAAAAGATGATTGTAAAAAAGAGAGTGAACCAACCAAAAAAGAGGGGTTGTTCTCTTTAAAACCATTTCAGGGGCGCCGTGTGCACAGTGCAAACACATTTTCTCGATTATTTTAAACTTGCATTCAAGGTAGGAGGTAAATTGCTAGTGCTGCCATCTTTGATCAGTTTAGAGAAGTAAAATCATTTTACAACCTTTAATTGGAAAAAGTTTCAAGATTTTTTTAGGTTAATGAAATCGAGAAAAAAATCTGCACTGTGCAAACGGCGCCCCTGGAAGGGTTTTAAAAGAGATATACTGGTAACTCTACTTCATACGGAGTAGCGCTGATTCACCCACTGGGTGCCTAATGAAGTAGCTAACAAGTCAGGCTGTGTCAAGGATGGGTGAATGTCCTAAGGACGAGCGCCTGATGCGTTAAAAAGACTAAAGAGTTTGCCTTTGTTTAAGCAATGCTTTATAAAAACATCGTAGGGTATCTATCTACTTTCAGAGAATTTTTTTTCAAAAAATATACAGTATTGATTAAATACATATGTTTTTAGTTCAAATGTGATATCATGAAAACAAATATAATTTGGGTAAAAATCTGATAACATTTTAAATTATGGGGAATTTTTTTATAAATTTTTCGTACAATTTAATGCTTACGCCAGAGACCCTGCACTCATTTCAACTAAATATATTTTAATCTCCTTCATACTGTATACTACTGTGACATTTAAATGTGTTCTGAAGTAAAAGTTTTGCAATATTTCCACACTGAAATATACCCCCCCCCCCTCCAAAAAAAAAAGTGAAAAAACTTTGATTTAAAAGGGGAAAAAAAATATTTTTATAAGTACAGGTACCTGTAGAATTATTAAATTAGCTTTTAGTTCAATACATAGTAATATTTAAAACACTATTGCAAAATTTCATTGAAATATATTAAAAACTTTTTAAATCAGTAACTTTTCTCGTTTACAAAAGTAACTGAAAACTTAGTTTTCTAGAAAATGCATTGTGAGCGCTGTAGCCCGGTTGGCAAAGGGGTCGAGCCAGTGATCGGTGGGTTGCATGTTCGATGCCGGTCGCTGAGAAATCCAAGCTGACAAGCCGTGTACACTAATGGCGGCTGGTGCACGTAAAAGTCTGTCGTAGCTGCAATGTCCTCCAAGCTCTCAAATTTACATCTGGAAGTGCAGGGTCAAGTGTTCCGGTCTCGTCACTTGACTCAGTTCAAAATTAGGGGACCGGCCCATAGTGGGGTAATGCTGTTCCTCCAATACGGTGCTCCCAGAAATATGGCCAGCAAAACCGCGGTGTCAAAAGACGGTAAGGATAATGTCCAAGAATACCGTCTGCCGCATTGGAGGGGAAAAAAAAAAGAAAATGCCTTTGATGATGCTACTTCCAGTCTTTTAATATCGCTTTCGGTTTATTAAATTGGCCATAAATTCTCATTCAATGCTCGTACGAATAAAAGTAAAGCAGTTTTAGAATCCTAAAAGATTGGCTCTTTGAAATAGAGAAATAAATAAAATTTCGAAATTTTACACCAAAATCGCCATTTCAACGGAGGGGCAGATACCTTAAGTCTGTCTAAAATTGGAAACCCTTATCTTGAAATCTAGCATCCAAATGAAAATTCTGGTACTGGGGAAATTTTATCTAAACTGAGGGGCTGACGTCAACAGTGAGTGAAATTGCCGAGGTTGGGGTACCAACGAGCCTAGAAAGCCCTTGGCTAAGCCATTTTCAGTCGAACAAGAGGAAGAGGTGAGTTATTTCACAGTGCTCTTTGCAGGAGTGAATCTCACCACTATAAATACCCGATCGTCTGATCAAATATCTGCGTTAGAAGGCGTGACCTAGGAAACGCAGTTCATCACATCTTCATATTTTCTATGGTCCGTCTTCGTTGACCCGGTCCCGAATCATCAGTCCCAGTGCTTAGCTACGGGGGAAATTTACCTCGGTAATTCTGTAACCACGCATTAGCACAGCGATTCCCAACCTTTGGGTCGCAAAGGCTTTTCTGTGAAGGGGGGGGGGGAGAGGGGTCGCGATGGGTTCATTTAAAATAACTTTTCAACGAATTTCACCGAAAAATTTTGTCAACATTTATTTGCCATGAAACTGTAAGACAGTAATGTTTTTTAAAGGGTAAATGTCTCTTTCGAAACGCAAACCCAGTTTGTTAGAATTCTACTGCTTTCATTGGAAGGTTATTGAAATTCCCGGTTACTTACTAGTTACAGTTCACAAATTTTTAAGCGTCAGTTTGTCTATTACCAATCTCGGTTGTCACTTTTGGTATTATTTGCAATTTCTCAACGGAAAGAAAGCAATTTTATTTAGATAATAGTTTTTCTATTTTTATTGTTATATAATCCTGAATCCATACAGTAGGTGCATTATTATTATTATTATTATTATTATTATTATTATTATTATTATTATTGTTATTATTATTGTTATTATTATTGTTATTATTATTTTTTAATTTTTTTTTTGAGGTTCTATTCTGTTCTTACTTTTACATACCTTTGCCTGAGCGATTAATGTTTCTCAATGTTCGCCATTTCTTACAAATTTAATTTTTGTTAAATTAAACATTTAGTTAGAATTTAAATGATAGAAAAAGCATTTTTGTGCTTTTCTTTATGTCTTAAAAGGCCCTTTAAATGAAACCATGTCGGGTGGTATGAGGTGTGTTTGTGTGTGTGTGGGGGGGGGAGGGAAGGTCGTGACTCGAAAAAGTTTGGAAACATGGCATTAGCAAATGCATAGTTTTGCATTCACACCTGATTCTGCATTTACACCTGAAAGTAGATCTAGAGATCTAGCGCGAGTTTTTTCATGATACCCTTATTTTTGTTTAATAAAAGTTTTTCAGAAATTGATTTTCAAATTCAATTGATAGATAACAGCACTTTAGCGCCCAGCAAGAAATTAATCTCTGAAAATTTTAAATATAGGGTGCGGCAGAAAGAACGTTCTGATTTGGAACGTCAATAACAAAAATACAAAGCAAGATAGAGAAAGAAATCTTTTATACCTGAGAAGTACACAATATGCCATTGTCATCCATTAAGTTTTAAAGATTACATGAGTTAAATGGCGACCGTCATTTTCGATGCAGCTTTGAAGTCTCTTTCGGAAATTTTAAAATTTTGCATGGATCTGCGGACCATATCCCGCGGAATCGCCATGATTTTCTTGCGTAATTGTTGCTTTGAGTGCTTGCAAATTTTTTTTTTCTGCGAGGGTATCTCAAACCAAAAGTGCACCAACACCGACCAACAAATTTGCAAGCAGTCAAGGCAACAATTACGCAAGAAATCACCTTGCGTAACTGTTGCTATGAATGCTTGCAAATTTTTTTCTGTAAGGCTATCTCAAATCAAAAGTGTACCAACACCAACCAACAAATTTGCAAGCAGTCAAGGCAACAATTACGCAAGAAATCACCTTGCGTAACTGTTGCTATGAGTGTTTGCAAATTTTTTTTCTGTAAGGCTATCTCAAACCAAAAGTGTACCAACACCGACCAACAAATTTGCAAGCACTCAAGGCAACAATAACGCAAGAAGTCACGGCGACTCCGCGGGACATGATCTGCAGATCCATGCAAAAATTTCCGAAAGAGACTTCAAAACTGTATCGAAAATGACGGTCACCCTTTAACTGATGTAATCTTTAAAACTTAATGGATGACAATGGCATACTGTGTACTTCTCGGGTATAAAAGATTTCTTTCTCTATCTTGCTTTATATTTTTGTTATTGACGTTCCAAATCAGAACGCTCTTTTTGCCACACCCTGTACTTCGTACACTGCATTTGAAATTCTACCATCAGATGGAAAATATGTATTTGCATGCAGATGCAAAATATGTATATTTTTGATGAGTGATTTGCTAAATATTGAGAGGAAATTTCTCATGCATAAGCACCCCAGCGATAAGCTATGGGGAATTTTTAGTACTTTACTGATCACAGATCAGCCATTGTATCTCATTTACCTCTGTTTGTATTATTTTTAATTTATCTATTTTTATTTTTGCATGCGAAGGTAGAGGCTTCAATAAAGACAGCATGGTTTAAAAAAAATCCTTTGTTAGTTTATTTCGGGGGATAAAACTATTGACTTTTTTTTTAAGTCTAATGTGGAGACATTTGTCATTAGACATTCACCTTTTGTTAATCACCACTATTTTACTGGCTACTTTATTATGGGATCACCTTATAGGCGAGCCAGCATCGCTCCCTATGAGGAGACGACACGGAAAGGACAAGACCAAGCCTTAGTCGGGATTTGAACCCAAGCCCACTGCGGGGTAGCTCAGATCGCTAACCACTACACCACGTAAGCGGCAAACTATTGACGTAAGTTGCTCCAAAATTAATTCCAAAACTAAAATTTTTTTTGGAAAAAAAACACTAAAACAATTTTGAAAAATTTCACGGATTGGTATTATTTTCAAATGAAGGAAACAAAATAAAAAATGTGCATTTGCTGTCCGGTGGTTAGAAAAATATATACATAGAGAGAAATTCCCTATTGGTTAGCGTTGGGATTGAAGATGTACATTGTCGGCTGATGTACCGCTTTAGTAGATACACGTAGAAAATTATTCTAACTGAGAAACTGTACCATTACATACTCAAAACGGGAATATCAGTGTTAATACTCATAGGATTATCGCCCTTCGTTTCAAGAATCAGTAAAGGAATTATTAATTTTCCAGAAACACAGACTATGAATTAAGAGAGATATTTGAAAGAATGACCCCGAGGATCCGCCTTAATATGGATTTGCAACATCAACTGATGCACGGTGTTACATAAACGCATGTTTGCTCTGTCGTAGATAACTTCGCTCCCCGTGACTGTCTTTATTGTCATCGAATATGGGACCTCACATTAGCACATGCGGAAGTTCTGCTTCACTTAAATTCTTCAGATGAAATATTTTATCGAAAATGTCATCATGTCGAGTGGAACCCTATCTCACCCTACTTATCAACGACAGACGCGCACATTTTGTTACACTCACCCGTCCGCAACTGTTTACAAATGACACCTCCTTTCGCGAGGATCTTAGCTGAGCATCGAAATATCCCTGTAACCGCGAGTGAGTGTAACAAGGTCAGAGTAGGAGCTCGCCCTCTTGCCTTGCAGGCTGGCAAATGAGACGAAGGCAGCGCTAGCCGTAAAAATAAACACATGCCGGGGAACGTGGCCATTGACCCTTGACGCTAAGGTACTTTCGTCAGCCCTCCTTTCCCCCCGTTCTCAAATTTATGCGAGAAGACAGATCGTGTAGGCGCTCGCCGACAAAGAAGAACGAGGTGATAATTCGTATTTGTACTCGATCATCCTCACAGGCCTTTAGTGAAACCACACAGAAATAAATAAATCTTCGTTCGCAGGAACCACGTGGAGCTGACTAAATATATATAGCATACTGATAATCTGACGAAATTCAGGCCTTTTTATGTAATCACGCACGCTTTCGTTTTGCGAGAGGGGAGATGGAAAAAGAAGCTAGGTTAATTTTTCGTAAGTAGTAGGGTAGGTGGGGGCAAAGGTTTGCAGTTTTGATTTTTTGATTTTTTACGGGCCTCCTTTAGATTCTATCGCCCCAAAAAGTCACTTGTATTGTAGTTGGGTATCTCCTCTACCTTCTATAAAATAATGAATTTTTTCCCGAAAGATTTAGTCACCGAATTTTTAATTTTACCAAAACATCTGTTTGCGAACCTTTGCCCCAATCGGTGGGGCAAAGGTCCCACTCGTTGGTTTCTTACTGGATAGGCATCGAAAATCACAAATAGAGTTGTCTAAATAATTTTATTTCACATTTTGTAATCTTTTTAAAGATGTTACATATATAGAAAATCACAAATTGAACAGGTTAATCTCAATAAATTTTTTCTTAAACTAAATGACTTCAAACTGAAATATCAACTATTAACACAGAAAGTTGAATCTAACTAAGAAATTCACAAATTGAACGGGGTTAATCTCAATAATTTTTTTCATAAACAAAAGAACTTCCAACTAAAATATCAACTATTAACACTATCGTTATATCATATCTTAGGCTTTACTCATTCTTTTAAAACCCGTAAAAATTAAGCAAATTAAGGGGATGGGGGACATTACAAAGTAATTTTTGAAATTTTTACCTCAGAGATATGAAATTTGGCATAAATATTCATTAAAGTAAAACTATATCAAACACCTTATAAAATTTCATAAATATTTAAAATTTTATTTTTTATACTTTAAAAATTGAAATTTTTATTATGAAATATTTATTATGAATTTTATTATGAATTTTATTATGATTATATTGAAATTTTTATTATGAGTGTAAGGTATACACAAGATTCGATTCACAAGAATCGAACTTTTGAATTAATGAATTAAAGAAGTAGGGATGCGACATCGATGTCGATGTTTTCAAAACATCGATGTTTTGATAAAAACATCGATATTTTAAACATCGATTTATTGAAGCCGATGTTTTTTTAACATCGATGTTTTGTACTCGATGTTTTACGTTGTCTCGATGTTTTTTTTTTTTTTAGTGAAAAAGTACCGTAATAAAAAAAAAATTTACCACGTAGCATAATTTTCAAACTCAGTAAATGTAAGTCTGAATTCTGAAAAGGACGAATACAAAAGGGGGAATGATTCCTTAGCAAACAGACAAATGGCAATTAACAACCAATGAACCAATCAGAGCGCTTGGAATGTTCCTGACACTCCAGAACTTTCCATGGCGCTTTATTTTACAAATAGTATATACACGAGTGCATCCATTTAAGTTTTTGTTTTGTTCTGGTTTTATATAAGTTGACGTTAATATTATTAGTAAGATGCCTCCCAAAAGTACCGTTTGGAAATATTTTTACAAAACTTCTGACAAATTGGAGAAATGCAATATTTGCCTTAAGTCCCTCAAAACTTCTGGCAATACCACGAATTTATCTGGACATTTGAAGGCAAAACATGGAGGTATTTACAACGAGAATTTTGAGTCATCAATGTAGTCCAAAGCAACCAAATTTTTGTCATTTGTGTCTGCCCAATCAGAGTGTAAAATTAAATCACCCCCTCCCCCCACGACTAACGGAAGTAACATTAATGTTAAAGATTACTAAATCAGTTTTAAAAAATGGATGTTCTAAAACATCGATGTTTAAAAACATCGATGTTTAAAAACATCGATGGTTTTTGGGCGATGTTTTATTGGCATCGATGTTTTAATATTGAATATCGATGTTTCAAAACATCGATGTTTTGTTATCGATGTCGCATCACTATAAAGAAGCTGCTTCAGATATGCTAATTTCGGCATACGCGCTTAGTATAAATACCACGCAGCGTCATTAATAAAAAAGGGGAGGTTGTTAAGGTTGAAAAGGTGTTATCCTGCGCTAGTGCTTAGCGGGCCAGAAGTTTACGTGGCAGTACTGCTGGTTTGACTTACTGTTCGTGAGTATAAAAATATATTGTTCTTGAAAGCTGTGTTTATACATTCCGTACAAGGAGTACGCATGCTTATTGCTGTAAAGCCAATTATATGTGCAACGAATTCAATAAACATTGTTTCATGTATAACCTGTGTGTGGTTCAAATTCAAATAGAGAGCCACTTCAAATTATATACACCCAGGTCTGGGTAGAAGTGAGCATAGATTCTCTATATGTTTTTTTAAAATGCTCCTTGCGATCCAATTTTTAACTTTCCCCCTTAATTTTGCATTTATATTGCTTATACATTTTGATCAGAGTTATGTTTTATTTTGTACTTTCGTTGAATAATTAATTTTTAGGAAATATTTTTATGCTTGTACTCTGAATTCTTGTGAAATTTTTGTACTTTTCCACACTTAAGTTAAACTTTAATAATCTGAATGATGTCGAAACCTGAAATGGATACATAACTTTATTTTAATGTATTAGAGGTGTCTTTGTAATAAATTTTATAAAATTTCGTCAAAAATTGTAACAGAAGGAGCATTTCAAAGACTTGCCAATCTGGAAATTACTCATTTAGAACTAATTTCCCTAACCAGACCTTCAAAGCTTATAATGTCTTGTAACAACATTTAATTATTTTATCTTGTAAAATAGGTCTTTATTCAGAGCTATTTTATTTTTTGTGTTGTACTAATTTTATTTTTAATTTATGGATTTTCAAGTATTTTACAAAAAAATTTCTGATTAAAAACAGGCAGTTTTTATCAAAAACCTTAATTTATTTTCAAATTACAAAAATGTGAATTCCCATTAATAATAAAAGACGTTGTTAATAAGGATTCCTAATGAAAAGAGGACATAAAACAAATGTTAATAGTTAGAGGGGCAAAGGTTTGCAGATGGGGCAAAGGTTTGCACTGCGAACCTTTACCCCATTTCGTGCTGGTTCTGTTTCTGCAGAATGCACGCCACTGTATTTGAGTTAACCCAAAACTTAAGGTAGGATTTGAAAGGTTATTTACCACCCTAACATGCGGAAATAAGCCCAAAGCAGTTCGTGAGTTTGAGTGATGCTCAAAATTACTCAAAAGTTGCAAAAAATTACATTAAAAGAGACGAAAATAAACTTACCTCATTTTCTCTGCGAGAGGAGGTCGTAACTCCAACATTTTTTACGAGGCAACTGACTGGAAGTAGAGGAATGCATTGTCTACCAGATCCCCTCCCCCCCCCCCCCAAATTCTTCCCGGTCATTTTAAAATTTATGTGCGAACCTTTGCCCCCACCTACCCTACAGTCGAACCCCGTTATAGCGAACCCGGTATATAACGAACTCACGGTTATAACGAACGAAAATTTTGTTCCCGCCGTTTTCCTATTGTATATGTAATTTAATTAGTATTGTATCAGTTTAATGTAATCAATTTTAGTCGATTTAATTCATTAATGATAATTTTTAATAGATTTTAATCATTTTTTAATACATTATTATTGAATATACATTGCAATTAATGAGTTATACATTTTGTAAACTCTAGCACTTTTCTTAACGGTTCGGATATAGCGAACCACCGTATAAAGCGAACAAAATCTTTGGTCCGTTGAAGTTCGTTATAATGGGGTTCGATTGTATAGTGTTATCGTAAGCCGAAGACGGGGAAAAAATTCTTACCAGACCCCTAAATGCTGTTATAGATCGGGGTTCCCGGGATGTAAACAGCCCGGGAGATCACCAGCTATAGCAAATTGTTCCTGCAAGGAGAGGCTTTGTGAACCGAGGAAATATTTCTGTGTTATCTATGTAAAGAGTGTTAAGTCCAAAATGAGCTAAAAGGAGTTATCAAACCAAGTAAGTTTGAAAAAATCAAGGGATACTGCACGGTACGGAAAGCTAAGTCCAGTTCCACTCCTAAATATTTTTATTTAACAGTGAAAATTTGGGATGTTAAGTCCAAAATGGGCTAAAAGGAGTTATTAAACCAGGAATGTTTGAAAAATCAAGGGATACTGCAGGGTACGGAAAGCTAAGTCCAATTCCACTCCTAAATATTTTTATTCAACAGTGAAAATTTGGGATGTTAAGTCCAAATGGGCTAAAAGGAGTTATTAAACCAGGAATGTTTGAAAAATCAAGGGATACTGCAGGGTACGGAAAGCTAAGTCCAATTCCACTCCTAAATATTTATATTCATCAATGAAAATTTGGGATATGTGAATCAAGGGATACTGCAGGGTACGGAAAGCTAAGTCCAATTCCACTCCTAAATATTTTTATTTAACAGTGAAAATTTGGGATGTTAAGTCCAAAATGGGCTAAAAGGAGTTATCAAACCAAGTAAGTTTGAAAAATCAAGAGATACTGCACGGTACGGAAAGCTAAGTCCAGTTCCACTCCTAAATATTTTTATTCAACAGTGAAAATTTGGGATGTTAAGTCCAAAATGGGCTAAAAGGAGTTATTAAACGAGGAATGTTTGAAAAATCAAGGAATACTGCAGGGTACGGAAAGCTAAGTCCAATTCCACTAAATATTTATATTCATCAATGAAAATTTGGGATATGTGAAACAAAACACAAACATGTTAGTTTTCAACCCCGTTTTTCTCAAAACTACGATTTAGGACTTGACACCCTTTACACAGCAAACACAGATTTGTTACCATTCAAATGATATATATGAGATCTCCTAGATTTGTGTGGTTTGTATTAAATGTATGTAAAAGGCCCCAAATACAGCGTGAAATTTTATATTCATCTCCGATAAAGCATATACTATGAACCAGTGGCAGTTGTGTATCCATTGATTTATTATAACCCAATCACTAACTGACTGACTATCCCTTCGTTCCGCTGGAGACAGAGAAAGATCCTTGCAGACTTAGCCTGGCAACACACCCAATGCAACAAAACATTGCGCAACGTTTCTGTTTCTAGCTTTCTGTATCGGACGCATCGTCTGCAATGTAATCAAGGAGAGTGCTGCACACCGGATGCAACATTGTTTTGAAACACGTCACGTCATTTCGGAAACGTTGCTGCAACAAAAGTGTATGCTTCTCTGACCGTTGTTTCTCGACACACAGCTGGTGAAACATTTCATCTGCGCATGTGCGGCAACACAAGCATTTTATTTTCATTAATGCTCCGTGTTGAGGATTTTTGCATTATTATAATAAAAGGAGATGGAGGTTGATGCTGACAAGTTGATAGTTCTTGTCCCCGCAAGGCCAGAAATTTATGATCTTAGAGCAAAGGACAACCACAACCAAGATGTAATAAATAAAATTTGGGAAGATATAGCTGAGGAATTGAATATTCCAAGTATGTACCACACCAATTTATCACATTTAGTCGAATAAACCTTGCCCTCAAGTAATCCAGATACCCCCATTTTTTAAGATATTGGTAAAAAAGAAAAATAGCGTTGCGTCACTAATGGCCAGATCTAGGGAGGCGCAAGCAGGGCATCTGCCCAGAGTGGCAAATTTGAGGGGCGGCAAAATTAATACAAGGAGAAAAAAAATTGCGCTTACGTTGTTTTTTTTATTTATTGATTTTTAAAAATATTTTATATGTGTTTTTCTTAAGTTTAAAATTAGATACTTAACTATATATTTGTCTTTCTTTTGTTACTGCTCTTTATATTAATACGGTTACAAAACAAAAAAAGCTTTTGTTATTCAACAATGTTATTAAAAGTTATTCCGTAATGTTATTAAAAGCCTTTCTTCTGGAGGTATACTCTTCCGGTAGTTGGTGTTCTTTTTCCGAATCTTATCTTCAACAAGTCCCAAGAGATAATCAAACGTAGGTATGCTTAACCTACAATAATTGTAAAACTTATCTGGGTCATTTCTAAGTTCTTTAATAAAACTGCCAATGTCTCTTTTTTTATTGATTGGATGAATCCAACAGCTTCTTTCTGGTTTTTCATCCAAAAATTGTATAAATTGCCACGAAAGAATAGCTACTTCCTCACTTGCCATATCACCCACAATTATGACCAAACTACTTTCCCCAAACTGAACACTTTCCTCAACAAAAAACAAATTATTGCAGACCTCTTCCAACTCCCGTGTTCTCACTTACTACTGATGAAATATCAAATCAACCTAGCGTTGCGAGTCAAAATGTATCATCATTTTTCCACGAAAAAACATTTTGGTTGCGCAACGTCTAGCGTCAGAAATGTTGCACAATGTTTTGTTACATTCGGTGTGTGGCCGGGCTTAGTTCAACCCCTGTCTAGGGAGACTGAGCCGATAAGAATCATCGGACACGCCCTAGTCCATGACGTAACATAGCGTCATAGGGAATAACCGGTGCATCACCTCTTCTGTATTTTCCCGATATAAAAATGTGAACACGGCTGAAAGCCGGGCCTTTCTTCTGATATTGTTTGTACATATCATAAGTCACACGGTCTAGCTCCCTCCCTATGAACGACAAATAAGCTATTTTAATTCATTAGCCTGTTTACTGCGTCCCAAGAACTCTTTTTCAGCTGCTTCTACAAAATTGTGATAATAATCACAATCGAATGAATTGCTGCATACAACTTGGAGATAGGCAGTCGGCACGAGGGAGTCATGCAGTCGGCGAAGTGTTCATCCAGGAAAGTAATTAAGAAATTTAGGAGAAAATCCAGACATGGAGCCATAGAAGAGGAACACAGATTTCAGACGATATCCATGAAATGGCTTTTATTTAATTATCAAGCAATAAGAAGACTGCAGTGGCCACTGGGCTTGTCCGGCGTCCATGCCAGGACGGGACGTGTTAACAGCAGTGTTTACATGGTGGCGTTAAGAGAAGAGCGTTATAATCATCGGACTTCTGGCGCCCGTGGACAGCAGATCCGACAGCAACGAGAGTTAGGAGCGATGAGAGAGAATTCTTCCGTTCAGGCAAATATTAAATGAGTGTTTTGCGATATTGACACTAGAGGGCCTAAACTACTTAATTTTTAACTGGACGAATTTAGTCTCGTGGAGTTCACGTGTCCCTCACTGGTTTTCCCAGGGATTAATTTATTGCTAGATCACGCGCTTGTTAGATCTGCGAACTGTTGATCTGGGCGGTCTCATAAACTCTAGGATAAGAGGCCATAAAGTTCTTGTAATGTACGGTTTCGACGTTATAGAACGCATAAATCCAGAGTAGTTCGAGGGCTCTCAAGAATTTTGACATTATACTGACGTTTGGAATCCCATAAATTTCGGACCCGAGATATATGGGGATGTTATTGAGTCCAGATATTTCACATGCCTGCTTAATGATCTGCAGGGCTAATATAAATTATAATTTACTTTACATTTAAGTTGCAATTTTGGAAAAGGGGCCGTGATTTATTAAAAAGAGAATGTGCTTTAAAGTTATTTAGGAAGACGCGTTTTCTTGTTACATAAATATATATATATACACACCGGGTGGTTCAAATTAAAGTACCCCTGTTTGGAACGTCCTGGCGAGAAAAACAGTGGACGTAACGTCATCATATTTAGAGGGTATACATATCAGACCATAGGGAATTGATTGGTGTGAAAAAAACAATTAGTTCCAACAAAGACCGCTAGGTGCAAATGAGGCGCTGCGATCTGTTGAAGGTAAGAAAAATGATATATGACTGTACGAAGAAAGGAAACAATACGAGGTGTCGGTAATTAACTTTATTAGTACAGTTCGTTACATATGCAGGAACTAAACTACGCTGACTAAGCTTTATGTTTGCAAGCGTGTGCAGCGTGCGAGTTATGTTTCCTGTGTAGCAGCAGCACAACTAAATTTCAGCCCTTTTCGCCGTGCTGTAGTTAAGTGAGAATATGAATATTCGATTGTGCGCGCAGTACCGAAGAACAAAATTTGCATACGAGCTAGGCGAAAGAGCCGTCGTAACAAATAAAAAAGAGGGCTCACAGGTTCGGAATATTCTTCGACTGCTACAATGGTTCTTTCGTTGCCGGAGCGTGCTTTGCTACTACAGTTACTTTACCAAAGCAGCGATAACGCCGCCAAAGCGCTTCGCTTGTATCGATTAAGAATGTAGGATAATCAAACAATGTTAGGAAGTAGATAAAGAATGTTGGTATTTGATATTGATGAGAATGAAGATTAGATAAATAATCATAATTAAGGTATTGATAAGATATAGGAAGAAAGATAATTTGAAATGTATATATATATGGTGTTAATGAGATAGAAATTCGGAAATCTTCAATGAATAATATTGTGTGTATATGTTTTATGATTGGTTTAATAAATTGATTTGGATCTATACATATAAGCATCACTCTCTAATTACTCGTACTACCACTAATGCTAAACTATTTAACATATTACGGTGACAAACCGCAACTCCGTCTGCAGATCCTCCCTCGCTGCAAGCTCTGGAAGGTTGGTATCAACGTCAACCGTGCGTAGAAGGCTTCACGAAGGTGGTCTTTTTGCGAGGCGACCAGCCATTTGCGTCCCGCTCACGTCACGCCATAGGCGGGAACGTTTGTAGTGGGCACGTCATCATGTCCACTGGACGCGTGATCAATGGAGGGCTGTTCTCTTTACGGATGAGTCCAGATTTAGCCTCCAAAGCGATAGTAGGTGTATTTTGATTTGGAGAGAACCTGGAACTCGTTTTCATCCATCACACATCCGTAAAAGAGATGCATACGGATTAGGCAGTGTCTGTGTTTGGGATGGTATCTCTTTGGGTGGACGCACACACCTCCATGTCTTTCCCCGTGGAAATATGAATGCTCACACCTATAGAGATGACATCCTTGATGCTTATGTGCGCCCTTATGCCGAGGCAATAGGTGATGCTTTCGTGCTACAGGACGATAACGCGAGTCCGCACAGGGCTCGCATCGTGGATGCTTATCTTGAGCAGGAACCAATTCAGCTCATGGAGTGGCCAGATCGATCACTGGACCTGAATCCTATCGAGCATGTTTAGGATTCTTTAGGACGACGTATATCTGCTCTCAATCCTCCTCCTAGGAAACTAGCCACGCTTTCAACTGCTTTGCAAGAGTAATGGCTCTAACTTCTTACCTAACTCATAGACCGCATAATTGACAGCATCACACATCGCTGTACGTGCTGTATTGCTTCTCGAGGGGATCATACGCTATATTAAAGGGGCTTTTCCTATACCAAACGGACACATCCGATTTGTTCATTGTATACATATGCTAGTTTCTATAGCACCATAATTGCCTGGAAATTTCTTTTTATGCTATTTTATACCTACTTATCTGTTTTATAATGTGTATAAGTTTCATTAAACTCTAAGCGTAACTTTTTGAGTAATCGCTATTTTTTCGACTTTTCCTTAATTTTTGATAACCAGTGTATTTAAGTCCTTTTATGTATATATATATTTCTACGTATGTCCTTCAACATAGTAGTAAAGAAAGATATCGTAAGTAAGACACCTTGAAGATTGAAATTATAAAATTATTTATTAAAACCAACCACAGTAATATTCGCATGACACACACAAAATGAAAATAACGAAGGATAATATTGAAATAAAAATTACGGAAAAACTTTAAAACTAATCCTAACGAGAAGGATGAACTTGGTGTGCTGCTTTCAGTTAATTGACGTTCGGCACTATTTTTGTCAGAAGCATTTCTAAACCTTCGCGATTAGCTATTTGTAGTGTGTTTCTGTTTTTAGTAAGCAGATTTGTGACTACACTGAACCCACGTTCCACTCAATAGGAGGAAGGAAAATGCAATTAAAAACTTTTGTACTGTAGCCTATAATCCAAGATAAAGTAACGGTATCTGATTTTGCAGCCAGAACTGTTGGTGGCTGAGTTTGAGCGCCTCTCTATCATGTCTTGGAGCAGCAGTGCCCCCCTGGATCTTCTAGGCGCCCACTAGGGGGCGGTGCCACCCTCGTTGGGAATCACTGATCTAAACCAACCTTGTCGGCTTATCGGTCTAGGAGACCGCTATTGCACCTGTTCTGAAGGGTGGGGTGGGAATGGGGGTGACCAGACTGTTGAGGGTTTGTGAAAATAACAGTTGAGGGCCGAAAATCTCTGATGTGTTGTACTACTTGAAGGTCCTGACCTTGAAGTACAACATATCGGAGATTTTCGCCCGCTCGTATTTTGTCGGTAAATGTAATGTTTGTAAAACATAGTCGGTCTTTTGGATCGATAAGCCTTGAACTGATTTAAATTTTTGCCGGTCTATATGACCGATAAGCCTTGAACCGTACTAATTATCTGTCAGTCTGCATGCATTCTATTTCCAAGATCTTTGTTTTATTGTTGTAGCTAGCATGGCTGGAAGAATTCCTCCTGTTTCACAACGAACCAGACATTTCGTCTCTCTCGCGCTATCACAGATTGAGGAATCGGATTCTGAAATTTTTGTTGAAAAATCTTTTTTTTATTTACCCTTTTCAAGAATGAGAGGTGGCAGTAGTTTTGAATTGATGACTTACAACTGCGAAAAACTTATAACAATAGGAAAATATCCTAATTTTATAGCGTGGTGGTCTGTGGGACCGATGAGCTGGAGAACAGCATAAAGACAGATGAGCCGACGTAATGCTGCAGTCACACACATCTAGACACGCAGTCCCCCGACACTTGTTGACACATTTGGGGGTCGATTAGTTACGGTCCTCCGCCCGAGGTCCATCGAATCTCTTTGATCATCTGCTGAAGAATCGCTCGACCGAAGGATCGCTGCAGAGAGCGCTGTCCATAAATCACTCGTTTTCCCCCTGTGTACTTTGCAGTGCAGATGTGTGTGACTGAAGCATTAGGGTTAGTGTTCGTTGGCTTCTATGAGGTGGGCGGTTCCCGGAATTTCGGAACAATCAAGCCATATTTGCAACAAACTTGAACAGATGTTTAACTCTGGAACTGAGAGAGTTATTCGAAGTGCGTCGGTATTTCACTTCCGGGCTTCAGTGGATCAAATGCCTGAAATTTGACCCCCCTGGAAATAGTAAATATTTCTCTTAAGCGAACGTCTGGTGGGAATCTTGATAGCGCTCGCTGGCTTTGTTTCAGTAAATCTTCCGAAGACGTATTCATTTAAGATGGAATGGGGCACGGAAATAACTCTCGTTCGCATTCCTTTTTATATGTAGAAAATTAGCGAAACAAGTTGAGATATTTCGCGAAATTACATATGCCAGAAACATAACGTCGACGGAACATTCCGAAATTCCTCCCATCCTCATTCTCTCCCATGGAAGATTCTCGCACACCCTTAATTCAATCCGTCAGAGATTACCCAAGCCGTACCTCTTCGTAACAAACGCGCGTCGTTAATTCTGTTCTGTCAGCGAGCGAGATATATATATGGAGCACCGAAGCAAAAGAGAATCTTTGAACATTCTCCGAGGTACATATTTTATCAATTAATTAATGGAATAAGTTTCCGTGCGTTGCTCTCTGGAGCAGAGGTCAAAAACTGAGGTCAAAAGAGTGCCTTACATCACGTAGCTGCTTTATTAAAAATTTTGCCGTGCTATTCACGTAACTGGGATATCCAGACGATTCTATGCATTTATTCTGAAGCGTAGGCTAACGCTTTCAGAACTGTCTCAGAGCTATGAGAGACTCCTAAATAACTGTGTGCGGATTATTCGTGCAAAAACCTTCATAGTAAAACACAAATTGTATGGAGGAATGTCAATATGCGAAAAGGTATATGAAAGACTTTTCCCTGAAGAAAATTTCAAAACTATTAAGTTTCTTCACTATATTAATTAAACGCTCTCTTAATCAACGATATTTAAACGGTAAAAGATAGAGAACTGCCATGGGCGTATTTATAGAAGTGGGCGACGGGACCTTACTGCTAAATATATGCTCCCCTTCAAAATAATAATGATAATAATTAAAAAAAATGAAGCCCTCATATTGATGAAGTAAATGATATCAGTTACAAATTTAAACATTACTGTAAATAATTCAGCTATTAATTATTCAAAAAATAATTAAAATAAAAATTTATTTTATATTATATTTTTAACTATTTGAAATCTATATTAATAAAGCAAGGTTGGATTCTGTCTGTCAGAATCCAACCTTTGGGTTGGATTCCTTCGGGTGTCCATGTTATATGTGTGCTGCGTCGAGACGAATCTATAAAACTTACAACTATTAAATTTGGCACACGGGTAGTGAAGATTCTGAACATGTGCACCTCGAAGCCCGAATTTTAAATTTTATTACTGTTAATTTTTAATTAATAAAAAACCAATAATTTTGAAGGGTGACATCAGTAAATGGAAGCTGTCACATTTCCGAAAATCACCCCTCTTGATATGGCGCGATTTTGGCGGCCATTTTGGTCGAAAATCGGTGTATTTTTTTTCTCATGAAAATACACAAATCTTACATATTTGGAAAGAGCTTTGAAAACTGATAATTTTTACTGCTTACAGTTATTCTGTTACTTTAATAGTTTTACAGATATTTTAATTCTAAAAGCAGACTCTACCGCTATCCGATATATATCCGTAAATAAAGCGTGTATCACAGACATTTCGAAGAATTACCGTTGATTCTTGGAAGAATTAATCCCATTTTTTATTATTTCTTAAGTAAATTGTTGCATTTATTATGTTATCGTTCATTTGTATGAGCATCTTGAAGCCCGAATTTTAAATTTTATTCTAGAAAAATTTTGATTCAATTTTTTATGCAATATTTAGTTCTATTTGCGCTAAGGTCCGCTAGATGGCGCCACGAGAGTGATACAGTATGAGCTGTATCGAGTGTGATACATACATAGCGCTATTTATTGTTCTACCACAAAATTTAAATACCTTTATTCGTTGTTTTTTAGTGTTTCCATTCTCTGACAATGATTGCTGAAGGGAGCGGGTCCCTAAACCGACCGGCTAGACGGGCGAAGCCCGGCTAGTAATATAATAATTTTGTCATTTTCTTGTTGTAAGCTTTCAATATGTATACTACATTTAACAGTATATAAATAATATTAAACGTGTGTTTACACAGTTTTACTAATAACTGCATGTCATCGACGTGAAAGGTTATCTTGACTCTCCACCCGTACAAAATCATACCTACGCCCGACGAAACTTCAATCATTGTGCCGAGCTTGCTAATGCAAACGCAAAGATTTCTAACTGTGCTCTCACATTTCTTTAGTTAAGCGGTGGGATAGGGGATTGGACAAGGAAGGAGAAAGTGGTTTCAACAGCTGTTGATGCGGGCGTTAGCGGACTAGGACGTAAGGCTTTGGGGCAGCGACTAGTTGGAAGATAAAATGTATCATAAAAACATAGACATGGAAATTTTTGGTTTTTAAATACAATTTTGTTGTTGTTGTTTTTTAATACATATTTTGAAACATTTTAATTTTTTATAGTTTTACTAAAAAAAGACCCAACTCAAAGTTAAAAATAACAAGGTGTTACGGCACAGGGGATCTTTCTAGTAGCAGAATCAGTTAAGTGATAACCGGCAAGATTTTTCAGGAGATCGTTATCAATATAACCACTAAAATTAGAAACTAAATTTTGAAGAAAATTTTAAATATTCGGTAGTCCAAATTCCCTATAAATTTCTACCTTTCTCAAATACGAAGAAGAATTAGTGATTTGTCAGACAGTGGTGTTATAACCGCCGCCAGAATCTGCGACATTTCACCACGCTGGTTCTGCGTACGTTATTAATGGTACTAGGAAGGATTATAGTTAAAAAACCTTATTTTACTATTTTGAATGATAGAGGGCCCTACCTAAATCCTCAATTCTTCTAAATAGCAAATGAACTCTTCGTAATTTTTAACTTGACCATTCATAAGCTTTATACGAGAAAAGATATGATTAATTTAAAAGTTCTGAGTAGTTCATTCTTTACGGCAGGATTTCCAAAACTATGTTCCGCGGAACACTGGTGTTCCACGGAAAGTTCATAGGTGTTCCGCGAAAACCTGAAATTGCTTTATATCCTGCAACAGCTACAAGAAATTCAAACATGTTTGACGAATTAATGCTCTAAAACAGTGGTTCTTAACCGGGGGTGCGGGCACCTTTGGAGTTGCGAAAGAGCATTTCTAGGGGTGCGAGAGAGGGTTCTAAATTTTTAATGAAAATTGCCGCCTAACCGCTTATGAGAAACATGCCTTATTCTCTACTCCCCCACTACTACGGCTGAAACCAGACAAACGCTACCACTACTCTCTCCTTACCGTGTTGTAAGACAGAAATATTTGTACTTTTAAGAGCATGCGTCAGTGTACTTGAGTGTGAATGAGGTAATTGTGAAGAAACAACAACAACGTAGCCATTAAAAATGTAGATATTGTTTTATATGCAATAATATAGTATGTATTGTAAATGTATTAATTTTTTTCACGCAATAAATAAATTATCTTGACATAAATGTCTTTTCCTAAATAAAAAATAGAAACACATTTTTTAAGGGGGTGCGATAGCTTATTTTCAGATTCAAGGATGTGTTGATAATTAAAAAGGTTAAAAACCACTGCTCTAAAATGTCTAAAAAATTAACATTCATGCATATAGTTATTTTAATTAGTCATGGTCATGTTCGGCAGAGTTATGACCCGCCTGATATCAAGAAGATTTGCAATTCAAGGACCCAACATCATTGAAGTCAATAAGAACTTTATTCTATTTTATGTGTTATGTTTTAAATTTTAAATAATTACTAACTAAAAATTTAAATTATAACTAAATACTAAATTAATAATTAATGCTTTTTTTCATTTAAAAATTTTTTTTTGATTATGTGTTATTACATACCCAGTGTTTCATCACAGGAAAAGTTAGGGAAACCTTGCTTAACGACAGCGGTTCCCAACCGGTGGGTCGCGCAAGGGTTACAGGTGGGTCGCGACTTGATCCTAAAACTATCAGAAACCACCGAATAAACCATCAGAAAAGATAAGAAAAATCGAAACTTACTTAAAAACAGCAATTTTACATATTGATAGATTGTGATAACTATTTTCTTAACTGTAATTATATCAAAGCTGTATGAATTTTCTTGCCTGAAAAATTAAAATGGTCTTTGTGTACTTTTATAATTGTAGTTTTTATCTTCACCTAGGAACACTTGTAGTGAGTATGAAACCACTTGTTGTATATATTTCAAACATATATCTATTGTTAAATAAATAACTGTTTTGCTACAAAGTGCTTATACAAGGTGCGCCCATAAAGTAACCGGACAATTTTTTTATAAATAAGAAAAATATGACTCACCTTCAAATAAATTTATCTCCTTCAAAATAATCGCCAAAGGAGTCTAAACAATTTTTCTAACGTTTCTCAAAGTCATCGAAACACTGTTTATAGGCGTTGGAACTAACCGTTCGCAAAATACGCGTAACATTTAATTTAATATCCGAGACGTTTTCAAATCGCTGTCCTTTCATGGATTTTGCATTTTTTGATTACAAAGGATTTATTCACCACGAATTTGTTCCTGAAAACCAAACAATTAATCAGCATTTTTACAAGGAGGTGCTTTTTCGATTAAGAAACAGGATCAGGCGAGTTAGGAAGGAACTGTTTGATTCTGGGCAATGGTTTCTTTTACACGATAATGCTAGGCCCCATACGGCAATTTCTGTACAACAATATCTTGCTAAGCATTCAATTACAGTGATAAATCACCCACCCTATTCCCCCGACTTATCGCCAGCTGATTTTTTCCTTTTCCGAAGCTTAAGATGGCCACGAAAGGACAGAGATTCGAAAACTTCTCGGATATTAAATGAAATGTTACTCGTATTTTGCGAACGGTTAATTCCAACGCCTATAAACAGTGTTTCGATGACTTGGAGAAACATTGGAAAAATTGTATAGACTCCTTTAGCGATTATTTTGAAGGACATAAATTCATTTGAAGGTGAGTAATATTTTTTTTATTTATAAAAAAATTGTCCGGTTACTTTATGGGCGCACCTTGTATTTTGTAAACATTTTCAAATCAGAACACAAATTGTTTATCAATAATCAATCTGTATCTTTAAAAAAGCATATATATATATTTGCAATATTTGATGGTAAATTATATATACATAAGGAAGGGATACGTTACAAATAAGGTTTTTTACTCCACCATGGACCGATGGACCGTGGAGGTATTCCGAAAAGGAAAGGTGGGTCGCCAGCTGAAAGAGGTTGGGAACCACTGCTTTACGGTATGTCTGGTCACTTTTTGGATTATCCATTTTTTTTATATAATCGATTTTTGTTGACAAGCAAGCATTAAATACCTTGAATTAACAGAAATTCAGGGTATATAATATACACTTGCCAGAAAAAGTCTGCATACAAGCGAAAACCAAACTTTTAAGCATCAAAAAATATAATATTACACTAAATTTATCAACTTTCTTTTCTTGTACTGATCGAATAATTTATTATCTTTTAACAATAGTTTTAGAAATACAAAACACACAATTATTAAAAAAAATTAAATTAAACAAAAAAATAACACGAAATATACCAGAAAAAGTTTGCGTGCAAATAAGAAAACCTGAAAATATATATTAGTCATTGACTGTTACTGAAAGTTTAGTAACTGGTCGGATAGCTCTTACGTCTAAGGACCTCCATCAATCGTTTCTGCATAGATTGAACCACTTTGAATTCTTAATTAGGAGATATATTATTCTAATCCATAATGATAACCATTTTCAACATCTCTTTCCATGTTATGGAATGTTGACGAATCCTAAGCTCTAGTACATCCCACAAATGTTCGATGGGATTTAAGTCAGGTGATTGTGGAGGAGTATGTAACAGAATTTTGATGCTGTACAACAGGGGTGTCAAACTCAAAGGCTAACTTGGGCCAAACAAATAAGGTTTAACTATAGGTGGGCCGCAAAAAAAAATCAATATTAATAGAAACGTAGGTGTATTTTAAATAATACATTATAATAAACATATATAAAACAACAGGAAAATTTAATGTTTACGTCCTGACACTTGACATCTCTTCTCCAATATATTGGAGGGATATTATATATATATTCCAATATATTGGCCGGGCCGCAAGTTTGACACCCCTGCTGTACAACAACCAGAGCTTCACATTGTGGGCAGAGTGCTTTGGATCATTGTCCTGGTGGAACTAAAAGTCGTCTCCAAGGCTCAGGTTTTGAGCACTTACTTTTAAATTTTCTTTTAAAATGTTCAAATATACCATATGATCCATTGTAGATTCTATAAATACCAGACGTCCCACGTCATTGGCTGCCATACACCCCCAATCCATTATACCTCCACCACCGTGCTTTACTGTTTGTACGAGATTCTGCTTCTCGTAAGCCGTACCTGTCTTTCTCCCCACCAGCCTACGTCCTTTAATCCCAAAAATACAAAACTTGCTCTCATCTGTGAAGAGTACCTTTTCCAAGAACTCCAGAGGCTTAATTACATATTCATTTGCAAAGAGTAGACATTTTTGCTTATTGGTGACCGATATGTGTGGCTTTCTACGTGCTACACGGCCATGACAGTCAGATTTTTTCAAAATTTTCCGTATAGTTTTTTTTTTATAACTAATCCCATATTGTCTAGCAAGGCTAGACAATCTCCATGAAACCAAAAATATCTAAAAAGTATAGTATCTTCATGAATAGTTTTCTCAAACCTCTCTAATTTCATTTACAATTTGAGATGCAGTAATTCTTGGATTTAGGCCTACGGACTTCAGGATAAAACGCTTTTCACGTGGTGTCAGTTTAGAGGGACGTTCAGAACGTGGTTGCGAGATAATAGATTTTGTTGAATTGTAATTATTGATTACTCTTTGAATAAAGGAATGAGTTCTTCCAAGAGTCTTGCCAATTTCCCGAAGAGTTTTGCCTTCATTCTTCAGTTTCAAGATAATTTTCCTTTCTACAGGAGTAATCTCTTTCCTTTTTGATTAATTTTAATTTTCCACAATTTACCTTCAAAAAAGCTTTGGAAACGAATATTGAGGTAATCTTTTTACAAAACTTTAGCAAAATGAACAACATCGCATACAACTGAATTAGGTATATTAGTTTACTGTATTTGTACGCAAATTTTTTCTGGTATAAATTCATGCAATTTTTTAAAATTATTTTTTTATTTTAAAACGTTGCATGTTATATTTTTAAAACCACTGTTAAAAGATAATAAATGATTCGATCGGTACAAGAAAAGAAAAGAAAGTTGATAAATTTTGTGTAATATTATATTTTTTGATGCTTGAATGTTTGGTTTTTGCTTGTATGCAGACTTTTTCTGGCAAGTGTATATTTTCTTTTCAATACAATGCATATCTCCCCCCCAAAAAAGGAACTTCTGTTAATGTGTTAATTGCTACCACTGTTAATTAATAACAGTAATTTTATATTTGAACTCTGGTCCCACTCTTGAGATACCACTTGCAAAAAATATTATATATATATATATATATATATATATATATATATATATATATATATATATATATATATATATATATATATATATATATGGATATTTATACATACATAATTATTTCATTTTATGAGATACATTAAAAAATGCGAAAGAAAAAATCCAAAATCTGATATCCTTTTGATCCTAGAGAGTTCGGATATAGGATACTTAATCTGTGCTTCCGAATGAAATGAACGGCACCAGGAAATCTACAATTCGTAAGACCTACAAACATCGGAAAATTCTACTCATCTTGCCAAGAGACAGTCTTGCCATCAATAAACAAAACCGCAAACTCTGAGCCGCCTTTAAACACCATCCACTATTTTAAAGTGACATAAGATGGTGGTTTTATTTATAGACACATTTTCCTTTTTCTCGAATCTCAAAATAAAGTGTCGCAGTCTATAACTCCAAGGTCAACACTCAAAACATTCCATCGCAAAAATTTCGCTAGATTAACACGCCATCAAGTTCCATATCAAAATTCAAATAAAACATTGGACTTGTCGGTAGTTTCATTCCGATACCGCTGAGAGTGGAATCACATTTTAGGCATATGTTTATATGCCGTGTACTCTGAAAAATAAAGGATTTCAAGGGGCTTGAATTTTTATAATCATTTTCTCATTTTTTACAAATCCTGCAGTCTAGCTGGATTTGCTTGATTACTGCCTGCAAAGAATCCGTTTACTCTATTTAAATTTCGTTATTCAGTTATCTTGTTCGATCTTGCTCGTAACTTTTAATTGTTTTTCCTGTTCTTTGTTCGCTCAGTCTCTCTTTCCCCCATGTTTTACCTTTACTTGTACTATCGAAGCTTTTTGTTTTCCCCACTTTCTATTTTTCTTGTTTCTTTCGTTTTTTACTGATCACTGAAGATTTATGCATTGCTATTTCATCCTACAGTGGAGGGCCCGGCCCATATACTGTAGTAGTTACCACTATTCTTCCTGAAGCTCCTGAAACTCTTGTTCGAAAGAATGTCGGTAGAGTGACATTTTTTCCCTTTCTAAATCAACGAATCTACGGGAAACTGCAGAAAACTCGAGAAGTAGAGTGAGAAATTTTCAGTTTGGCGTGTTTTAGATTATTAAACTTTTCAGATTAAAGGGTGAAAGAATCATTGTTTCAGAATAATGAAGAAAATTTACTTGCAGTTAAATCGAAGTAATGAGTGTTTTCATTAAAATTTGAAATATCATTGTCTGAATCTTTCCTGGAAATTTCTAGTCCTACCTATTGGAATAACAGAAGAGTTGACGAGTTTCACTGACACAAAAATTTAGGTTAAGAAGCGCATTGCTTCATAATAATGGTGAAACCAAAATACGTATGTATTTTCACTGAAAAGGAATATCCGATTGACCAGGTATCTCAGTGGAATGCTAAAATCTAAGGTCATCCCACCAATCACCGTAGAGGTAAGGGGTTTCATTGACTTCGAAAGTCCCTGTTTCTACTTACAAGCCTGACAAGTTTGGAGGAGGAGGCATAAATTTTTAAAATTTCCCGGGGCCAGGCCCTGATTTTCCATTAGGCCCGATGGGCCCGGGCCTAGGGGCCCTCGAATGTTGGGCCTCCCAAATTTTTATTTTAAAAGAAAAAAAAAAGAAAAATTCCCAGTTCAATTTTTTTTATTTTACCTTTTTTAATAGCAATTTTTTTATATATCCTTTCCAATTTGATTGATTGGTTCATCATATGTATGTTATAGTGTATATAAGGGATTAATACGTTTTTCTGATTGCATTGTATTGGTGTTTTAATGATGAAGTTAATATGCTGTATTGCTTTTTGTTATTTGATAATGTTCTAGGCAGTACAGTTAGTATTCTTTAGTATGTCCTATTACATTTAATTTGAATATTTTCTTCTACATTATTGTGTCTATAAAAATATCCCTTACGATTTTTTATAAATATATTTTATTTTGTATTTTTTACATCAATTTTATACTTTGATCGTCGTATTTATTATAAATATACATATATATTTATTTTTTTTTGGTATTAATTGCATACATTGACCGTTGTATTTAATTTGAATGTACTCCGTAGCTAAGTGCGGGTTTTCAGCTAGTAATATTATAAATATAAAAAATACGGTGTATTATTTTTAGATTTATAATATTACGAAAGCGATATTTAATCCATGAATACAGTCGAACCCCGTTATAACGAACTTCAAGGGACCAAAGGTTTTGTTCGCTATATCCGGTGGTTCGCTATATCCGAACCATTAAGAAAAATGTTAGAGTTCACAAAATGTTTAACTCATTAGTTGCTATGTATATTCAATAATGATGTATTGAAAGAATAATAAAATCTATTAAAATTATCATTAATGAATTAAATTGACTGAAATCGATTACATTAAATTGACACAATACTAATTAAATTAACTAAAAATGAAGACAAATGGAAATAAATTGATTTTATCTTCAATAGTTGCTCACTGTTTTGATACATAAATAATCGGTAATCTTCTGCTGGCGTGATGCCGATTTCAAAAACATTTTATGAATTTCTTTGTCCAATACATCAAATGACTCCAACACTCTTTCTTCCTCTGTTTGTGTTGACAAAAACTTTGTGTTGACAAAAATTACACTCATCGCTGCTGCAGCATCTGAGTTGGTGGAGATTTCGTCATTTATGTGTTCCTCTTCATCAGCATCAGAAGCAGAATCTTCGATTTCAGAATGATTCATTTTAATTTCTTCTACAATATCTTCATGAGTAAGATTGTCACATGTAATGACTTCATCATCACATGTTTCGAACAATTGTACGCCACAATCTGAGGATGATGAAATTTTGTGCTTAATCCACATCGCGATAGGTAAATCTTCATCATCATCTTCTTCAACATTCGTTGTATCTTCAACATTCTTAAAAAATTTAAAAATTTTAAAAAATTCAGTTGTCGACTGAAAAAAATGTTCGTTATAGCCGATTCTTGAGATTTTGGAGGTTCGATATAAAAGGATAAATTAGCATTAAATTCAATAGGAAAACGGCGGGACCAAAATTTTCGTTCGTTATATCCGGGAGTTCGTTATATACCAGGTTCGCTATAACGGGGTTCGACTGTAATAATATTTATTTAATTTTTAGAATAATTAGTAATTTATCTTTTGTTAGATAAAATATTTTTTCGATATCCCATCTAGCCTATCTCCTTGCGGCCCGCAGCAGTTTTTCCTAAAGTAATACGGCCTTGATCCCATTTCGATGCGTGCAGACCTGGTTTAGCATAAATTATATTCAATTTTGTATATTTTCATTCCGTTTTAGTGAGTTAACTGTCAACTTTGAAGAGATTATTTTCCAAACAGATTTCTCACGAATGGAGAGACCAATTTTGGGAAGGGAAGACTTTCAACTCGCAAGGAACCTAAAAACCGGTAGGAAAAAAAAAAGGAAATTTAAGGGTAAATTGTCTTCACCTCCCTCAACATGAAACTTTCTCCATCAGAAACGCTTCCCTCCTATTACGCCACTGTTGCTGTATACACCCATACCTCACTTTACGGCCTAGATACATTCCGGAAAAGTTGGCCGTAAAGCGAAAAGCCGTATAACGAATCAATTATTTCGATGCCAACCCATACAAATTTAATTAATTCTGTTCCAATTTTTTATAAATAATATAGTTTTTAGTTTATAGAGCATTTTATTCTTTTTATTTCCTATAAAAACGCTTAGATAAAAATAAAAGTACAAAACAATGTAATAATAAACAGAAATTCAAAAAATAAACTTATAAACAAAAAACAAAAGAAATCATATGCACATATGTATACATATAATAAAAAACATAAAATAAACTATTTGAAAACTGTTTTAATGTGATGACGAACATTACCATGAAGAATCACTAAGCTTTAATATGCTACCATCATCACTTTAACTGTTGTGGCTGCATAACGAAACATTGTGGGCCGTAAATCGGAAAAGCGCTATAATTAAAAAAGGCCGTTATAGCGAAATGCCGTATAAAGAGCGGCGGTATAGCGAGATATAGGTGTACAAGAGTTCTTTGGACTCGTTCATCGTAACCTCTGCAAACTAACCTCAAAAAACGTTAGCAAAAAAGTCTTAGCATTTGCAACAGAAAGATATAACATTCGAGACCCAAATCTGTCCTTTACACCTTGACAGAGGAACAAAGCGTGTCTGTTGCCATCCAATTTTCAGCAAATAAAATGATATTTTTTGCATGCTGTTACAACGGTCTGGAGCAGAGGATCGTAATTTCAACTCACTATTGACCCAGTTGCAGACATGCAACTTGTCAAAGAGTAGCGCAAAGTTTAAGAAACCGCTAATCAAACTGTCGGCAAATGATTCAAAGATATGCATGAAAAGACACCTTGTTTCCATTGCATTCATTACTCTCGTCAATTCATTTGAGAAAACTTTCCGAAAAAAAATGACGTGATGACTCCATAAATCCAATAGTACTAAATTGAGAATTTAGTATTGGATAACACTGAGCATCGTAATTGAGAGTAATTGAGAATTTAACTGAGTACTTTAGTTTTATCAAAGCATTAATAAATTTAAAGCAAAGTAAATATTAAGTAAAAAGATTTTCTGCCCTTAAGTGTAAATAATTTTAAAATTACAGTTGTTCATGATGTTACCGAAAACTTAGTTTATGACTTACTGGCTGAAAATCCATACTTCGTTACGGAGTAGATTGAAATTAAATACAACGGTCAATGTATGCAATTAATGCCAAAAAAAATATATTTATAAAAAAATCGTAACGGATATTTTATAGACAAAATAATGTAGAAAAAATATTGAAATTAAATCTAATAGAACATACTAAAGAATATAGTACAGTTTCAGGCACATTTCTTTTACTGTATTTTAATATTTTTTTGGATAATGTCCTATCGTCTGCCGCATTAGAAAGAAAAAAAAAATATTTTTTTGTCAATTTATTTCGTTGTTATGCACGTGACGATAAATTTACTTAAAGCATCACAAAAAGAAACCACGTGATCAGCATTTAATAAATTAAATTCTAAAATTTAACCTTTAAAAATTCACCAAAAATCAGAAAATGGAGGTTCAGATTCGAAAAAAATTTCATTTTAAAGGAATTTTTAGGATCTTTCTCGTGACAAATTTTATAACCCTCCGATTATTATTTTAAATGCAAACCTTAAAGAATGTTTCAAAAACAGCTTAAAAATTTAATTAAAAAAAATCTAAGAAGAGTTTTTCAAAAATCTCTCTTAGTGCACCCCTACACTATAGGAAGAATCGCCATGCAAAATTTCAGCCCTATACATGTTGGTCCAGCGGTTTGGTCTGTGTATTGTCTGTCAGTCAGTCAATCAGTCAGTCAGTCAATCAGTCAGTTACGGAACTGTTTTATATATATAGATTAAATTCGTGGGTTCACGGCATCGACGAGGAAGGTCAGACTTGAGTTGTCACTGCGCTCATTCAAGTCTATCTAGGCCCGGCAGTATCTCCTTGTCTCCGGCTCCGGTGTCAATCTGAATAACTTAATCTCGGAATCACTGAGTGACTTCTAGCAAGCAACGAATCCACATTCGGCGACTATATACCACTGCTGAACGTTCTCGAAAGGTCTGGAAAACGCCGCCTTTCTTTATTCAGTTATTGTTCCCAGACGATTAGGCGCCTCCGGTGGGCAACTTCCTTTTGTAGCTGACGAACTGTTCCCCGAGCTGTCAGCGCAGTTCCGGTCTTTATGTCGCCAGGACTGTCTGTCTCCAGTCGTCTAAATCAATTATGTGCACAAACCGTACGTTGGATGGTCTTCCCGGAATTTCCACACACAAAATATTCGCAATTGTACGGGACTCGTCACAAGGGGAATAACGATTATTCTATATTTACGACGTGAAAATGTTCCTATCAGATAACAAATACAGTTTTACGTTGACTGTTAAATGCATTCATATCATCCACAATAAAACCAGTATGTTCATTTAACGACCCTTAGACAAGTATTAATAGTTCAGCATCCTACTTATACTAAGACCTACATAGATTAGAGGTAGACTCTTGAAAGCTGGAGGAAAAAAAACTGAGATGTTAACTTTAAAACCTAGATCTGCTATGTTTTCAAGTTATTCTTCGTTACTTTGAAGAAACTCTTACAACTAGTCTGCGGATAAACACATCAAAAATATATACTCGCAGAAAAACATTACCTTCGATAAATATGATCTACCATGAGATATTACTGGACGTTGTATTTTATTAATAACCACACTATTGTATGACAAATAGATATAATTTATTTTTAAACTGAAAAGTAGCATGCACACATACAACAACCATCTTTTAAAGTCATTCTTAGCGGGTTAGAAGAATTGTATAAAATTAGTAGGTTAATTTAGTGTATCAAAGATATATCAATAACCCATACAGGGAGCATAAAACATACATAAGAAAATATTACTTTCCAGAATGACACAGTTGCAAATATAAAAACCTTTTTTTAAATCACAATATTGCATTATGACCAATATAATTTAATGATAAACCTAGAAGTGCCGTGCACATACAGAATAACTGTGTTTTTAAGTTTTTCTTTGAGGCTTAGATGGATCGTATTAAATTAGTAGGTCAATTAGACCATCCAAAAAATGTATATTCACAACAAAAAAATTACCTTAAAAGACATAAAAAAGACCAGTTGGAATAATTTATTTATATATTCCATTTAACAGTTATTGCTAAGACCATTTTGTTCCAGGGTTGAAAAAATTTACGTACCTTATTTTTGTATTAAGGTAACATGCATGGAAAAAAATTCCTGGTGAGGAAGGAGACAATAGGACCATCGGAAGATGTGATGAACTCCGCTTCCTAGGCCACGCCTTCTAACGCAGATATTTCTGTAAATAACATCGGAGAGCGAATCTTCGTCGATGTGAGAAAACGGAGTGATCTGATTGGTCGGCTCCAGGATCCTTCAGATTGCTTCACCAAAGTGAAGCAGCTTCCATTTCGGTCGGTACTTAGGTAAATGAAATCTTTGGCTGTCTGAAAGCTGGGTTTCTATTGGCAAGTAGGAGAAGGAGGAAAGAAAGAAATTGGTTAGTGAGGAAAGAAAGATTCAAGGTTCAGGATCTGTGAGTTCAATCACTATAGCTTGGAGCTTATCCATAGGAAGAAGCGCTTAAAGGAATCTATCCGGTATTTTCCGATATTTCTCCGGTATTTTTCTATTATTCTCCACATCACCATATACTTGAGTTCATAGAATACTGGATTTGAGGTTAGGAAATGTGAGTTGAAATCCCGCTCCTGGCAGACGGTCTCTACAAGATATCCACTGCAGGCTCGCAACAAAGAGTTGGTATGAGGTTTTGGGTCTCGGCTGTAGCCCAAATACCGCCTCTAGGGGTAAGACTTATCTGGAGCCCGTTCAGATATCCCCCCTCCCCGTATTGCAATCGACTCTCCGGCTCTCCTAATCCTCAACACTTATTGGGCTGCACGACTGCTATGGGAAAAGGTATGTTAGTGGTCTATGGAGCGCTTCGAGCATTTTTGAACAGGTGGCTAACCAGCCCGGGTTCTTTAGTTTAAAGTCGATTCCGGACGGCTTCAAATACCCATGACAACCACAAAATTCGAATCCGAAGTCCAGTGCTCTAGCCATTCAGCCACCGCCTCGTTCATAAGGAAAAAAGGATTGCAAAATTTTAAGTTTCAGGTTTATCCCTATTTTTTTCTTACGTACTCATTCTCCCTGGGTTTAACCGGAATTCAGCACCTCCGCGAACCGTAATTCACTGTAATATTCTTTTCTGTCTGCGCAAACAGAGTGTTGTATTAGTATCTCCGACTGCACGTCGCCAATCTCGCCAACGCCTGATTTTATATTATGCCCAAACAATACACATTAGCTTACTCAACCCTTATTCCTATTCAGTGTTAAGTGCAGTTCGGTTAATGACTCCTTGGAACATTCATGGAGTTTCGAGGGCTCATGTTATTAGATGCTTCGTATTCTTCATCTGTAATTGCATTTGTAAATACTGCTTAAAAATAGGATTCCCTAATTTTATAATATTTTTGTAACAATGGAGAGGATAAATAGACCATGACCTTTACTGCTTACTGGGCGTCTATGACCTTCTAAACGAGAGTTTACTCAGGGTTAGACCGAATGTTCCTAAATACAAACCTGACAACCTAATTTGCTTACTTAAAGATCTTGAACTCTGGAAAGAGGTGTAAAAGGTTACACCTTAGTCATTACTACGATTTATTGTAAACCGAGACCTTTTGTTCTATTCACTAACTGTTTAGAAAATTTTCTCATCTACACACCATTGATTTTATCATGCTATTTATTTTTATTGGGGGAATAGCAGGATATTATTCCATGTTTTGTCGAAAATAAGTCAGCGCTAGCTTTATTAGCACATTTTCAATTCTTTTCACATGATTGTTTCGCTTGCTTTTACATGGGTTTTTTTCTAAAGAGGAACCAGTTGTCGCGAGATATTCGCAAAATATACAGAAAAAAAGTCTTGTTGGCTAATTTATTACGGGAGCACCATTTGGGCGAGCCAACATTTTTCCTTATGAGGAACTAACACGGGAGCGTCTACGACTTACTCGGGAATTGAACCGAAGTCCTCTGCGTGGGAGTTTAGGACTCTAACCACTGCACGATGTGGGGAGCGGTTTTAAATGATAAATCCAAGAATTCACCGTACATAATGGAATTAGAAAACATTTTTTAGATACAACCATAATTCCATCTTTAAATTAACAATAGAAGTTAATCCTAAATGCAATCACCAATGTTTAACCCTTCAACAGGCGCGCCAATTTTTGGAACACCAGCAGGCACGCATGGCACAAAGTGCAACGTCTCTTTCAACCTTGATTATTCCTTTTGTAATAAACTTTTTCTTTTGAAATTGAAAATAATAATTGTGAGTTTTATGACAAGATATAAAATGTTGATAATATTGAGATATATTTATAGATAAAGGCCAAAGAATACAGATAGAATCACCTTATTTCAAAACTGTCCGGTTTGTTGTATGTGAGGACAACTTGTGAATTGATTCCTATTATTGCCAAAAACTTAAAAAAACAACGAGATTGTCCATCTTCTGGATATGTGGGATACCGTGTAATAGCTGCACATTTGATCGACTACATCAACTCCTGCATTTGCCGTATTGTAATCCAGTATAATCGCTGGTTTATCACGGTTAAATCACAACTAACAATGAATGGAGAGGAATACATGGTCAGAAAATCAGACCTGAAAGGGTGTAGCTATAAATAGAAACTGCTTACAGCATTCAAACCTTACACGTAAAAACAAACAATTCAAAATCACAAAAATGTTGTACTTTGTACACGGGCACACCCGCTGAAGGGATAAAGGTGTTTGTATGATTCAACACCAGTTATAGCGCATATAGATTGGTGCAGAGTTATCTGCCTGCAGATCCCCAACTCCTGTCATCACATTAGTCACGGTAACATTAGACACGGTATTTAGAACCACCCCCATTCCCGCCCCCAAGGTTTCTTTGATGTGGTGTCTCCCCCGACCCCGCTTGACACCATTTGACCCGCTGACCCCCCACCCTTTCTTTGATGGACCGCCAGAGGAGGCGATCCACGCATAGTACAGAGTACAGAGTGAACATAAATCACTGGATTCCCCAAGGCACAGGCAGAGAACTCTGCACCAATGTATATGCACCATTATAATCACTACTATTGTTAATACGCAGCTTGAAATGTTGTTCATTTATCAACCCGTAAAACACTCGCCAACTGCTCGAGTTTTCACTGTTTCAATATTTACGCAACAGGAATAACTCTGCAGACGTATTATTGTATCAACGACCTGTTTGTTTATTTGCATGTCCAAAATGTAATAAATTTGGAGTGTTTAGGGGCAACTGTTCGTTCTTCGTTTATTTATAACCATTCTGCTTGGGGAAAAATCTCTGCGTATTTGGAGCGGATCACAGCCGCAGATGCAGCGGGCAGATTTAAAAGGTTAGCGTGATGGGCAAGCTGCACACACCAGTGATTAAAAAATTAATCTTTCTTTCTTCTCGGGTGAAAGCAGTAGAGGAAAGCAGCGCCTTCACAAAAGTCCGTAGGTTGCGTTTCGCGAAAACTTTTATCTATAATAGCACTCTTTTGGTGTTCGTGGCACGGTTTGATGTTACTGAGCTTACGTTTATAATACGATAAATTAAATATAAACATTATTTATCTATCTATTTGTCCCCCCTCCCACATATATATATATATATATATATATATATATATATATATATATATATATATATATATGCACTGCTTTTTTCTAAAAAAATAGGTGGGTATACTGTGTTTTCTCAAATAAAAGTGCGGAATTTTAGTACCTTGTTTTCACACGTCACGTCACAGGGGAAAAGCTCAGAATTTAAAAAAAACTTTTGTTATATATTAACAACTGATTCGTAAGTTTCTTAAAATTTCCTTTAAGATAAGCCAAAATAATACTTAAAAAAAGTGGGGATAAGCCGTATCCCCACGTACCCCCAGAAAAAAAACCCTGTATGTATCTATATATATAAAAGAGCTTGTCTGTTTGTTTGTCCGCTATAGAATCATAGACTGCTTCACCCACCGGGACCAAATTCGGCACAGTTAATGTTTTGGACCCGAGAAACTTAAATCAGGAAAAACGAAATTTGGGGCTCAATTAGTTTTTTTTAAATTAATTTTTTAATGTTTTTTGTGCCCGATAGAGGTGCGTCTACCCCTGTGGATTCCCCTCGACCAGCTGCGTTAAGTGGGGTGGTTTGAGGATGACGGAGAGGGGGGGCGTCAAATTCCAATGTGCGGGAGAAAGGCCCGTTGCACACACAGCGTTTTTATCAATGGCGGAAATTTTCAATCGGAAGTCGTTCCAAAAAGTAGAGCTTACACAAACGGCGAAAAACTCCGTCGCCGGGGAAAAGGCCCACCCCTCCTTTTCGAATCCTGCACATGTCCAAGAAAACCAGAGGGGTCGCACCTACGCCCCCTCCCCCCAGCCGGGATCGGAGGAGCCCTCCTTTTCGAATCCCCTTTAGGCCTGTTGCACACACAGCGTTTTATCTCTAGCGGAAATTTTCCATCGGACGTCGTTCCAACAGTAGACCACAGAAGTCAATTGGAGCTTGCACACACAGCGGAAAATGAAATTTTTCTTCGACGGTAGCTTGTGCAGCTGTCGAGTGCCACTGTGCGCTGGCGGATTCGTTGACGCCAGATTGAGCTAGTTATCCATGTGACCCTATGCACGCTTACACACACAGCGGAGTCTACCGTCGTAGGGTCATTTGAGAGGGTGTGGTTGGGGGTTTGCTGGGGGGGGGGGCGGCGCTGGTTTTCTTGGAATCGCAAAGGGGATTCGAAAAGGAGGGCTCCTCCGATCCCGGATGGGGGGAGGGGGGGGGCGTAGGTGCGACCCCTCTGGTTTTCTTGAACACGTGCAGGATTCGAAAAGGAGGGGTGGGCCTTTTCCCCGGCGACGGAGTTTTTCGCCGTGTGTGTAAGCTCTACTTTTTGGAACGACGTCCGATGGAAAATTTCCTCCATTGATAAAAACGCCGTGTGTGCAACGGGCCTTACGATTCCAAGAAAACCAGCGCCCCCCCCCCAGCAAACTTCCAACCACACCCTCGCAAATGACCCTACGACGGTAGAATCCGCTGTGTGTGTAAGCGTGCATAGGGTCACATGGATAACTAGTTCAATCTGGCGTCAACGAATCCGCCAGCGCACAGTGGCACCCGACAGCTGCACAAGCTACCGTCGAAGAAAAATTTCATTTTAAGCTGTGTGTGCAAGCTCCAATTGACTTCTGTGGTCTACTGTTGGAACGACGTCCGATGGAAAATTTCCGCTAGAGATAAAAACGCTGTGTGTACAACGGGCCAAAGAGGGTTGGGAATGACCTTAAAATCAGACGAAGGTCCGCAGGCTCAAAGTTTCTTTCTTTCTTATTGTTTGTATATCATTTCAGTAGAAACGTGCTAAGCGCATTCTGTCTGGCCAGATGAACATGAAGAGCGGGAGTGCGGCCCAGTATTTTTTTGATGGAATGCATGAAATATTTTATATCTATATATCTACCCGGGCAACGCCGGGCAAGAATGCTAGTATATATATATATATATATATATATATATATGGGCCCGAGGTAGCCTAGTGGTAGCGCATTCGGTTTGGAGCTGGGGTTTTTCTTGGCTCGAATCCCTACGAACGCGATTAAATACCTTTGGTAGATCCAAGGGTATTTGATCGCGTCGTGGCCGGATATGGACACGTTAAATCCGTAGACAGCAAAGTCCTTCCATGAGGTCAGAGAGGGTGAAGTCAGTGAGGAAGAAGGTACGATCCTTCCTACATGTCACCCGTGGGGTTGCTTGGTCAAAATTGAGGTTGCACCAGGGGGTAGTGTTGGTTCGCCTCTACGGTGCCCCATTGAAAAGCTGCTGACGATTCCTGCGGATTATGAGCGAATGTCTTATTTCGAAAGCGCCCTGTATTGGCAAACAAACAAACAACACACACACACACACACACACACATATATATATATATATTGTAATATCTATCTCTTTATCTCTGTTAGAGACAGGGCCGTGCTTAGGGGTGGGTAAACTGGGCAACCGTACAGGGCCGCTAAAAATTTAGGGCCTCCATTTTTATTCCACATCGCAACACTTTTCTAAATGTTACGGGTTTTTTAAGAAATCCCTCATTTTTCGCGGTTTCTATAATTCAACTTATAAAAAATATATGTTTCGATTTTTTGAAAAGAATCGTAGAAATAATCTTAATTAACAAACTACCCTTTTGGTTCGAAAAATTTCTCGGTTAGAAAAACATACAGTCATTTGAAGAATTATAAACCGTTTTTTTTTTTTTGTTGTTGTAATCTGTCCGTTTTCACGGAATTGTTGCAAACTGAAAAAAAAAAAAGTGAACATATGTTTGTGAACGAATACTAGTACCATTTGGTCAAATGTTTGGTCTATTCAAAGCAAACAATAGACAAGACTTCTCCAGGGAGTGAAGACAAGTAAGTAAACGTGATCCAAACCTGTTGGGAAGAAAGGGGTCTGAAGGTCGAAGGAGTGAGGTAAACAAAAATTGACTTTTAGTTGTTCTCTCTACCATTATAATGTATTTTATTTCTCACTTCTCGAAGAACTGAAAATAATACAAAGCAGGTACAATCAGTATGCTTTGAATACGGATTGTACGCCTGTTCTACTTGGCACTTATTTCTGATGAAAATGATCTCTCATCATCTAGAGACTTTTCACTTATAAAAGACAATTTTGCTGCTCAGAAAGAAAGAAAAATTGCTTTATAACCAACAAATTCATACTATAAGTATTTGTTTTGTTTGTTTTTAACAATTTACATTTTCTAAATCGTGTAAATAATTTTTCCATTGTTTCATTATTCATACAAATTGACCGGGATTGTCTTACAAGATCCATTACTCAGTACGTAGAGAAATTTGATTGCCAGTAAATATGTTTCGCCCAGGGCCGCTAAAACCCCAAGCACGCCCCTGGTTAGAGAGTGATCATATTAATCGAGACATACTTCAACTGTAATCGGAAAGTAGAACCTTTGGTTTTTTACGCAGACTCTGAAAGCTTAACTAACAGTAGACGTAAAGATGTTGCTATCATCAAATTTAAAAAGAAGAAATAGAAAAAAAAAATCCTCTCTGAAGCTTTAAAACTGTTTGAATTGTTTTAAATTTTCCCGAAAGCTAATTTCTAGCACAATTTTGTGGTATATAATAAGACGTAACTCAGCTAACTCTTAAAATGGGGCAAATTATACGTAAGCATAACACCTATCTATTTATCTGTTAATATTTATTTCTTTGTATCCATAAGAAAAAAGTCTCGTAAACTTTAACCCATATCAACCATATCAACTGTAACCGGAAAGCATTATGTTTCGTTTTACGATCCCTCTGGAGGTTTAACTAACCGTAGTCATGAGATTGTTATCACAGGAAAAAAAAATAACTTCTGTGTCGGATCGGAAATGAGGAATCCGCTTCTTTGTTTTACCATGACACTAATGAGCGTCCGGTTTAAGCGTTCTACCTTCGCGGAGGAGCGTGCAAATTGGGGGTTTTTTGGTTGCAGCTGGAGTTCGGGTCAAATTCATAGAGAGAGTGTCTCGGTTAATGTCGCTCTGGGGGTCCAGTAGGGTATATTTCGGGTTAACTTAGTCTTTTCCTCCTAATTCTTCCATTCCCTGCGGCTGCGTTTCTCAGCTTTTTTCCTCTTTCGCGGCCCTATAGATCAAGTCCCAAATGACGCCAAATGATGTCACCTGGACGTCATATGGCGTTACACAATTTCCATTCAGAGAGAAACTTTGCCTTTAAATGTTTTTAAAAGGCGATCGCTCGAGGATAATCAAAAGAAAAAAAATACTTCCTTTGATTTGATAAATGAGTCAACAAACTCCTACAATTTTGTGAACCCTTCTATGCCAAATTGGTTAATTAGCGCCAATATATATTACATAATAAGTATTTTGACTAATTAGAAAGTTTCATCCTAATCTGCCTGGGTGATTACGAGTTATCGTTGCAAACCTATTCTGGTACATGCGAATTTCAGTTTTATGAAGCTGAAAGCGATCTATACTTGTATGAAACAACCGATCTTTCGCCCTGAATCTGATCAAGGTTCTCTCTCTTACCTAAGTTTTTGGGGATGCTTTTTGAGAATTCTTCAGATGCGAGCGATACGGAGGGAGAGAGCGAAAGGCATCACAGCACATTCCTGAAGCCCATAGAAAACAAAACCCAGTGTTGTGGGCATCGAAAAGGAAGCGATGTAGGAAAATATCTCGATCAAACGCCAAGAGTCCGATCAAATTATTATTGACCCTATATGTTAAATAGGATTGATTTTAATTAATCAGCACGTTTTGTGAAAATCTGCCAAGTGATCGCGAGCAATCGCCTCATATGTCTACTTCTGAGATTTTCGAGATGAAAAGGACGAAATTCAGTAAAACGCGAATAAACCTCTCGACCACACGTATTTGAACCGATCCGTTTTGTCTTACTTGGCTATGATTTTAAGAATAAGTTATAAATATTCTCCAAATTTGAAAAAGATATGAACCCGGAGACTGATATCATTTCTGACAGCTACCGACCGATATAGTTGCACGTGAGCCGGAACCATCAATGGCCGATAGTTATTCCTGGTACATAATGTGATTGACATTTATGCTTAAGATAGAACATATTGCGGCAACCATTTACATTTTTATCGGAAGAGGGTGTCTGTGTGACTCATAAAATTCTCCTCGCTCTTTTGAACCGTTAATCAGGCGTAGGATGGCTTGCAAACCATCTTGACTCAACTCAGCTCCAGACCCTGGACTCACAGCGATCAGTCCATGGCTCGGAGAGATCAAGGTGAAAGTATGCGAGAGTTAAACTGACCCACAGATAGTTCAGGTAAGCAAAAGGGCCTAGGGCAGTGGTTCCCAACCGGTGGTGCGCGAGAGCCTCGGGAGTGGTCCGGCACCACATATAAAAAAGTTGCAAGATAAATGGGGATTTTGAAAGCTATGTTCATTGAACTAGATGGGCCAAATATATCCGATGACTATCAGATGTTGAATTAACTTTTAGGTATTAAAAGTAAAGAATTTGTAGTTAAGTCGTACTGTACACTGTACAATAGCAATCATAAATAATGTGGTCTAAAAAACTGTTTTACTTAATCACCTATGAATCAATATGTTTCAATTTCAAGCTGAGATTTAGGCTATATAATTCTAAAGATTGAAACAAAAAGTGAGTATGTTAATTCTGTATCCCTTTTGCCTGAGGGACATTCTATACCCCTCTCCTCTCCCCTTAAATTGGGGGGGGGGGCGCACATGGTTCTGTTTCTTGCTTAGTGGTCCGCAGACTTCTACGGGTTGGGAACCACTGGCCTAGGGGGGGACACACCATTCTGTCCGGGGTTTTTCGGGGGTAATCCCCGGAGTGGAAACATCAAGCTGTCCGGTCTAATTTCGGCTGCAAACTGGAATAAGAGTGGTATCTCTCGGTTTATGAATGTGTTAAGTAATATCTTGGTTTCTGAATCAGATAGCAGAACAACTAGCGGTTTTTTTTTTTTTTTTTTTTTTTTTTTTTTTGTAATTTAAAGGTTCCTGAATGTAAATTACTCTATATTGCATAGTAAAGACTGTAAATAAAATTTATGACTAATTTACTGATCTGAGTAGGTTAGAGGGTTTAATCGAGAAAATTCCTCATCATCAGCCCTAAGCAATGCCATCGGACAATTACCGCCTGACTATTTTAAATAAGATTTATTTTGAATAATCCGCGCGATAGTTAGTAACCACCGGATGTCCACGGGCTGTTTACGAGACAAAGACGCCGAAATCGAGCTACATGTGGATGTAGCTACCGAGCGCTTGCCCGTAATCCGATTAGGATGTCTCATTTTAGATACTTCCGAGTATTCATCAAGCATCACACGTATCGGAGCGTCCGACTGTTAACACCTAAGTCGGAGTTATTGGCGGTTGTCAGGTACGCGTAGGGCGAAATCAGTAGCAGTTGATTCTGTGGGATATGGAACGTATGGTGGCTACCACTTACGCAGAAATTTCAAGGGAGATAAACGCTACAGGATTATCCCCATTGACTTTACCCTTATGTAACATATTTAATCAAGAGATAGCGATGATACTGTATGTTTTCATGTACAGGTAACCCTCCTATAACACGGTAGATAGGTTCCTAGAAAATGCCGTGTTGTGTGAAACCGTGTTATATGAGACCCAGAGACAGTTCAAAAAATTGGGTTACGTTCTGAAAACTTATTAAAAACAAACATTCTTTTTAAATTCCATATAAGCAACTTAATTTTTATTAAAAATATAAATTATGTATAACACAAAATGAAAAGAAAAAAAATATTACTTTCATTTAATTCGACCTTAATTTAATAAATTTCTTCCTCAACACTGCGCAGTACAATCAAACGAGAACGTATTTTCGATTGAACGATATCACCTTCACTTTCAGAACCTTTTTCTTTATTTAGATTTTTTTGCACTTTCTATCCTCTTTAAAAAATCTGTAATTTTGGTTTATTTGCTGGTTCTTACAAGGTCATTGTAGATTCACGGTATGGAGATGGACAATTAATTTTGAACACCCCCCCCCCTTTTGAATTTTCGGCTTCTTTCAGCGGAAGGGTCCGCATTCAGGAAAAATGATTCAAGATTGTCGGCTAAGCTTAGGCCTTCTTGTAATTTTATAGAGTTATAAATGAATAAATTATAATTTGTTTATACATTTTCATATAAAAGCACTATAGTTCATTATTCCTACCCGTCATTATTTTAAGGTAATTTAGTTTTTAAATGTGTTAAACAAAAATCATGTTATCTAGTGCTATAGAAGTATAGTGTTGTACAAAGGTTTTCGCAATTTTTTTTATCGTGTCAGGGTGAAACCGTGTTACAGGATGCAGTGTTATACGAGGGTTCCCGCAATTTATCTTATCGTGTTAGAGCGAAACCGTGTTGTAAGATGCCGTGCGGTAGGAGGGCTATCTGTAGTTCTATTTTTGCTTTTTAGCACTCAACCAACCAGAAACGGACGCGGAATGCCGTTTGGCGGGTCCGCAGTTATGTAAAGTTAACTGTAATAAATAATGTGAAAGGATATGATCACAAGACCCTTCTTAAGTGTATTTGAGTTTGTGTAATTTTTTTCATTGTATTCTCACCTGATGAATATATCAGAATATCCCATCTGAATAGTTATCTATGATCTGACGCGTCAGCAAGATTCGAAAGAATACGTCTGATTGACCAGGAGTAATTACCTCGTATATATGCATGGGCGGCTTTCCACTTGAAGAAGCCAAAAATCATGTTATGTCCATAGGGTCTGATCACTTGACAGTAATCCAGTAGATAAGCTTTCCCCTAGATAAATTAAAGAAAAGAAACTCTTTGAGTATTATTCAAATTTAAAACTATTTACTAGGAAATGACACCAGATATAGCTTCATTTTCTTTAAATCTACCGACTGTGTCTGTAACTGGAAACATTAGAAGCATACAGATACGTGTCAGACGTATCCGTGTCTACAAGCGGTTTCCGGCATACAGTTGTATGGTTTTTTGCTTTCGATCACCCTTCCGTATAGTTAGATCGATATCTGTTCCCTTGGACGTGTTTTATAAATATTTAGGAGTATTCTTAAAGTTTAGGGTCAATAGAAAGGGAATAAAAGCAGATATCACCGGACATTTCTAACTTATCTATTTCCCGACAGCTACTCGACATTATGGCAACTGACCGTTACGTGTTTTCAGCGATTGCCAACACCGATTGACAACGTTGACTGTTATGCGTTTTGCGAAAAGAAGACGATTGGTAAATAAATCCCTCCGTCAAGACTCCGCAGTATGATAGAATAAATAGCGCCTATATATTTTAAATAAGCTATATTCAACAAATTAAATAGTATCGCACAAATTTGTCCGCATTAGAGAGCGAGAATTCTCTTCTTATGTATATGCGCGGTTTCCGACATGAAGAGGCCGAAAGCAACCTGTACTCGAAAGAAACACTTGATCGTCCGCCCTTAAGCAGAGGAATTTTTCTGTCAGATATATCTTTCAGCATGCTTTTTAAGGATATTTCACATTTTGAGCGAAACAGACATAATTAACATCTTCCTGACGTCTGTAGTAGCCAAATGGAAATCGCATGATGAGCAAATAGCGGTCGACACTTGCGCATATGTTGGATGCAACCATGTCCATTATAAACGCCGTTGTTGAAGGTAATAGTGGATGATAGTTAGAAGTAAAACTGGGTATATGAAGTTACAACATACGGCTACTACGGACGATTACTGTAGTAGGGCGATTACTGAAAATCATCTCCTTCGGTTCTTTACAATCCCATCGACAAAATAGCCCCAAATTATCTTAAATAAGATTTTCTTTAGATAATTATCAGTGTACGAGCAATTTCATTGGACAGACCGCAAGTAGTCGCTGATTTTGTCATGTCGCGGTGTAAAGCATGAACATAACGTAAAGAGCGAGCTTTATGTGCACGTAAAGCTACATTCCTGAATGTAGCTTCAAATCAACACATTCCTCTTTGATAGGACAATTTTGCATGCTTTCTGAAAATCCTTTAAGTACTGAAAAAGTTTCTGAAAGTCCTTTAAGTACTGAAAAAGTTTCTGAAAATCCTTAAGGTTATCAATTAATGAAAAATTCTATCAATAAGCCTGTAACAGTCCTATCGTATATATTGCTTCTGGATACTTTGACTAATCATCACCATTGTGGTGCAATTTTTATAGCTAGGTGGTACGAGTGAGTGGCCACTGCTTATATCATACTACGGTTTGAATAATGAATAGACAGAAAAGAATTGAAAGATTCGGGTCCCGATCTGCATATATAGCTGGTATCACCCATGAGTATCACCAAAGACCAGTCGCTACGTAACAATACCTGAATACGCAGTCGAGGGTTAATTTTCCAAGTTCGGTGACATTTTTCATTAGTGTAGGGCCCAAGGATGCCGGATGGACAGTACAGATCCGCCATCCACTCAAGGCACCCCAAGCCCCCTGAATAGACAGAAAAATAAGATTTACGTGAATGTAGCATCCAATCGAAATGTCATAAAATTGTCTTTATTCCTGGAACGTTCTCTGGATGGATATTCATCGCCTTGTCATGGAATAACACTTAGGCACATTTATAACATAATATCACAATCAAACAGTCCCGGAGTGGAGTTACATCGTAGATTCACAGCACAACGTTTGGATATAGTATGGACGTCATATCATAATAACATAATCCCGGTCCAGCCGGAAGGTGATAACCTAAAGTATTTTCAAATCGGTACTTTCCACAAAAGGAAATTGCATAGCAACAGGTTATAGGCCCTAGCAATGAGTTCGTATAGTGATGTGAGCGGGCTAAGCCAATGGCAGCTTGCCATGATGCATTCTATTCGGTAGTACTCCTCGGACATCCTTGGAGAAGGTGCTAGACTTTTGATTGGTCGATTGGTTAAGCGTCTAGGGGACGCTATAAGCTTTGTCCAGGCTCTGAGCTTGTGAATAAAGGAGAGAGGCCTGTAGTATATAACGGATCATCTCCCTCTTCGGCAGTTTGTAAATTTGTATATACTTTTAATATAGAATAAATACTATTTTAATTAAACTATACTCTTGATATTAATGACAAATTATGTTGCATAAAAGCAAGGAGACCGAATGCGCACCACACACACACACACACACGCATATATATATATATATATATATATATATATATATATATATATATATATATATATATGCAGGTGGTAATCAAAATAATGGAAACACTAAGAAACATCATGAAAACCTTTATTAATACGGCGCAGAATCACCTTTGTCATGTAATACCACCTGATTCACCTTGGAACTGGATTATACAAGTCATGAATAGTGGTTAAGAATATACACTCATGGACAAAAAAATTAGCGCACCAAGAAGGAGTCGTCAAAATGAAACGAAATTTTACATACGTAATGACTACTTTGATATAAGTAAATGATAAGAAAATCAAAGAAAAAGGATAATTTATTTCAGAGAAAAAGGCAAAAGAACGGAGGAGTTAATACTCCGTTGGACCCCCTCTAGCGCGAGTGCACGATGCGATACGATCGGGCATTGAGTCATACAAGTTCTGTATGATGTCTTGAGACATTTCGTTCCATATTTGCTGTAACCTTGCCTCTAGTGCATTCAAACTCGTGTGATGCCCAACTCGTCGTCCCAAATGATCCCAGATATGCTCGATTGGAGACAAATCTGGGGATCGGGCAGGCCAAGGAAGGGTAGTAACAGTGCGTAGACAGTCTTGTGACACCCTTGCCGTATGAGGCCGAGCATTGTCTTGTTGAAAAATGGCTCCTGGGAGCCGTTGCATGAGTGGCAACACATGTGGTTGCAGGATTTCATGAACATACCGCTGGGCTGTCATGGTGCCACGGAACAATACTAGGGGTGACCGTGTATTGTAGGCAATGGCACCCCATACCATCACACCAGCTGTGGGAGCGATGTGTCGCTGTACAGCAAAGGCAGGATTGAAGCGTTCACCACGGGCTCTCCACACACGAACACGGTTGTCATCACTGCCGAGATTGAATCTGGATTCGTCGCTAAAGACGACCTGGTTTCATTCCGCTGCAGTCCAGTTTCCTCGTGCGCGGCAAAACTCCAAACGGAGGCGTCGATGGGTGGGCGTCAAGGGCAGCACACGTAATGGGCGCCGCGATACCAACTGTCCTTCAGCCAGGCGCCTTCGTATGGTTCGAGAAGACACAGAGGTCCCTAGTGAAGGTGCTACCTGTGCCTGGATGGCTGCCGATGAAGCAGTTGGCTGTACGCGTGCATTTCTTATGATGTGGCGGTCTTCTCGACGACTGGTCTGTCGAGGGCGTCCTGAGCCTGGTCTTCATGTACATGACATCTCTCGGGTCCACTGGTCCCAACACCTCCTCACAACACAATCAGAGCGGCCTAATTGACGAGCTACTCGCCTAGCTGACCACCCTGCTTCCATCATCCCGACGATTCTCCCCCTCTCAAACTGCGACAACTGCTTATATTGTCTTCGAACACGGCGTAATGGCATGTCTATCTCAGCTCTTCCTTTGTAAATGATTCAGCACACTCAAACAAGCTTTGGTTATCTGTTTTATACTCCACAGAGTACGACGTTCAACGCCCTCTACCGGCTATACGTAATGCGCAATCACGCTGCATTTCTAATCATTTGCATATCTCCCCGACATGTACCTTCATTGCAAGTTTCGTTACGATCCCACAATTATTTCTTGGTGCGCTAATTTTTTTGTCCATGAGTGTATTATACCATTCTTCAGGGAAAAATCATGAAAGTTCCTGTGGAGATGCTGTGGTGGATATCGATACCTAGCTCTATCCGCTTATACAGATCACAGTGGTTGGATGATATATAATCGGGGGGGGGGGGATATTGTACAGGGTAAAATAAGAAATTTGACTTCTTTTTCATGCTTTTCAAACCACTAATTGATAGATTTAGCTGTATGTATAGGGGATTATCATCCTGGAGAACGCCATCTCCTTCAAGAAACAATGTGTGCATCATAGAATGGACTAGTGAGCTAAAATTTCGACATAGTCCTTCCCATTCAATCTCCCTTTTAGGGTTACAATAGGGCCTGAAGAAAAGCATGATATGCCATCCCAAACCCTGATAGATCTATCTCCATGATTGATAGCTGAGATGAGACAGCCAGAATCTTACGTTTGTGTAGGTGTTCTCCAGACATACGCAAGTCCTGTTGCGAGGAACAATGTCAACAATGATTCGTTGGACCAAATGTCGATTATCGTCGTATTACTCGACTAGGATTTGTGCTCGTGGCAACATTGTGGACGATATTTTGTATTGGCATCTAGTACGAGTGGTTTGGGAATAGCTACTCTTCCGTAAATGCTTTGTTTGTGAAGTTCCCTTTTACCTCTGATGGTTGATACCGGAACATGAAGATGCAGATTGAGCTCTTCGGTCAGTTTAGTTGCAGTTGCTTTCTTCCTTCATGTCACAATCCGCTTCAATACCTCGTCCGTCTCTTTCACTCAGCTCTCCCTTTCGTTCACTATTCTGTTTGGCAAAGGATGTTTTCCCGTGCACTCTGTATGCTATCATGACTTTCAATACCATAGCTCGAAAAGCACCCATTAGCCTGGGGGTTGCAGTAACAGATACTCCAATTTAAACGCGCTCAAACAATTTGCCGTTTTCGCAAGGTTTGCAAGGTTTGACATTTTACGCTGTTCCCTCCCCAAAAGCACGATGCCCTTAGCTTCATTACTGCTACCTGATAGTAGAATAATACATACACTATATTACATAAAAAAAAACCGGTGGCCAGACTTTTCTTTTTTAAGGAATACGAAGCACATTCATAAACACTTCTGATATTGATAGGTGTTTCCATTATTTTGATAACCACCTGTATATATATATATATATATATATATGTGTGTGTGTGTGTGTGTGTGTGTGTGTGTGTGTGTGTGTATATTAGACTTTTGAGATGTCCTGAAAAATACAAATCTATTGGTTACGCCCATTGTAACCGTTAAATAAACTCCTTTTCCCCAGTTATACTGGTGAGTTAAATTTTCATATTTAAATAAATAAACAAATAAATCCCCAGAAAACTTCAAAATTATATATATATATATATATATAATTTTTAAAATTATATATATATATACATTATATTTGAAGTTTTGTGGGTGGGGGCTAGGAAGATGAAATGGAGAATGGGAAATTTTTTTTTCTCGCGAAACACTTAAAGTGTTCGCGCGTTCGAAAGATAAGAAGAAAACAACGTCTCAGACAAACAGCCTCGAGTCGTATCAAGAACAGATGACATTTACATGCCTCTGGCAGCGGGTAAATAGTGCAAACAGTTTCACGTACTACGTGTAAATCTCAGAATAAATCGTTCAAAGGGAGGCAAACGGTTGACTGCGTTTCAGTTACTTGCACTAGGTGGGAAAAGTGCTGGCTGTGCGTACGAGTATTATTTCGTTTGATGATAATATTTTGTTTCAAATGAGACATGAATGTTATTGTGATCCCGTAAGGCTTGGTTAAATTTATATAATTATCAGTAAAACAAGACTGTTGTTTTCTTTTCAATTTAAACGAATGTCCTCATTATAGGCACTATTACAAGAATGGCTTTCAAAGAGGGATTGGGAGCTTTTATCAAATGGCTCTGGTTCTACCATTTTTTTTTAAGGGGAGTTCTTGTCTGAAAATTTTAATTGTCTGCTAAGCAGGGATGTAGCGAGCATAACTCACGCCCGGAACACGATACCTTTTTGGCGCCCCCCCCTTTCAGAAAAACTTATAGTAATATAATATATAGAATTAGTGAAAAGGACCATTTGGCACCCCTGTGCGAGTGGCGCCCGGGGCATGATAGACCCCCTTGCCAACCCCTCGCTACGCCACTGCTGCTAAGATTTAATAGCAATGTCAAATATACACGCCTTTGACACTTAGCCCGTCTGCACACGAAGCAACTCAAAAGAAACTGGTAACTGACTCAAATCACAAACCAGTCTGTGATGAGTCGCAACCTATGTAATTGAATGGAGCCACGCACACGGCGCAACTGGTTACAAACCCGTCCGACGGGTTTGTAACCAGTTGCGCCGTGTGCGTGGCTCCATTCAATTACATAGATTGCGACTCATCACGTTTCTTTTGAGTTGCTCCGTGTGCAGACGGCCTTATTCACAAAGCAGTCGCAGACCGGTTCCGTGATAGGTTCTGACATTGTTGCTTCTCAGCGTGACAATGCTGATGAATGTTCCATAAAAAATAATTTACTGTAGAGCTTCTATACCCATAGGCGTAGCGTCGGGGTGGGGGGGGGGAGCATGGGGGCTTGTGCCCTTCCCCCAACTTTACTTAAAATAAATTTAAACGTTAAAAGAAGTTCAGTTAAAATCGGAAAATTGCCGAAAACTTTTCAGAAAGTTCGTTTTTTCCCCCGCTTTTTCAAACTGTGAAACTGGAGATTCCGATTATATCTTTAGCCTTAACATAGTTTTTAACAGTGATATGATCCATAACAAAATGTCGATGCTATATTTTTTTCTCATTTTATTTATATTATATTTATTTTTCTCATTGCATAACTTTTGAATACTACTCAAACATCAATTCTACTGTTATTCAATTTAAAAAAAAAATCATAACATTTCATATTTTAAGGACCGTTTGGCACTCAATGCGCCGAGGAGGGACCTAACTGAATTCAATTCGTAACTCCCCCCCCCCCCCCCCCCCAAAAAAAAAAAAAAATAAAAAATTATAATAGGAATGACGTAATAGTTGGTAATTTTAATTATACATATTTATATTGCACGTGCATAACATTTTATGGTATTCTAGCCAACTGTTCTGGGGTCATAATATGCGCAATAACATAATAATGAAAAAAAAAACAATTCTTGAAATTTTAAACAATTAAAAAATTTTCTCTTCAAGCTAGAAAAAATTTAGAGCTATAATTATGAAGAAGAACTTACAGTAAAATTTTCATAATTCTGAATAAAAAATTTCTGAAAGTTCGTTAATTAATATTTGCATTTTTTTTTTTTTACCTTGAGAATAAATAGAATATTTATACTCCATTTCACATTCCGGTATTATTTATAGATAATATCCTGGAAAAATACGTCATGTTAGTATTTCAGCCTGGAAAATTACGTCATGTTAGTATTTCAGAATAACAGAGGGATGGCATAGAAAAACTGCTTATAGCCGTCCTAGATTTATTTGAGGTGAACTCTCTTTTAAGTCAACAGTACATCAATGTTTAGCAGTCGGAATAAAATAAAATATATAGTCGTAATCTCCAAGCAAAAAGTAGGACAAAATTCTCAAATTTTCTTAAGTTATTATGTCTGACTAAGAGCTGTAATTTACGCCAAAATGTAGTAACAATAAAGGCTCGGTATACTAGAAATTTTCGACGCTGTAATGTGTGCACTACAGCTTTAAATTAAACTCTTATAGAGCTATTAATATCTGTAGAGAGATAATATTAGGAAATGACGTCATGTGATTGCTTCCATATCGTGAAACGATGTCGTAAAAAAAAAAACTGCCTACTGGCATCCTGGTTTATGATTCAGCTGTTACATTGTCAAACAGACATATATAAACATGCACACAGTTTACAAAAGCCGCAGTGAAACGACACTTAACAAGCATACATCGCATAAAAAATGAGGCCTCTAATGCCGTAAAGCCTTTATCCGCCGAAACTGTTAAAGAATAGCAAATGTGGAAGCCGTGTATGTTCTTCGAATGTTCCTGACCTCAACATGCGAAAAGTATGTATTCGGTCAAGTGTAATACCCTTCGTTCCTCAACTCAGCCCTAACCTTAATGCAAATGGGAACTCTAGTGATGGAACTAACCCGAGTTTCAAGTTCAAGGATCCGAGACGATGACGTCAAAATGCGGCAACATCAGTGATAGGTGACGTTAGTTTGCGCGAATGCGAAAACAGTAGCATCCAACCGTCTTCCCATATTGTTTGCTGCTAACAGAGAAATAATACATCAGGATTAACTTCGAACGTAGACGAGCTTGAATTTTTAACTCTCGGCTAGATATGATTGTTTTTCAGCGCTAATTTTTTTTTCTTTTACACTTCGCGAATTATTTTACGAGAGAGTCATTGAAACTATTTATTTTTGATTTCATGTTCAAAAAATATGGTGTTGTAGATTTGTGCGACCCCCACCCCCCACCCCCCCAAAAAAAGAAAAAGTTATTTTCTGAAATACTGCATCGCTGTCAGATGCAGATTTTTTTTTCCTTTCAATAAAAAAAGTTAACATAAAAGAAAATAATCGCATCGTTTATTTCGAATATTCAACGCTTACCAAGCAACGCAACCAAGAATACAGATTGTTGCATCTTTTAAAACGCTTGGATATAGAAAAGTACGAATAGGGCTCGAGGTAGCCTGGTGGTAGCTCGTCGGCTCAATCATCATCGCGATCGAATCGCGACAAGCGCCATTAAATACCTAAGTGTCTAGGCCAGATATGGGCACGTTAAATCCGTAAACCGGAAAGTCCCTCTATGAGGTCAGAGAGGGTGGGGGGAGGGTACGACCCACCCCAGATGTTACCCTTAGGGATGATCGGTCAAAATTGAAGTGGCACCTGGCTAATCGGACTCCGACCCTTGTGGTGGTATTATAAACCGGAGCCACACCCCACAGCCCGCTTGTTGAACCCCCAACCTCCTCATTGGCTCGCCGGTAGACGGCGCTCTATCAAAACCTGTTTTGTTACTTTGATGCGTAGTTAATGTGTTCTTAGAAATCGAAAGTGTGGACCACCATGCTCTGTTTGGGTTGAAAAATACCTACCAGCATGTACTGTTGGGTTGAAAGATACCTACTCATGTTCTGTTTGGGTTGAAAGATACCCAACATGGATACTAAATCCATTGATGTGGAACCTGCGAATATTAAAGTTTAAAATGACAAATTTTAGAGTGTTTATATGACTGAACTGATCAACGCGACGTTCGCATCAAACGAACGCCGCTTTTGATCCTCACCCTTCTTTTTTTTTTTTTGACCGCTGGCCCATATGGACCTGGTCTTGAATACTTCCGGCCAGGAGGCATTAGAAACAACAACAAGGTGCGAATAATGGGCAAATTTAACTAATGAAAATAAATAAAATCCATTTAAAAATATTTATCGAAAAAAACGTGGTATTTTAAGAGCCATAAGACAGCAGAACTAGTAGCCACTTGTTACTATACGTCGTGCACAAAAACGAAATCCAAACTGAGGAATCACTTCTAACGATCATTTAAAGATTAGTTTGTGTTAGTGAACGTTTTATTTCGTGCATGTCTAATAAGGCACGCTATAATTAACGCCACTTGTGGTTGCAACTTTATTTTCTCGGAATTAAGACAACATATGCAATAATTATCTTGCCTTGACCACAAGAAACATCTGAAACGTTTATGGTGTTAAAGGAAATTAACCCTGAAACTACACCTTTTTTTTCTCCTAGAGTTGAGGGAGTGTGGGGGGGGGGGGGGGGTGTCATAACGTCATTCAAATAAGTTATGCCCAAAACATAAAATGAATAGTGTAAAATATTCTGCAATCCTTAGCAGGGTTCTTCATTTGGCTGGTCTTGTTGCTTTGTCAGATCCCATTCGACGCGTTGGAATAATACAAAATATGAAAAACAATTCGGCCGGTATTTATTAATGAACAGCAAATTCATATAAAAAATTTCTTTATTTGTATAAACGATGATAGCTTCAAACATTAGCAAAATCAAACCTGTTAAGGCTGCTGTGTACTAACTCTATAAGATTCGCTCACTGCAGTGTTAACCTATGGAGAAAATGTGTCCAAGGATTGCCGACTTGGATTGAAAGATTTTCTCTTTCTTTCTAAATTGTACTCCGTAACAGAAAAAGAAATTTTACACCTTGGGGCATTTTTCGTTTTTTATTAAGAAAATGCAAATAATATTTAAAATTTAAATTATTCGGGGGAAAAATCTGCTCTACTGTGTTTTAAACGCTCCTAAATTCCTCTGGTGGACGAAATTTATTAAATGAATCCTGTCGTGAGGTGCAGAAAAAATCAGGCTATCTTAAAATACCCTTTTTATTGGATTATCAACATTTGTGTAGCTGTCAATAGTAGACACATTTTCTTCATAGATTAACACTGAAGTGAGCGAATCCAATAGGGTTAGTACACAACAGCCTAAATAAAAAACGGTGCCAATCACTATGTGTTTGCGGCAGCCATCGACGTATAAATACTCATACAGTCGAACCCCGTTATAACGAACTTCAAGGGACCAAAGGTTTTGTTCGCTTTATCCGGTGGTTTGCTATATGCGAACCGTTAAGAAAAATGTTAGAGTTCACAAAATGTATTACTTATTAGTTGCAATGTGTATTCAATAATGATGTATTAAAAATGATAAAATCTATTAAAAATGATCATTAATGAATTAAATCGACTAAAATCGATTACATTAAACTGACACAATACTAATCAAATTACGCATAACAGGATAACGACGGAACCAAAATTTTCGTTCGTTATATCAGTGATTTCGTTATATACCGGGTTCGCCATAACGGGGCTCGACTGACAGAGAGTCAGGTAGCAGCATTGAGATGATGAAGATGCAATCAGGAGGGAATATTTAGAACTTTAATAAGCCAATAAAACACTAAACCCACAAAAAAAAGTCCGAAAAAACTCCGCAGACAAAAAAAACCGAAAGCGTATTTCGCACACCTTTCCTGCCTCCTGCCCCTATCGCGACTGGATTCTTTACTTGACCTGCGAGAAACTTTTGCGGGCGATCCATAACTGGTATTCGTGTGTTGCTGCATCGCGTTATGTATTAAACATGTTCGTTAAGACGCATTGATAACAAGGAATGCGGGGGTAGCTTCACTTGGTATGGAATTTGGATTTAATCCAATTCAGCTAGAGGGAAAATTAAATGGATTAATTTTACTTGTAGTTTAACTGAAAGTCCTTAGTTTTTTTCATTAAGTTATTTAACCACGCACGAAAATATATTTCATATTTTGAATTGTGTTATTCCGTTACCCTTCCTTCATGTATTTCAATAAAAACTTTAAAAATTCATAAAATAGGAAGAAATTATGATAAAGAAGGGCAGTTTGCAAGAAAGGGCTTACAAGGAAGTCGGATTTTTTTATCATAAAAAAAATAGTTAAAAGTTACCAGTACATGCCGCTGACAAGCGAGAGATTCGGCAGGATTATGCAAATCAATCTTTCAATAAATGACCGCGATACACGAGGATTCTCATTCGATTTTAGAATGTTATCATTACACGATCGAGCGTTGTTGGTCAAGCTGTTAAGAGTCGCCTTATAATAAGAGTTGTGTCGTACAATGTTCTGGAGGTGTTGTTGAACATTAGCAAGAATAAATGAATGAAACGTACTGTTGTCCTATTCATTTTGTTTCGGGTCGTCAGCGCCTTCTACCGGTGGCTTTTTTAACTAATTTGTATTGTGCTGCTAAAAAAAATCCGACTTCCGTGGGAGCCCTTTCTTGCAAATCGCACTTCTTTTCCATAATTTCTTCCTTTTTTATAAAATTTTAAAGTTTTTACGAACTTTTGACTCACCCTATATCAGGGGTTCCCAACCTTTTCCCTACATCAACCCCTTTTAAAAGAATTATTTTCTTCATCGACCCCCTTTCATTTTCTCTACAATATACAGCATACAACATAATTATAATACTAATATTTGCACATAAAATACTTAAAGACGACAATTTGACTAAGAATACGAACAAAAAATCAGAAAAAGTGGTTTATTAGATTTATTTTTTATTATTTTTGTACCTTTTTTAATTTTACAAATACGTATAAACAAGATTTCAGAAACACGGATTGTAATTGTACAAACATCGCCAAGAGAAAAAAGAAACTGCTTCTGATTGGTTGCATCGGGAGGACCCATGGGCTTTATAAGATCTAGTGGATTTCCTCAGTTCTGCCTAGTGTTGGTACACAAATAAAGGGTGACGGCGGTATTCGAGTCATATACAAAAACGTCATGACATTCGACTTTAAATGCGTGGATCACTCCGCCCTATGCAAATCTGTATTTATACATATTAAAACGGATATTATTATTTAATAATTACTTTACTAAAAATTAAATTAAATTTTAATACAAAAAAATTATCATAGACCCCCGAATAGACCCCTGGATTATTATAGACCCTTTTAAAACTTCCATCGACCGCCAAGGGGTCCACCTGGACCCCGTTGGGAATCCCTGCCATATATATTATATATATATCTATTATATATATATTACATATAATATATATATTTTTTATCTTTATTAAGTAAGAAATTGAAAATATCTTTATAAACCTAACAAAATACAAAATATTCTTTTCTAAATTGGATCCCATAAATATATGCGAATATCCCATATTCGCATCTCATAAATTGGAAGTGCGTCTTATTGTCCGTGGTACGTCTTTTGGTCCGAAAAATACGGTAATTGTTATTTATAATAATGCTCAAACTATGATCATTAATTATCTATTTTTGAAATGATACTGGAAGGCATAATTCTATCTAATGCGGTCACGTGTCTGATTTATTCAGCCTTAAAAATATATTTTTAAAAATTTCATTATAAAATCCCCAGAAGTAACAGCACAGTCAGTCCGCATACATTTATGGCGATGCGTCTAAAATTTATGATTCGAGTGAAACAATAGTAAATGCTATTTGATATTTTCTACTTATGAATTCTGTTCGAGAACTCGGGGAAATCAAAATGTTAGAACAGCAGTGACACTTTTCCTAGAATCCAATTAGAGCCCGTGATTTCGCCGAACCTCTTTCGCCGCGAAATAGGTTTTCAGGATGCTGCTTATTTATGTAATAAGTTTTGTCGTTGCAGATTTTCCAGTACTTAAGATATTGAGAGATAGTAAGCGTTATCTATACGTTCATCTTCTGTTAGGAAGTTCATTAGTCTGTTCTCTGAAATGTTTACTATTTAGTTCCATTCTGTTGATAATGATATAGTGTTCGTCTAAAGGATTATGAGAAACGTAAAATAATAGTTCGTGAGAAAAGTCAAAAATAAAAGTTTTTGTTTATTAGATGCACTTATGGGGTGGGGTAAATAATTTTGTTTTGTAAATTGGATAAATAAACTTATTAGAAGTATATTTTACTAATATGTTTATTTACCAATGCAGGGCGCTGCCATTGAAGACTTTCGCGAGATCCGCGAAAATCGTTGTTGCTTTTGATAGTTGTACTGTAACGCCTCCCGTACAATAACGAATATTTTGTGCGTGGAAATTCCGGGAAGACTAACCAACGCGCAGTTTGTGAACATAATTAATTGATTTAGAGGGCTGCAGACAGATAGTCGCCTGGCGACACAAAGTCCGGAAGTGCTAACGACAGCTTGCGGATCAGTAAAACAGGTACAAAAGGGGACTTGCCGACCGGAGGCCCCTAGTCGTCTGGGAATGCAACCGAATAAAGAATGGCGGCGTTTTCCAGACCTTTCAAGAACGTTCAGCGGTGGTATATAAAGTCACCGAATGCGAGTTCAGAGATGAAGTTAGTTAGAGTGACGCTGGAGCCGGAGACAAGGAGATACTGCCGGGCCTGGAGAGACTTGAATGAGCGCAGCGACAACTCTTGTCTGACCTTCCTAGTCGATGCTGTGAACCCACGAATTTAATTTGTTTATATGGATTGTAAATAGTCAGTATTTAGTCGAGAAATGCAATTAAAACATAAAATACAAAAGGCTGGCAGTCTTTTATTTAGCCTTAGATAAAAATTAAATTAAAAGAAGAGCATGATTTGAAAATTATTAGCATATTTATAGCAATTTTTTCAATTAAACAATTCAATACGGTATAAATTTACTTCAAACTACCCGCGCCCCCTCCAATTACGCAACATTCGTGTGGATCGCGACCCACAATTTGCACTAGTCTTCCTCGGGCCTTTTCTTTTACTAATATATGATCTCCTGACTCAACGTTTATTTCAGCAAAAGAAAATTGTGGCCATTTTTTTTAATTTATTGTTATTTCTTTTTTACACACACCAAAGAATTTAATTATTGTGAAAACAAACACAATTACTAAATTCTTTGGTGCAATTTCATCACAAATTTAAGGGTGTTGATAATTATAAAGGAAGAAAAATAATAAATCTGATTAAATTAAGATTTATAAGTTTGAAAGTGAAGGAATTTGGGGAAAAATAGGGTTTCACCTTAGAGAAGAGATTACGGAGCGAAAAATAAATAAAAGGTATGAAAAAAAATTAGTAAAAATACAAACATATTTTAAAAATTAAAGTGAAGGAATATTATAAAAAATAGGATATGACCGTACAAAGTTGATAATGGAGAAAAAATGGGGAAAATTTTTGGGAATGTAATTATTAGATAATAATATCCGTTTTAATATGCATAAATACAGATTTGCATAGGGCAGATTGATCCACGCATCTTAAGTCGAATGTCATGACGCTTTTGTATATATGCCTCTAATGCCGCCATCATCTTTTATTTGTGTACCAACACTAGGCAGAACTGGGGAAATCCACTGGACCTTAAACAGCACATGGGTCCTCCCGATTCAACCAATCAGAAGCAGTTTCGTTTTTCTCTTGGCGATGTTTGTGCAATTACAATCTATGTTTCTGAAATTTTGTTTACATTTGGTAAATTAAAAATGAAAATAGTACAAAAGTAATAAAACATAAGCCTAATGAACCACTTTTTCTAATTTTTTGTTCGTATTCTTAGTCAAATTGTCATCTTTAAGGGTTTTATGTGCAATTATTAGCCTTATAATTATGTTTTATGCAGTATATTATAGAGAAAATGTGAGGGGTGGGAGGGTAGATGAATAAAATCATTCTTTTAAAAGGGTTCGATGTAGGAAAAAGGTTGGGACCCCCTGTGTTAGACCAAACAATAACAGACAGGGATGACTCACGCACCATTTCCGATTGCAGGGCGTACAGGACAAGAAAACCGACCCATTGTAGTACTTATTACTATTGAACCCTTCCGCGTACCACCAGCTGGGAACCACTGATCTAGGATATTCAAGAACTGTTTAATGTTCTGAAAAACACGAAAAGTTGAATAAACAGACGTTTTTTAAATGTCAGTTGGTTGTAATAAAGTGTCATTCATTTATCACAGATCTGAGTACCTGTCACAGAGAAAAGTAATAAGGATTCTGAAATTTTAATTCCCGTGGATATAGGAACTTACCAGCGTTATCTTACATTTAAATGGTATTTTTAATGAAAATTTTTTGAGGATTAGAAAAGAATTAGAGCGCATTGAATGAATGTAAAATACTTCTATGCTGATTTAATTTTTAAAGTTGTTTGATTTCGCTGAGATGAAAGTCTGTATACCAGAAATGTATATAGCAAATCAAATTTGTTTTTTCCCAATTTCTTATTTTCACAAGTACCCCCCGCAAAACAATTGATCCTTAAAAAAAATTGGGGTATTTTTTAGGAGGGATACGGGTTTTCGAATTCAGTGAGTTGACCGTCCATAAATGGTCGCTCTCTGTGCGGACGAAATTTTGCTCTGTCTTAAATTTTTATACCTGTTTATACATGTTTTGCGCCGTGTAATAAAACCAAGAAAACGCTTCCTGATGTCTTTTCTAATTTGGAATTTATTGGTTTAACAGCCTCTCTACGGTACAGCCATTACTGTATAAAGCTTGAGAGAATTGACACAAATCGTTTCTTTATAGTACGTGGCGTAGGGCAAGCATTTGAGCAAACACTTAGCTGCAGAATTAACCCCTCTCGGTTCCTGTACCTCATATATACCCTGACTCGCGCATTGTATTTTCGTATTTTGTCATTTTTGAAAAAAAAAACTATAAGCCCTTGTTAGAAATATGTGAAGACGAAATAACACAGAACAATAATTGAATCGGCAGTTTGAAGAAGGGAACGAATCCAAAAACTGTTTTTGTGGGAAATTAAAAAAAAAAACTTTAAAAAAACTTCCTTATTTATTATTTTTTCTTCACTAAAATTTTATATAAGATTCTTTACATTCATCCGCTATTCCAGTGTCTTTTACAGCTTACAAGGAGCGTCTATATGTAAATAACAGTATGGCGAAAAAAAAACGAATTCCAATTTTTTGGCGCTTGTTCCCTTCTTCAAACTGCAGGTTCAATTAAAAGTTACTTGGTAACTAATCCTGAATTTAACAATTATTTGACTCTGCGGGCATATTACTTTATTTTTAAAAGCCTTTTCCTAGAACTAGAAGCTTTTTCCTAGAAGGCAGTGGAGTTACCTTTTATGCTGACTTGAGAAGGGCCCCTGGTTGCCCCAATTGGTCGGCAGATCTGTACTCTCCGTTCGGCGCCCAGGCCCATATGAAACGTCACCGAACAGGGGAAATCAACCTTCGGCTGAGTTTGGAGGCTCTTGCTACGCAGCCCCGGTCTTCAGTTTGATACTTGTTGAGTGAACTGACCGTTCGGTACAACGTAATCTGATCGCATTATGCAGACTGGAGATTCTGAGAGTGGTCCTGATTCTCTTCACAATATTAACTGTACCATGAGGGATATAATTTAGCCCAGGAAAAGAAAATCGTTATCAGTTTAAGATCAGAAGGAAGAGAGGGATGTAGAAAGTGAAAATGCTGGTAATGACGCTGTTGAAGGTTGCATTGAAACGGATGCTAAACGAGATGAAATGAATGATAAGACTGATATTAAAGGTGTATTGTAAAATAGTTAAAATAAATGGGTTTTTTTTGCCAGTAACATGTAAAATAATTCCAGATACCTGCCAAATATACATTGATTAAAATATCGAGATGTCACCGATAAAATTCCATTAAAATACGTCAAAATTTAGTGTCATACTAACCCTTTCAAGACGAGCTGTGTGATCTCCCGGCTGTAATAAGGTACCAGACACAAAAGGATTCAAGTATGCGTAAAGTGGTACGCTGTAAGAGATACGTTTATTATATGCAGTGTACATTACACGTCAGTATCGCATCAAATTTGAACAAAAGATTAAACATGCAAAAATCACGAATATTTTACTGATTTTTACTTGTTTTTTTAAAAACATAGATAACATGCATATTGCTGAAGATTGTTCTACCGTAATAGTTTTTTTTCTTTTAATTTAATGCGTCCATGTATAAACAAGTTTCAGCCTTTGTGACATCGTCTACACAAGATCTGGAAGATTTCAAGAGTGGCTTAGACTGATAATTTTTCGATTCCTTGCAAGATGAACTTTAGCGGGGATATACGTACAGTCTATTCTTAACTGTTAGCAGTCAAAAACTGTATTATTGTTCTCAGACGATGAGCGTTTGATGTCATGCATGTATCTGCATAGCTGCAGTGGATATTCTGAAAGAAATTGCTTAAATGTGTGTTTGTTGATTAATTGATAACGATTCTCAACTTACTGAACTTACTGAACAGTCTTATTGAACCACTAACTGAACAGTCTTAACCTTTATTTAAATAGCTTCTTCCTTTAGAAGAATTTGTCGGAGCCCTTGATTATCAGTTAATCAATTGACTTCAACTCATCTATTAAAATATGCTAACATTTTTTATTATGCAGGTAATAATAACACCTAATTTTTGGAGGCTTCCTAACTTTTATGGGCCTTAATTATACGTGTTGGGCAGTAACACATTAGCATAAGCCAGTCAGAGACCAGCTTTTGAAGTTAACATGGATGAACTTGTATCAAAACCATAAGATTAAAAAAAGAAATAAACGTGATTTGCAACAGCTCAGATTTTAAAAAAAATTGTGATAAAGATGCAGAAGACAATTTTAAGTGCCATGAGTCAGCTAAGCATTAAAAACGTAGATGGCAAAAATGAACACGGAAAAAGATCTGAATTCAAATGAAGCCCTTACGCACACAAGTCATAAAGATGAAGAAGTCACATCCAGGGTGAGCATATTCTTTAATTCGTTACAGCGCCTCGCATATCATGCATTTGGAAATCGTCTGATTAATTTCTAACACACGTGGACCTTTTCTAAACGCAGCAACTGCAGAATCGTCATAAAGAGTTGGGCAATTTTATTAGATGTAATGAAACGATAAGAAAGTCTTCGAAACTTAGTAACGAGTGCCCGAGAACTGAATTAGTCATCATGCAGCTCTGGATTTCCGTATTCTAGCTAAATAACGTCGTCTTCTTTTCAAGGAGGTAGACGTCTCTTGGGGTTAATTAGCCTTGGCCGTAGAGAAGTAGATGCTGAAACCGACAATCTTAATAGGGAAATTAAAAATTGCTGGTGAGTTATAGATTCTTTTTTAAACAGAGACCAAGCAGATGATAATGTTTTACAGGAGGAAAAAAGGAGAATTAGAAAAAGGTAGCTAAATTGCTGATCCTCCCACGTAGGTAGATGTAAATTTAAAGTCACACGAGTCCCTCCTCCAAAAGAATTTCGCCGAATAATGAATTTATTTTTACTTGTTGAACGCTTATTTAGTTAGTTGGCTTATTTAACTATATAAGCTTATTTAGCTGTTTGATGTTCTCGTAATTAGCGAACCAAACCTCGGAGACAAAGTGACAAGACTAAGACACCTGTTCTACAGACTAAGTGACAAGACTAAGCCTGTTCACACAGGAGTCCGGTAGCGGAAGCGTAAAAGGAAAGATGGCACTGAGACGGAAATAAAACAATCATAGGCGTTAAAAATTTAATTGCTAATCGTTTGGACGTTTGTTATTGGTTGAATATATTTCAATACTTTAACGCTTCCGCTACTGGACTCCTATGTGAACAGGCCGTAGGTGCCTACCGTTGGAACAAAATAATAGCTTTAATAAAACTGAACTGATTACGGTTTTTCTATTTCACCTTGCGTCCACGCTTTGGGCATTTGGCCATTGAAACATGACATGCTCGGATTGCAGTTCTTAATTAACTTAAACAATTAACTTAATTAGTCAACTTAATAATTTAATTAGTTAATAATAACTTAATTAGTTAATAATTTTAATCCAGTTGGAAATGTCGACTAAAAAGGTACAGTAGAGTCCCGATAATCCGAACTTCGATAATCCGAAAGTCCGCTTAATCCGAAACCAAAAGTCAAAAAGAACAAAGGTTACAATAAAACCACTGTGATACTAAGTAATATAAAGTATGTTTCTGAAAATCACAAGAAAAATGAAAGTTAGACAATGTACTTAACTAATTATTACTGAACTACATTGGTTTGAAAAAATCTGTTACATTTTTTTATCGAAGAGAAGAATACCTCTCCCTTGAAGCCGAATTACGCCAACGCGTCAGAAAAATGGTGTCTGCTCTGGTCGCGGCAGAGTGTTGCAGAGTGTTGTGAGTTTGGAATGTAATACCAATCAATTTCACAACATTAATAAGAGGTCTGGCATTGTTTGTCCTTGACAAGTTTTTGAATATTAGGTTGTAACTGTGACAAAGCACACCTCAGGTCACTTTCAACTTCCAGCTTTGCTCGATATTTTGACTTTATGTATGCTAATGCTGAAAATCCAGATTCACAGAGATATGTGGAGGAAAACTGCACTAACAACCTCAAAGCTTCCAAAGCAACTTCTGGGTAAACAGGAAAATAGCGTAACCAAAAATTTTCGACATCCATGTTTTCGAATTTCACGTTTGCTTAAGAATGACATTTTAGGTCGATTGCTTGTTCCTGAATATGATTAGGAAGTACATCCACGTCGATTTTAAAAGGATCTCCTGTTAACACCCAATTCTCTGAACTAATAGCTGGAAAATAGTCTGCAATTTCATTTTGCAATGCTACCTACCAAATGCCCTGATATAAGGTCCTTCAATACATTTATCTGTTGCAATGGGAGATTTTTTTTATCATCGAGGAGGTCGTTCAATCTTGGAAAGGATGAAAAGTTTGGCTCTGAACTCTGAAGACGGCGTTGCCAAAGAGCTATCTACTTTGTGAAACCCTTAACTGCATCATAAGCCTTCAGAATGTTTTTCGCACATTGTAGCTTAATGTTCAGATAGTTGAGTGCCTAAAATACGTTACGGTTACATCGTGACCGCAAAATTGAGTACAGTAAATTACAGTTAGTTTTATTTTTTACTTTTTTTAAAAAACTCACGCCTCCCTTGAAATTCTTGTACGCCCTCCCCCAGGGGGGCGCGCCTCCCAGGTTGAGAACCGCTGCTCTAAACTATGAGAAAATTTTCTCTCAGAATTTTTCTAATCTCAGATCAGCAAATGCATATCTTTGAATTCTTTTTCCTTTCACATTCTTTTCAATTAAGAGCACATACTTTTTTAAACTTCGTCATCAGTTAATTTTTGAACTAATTACTATCGCTACAAAATTAAAGCTGTTTCTTGAAAACAAAAAATAAATTAAACGGATTTTGAAAAGCACAAGCTTAGAGTTCTGTTTTCAGTCGCACAAAACAGATTTCACAACTAAAGATTTGTTAACGCGTGATTAAAAAAGAAATATTGAGGGGAAAATTTCCCACAGCCTAACACGGGTATTGAGGATCTTCGAGGTTAACTGATTCGCCGCTTTAAACCTGACCTGATATTCTCGAATATTTAGTACAGTTTAATGTTCAACAAAATAGTAAGATCTGAGAGGATTGTTTATAAACTACGTGATTCTCAATGCTTCTATTCATAACAGAGAGTGCGTTTATTTTTCCTCAGATTTGAATGAAGCCGTAGAAGAAGTAATCTTAATATGGATTTTCAAATTTGAATTTCCATGCATAATAAACTGAACTGTATCAGGTTATACCTACGCTTGATATTTTTATAAAAGTTTTTTTATGATTAATTGAAATTGGGGAATTAATCTTAATATACATTTTTAAATTTGAATTTCCATGCGTAATAAATTGAACTATATCATGATATACTGATGCTTGCTATTTTTTAAAAGCTTTTATGATCAATTGAAATTAAGGAATTAATCTTAATATGGATTTTCAAATTTGATACCCATGCTTAATAAATTGAACTGTATAAGGTTTTATTGATGCTTGATATTTTTATAAAAGATTATTATGATTAATTGAAATTACAGAATTAATCTTAATTTCAAATTTGAGATTCCATGCGTAATAAATTGAACTTATCAGGTTATATTGATGTTTATTTTTATAAAAGCTTTTTATGATTAATTGAAATTAAGGAATCAATCAATATGAATTTTCAAATTTGAATTTACATGCAATAAACTGAAATGTATCAGGTTATACTTATGCTTGATATTTTTTAAAAGCTCATTATGATAAATTGAAATTACGGAAATAATATAGATTTTCAAACTTGAATTTCCATTAATAAATTGAATTTAACAGGTTATACTGATGCTTGATATTTTTATAAAAGCTTTTCATGATTAATTGAAATTATGGAATTAATCTTCATATGGATTTTCAAATTTGAATTTTTATGCATAATAAACTGAACCATATCAGGTTATACTTATGCTTGATATTTTTGTAAAAGCTTTTTATGATTAATTGAAATTAAGGAATTAATATGGATATTTAAATTTGAATTTCCATGCTTAATAAATTGAATTGTATCAGGTTATACTGGTACTTGATATTTTTATAAAAGCTTTTCATGATTAACTGAAGAATTAGGAAGCATTTTAAGAGAGTCAAATATTAGTATTGTTATTGAACTTTGAAAGTTGTTCCCTTGTCCTTTTAAGATAAAATACTGATTATATGGAATATTACAAAAACTTTGCTCAACGCTTTTTTAAATTTACAGTTTACAATTTGAGGACAAAATACGTTAGTGTGCAACATCAGTGCATTACTGCTGATTCGCTTCATTCCAAATTATTATCTCGTGTCCATAGGTCGTCTTTTACGCACATATATTAACTTCGAATTTACTGATATTTAAAGGTATTACCAAACATAAGACGTGTATTAGGTCTGCAATGTCGTGTGGATGACATTGAACAAGAATAGTTTTCCGTTATACTTATTGAACTTGCAGATTGAATTTTGTTTCTAGAAATTACCCGGGTCTGTATTTCTTTTTGTGCATAAGTTATATGTAAGTTCATACTACTTTAAACGTAAGACCATATTAAAATCAAGGGTCCAAACTGCCAAAAATGTAAACTATAATGTTCTCTACGGTGAGAGAGGCAACAGAGGCACAGTGCTTAGGGTTTTACAAAATGATCAAAGAGTAAATCGAAACTGAACGAATACCAGCTAGGGCATGGACATTCCTGTGCTGCCCTCTACGCCTCAAAGGGAGTGATGTTGGCACCATTTAAATGGCATGCCCATGATACAGAAGTCAACAAATTTGCGGTGGGGAGAGAAGTGCGTACCGCGTTAGGGAAAACTTACACCCATCCACCCGTCGTTGATTTACCTAGTCTCTTTCTGACTTGTGTGCTTACACTTTCGAATTTACCCCTATGCAGAATTGAATAATCTTAGCTGTGAATTAAGTTGAATGATCTTTATGATTTGAAATAACACTTGGGTAACTTGGTTATGACCTAAAATTTGTGGTTTACCTAAGTTGGAGCCCTCTGATTTTCCATTTTTATTTAATTACATATTAAGGTCGGCATCACCTTGTTAAATTTACTTATTTTTTAAAAAGTGAAATCATTTAAGATGTTAAAGACATGTTATCTGAAAATTGTGTTGTAAATTTTTTTCTTGGTAATAGGAAAATGTGAATGACTTTTAAAGCTTTAAAAATTAATATCTTTCTATTATACCTTTCTTTTAATTTACGAAAAAGAGGTTCAATATTTGCTTTTCATTAATTTCATTCAGATTTGGCCAATCTTTTCTACATAGAAGAGAGAAGCTTTAGAGGTTACAACTAAAATTTCAAAACTTTCTAAAGCTCATTAGAATTTTACTGTAGCGAAAAATTCCCTATAAGAGGGAAAACCTTCATTTACCTGTCGTTAGGGAAGAACAAGCTGAGCCACTCAGGTTATGTTTTCATTTAGTTCGATCTAGGTTACCGCTGCGTCCACATGTTTGAGAAGGAAAGAAGACGAAGTGGAATAAAAAAAAAAATAAGCATAATAAAAATAAACCCGACCTCAAAAGGGTCGAACTAGGTCCGCAAAAAATTCACCGCTTTTATTTTCTTACGTCTCTGGGGTTCGCTAGACACTGTTTGGGCAGCTTTCCAGCGTAATTGACCTTGTGCGCGCGAAGAAGAAAAATTCAACTCAACCCGTTCTCTTCCGCTTTATTTTCACGAGCAGACGATCTGCGGAAAGGATTATTCTGCTTTGCGTGAGTGGCAATTAGAATGCGAAGTAAAAAATGTGGAGTTCTCTGAGGATTTTATATTTACCGGCAATTTTGACAAGTAAGTAGATATTTCAAATTTAAGTTACTGCCTTTAATTATTTGCTTCCTGATAGTATATTTAACATAAATCTGATTAAAATTGCCAAGAATTTGTGAAAATATTAAAATTAAAAATCAGTCACTGTTAAGAACATAAAATATCGCGATAATTCAGATTTTTTTTTTTAAAAGCCTGTGTGTAAGTTCTTGTTCTCAGAAGTCTGTATTATATGGTTTTCAAGTTATTTAATAAAATTGCCAACAATTTGTGAAAATATTAAAATTAAAAATCAGTCACTGTTAAGAACATAAAATATCCGATAATTCAGATTATTTAAAAAAAAAAGCCTTTGTGTAAGTTCTTGTTCTCAGAAGTCTGTATTATATGGTTTTTCAAGTTATTTAATAAATTATAAGATTAGGCTTCACAGGTCAGATATTATACTATTCCTTCGCAAATATTTATAACAACGTGACGTACCTGTGTCGTGTTTATTGTCAGCTATGAAATTTGAGATAGCTGGCCGTTATCAATTAATGCAGTAAAGAAGTTTTCGTTTTGAGTGTGACTCTTAAATAAATTTGTAAATATGACTACTACAATACATAGATAATTTTATTTTATCAAATGGGGATACTGTAAATTTTATTCGTTATTATGAATAAATTTCTGTTATAATCAAAAATAAAGAGAAATGAATATAGGCAACTATTTTAAGATTGTAGTAACTCTTAATAATAAACAGCTCGATAATTAAACCAGTTATTAAGTTTCATAATAATACAGACATAAAATTCATATATATCAGTGCGAGTCGTAATTCTATATTAAAATGTAGCGAATTTTTGTAGCAAAATCTGTTTGCTAATGTAAACTTCTGATGTTCCAAAATGACATTTTATTGCTATCGTATGTCCAATGCACATATTCTCGGAGAATATGATTGCGAGAAATATAAAACACCTGTTCTGAATAGCTTGAAAATTTGTCAGAATATCGCATAACATAAAAATTATAAAGTTGATGTACGTGATTGGTTGATTTAAAAATGGTAAAAAAGCCGTAATAATTTAAATTCGAAAAATTAATACAGATTGTAGTAATAGCTTATTATAGCCTTAGGGAAGGAGTAATACTTGCCAAAAAATGGCGGTATGTTTACATACTGCAAAGCGTAAGACATTAGCGGAACAGATTCTTCTAAAAGGCCGTTATCAGCTGTAACCATTTGATTTTCTTGTTTATGGAATATGAATTTATAAAAATAATTTTTAGTTGTTTCATAAGAAATAGTTAAATATTTAGTTGACATGCTCTTATCTAATTTACTTTGATAAACTTTTTAATTTAAAACGTAACTGTTATTTATTTATTTATTTATTTATTTTTGTAAACTGTGAAAAACAATATACGGTGATGTGAAATAGAAAATTTTTTTTATCTTTCAGGATCTGCATATTTTTTAGAATTATATAATTTTTTAAAAAAGAAATATTTTATTTAATATATTGTTTGATATAGCCTTGATGGTATTTTTGTCTCCTGTACGAAGTATATTTAGTTACAGTGGCTCCCAAAAGTGTTCGTACACTTACGATTTTCAATGAAATAGGGGTCTATCCATTGATTAAAATGAATATTTCAGAATGGGTATTTAATAATAAGATCTATAATATATTCTTAACAAAACTACATGAAATATTTTGAAAACATAGTAAAACTTTATTTTTAAGAAGCCAATAATCCAAAAGTAACAAAAACTTTATCTCACAAAAGTCATCGTACACTTGTAAAAAATCTCTACATATTAGTAAATATTCTAATTTTTCGTTAAATTAATATTTAGGAGGATATCCTTTAGCATTCACAACAGCTTTTAAACGTCTGGGAATAGATTGCTTTAGTTCTTTTGTAATTTTTGCATCAATGTTCATCCATTCTTCCATCATAATTGTTTTTAGTTCGCTTTTCGTGTGAATGTCGTGTTTTCGTACTCGAACCTCCAGTTCTCTCCAAATATGTTCTATTGGGTTTAAATCTGGCGATTGAGGTGGTGTTTTCAAAACTTGTGGACAATTATAGAGACACCAGATGCGAACGTTGAGAGCCGTGTCCTTAGGATCGTTATCTTGATAAAAAAAACAAAGTTGTTTCCAATACCCAAATTTTGAGCTGATAATTTTAAATTGTCTCTTAAAATATTTATAAAAACAGCATGATTCATTATGCCATCAATAAATACCAAACTTCCTAGTCCTGATGCTGACATGCACCCCCACACAAGGATACCTCCACCGACATGCTTAACTGTTCCTACTAAGTTCTTGGGATTAAGTTTCTCATTTTTTTCTTCTCCATACAATTATACGCCCATCAGCACCAAAAATGTTCATCGGCAAATAAGACATTATTCCAATAGGTTTGGGGCTTATTTATCATTGATAGTGCGAAGGGAAGCCTAAACTTTCTGTTTTTCTCACTCACAAAAAATTTTCTATGGGCAGAACGCCCATGTAATCCAACTGTTCTGAGAACTCGTCAAAAAATTTCAGGTGAAATTGAAGAAGAAAATGTTTCATTGAATTCTGCAGAAACTTTTACAGCACTCAAACGTGAATTTTTCACAAATTTTCTAATTATAAATCTCTTATCACGTTTTGTTAACTTTGCCGGACGGCCTTTTCTTACCTTGTTTTCAATCCAATTTTCTTCTTTAAAACGTTTTTTCACATACTGCACAGTAGAATGGAATAAATTAAGTAATTTAGCAATATTCCGAACTGATTTACCACTACTATGAGGAAAAATAATCAATTTTCGAATGCTGTTTGTTGTTTCTTTACGACTACGAGCCATTTTTAAATAATAAATAGAATATTACGGAGTAGGCAAGCAATAATTAATGCCAAACGATATTTTAAATGCCACCACAATTCAAAAATAAAAATAAAGCGCCAGACGATAATTTTAATTATGAATTTATCCGAAAATATTTCAGTGTACGATGACTTTTGTGAGATAAAGTTTTTGTTACTTTTTGATTACTGGTTTCTTAAAAATAAAGTTTTACTATGTTTTCAAAATATTTCATGTAGTTTTGTTAAGAATAGATTATAGATCTTATTATAAAATTACCGTATTTTTCGGATCATAAGACGCACCTCAAATTTATAGGAGGACTTTTGAAAAAAAATATTTTGTATTTTGTTAGATATATAAAGATTATTTTCAGTTTCTTACTTAATATAGAAAAAATATATATAATAAATATAATAAATGATATATATATATATATATATATATATATATATATATATATATATATATATATATATATATATATATATATATATATATATATATATATATATATATATATTTAATATAATACATATATATAATATGTATAATAACATATTAATATTTTTAATGATACTTTCGGACCATAAGACACACCCCAATTTTAAGTCGATTTTTTTAACGATGTCTTATTGTCCGGATAATACGGTACATAACCGTATGGAATTGAACCATGTAAAAGCTTTACGATAGAGAACGTCTTCAAACATGTCAGGATTTTAAGGAATATGAAGTTATATTTGTGTACCTAAATTATCACGGATTTTAGAAATTTAATTTTTTTCTTCTTCTAAGGAATAAATAACTTTTAAGTGCAAAGTGTGCTGAACAACGTTAAACTGATTTTCTCCAATAATCTTAAATAGTTTTCTCGTGTACACTTCTAGCAGGTGAATGCACGGTGGTAGGCAAATATTTTGGGCGTTTATAAGTGAACTCCCATAGCACAAGAAACAATTAACAAGTCCAGACTAAGTTTCCAAAATATTTTACAAAACTAGGCGTTTGAAATATCTTCAGTCTCAAAGGGAGGTGAATGCTCTAGCCAGAATTCTTCTACAGTTAGAGTATCATTTGTAAATATGTCATCAACTGATTTGAGTGTTGCCTATGTTTATTATTCATTTTGGTACCGCCACAAACCGAGGTGATGATACTAAGTGAGCCTCAGTTTGCCAATTTTTGCAATTATAATAATCTACTTATAGTTAGCCTCTCAAACTTTATTTTTCTCTTAAAGTCGTCGATCTCTGTGGACTGACCCTATGTAGATCATATGTACTAATGTTCGCAAAAAATGTTTTGTTTTTCGGCATAAGCAATGAAAATAAATGTTTTCTTCTAAAATTCCTTCCGGTTAAATTCTAGCCCCGCCCCTTCCTCTCAACACTCGAGTTTCGGATGAATTTTAATATTAATCTATGGAGAAGCGTTCTTTTGGTAGTTTTCTTTTGTTTTGTCCACACTTGTACTGCATTAAGTAGCACAACTACCGAAATAAAGGCTTTAACTAAGTTCTTTCACACCTACCCACGTACAATGACGCCTTGTGAGACCGAAAATTGAATGGAAGCAGACATGTATCCAACTACTCTACTGCCTAGCAAAAAATATCAATTTTGGCATCATTTATTTTTTAATCACTGTGAATATATCATTAAAGATTTATACAAACCTAAAATAAGAATTCTTTCTGTTGATTGGACAGTTACAGTTTTTATGTATTTTTTTTATTCTGAAACAATAAGGCAATTTGGATCGTTTATGATCGTCTACAGGAGTGATTTCGAAACTGTTTTTATTGTACTCCTTGGTCATAACTACAAGTCTACTGTACTTACGAGTACAATATCATAAAACTGGTTTACCGCGATCGTAATATTTTTTAAAATTTATTTTATTTTATTTTATTTATTTTTTTTTTTGGGGGGGGGGGGGTAATTTTCCCAATATTTCCGTATCCCTTTGAAATCCCACTGAATATTAATTCCATTTGAATATCAATAATTATTCTCTTAAAGAGATGTTTTTGCCGGACTGTATCCATACGTCTCGAGTATTAGCTTTAGGATCCAGAAGAATTAGGCTCGAACCTCGTGGTAGGCAAGGTTGTTTGAAGCTGTTCGAAATCGGCTTTAATCTGTAGGTTCTGGTCAGTTTAACCCTCGTGGGGGAAGAAATAACCGCAGCTTTCCTAAAAACCAATCGTCTGGCGTACATCACATAAATGGTAGCTGTCTTGAAATATTTACTGAAAAAATTCTTCTTTCAACCTTTTAAGAAATTATTTACAATTTTTTTTCATGTAATTATTAAAAGTGTAATATTTTGCTACATAAAGTTAAGTGAAGTAATGCTGTTTGTTTTCGGTTTAGATGTTTTGTGAACTGTAAGTTGGAAAGTTTCCTTTACTGGAGGGATTTGTAATGATTTGCGATAATCTGGGAATTTCGTAAGTTTTCTCTGCTTTAAGATTTATTTTGTAGTGAGCAATTTTTCAATAAATTACATATGCGAAGATGATGTCCTCGATTTACGTCTTCATTGCAACATTACAATTAAAATCTTCAATTTCAATGCTTATAATTGTCCATCAATAGTATCATGATAAAGTTTTTGAAGTTCATGGTTTGAACTTTTAAGAAAAAATTGTCACCTCAAGAATTGCACGGTAGTTTCACGCAAAGTCATCGATGAAGTTATTTTGGGTATCGGAGGTCGCCGATAGCACAATGCCCCTAGTCTTGTAGATCTTGTGACTTTTTGAGATGGCAATTGAAAATTCTGGTTTTATGATGCCTCTTAGTGGCGGATATGCAACTTCCTGTTCGTGCTAGGTTTATGAAGCTATTCATCGAGAACGAACCAGTCCATTATTTGCGATTATTATCATTATCTTTCTCGACAATAAGAGTTTTTAGCATGCAATATTCTTACTTTATTTATCTCGATATTTTATGACTGGTCAGGTGGATTTTTTTTTCTGTTCAGGTTTTAAATAGATAAAATTTTATCGTCAAATGATATCTTTACACGCTTTTTCTTAAGGGGACTGGGACGTCTTCGACAACTAAGAAGTTGGAAATTTGGGCTATTCTTTTAAAGCCCATATCTTATACAAATATGCATGTATCATTATGATTTTTTTATGTTAATTTAGTAAGACCTTTATGAATATTTAAGATAAAAAAAAATTTATTTTTGGATTGAAAAGTAAATTTCAAATAACAATATAAACAAAAATATTTTTCCCCCTGAAATTTTTGAGGTATTCACTTTGTAACACTTTTTCAAAAATTTAGTGAAAATCTTACCTTGAAATCTTGTGTGATGATTATACACAGTTTATTTTATATAGTGAACCCATTTAAGTCTTTGTTACACTTTTTTAAAAAATTTTAAAAAATTTTAAATTTCACTTATCAGAAATTTGCATATTTTGTCATACATTTTCACCATTTACAAAAATATCTTAAGGTTTAAAAATAAAAAATAGGTCATATTGATACAACAGCACTTATTCTATTGACTTTTAAAATTTCAGAGATGTACTTGCAACAGATTTTGCAGAAAGTGTACCATTACATGAAAAAATCATATTTTGAGAAAAACGCAAAAAACACTTTCCCATTACATGGGATTTAAATGTATGTTTACATTTTTAAGTTGCTAATAATTGTTGCTAGAGTGTCAAAAAGTACATAAATTATATATTTTTGTAATCTGTAGAATCTGCTCTATTTTTTAAGCCACAAATTCAAAAATAAATTTTTTGAAGGTATTTGACGTCCCAGTCCCCTTAAAGAATTATCGATCTTCGGACACTGAACAACTATAGTCAATAGTATTACGGCAAAATGTACGTCTGCCCAAAACTATTGCTGCAACCTCGACTTACAGAAAATTCCTCCTCAGAACCATTATCGCTTCTTACGATAAGGTCCTTATTTTTCTGTCATTGTCTGTCATGTTTCAGTAGTGATGGGTCCATTACTATTTGACAGAACCGTAGAAAATTATTTTATTGATAACAAACAACAAAAATAAGATGCTTTAACTTTCCTTTGACCCAAGTTTGATTTGTGTGACCTAGAAATGTTCGACAATGTTTTTGTCGATGATAAATTTAAAGATTCAAAGTAGTCGCAGAACTTCAACATTTTGTGCGAAATTTCAAATTATCGTTTTCCTGAGGTTTCGGTGGCTTCAGAAAATTCTGCGCGGTCTATCTCATCAATAATTTGTAAGAGTGTTTCAAGAATTTATAGAAATGAAATACAAAACTAACATCGTAAATAGGCAACAAAGGTAAAAAACATTGATTTTAGGGAACAGTTGTGTGTATGTGTAGGCATGTATGCGCTATCATTTTAAAGAATATCTTAAAAGTCATAATGTTAAATAACACTATGAAGATGTTACATGTGGGCGCGGTGAAGATGTTACATGTTGGCAAGAGCAGCGGACCAGTGATCTGAACGTCCCTGGCTCGATGCTCGTCGCTGCAAATACATCGCTGTGTTCTTTAATGGTGGCCGGGGCATGTAAAATAGGGCAGGGCTACAATGTCCTCCATGTTCTCAAATTCACCTCTGGAGGTGCGGGGTAAAGTGTTCCGGTCTCGTCACTTGACTCGGTTCAAAATTACGGGACCTATGTTCGACCGATACTCGACCGATGTTCTTCAAGGTCAAGTCAGACTTCAGTCCTAGTGGTACCTCGCCTTAAAGTGAAGCTGCTTACTACCCTTCTCAAAGAACCTAGGTCGTTTGGTGTAGGCTTTCCTACAAAAAGGGGATTGGAAACAACAACATATGTTACAGGAATTAATCTAATCGTGCACTAATTCCTTTTGATCAGGGACTACAGGATCCTAGAGGTTAAGGACAACAATTTCAAGGCAACATATTTCAATAATATAATGGCTGGCTAATGGAGTCATTTGTCCAAATTATAAAATATCTTTCTTTCGGAAAGAAAACTGCATAGTATTTATAAGAAATTGACATTCTTATCAAATAATTGTGTGCTCTAATATTCTTACAAGTTTCAACATGCATATAATACTATAATACACCTATCTCTTAAATTTTCTGTGGCAGATAATCTGATTTGCCGATTATCCATGCATCCTTCTTTAGTAAAAAGAAGTATGCTATAAATAAATTACAATTTGACTGTTAGAACATTAAAAAAAGGAAATGCTTTTTTGGGGGGTGGGGGGGGTGGGAGAGAAAAGGTGAAAATTCTTTAAGTCTTATTATTATTCGAATTAAATCTTATTTTAATCTACATGTAGTGCACTTAAAATCTTTAAATAGTATATTTTTTACGGTATACAGGGCCATTCATGAATCCGTGTTCTCAGATCTTCTGTAGATACTCGTCCAATAATTATCATTGATGATCATCGGTGTTGCTGTTTTTTGTCACTGACGTTTCTATGCTTTAGTGTCACCGAATTGAGTTCTTATTTCTATAGGAGTGAAAATACTGCAAGGATGAACTTTTATTAACTTTAGGCTATAAATCTTTGTTTTATCTTAAGCGATTTTAAAAAGCCTAGTTGAGTTTGGTTGAGAGCGCTACGGGTATTTTTTGCTACACGAGGGCTAATTAGACCATGACCTATTGCTTAAAGCCGATTTCAAACTGATACAAACATCCATGCCAATAGTGGGACTCGAACCCACAGACTCTGATACCGAAAGCCAGCGCCCTAGTCATTCGGCCATCATCCGGCTTAATAAAAAAGAAAAAAAACCTAAGTTCATGAGTATATGATATAGTCAAGTACAGTGCTACTGAAACTTTATTTTTTCCCACATACGCATCTTATTTAATTACTTTCTTAAAACACCAAACGATTTACAATCTGATCGCTGTAAAACAAATCATAAGTGAATATAAGTACAAAAATCCAAAAAGTAAGAGCGCTGTATTTCGTGTGATACTATCAGAAATACTCAAATAAGTCTTTGCGTAACCAACTGGCGTGATTAATCTATAGCCATCCTGCTTCCATAAGTAATGTAGAAAATCTTTGCAGATGCGGTAACGTTGGATCATATTAAGGAATGTAATGAAAATTCTGAAGTACAGCAGTAATTTCTTACACAATTATTCCCGGTTTACCGAAAAGTTGCTTTACACCACTCCGCAGTTACAAGGACCATTTGTACCAGTTTTCAGTATCAGACAGGGATCCTAAGAGGATTTTTTCTTTTTCGAAAGAAGACAGTAGTTTCGAAAGAAGAAAGAATGGCGTTTATTTTTACAGCAAACTGTTGTAGTGTAAATGCACATATCCTACAGCACCTAAACTTTTTCCATCTGCTTTGAATTGTGAGCATATGTTCTTTTTTCGATGTATTTTACGCATCCCTTAGCAAGATGTATGCTTAAGTATATAAAAAAAACTTGATACCTCGTTAGTGCGTTACGTTTCGTTTGAAACTGGACCTTACGCGGTGAACGAAATAAAAACTGCGTGAACTTCTGATTCATATTCTTGCTATTATACGCAAAAAGAAATAAACTAGAAAGCATTCAAAATCACTATTATTTTTACAATGGACATACATTATTTCTACGTCAGTTTGAGTGTTTTTATTAAGTCCGTGAGTGTATTTCATTGTTTTAATTCTAAAATTATTGTGGTTTAAGTCTTTAGATTTTATGCGTTATTTTTAATTTTGTGGGTTACATTTGGATTGTGGAACGCGAGAAAGTTTGCCAAGTATAAATTAAAAGTAATTGCTTTTCGTTTTTCGCCATTTAGGCTTATGAAAATCGTCATTGTAACGGTCATAAGAGAGGGAAGTTGGAGAAACTTGCATTTGGAGCCCTGAACTACCATGTATCTATGGCACTTAATTTAAGCCCTATAGGTTAGGAGCTAACGTTAAAAAATTAATGGTTTAACAGTCATATTCCATTGATATGTGAGAGTGCGCTAGCATGAAATTACCACATATTTTTATTTTTACTTTAACCTTAATTCAAATCCGAAGCCTTAAAAAATTTAATTTTTGTTCAGAGAGTTGAATGACCTATTTCAAAACTTCAGTTCAGATGATTGCTTAAGAGATTAAAACTCTAGCAGTCTTTTAAATGTAAATACGACCAAAACCTCTTGTGAGAAAAAGCAAAATTAACCTTCACTCTCGCAATAGTTTACTAGAGTGGACATAAAAGATTAATTTCGCTTTTGTTTTGTTCGTCAATTGTGGGGTATTTATTTTTAGCTGTCAGTGCATTTGATGTGCTATTTATGAGGATTCATGTTTCCATCTTAAATTTCTAGCTGTAATAAAATCAGTAGTTGTATCTTTCTGTTGTTAAGGAGGTCTAGTTCCTGTCATGGTTAATTTAATTATGTCCTGAAGAGGTTGTATTTTACTGTTATCTCATCTTAGCCGCGTAAACTGTGGCAGATTCCCCTTAAATTACATAACGTCTCTACTTATGCTAACTTGAATTGCTTACTGTAGATAACTAGCTTTCACCCTTAATTTTCAATGGACATACATTATTTCTACGTCAGTTTGAGTGTATTTATCAAGTCCGTGAGTGTATTTTATTGTTTCAATTCTAAAATCATTGTGGTTTAAGTTAGGTGTGTTACTTACTACGATGAACTAATGATGTTTTCCTTTTGTACTATTTTGAAATTAATACGGTATTTTCTCTTACTTTTAAAAAGGGATGCTATCTTATTTGGTACTTTCTTATATGTTAAACGAGAGAGGTAGGATTTTTTAAACTCTTAAACTATATTAATGTGTGGTAAAAAATTCTTGTGATAGAAAAACGCAATCTAATTAATTTTAGCTGTGAAACATTACTTCTTGGATGCTGAGGGCCGGTCGCTCATTTGAATGTCTACCAATTCTATTTTTATGACATATGAAATATTTCAGTATGTGAATAGTTTTATATTTGAAATCATTCTTTTCGTGGCATTTTTTTTTTACACATTCATATTTATATTGGATCTTAAATGTCCCAATTTATACTAGAAATCAATTTCCTCCTAAATAATGAGAAATGTGGTACCTTAGTTTTTTTTCCCAATGGTTAAAGGTTTAGTAATCTGACGACAGTTTATATTTATTGTTTCGAACGTGTAGATCAGGGGTCGGCAACGCGGTGCCCGCGAAACAATTTTAAAGTGTCAGCCGTTGAAATAGCGGAATTTTAGTTATTTAAACAGCAAACGCTAGTAGTTGTGATGAATAATTTAGTAAAAAAAAATTTAATTTGTGAAACCGTAAAAATCAAAAACCCTCTAGAGAGAGAGCAGCCTGCTCTCTCTACAGGGTCGGTCTTCCCTCGCTGTGAATCAGCTTTTTTCTCCTGCTCTGAAACTGAACTCTCTTTGCGTGTCGACATATGCCTGTGAATCTTTGTTTTCCAATATGAAATACTGAAAATCAAATTACCGATCAAGCCTCACTGACACTCATTTTGGAAAATGCCTGAGAACTGGGAATTCAACTTATGTGCCGCATTACGAAGAGTTGGCCGCAGATTTGTAATGTCAAATTTCGCATTAATTACCAATTTTACAATTGTTTTGTTTAAATTAAAATTTGAATTTATTACGCAAATAATACTGAACTATGCTATTGCTCTGTTAGGATTGAACTAAATTTTCTCTCAATGTTTCAATCTTTTTTAAGGCTATTCAAGGCAACTGGGGAGAAGATTTTGATGAATGACTGCCAATATTTGTTTATTTCCGTTAGTTTTACCTAACTCGAGAATTTTTTTCCGTTTTACTTTCTTCTTATACAAATATGTTTGTCATAATAAATGTGCCCTAACGTTTAGAATAATTTTATCCCTAGAAGCACATATTTCTGCGTTACAGCACTTACTTATTTAATGTGTGTAAGTAAAGATTTTGATTTTTTTTCTTTTTTTACTTGGTGACGATTAAAAAAAGCCTCTGGGAATATGCTATTAACCCCCGCTAGGTAAAATGGAGAATAATTTCTAATTGGATTGTATATTTAATGAAATAAAGCACCAGTTTGGATGTTAGTATTTGACACTGTAGTGGACCCAGGTTCTGCTAAGTAATCGGATGTAACGCAGGTAAGAATGTCTTCTTTTTTCCTCCCTGTCATGTTGATTTTTTTTAAACACGGCTGCTCTTAACAGTGAGTGGTTTGAAGTCGCCGTAAATCGAATTATAACAGAGGTTCATTGTACTAAGCTTTTGGATGACGTTAAAACGTTAAGAAATCGTCTGATATTGTCCTATTAGAAATAAGAATGACATCGGATCCCCGTCCCCATTTTGTTTAAGTCTTCGCTTGTCAGCATTTCCCCTTTCTATTTAATTTAATTATTCTTTAAGCCAACAGTTTGCATGCTTTCTCACGTTCTTTCGGCATTAACCAAGTCTTCGCACTCTTCCTATTTTCTCTTGGAAGGAAGCCAAAAAGGTTTCTCTTGGCTTAAGCCATACCCCGAATACAATTAAATCTCGCACCACCTGTGACGTTGATCTCGTTGGGAATTCCACTGAGATGGTGTGACTTAAGTTCCTCACTATTTTTTCAAAGGGCTTTTTTTTTTCTCCTAGCTGCTTTTTTTGGAGTTCAGATTCATTTGTCGATTTCTTTCTTGCCAACTTACATTTCTAAGGCGGAAAAAACATAATTAAACACTAATTTCTTTCATATTTTTTATTTGGGTGTGTGTGTTTATTATTAATTAATCCGAAATGCTACTGTAGAGGCGCTAAAAATGGGCACTTAATCATTTCAAGTAGTCTATAAAAGGCATAGGATACATTTCCTTCCTTTCTTTAGTTCTTTTTTTACCACTCTTCTTGCTTCGTATTGTTTCGTATTATTGATATGTAATGATTTATATCTGTATACTAGTATTTTGTGTCGTAGAAAAATTTATTGGTAACACAACTGAATTTAAAACCTGACACTCTAACAACGTATCCAAAGAATAAGATTCTTAAAATGAATTTCTTAAAATATCCCTGAAGTTTTTTTTTTCTAAACTAAAACTCGTAAAATAACCAAAAGTTATAAGAAAAGGAACTTTATAATGGTAATATAGAAATTAAATTTATGGCGAAAGTTTTCGTTTATTGCTCTTTATAGATATCGTACTGTAAATTTTATATTTTAATGCTCATAATTTGACAGAAAAAGAGTCTAGAATTTCTTTTTTGTTTGTAGAATATATCTTTAAAAATTCTTTTGGTACCTTTTCTGAAGTACACGAGAAAGTTTTTTTTTCACTTATAAATACTGTTAAAGTGTAACTTATTGCCATGGTGTCTTCCGGTAATATGTAGGTGATGTCAAACCATGACACGTACATACATTCCTGACTTTTATCGGACCATAAAAAGATTTTACGGCTCTAACGAAAGACTTGCTGTTACGTTTTCTTCCGCAGACCATTCGATTGCAGCAAAAAGTTGGAGAACGTATTCAGCGGATTATATTATATTCCTCTGTTGTATAGTCGGTTCGTTGTCTGTGATATTTGCTGAAGACGATGTGTCTTAACGAGTGATCGTAAAAGCAACCCGATTGTGATATCTATGTCTGTATCGTTCCCGTTGTAGAATTTTCGTGTATGTGGATTTCTGAAGACTGGTGTAGGATAATTGCTCCATAATAGTTCGCCTATTTATTTTTTTGTTGCTATTACGGATGCTCGAACGGCTACTCTTGTAGAAGCTTTCTTTTTTTTTAACGCAACATTTACTTTGTCCTGAGAACATTTACTTATCCACACCGCGATTTTGTTGGCTATTTTATGATGAGAGCACCATATAGTTCAGTGGTTCCCAACCGATGGTTCGTGGACCACAAGTGGTCCGCGAGAGTCTCGGGAGTGGTCCAGCACCACATATAGATAAGTGGCCAAATAAATGGGGATTTTGAAAGCAATGTTCATTGAACTAGATAGACGGAATATATCCGATGACTATCAGGCTTTGAATTAAAATTTCTTAATAGTTTAACATAATTATTTTATTATTAGAATATGATACGTTAGAATGTGAGTACGTTAATCCTGTATCCCTTTTTCCTGAGGGATATGCTATATCCTCCATACCCCCCGGAAGGTTCTCCCCTCAAGTCGGTGTGTGTGTTTGTGGGTTGGGGGAGGGGGGTCCGCACATGGTTCAATTTCTAGCTTAGTGGTCCGCAGACTTCTACGGGTTGGGAACCACTGATATAGGTCAACCAACACTGCTCCCTAGTACAGGAACGTCCGTGGTTGGGATTAGAACCTGACACCACTTCATGGACGCTTTCGACAAGAACTACTATACGACGGAGGCGGCTGTCGAAACAACTTTCGGCAAACATTGCAACTTTTCGTTAATGATGGTTCTCCCGTAGACAAAATGCTTACGTAACGGTAAGACATTTTCGCTGTCAACATTTGCAATGTCTTTTATTATGGGTGGCAGGTGTCTTAGCCTCGAACATTGAAGCTCCTTTTGATATCGCTTGTTTTCCATCTAATATACAATAAATGGCTCAACAGACGTATCCGTTTGTCTCTAAACACATGTCACTCTGACTGTTAAGAGTACATTTTCCTATGAACTGCATAAGCACTGGAATAAAGCTTGATTAAATGGTTCCATGCTCGGTTTTACCTAGTGTGTTTATTTTAAACATACAGGTAATAAATGGATGATTCACTGTATCAGTTTTCCTAATATGTACCTGGTTTAGGTCCTTTAAATTGTGCGGTATCCCCTATAAATAGTGATGTAAATTGTGTGATGGTGTGCCAACTCAATGATATCATGTGTGCTAGGCAAAGGTCAGCACTATTAAACATGTATATTAAATAGGGTCACTTTGACTGGAGTTTGACAAGAATATTGTGGTTTTGGAAAGAGGAGAAAAACTTTAGATCCTGTGGTGAGGAGATATAAAAGGACATAGTCGTCTTGAACCACGAGATTTGTATTTTCTTTCCCGGGTTAACGAATGTTATCGGATATTTTTTAATACGTGTGTGAATATCTTAAAATATCTGCTTTTATATCAAGACAGTTAATCCTTAGGCAAGTGTCATAGCATAATAATACAAATAGTCAAACACATTTGTCCGCCTTTGTTTAGAATAGCTCTGCTGAACTAAGGAATTGAAAATCTCATCCATTCCGATGGATTGATGTTCAAGCATACTTCTTGTAAATACTGTAAATATTTTAAGACTCTATGGAGCAGAACCGAGCAGCTCGAGACTATTTGTGATTTAGCCACTGCATGTTGCTGAATTAAATGACCGTGTATATTGTTTTCTCTTCTTTCTATACATATGCGTGATTGTAATCACATTTCGCTATATTTGTCTGAAGGAAATTACCAAAATGGCTGTGAAATTGAATTTGAACAAAGTCACTACCTGCTTATATATTTTAGTACAAAAGCCATTGCCTTCAACTTGATACTTATTATTTGCTCTTGTCAACCGTGTCATTTTTTATTCAATATTCCATGTTATATCTGAGTCAACATCTAAAAAACAATTGTGATAAGTAGAAAAAAAAACAGCCAATAAAGCAGGCGAAATCTCAAAATAACTTGGAACCTCACAAACTTTCGAACTTAGTTTTTCTTAACCTCTATTTGTTCTGCTCCATTCACCACGGACGAACTTTTGACGAGGCACTCTCCTGACTCTTCCGGCTAAAGATACGCCCTGGAACTCATTCACGCATCCCTGTTCAGTCTACTCATTGTTACAAAAAATACATCGTACGGAAATGCATTTTCTGTTTTTTTTCCTTTCTAATGGTCATAGTACGCATGGGTCAGCTCAGGTGACCGTAAAGGGAATAATGCATTCTATCCTCGAGAACTGAGGTCATGTGATATGTTCCTATTGCTAGTCATTTTTTTACCTTTATTCCTCGTGTATATAAAAAAAGAACGAACCCGCGAGAATAATTTCAACTTAGGTTAATTTGGGTATACTTTGATAGGTTCGTTTGGGTTCACCAGGTGAAAAGTGTAATACCTTTTAGATGATATGGGACTATTTATTATTTTCTTTGGTATATATTTTCTTCTAGAGTTTCTTTCCTAATATCCTTTTTTTATTACACTGCTGGCCACTGTAAATGCAACACCCTGAAGGAAACATGCAAATAACATGAAATTTACAACATCCATTAGCGGAAGTGAGATATGCAAATGATTAGAATTTCAGCGCAGACGCACATCACGCGCGCCTGTGGCGCCACTTCAAAGCGCTATTTAAGGCTTGGAGATTTCGACGATTTCAAGTTCGGCAATTGTGTTTTTCTTGTGGTTTTTTCAAAAACACGATCAATTATGCCTCGTCGAAAACAGCGATCATCTTTTGATCAAGTATCCGAGTTCGACAGAGGAAGGATAGTGGCCTACCGAGATTGTGGATTATCTTTCAGGGAAATCGGTAGTCGTGTTGGACGAAACCAAACAACTGTAATGCGGATATGTGATCGTTGGATGCAGGAGGGTACGACGGACCGGCGTGTTCGATCGCATCCACCTCAGCGCACCACTTCACGTGATGACAGGCAAATTGGGCGCATGGCAGTGACGGATCGCTCAGTCACATCACGAACCATAGCACAGCACATGCAGTCTGTAACGCATTATCCAGTGTCTGCGCGTACCATTCGACGCCGTTTACAGCAGAATGGTCTGTCCGCAAGACGTCCATTGCTTTGTCTACCCTTGACGCAGAACCACAGACGTCTCCGCCGCCAATGGTGCGATGACAGAAGGATGTGGATGGCAGAATGGAATGAAATTGTCTTTACTGACGAGTCCCGCTTCTGTCTGCAACACCACGATGGTCGCATTCGAGTCTGGAGACACCGTGAAGAGAGGATGCTGAACAGCTGCGTTATGCACCGCCACACTGGTCCTGCACCGGGTATTATGGTATGGGGCGGTATTGGATATCACTCTCTCACACCTCTAGTACGCATTGCCGGTACTTTAAACAGCCAGCGCTACATCTCCGAGGTGTTGGAGCCAGTTGTCCTTCCTTACCTTCAGGGCTTGCCCACAGCCATATTTCAACAGGTTAATGCGCGACCACACGTGGCACGCATTGTCCAACGGTTCTTCGTCAATTGCCAGATTGAATTGCTTCCCTGACCGCCTCGCTCTCCGGATCTTTTGCCGATAGAAAACATGTGGTCCATGGTTGCTCTACGATTGACCCAGATTCCATCCCCAGCTGCCACAGCAGATCAACTTTGGCAACGTGTAGAAGCTGCTTGGTCTGCTGTACCCCAAGAACTCATCCAAAGTCTCTTTGAATCAATGCCGAGGCGTGTGGCAGCGGTGATCTCCAACAATGGCGGCTACTCTGGCTACTGATTTTGGCAGGAACCACACTTCACAGAAGTCTATAAATTTAATCATTTGGTACTTGGTCAACATGTTATCTACAAAATACATTTTGTTGTGATATCTCTTGTCTTTCTTGGTGTTGCAATTTGGGTGGCCAGCAGTGTATTTATATACACTTTTTCTCATAGGCTAATGGAGTTATTCTAAGTCAGTATCGCCTAGCATGAATACTTTGTTTGCATTTACTACCTTTCTGACAACTTTATTCAGCCGGACGTCTCAGGTTGGATATTTGCTCGTTACTTTTATTACTTGGATTGGACTGAAACTGAATGTCATTTTTTGGGTTTTAATACATTTATTACTCTTTTGAAATAATTCTTAATTCACATTACATCTGCTTTTTATGAAGAGTTATAGTTTAAAATTAGTTTAAAACTACTTTTGATATTAAGTTTATTGATATTAAGTTCATTGTTATAGTGTTTGTTTCGATAAATAGCTGGGGTATGAAAGTTAATCTTTTCTTTTTCCATAATGGTAGAATGAAGATTAGATCTTCAACGTACATATTATATCTTGCGTTTCCGATATTTTGAATGAAAAAATTGATTGTAAAATGAGAAAAGTTTTTAACAGATTCCTTTGTTTTTGAAATCTTTGGAGCATATCTGAGGATGTATATTAAAGATGACGTACATTCGATCTAAAGATGCTCAAATACAGAGGGGTATCAGAGGGTCTCAATATTTACAGCGTAGCAAAATATCGAAGATGTTTCTAGTACTCTTTACCTCCGATGACTGAAGCTGGAGGGTTACAAAAAAAAAAAAAAAAAAAAAAAAAAAAAAAAAACTGACTGGAAAATTCTAAGCTCATTACAATTTAGAAGAGAATGGGACGGGATATCTCCTTGAAAGTGGCGTAAGATGTAGTAGTTGAGGGGGATTCAAAAGTGCTATCTTTGATGTTGTAAAATGGGGTTATTTATGGTCTACTGGCGTGATGTGGGACTACATCACGCGATCGCAGTGACACAAAATTCCCTTGAGACGATAGTTCGAAGAAGGGCATTATGTGAATATAGCTGAAGAAATATTACCAATGCACTTTTAGATGGGAAGGCCCGAGGCCACCTTGATGATGGGTGACAATTCTGAAATCAAATTTCTGATATATTTGGATGGGAGTGGGAAATCATACCATTGTTGTAATAGAAAAATATGTGACAGGAAAACCTTTAATTACGCTTTATTTCAAATGGAAGAACATTACTATGATGTATAACATGGGAGAAGGCTATCTAATAATCTTCAGAAAAGGAAAAACATGGGAGGCATTATGAATTTAATGGAAATTTAATAGCTTTCAAGAACGTATCTGCAACTTTGGGAAAGATATGAAGAACTGTATAATTTCATGTATAAAATGGACAATTCGATCTTTCGTATAGGTTGCTGAGGTCTTTAATTTCTTTTTTTACTCTTACAGATATGACGGTAATAAGTTTTAATTGGCTTTAAAGTTATTTTCCACTATTTTCGTTGGGAAACTATGGGGTATTTCATAAATTGCTTTAGCTGTATCCACACAAACGTTTTTCAGACTTCAGCTTATTACTTTGAATCTCGATGCTTGTTAATCTGACTACTGTTGTCGAATTTGAAACGAACGACTCTTTTCAATGGAATTGACAAAATAGCCTGGATAAAAAGTCCTTAAATGTATTTGTTTTATCTTATATAAGCTGGTTTAATAAAAATTATCTGATTTGGCTCAGAATTTCGGAAAAGTATTTGATCTTGTTCTGAAATCAATTTCTCTTTCTCACAGTTTTGTGTTACTAACCGGTAAAACTCCAGAGAATATTCTGGAGTAACTGTGTAGAAGTTACAGACTAAACATGAACTTAATTCAACCGAGGAAATGAAAAACTGGAATTCATAATTTTAATATCTTGCACAGTTGTGAATAAATGTTTCCGTAATCTGACAACTGAAGAAAACTATCTACTAGCATCTCTCTCGGTAATTTTCAAAAAAGAATGGAATTTAAGACTGTAAAATAATTTTGCAGTCAGTAATTCATACAACAGTTCTCAAGGTCCCCTTTAAAGTGAAATTTCACGAGTAAAACTGTTCGTTCTCTGTCTTTTTTATTGTCTTGTAGCGTTGGTTTACGTCTGATAAAAAGAATACATAGGGGTACGTTTCATTGTTAGAAGCTTTTTAAAATAATTTATATTTGGCATTAACACAATTTAGGTACACGCATATTTATGAAGTTTGTGTTTTCACTGCAATCACATTAAAAATCTGTTTCATGTCAGTTTCATTTTAGTCTTCGTATGGAGTAAATGTTTACTTAGAAACAGTTACTTGTGAATGTGAAAGGTACACGCTTATTTATGAAGTTTGTGTTTTCACTGCAACCACTTTGAAAATCTGTTTCACATCAGTTTCATTTTAGTCTTCGTAAGGAGTAACTTCTTACTGAGGAACAGTAAATGTGAAAGAGACGTAAATCACTTGTTGATGGAGAGAGCAAAAGAGAACTCTGTAGATGCTAATTACTTCCACGTGATGACTCTTAAAAAAACCGAGTTTTGTTTTGTTAGTGTTGCATTGTCGTGATATAACATGAAACTGATGATATAATGAGAATCTGCAAGTGCTTATTCTTGAATATATTTTCTGGGACTGAAAACTTGCGTGAATTTACGGCTCTGGGATTTAGAGATTTAGGATCGTTTCATAATCTCCCAGATGATGGTCATAAATGTTAGACAGAAAAATTTGGGTAAAATTAGCATATTAAGTTGTCATCCATTATAAATTATTTAATAATATCTTATGATGCTGTTATTTTATGGTGAAATTACGAATTACCATACATGATTACCCATTAGAATTATTGTTTTCCTTTTATAAACCTTTCACTATTGTCAGATTTTATACATAAAAATTAAAACTAATTTGAACAGTAACTTTTCATACCAAACCCTAGAAACATAACCTCTGACCTAGTTTGATTTATATTGAACTTATTTACTAATTTCGTGAAAATCCAAATCAGGAATTTTAAGATCTAGGATAATTTTGGAATCACCCAAATGATGGTCATGAATACTACAGTTATTCATAGTAAAATTTTCACCGAATATGTTATCGATGTAAATATTTTCAGGATTTTTCAAAACACTGTAGTAAGCATATGGGAAACGACGTTCATTTTTTTCCCGTTAACAAGAAAAGATCTAGAAACATATTTTTTTGGTTGTTGTTATATAAGTGTAAAGAATACCCATTCGTAAAGTTTGAGATATATTTTTGGATTAAGAAAACGTTCTGATGAAGATATTCCTTTTTTGCTGTCTTACCGCTAGGATTTGCTCTATTTTACATTTGAGTCGCGAATCGGATGCAATCAAGTCTATTGGTTGTGTGAGATGCTAGAAAATTGGATTAAACGAATTATTTACTAAACATTTTCTTTATCAAATTTTGGACGAATAATTAGCATATTTAGTGTGAGAAGAATTTACTGCGGTGCTTACCTAAGCACTTCTCAGGTACTAAAATTTAGTACTAAAATAAGTTCATATGAACTAAATAATTCATACTACTAAACAATCTCGGCGATGTGTAGAATTGTTTTTCTCCATTACTCTCTTATTTCTTCTGTCTTTTTGAGGTCATCAATACAAGTTGTTAGCCTTACATATTATTTTAATAATAATATTTGTATGTCGAAGTTAGTGAATTTCTTTTTCTGCTATTAGTATTTTTAATATGATGCATTACCATTCTTTCTTACAGTGTAGTTTAGAGATAGTCTGTCAGGTCTGGGAAACCTTATCCGCTTTTTCTCACTTCTAAGCCGTCGTTTTACTAAATGAGCTATACCAACGATGTTAGTAGGTTTTATTTTCAGTGTGACATCCCTCTGAAGTTAACAATGTATTTAATGGAAAAAAATGCTTTCCGTTTGCGGTAAAGAGATCAGAATTTTTTATCAGCATTTTACTAACACCGTTTTCTATAAAGCAGAAAACTTAACAACTTTTAGTAATTTGCCTTACGATAGTTTTATATTTTTCTCCTTGTTCCTTGTAGTAATCTTATTTTTTACGGATAGGTATGGGAGTATGATTAGTTCTTTCTCTTTGTTTTTATAGCTCAAATGTACCATCGTACGGATTCTCAGCTTAAAATGCACACAAATACGTCTAAGTAGATGATTAAGAAAACTTTGGTCCTGTAGAACAGGGGTTCTCAACCTTTCAGGCTCTGTGCCCCCCCCTTTGAATACTGATGTGAGGTCACGCCTCCCCCCCCCCCCCACCACCATATGTGGTCAATACAAGTAGTACAATCGGAATTTGAAAATGAAGCTGATTATTAAATGAAAATATAGAATAGATAATTTCATACACAAAATTTAATATTACTACATCTATCTTAATTTGTTACATATTGTTATTGGAACATATGAAATCAAAGAATTAAATACAGATCAAATATATTTGAGATAATCAATGAACAAGGGGATGTTGGCATGTAATACCAGTCACTTTCACAACATTAATGAGAGGGCTGGCACTGTTTGTCCTTGACAAGTTTTTGAATATTAGGTTGTAACTGTGACAAAGCACACCTCAGGTAACTTTCAACATCCAGCTTTGCTCGATATTTTGACTTTATGTATGCTAATGCTGAAAATCCAGATTCTCGGAGATATGTGGATGAAAACTGCACTAACAACCTCAAATCCAAGCAACAAAGGAGAATTTGAATGGAGAAAGGGAAAAATTAATAACAAAGGCAAAGCAGCTGAGCGAGAAACCATTTTCAAGCTCCTGCAGTGTTGCCAGACTTAAGACAATAATTGTGTTTTTGCAATTACGACAATTATCGTGTACGACAATTATCGTGTTCGTGTTCGTATGTCGAAAATACGTTACCGTTACATTGTGACCGCAAAATTGAGTACAGTAAATGACAGTTAGTTTTACTTTAAAAAAAAAAATTTATTTGTTTTTTTGCTTTTTATTTTTTTTAACTCACGCCTCCCTTGAAATTCTTCTACGGGGGGGGGGGGGGGGGAGTGACCCCAGGTTGAGAGCCGCTGCTGTAGAATATTATAGTTTTAGAATATTAACAAAGAACAAAGTAGAATATTAACAAAGACAATTTACAGCCTCGAAATAATTTTTTCATGTATTTTGTGTATTCTAGGCTAAAAATGTATATAAATTAATTAGTCGATTAAACTAAAAATCTTCAGAATGATGTAGCTATAATTAAAGCAAACCCCTACCAGCTGTCGCTTTCGAGCACTCCAAATTAATTTTTTTGGTAGCTTAACTTCTATAAAATGCGTGCTATTTTTACTACGTTTTTATTAACTCGCTTTCTTGTTTGTCTAGTACAAATCTTGCAATCAATTTTTAACTAACTTCCCGACTAGCTAGACATTTGAAACTTTTAGAAAAGCCCAGAACACGATGACAATGCATCATGTTAATACTTTTAATACTTTTAATACTTCTGTTAATACTTTTAGCCATCCTTAAGCAGAAAAATTCGCAAGGTGGCGCTTCGATCGAATTCAATGCTTGCACTTTTGCGTAACGGCGTTTGACGATTTTGAAAACAGAATACATGTGAATTTAGTTTGTTTACAAAACTATTGTGCGAAAAATTTAAAAAAAAATTATAAAAGTTAGCAGTTTATAAAGTCTGTGGATAGTGGAAACGACTAAAATGTGATTAAAATTAAATAAAAGTAAGTGAAAAAGAATAATTAAGTGAAGGTTTGTGCAATTAAGAGAGAAAAGGAGAAAAAAATAAAAATAAGTGAAAAATAATTAAATAGGAAAATATTAAAATTGTGATTTGGCGAAATAAGAGGTCTTTCCAGTAAGTTTGGAGCAGTCAAACTCTTCGAAGTCCTTCCAAGGTCATACTCGGCTTAATGCGACGTAATCCTGTCCCTTGGCGAAGAGTTTTTTTTTCCCAGGTACAGAACTGCGTGGTTCACGGTACATCCTTGCATTTTGTGCACAGTTCAGGCCGATCATTTTATTTTAAGTTGATGGGTTAATTCATCAAAAAAATTTTAAAAAGTATTTATTAATACATAGAATTGTCAAGTTTATATGATTCAACAGAAAATTTAAAAACGTGGTATATAAAATGTTCTTTTTATCTTGTAATTATACTTATATTAGTTGACTCTGTTTTATGTAACTGTTTTAACGTCAGATACATACTTAAGCTTTGGGAAATTAAAAGATTAATGTGTGACGCTTAAGAATATTTCCTTTCTGAAGAGAGTAAAAGATGGTCATTTATAAAAGGGAAATCATATTTTCGATGCTCATGAGAGATATTTAAAAAAAATCTAGGTAGCAAGGTACATAACTGGACCTTTACATTAGTGGGAGGTGCTAGGCTTTGCGTTTATCCCCCCCCCCCCTTTAATCTTTTATACTACCTTATTAATCACACATAAAAAGGTAAAGCAATGCATTGCTCTGCAAAAATAAGCTTTATGAATATAAAATTACCGTATCAGAAAAGTAGACTAATACTCATACGCTGAGTGAGGCAATATAGAAAATATATCGAGTGACATAATGCAAGCACATCATTCAAATTTGAGTTAAATAATTTAAAGTGAACAAAATGCAGTTGTGTGCAATATAGTACAGCACGCTGTGGTTCTGTGTTTTTTAAACTTTAATAATATTAGATTAGCTGTAGGTTTCTAATGTACAATTTCATTATCGGCGGAAAACCTGGGAATCATCAAATCCGTTGAAACTGAGGGTTATTGTTTAACAGAGAGTGTAAACAAACTAGCACCAAACTCTTAGCTTTTGGCAGTGGAAGAATACTCAGCAAACACACAAACTTTATTGATTGTGATGAACGTCTCTTTCCTTTCTTTTTTCGCTTGATCAGTAAGTACTCTTGGGGAAAATACAACGGTAGGCACACAAACACAATTTCGTCAGGGGTCAAAGAACCCCATCATGGAAATAATTTATGTAATTGTCTTGCTACTCGGCTTTCTTCTGTTGCTGCAACAGGCGACGCTCCGTCTCCAACGAACTGGTTTGCAGAAGTTTTCAGATCCGGCTGTGTGGTTTTACCGCTGAAGAGAGAATGACTTCCTCTTAGCTCTGAGAGCCCCTATCCCGTATGTTAGCTCGAGCTAACCCAATAAAAGAGAAAAGAAATCCTTGAAAATTATATTAAAACTTGTTTAATCACATAAATGAGATCTTGAGTCAAAATCATGTCCTTTCCGCTGAATTTTTTAAAGAGAAAGTTGCTCACTAAAAAACGTTTGAGATATATTTTTAAAATTATTAATTTTGAGTCATTTTTTCAGATTAGACATTTTTACAAATACATTTAATGTGGAAATTTTATGCATAGTTAATAAATTATTAAATATAAATATTTATATAGTAACATATTTAAAAATATTATTTGCATATTGCGGTCATTAATGACTTGGGAGAAGTGAAAGAAGAGAGGAAGAGTAGGAGAATAATTCCTTGAGCAAAAATTCTAAATAATTTATTACAATACGATTAAGTAACTCGTATAAAATTATGTGGTATAAATTCCTCTAAAAATGTTTCGTAATATTAAGAGCAATTTTGGGGAAAATTTCTCAGAATTTATTTGGAGAAATAAATGAGATTAAGTAATGAGGTAATAATTATTATAATGAGATTATTAATGAGGTTTTGATGTCGATTGTTTGTATCGATTAAGGTTGATTGCTCCTTGACATTTTGCGATTTATCGTGTTATCCTTGTAACTACCCCTGCCTCTTTCACTTCCGATTCTATATTATTCTATTTTTATACGGCATCTATGTTTTTTCATCACTGAGGTAAAGATGGTTTCGATTATAGAAGGCCATTTCAAATAATAAATAAAATAATGAAAACCAATTACTTTTTCCTCGGCGTAAATTCTATGTGAAACTGGTTAGAGGAACCCTGCCTCTATTTTCCCTATTTCATGCTTGTTAATATTTTACATTATGAGGTGAATTCGATAGAATTATGACTAGGGTTGGTGACGTAGAGGATATCACTGCCAGTGGAGCTGAGGGTTCCCTGGTACGATTCTCATGCGCAATAAATTACTTCTTCGCGGCATAAAAAATATTTCAGAGCGCGTGACGCGTTTAAAAATAAGTCGTCGTTGCTATAACGTTTCTTATTTTTTTAATGTTTCCAACACAGTCTGTAACTTAAGAGGAACGTGAGAGAAAGCATGAGAGTTTTAGCATCGCATGATGCTAGCTAGCGCGAGGCTCTTAATTAACCTAACTTTTCACATACATTTGAGAATAAAGAGGTTGTCAAAAGAAGCAATGTTTTGTGGGTAAGCAGCTTAGCGTGAAATGACAGTGCATGGGAGTAGAAAGTAATTCGTCATGCACTTGAGTGTGTTAAGGGAAAAACAGAACACTTTTGAACAATGATGATGAGGTTAAAATATGTAATTTTGCCTTCAAGCTTAGCAATCCTCGTTATCCGTCATCTAATTGGAAGTCACATGAGTAAGAAATTAACAGTTAATGACGTTTAAAGTGAAGGAGGCGAAAAAAATATACCATAGTTAACTTTTTCGTTGTTTCTTTTTTCTATTGTACCTGGCTCAAAATATGGAAAGATTTTACTGAGGGACAGATAGAATTAAAGGGGAGAAGGAGAATAAACCATTCGAAAACTTGCCTGCCTACTTGGGTACATCACCTCAACGTAAATCGTTCTTAACAGACATTTAAAATTTGTTTTTCCGTGGTAGGTACTTGTATCAAGCTTCAAGAAAAACCCAAAAGCGTAAAATGAGCTTGTAAATTAAGCTTCTGTTCCGCGTATCTTATTTTCGTGCGTATTTTCTTATAATCCCTTTTTATCGTTATTCCTCTCGGCATTTTCAGTGATGCTACATAAGTTACACTCGACGCACCTAAGTCGCGATAAAAAATTCCCTATTAAAGACATTTGAAAAATATTCGATGTACGTTGAATATTGTTTATCTTGTTGAGATAAATAAACAAAAGCTAATATGAACAAAATGATAAAGAAAAACGAAAACAAATTTTTTTCTTCGAACTGGTAAGCGATGTTTTATCCATTTGTATAATATTATAATAACAATATGATATCAATTCTTCCAGACATCGGCTGAGTTTTATCAGTGATGTAAAATCCTACTATTTCATAATATATCAGCGAAGTTTGCATTTACTTTACGATCGACATTCAACTAACTTGACAAGAGAGACTGAAAAAATAATCAGAATACTATCTCTTGAATTTGCTATAAGCATGTGATAAGACTTGTGTACGTATTGTTGCGTCATGACAAATCATTTGCTTCAGAACGTCTATAGTTTATACATTAATATTAAGACTTTTCTTTGTATGGCAGCAGGGAAAGGTCAGAAAACGGTTTTAATCAACATGATGAAGTTTTCTAAGATCCAACTTTCGGTATTCGTATTTCTGACTTATGCTTCCTCTCCTGGTATTTTTAATCTTATGCACAAATTTTTGTATTTTCCACTAAAAATATGGATTACATCACTAAAACAATTTGTAGTCGTTTTCTTTTCTTTCAAGACTAAATATAAATATTAAAGGAAAAGTCATATTTTGTTTTCACTACTATTATTTCAGCTTTTGTTGGTTAGTTTAAAATAATTCAATCATCTTTATTCTAATCGAGGGAATAAATTGGGAGTTTGGTTTATTTTATAAGATAATTACTTTTTTTTTATCAAGAATAAAGAATCAATTTGCTTAAAAATTACTTTCGGTAGATCTTAACCTCAAGAAAAAAGTTTTAACGTCTTGAAGTCTGCTAATAATCTTTATGCTATTTTTCAACAAAGTTTAGTATTTCTTTCTGGTTCCAACGAACTTTCAGTTTGTCACATCTGCATAGATGTTTATGTGGTAAGCTTTTCCTTCTTATAAAGCCAAAACTGAGCATCTTGTTTATTTAAGTGATCTAAAATATAACAGAAATATAACAGAAATTAAATTTATTTAAACTAACTTCGCCTCTTCCATTCACCTTTAGGAAAATGGTTACGGATTTGGAGATGGACTATCCTCACTTCTGCTATTCGTTACGTGCTGCATCCATAACCATTAACTTGATCGAGCTCTTATCGTTTATTGACGTCCAAAAATTATTTCCTACCTCTTATCTCTTCAAGAATGTTGCTTTTCTTTCATTAATGTATTTTCTGCGATTTCGCGTGTTTTGTACTTCGCGACCTAAATGTCCGATTTCAAAATAGGACCTCAGTGAAGATGAACAAAAGCGTAAAAAGCAGGGCAGTTCTGATGTCCGGCGACTTAGTTACCTTGTTTCACTGATCAAACTGGAATTTCCCTTCAGTGCGTCATCGTTACTATTTTTTCAGTCCATTTCTTTTACATCATCCCTTTAATTATCTACATCTTCCCCTTTAACTATCTAAATTCGTCAGTTTAAACAAGTTTCAGTATTCAAGTTAATTTTCAGTCAACAATTCAGATATAGTTACATGAAATAATTTTGTAGCGTTCAACTTCGCGTTACCCTAGTGCTAAAGATCATGTCTGAATTCGAGACTGTTCTTGAGTGTTGACCAGAGGTGGGATGGGCTGAGCACGACCGCGGGCCTGACTCGGACGCTGGCTCCTATATTTTAGAACAGAAATCGGGCTAGGGAGTAGTGTTTGGAGAATAGAATAGACGCAAAAATTTAAATTATATGCATACAAGAACCTGTATGTAATAAAACTATTTATTTAAAACTTTTTAATACTGACTTAAAAACTTTTCTTGTATTTAAAATGCAAATTGTAAGGGATTAAGATGTGGGCTTGGGCCCATCTGGCAGTTACGTTCGGGAAATAACATGAACTCAAAAATTCAAGATACATAAATAAACCTTTATGTAAAAAAGTTTTTATTGGAGAATTTATTTAAATTTGACTGAGAAAAAACACACTTTTTCCCCTTTAATGCTCAAACGGAGGGAGAATGATTTTCGAGCCCAGTCTCGCTCAAGCTCAGAGTCAATCGCGCTCAAGTGGGCTTGATCCCCAAAACCGAACCCGAACTCCCCTCTAGTGTAGTCACTTTGAAATTTTTTTGTAGCTTTTGTCTGCTGTGGATCTCGGAGAATCCCTGATTATCTTCACCAATTATTGCTCGGGTATGAGCGTAGGATATACAGATAATCCTACAGTGACCTGTGCACATTCCATAAATATGAGCTATTCAGAGATTTCAAATTAATTGCATAAGTTATTTTAAATGTGTTTGATTAAATTGATCATAAATATTAAATAGATTTTCAGTTTTTCTTTTGGATTAAAATTTCTTATACTCCTTTGCTTACGGGCTACTTTGACATTTTTTCGGATTATTTGTAGTTCATCGATAATCTTATACTTTGTGATGCATGGATAATCTGCAAAACATACAATCCGCATAAGAAGTTTAGTGGAGTGAACTTCTTGCTTTCTATCTATATAAAGGCACTGATTTTAATTTTAGAACAACCAATAGTTCCACATTTAATACATTTTTTAATTTTTTTAGTCTATGATTAAAAGAATTCCTTGAGATTCCAATTGTTTTAAGGTGTTAGAAGACGGGTATCTTAAAGTTCTAAGTGTTGGTAGAAACCTTACAACGATAGCAAAAGCTTGAGAGTTTCATGTGTTGGGAGTTTCATGGTGTGTTTTCTACGTTTGCGGTGAAGATGGATTATTTGCATTACTTTCTCCAACCATTTCTATATTTTAATTTTCTATAAATGTTTTCTTTCAGTCCAACAAAGATCTTCAGTAAATCTAAGCTTAGTTGTATATTGAGGGAAAAAGAGACTAGTGGAAAAACAAGTTCTGTTTCTTTGAGAACTAGAGAGTGAAGAAATAAAATTCTTGGACGTTCCAACCGTGATTTCAACCTGTTTTTTTTCACGCTTTCGTTTCTCAACATTTTTTCTTCATTTTTCCGCCCGAGACCCAAATTTTCAAACACTTTAGCGTCATAAAAGGTAATAAAAATACTGCCTTTCTCGCAAGTTCAACCACCTTATCTCTCACGCGATAGAGTTGTCGCAACCAGGATTCGTGTAAAAAGTGGCCTCCTTTTTTGCACCAATACTGTCAACAAGTGAACACGTTTTATCGCTTTTATATATATTTGCAGAGTTGAAAAGAAATTACCTGGGTGTAAATTTTGCGACCTTCAGTTTTAGAGGATTTTCTTTCGGTACTTTGATATAAAATATTTTTATAGGTATAAAAATATTTTTTCGCCTGAATTGTAAATATTCTTTGAGACCTACATAACAATAATTATTAATATTTCCTAAAATGAAAATGAAAATGAAAATTAGAATTAAATAAAAATAAAAAATGCTAAATATACAAAATTGTCAAATCAATACCTAATTTTGTATATTTAAACATTAGTTTCAATTGTCTAAGAACAGCAGTAAAATTATGAAGAACTTCAAAAAAATTATTTTAAAGTTTGTATCATAGTTGTAGTTTTTTATGCGCTTTTTTACTTTTATTAATGGAAATGTTCAAAACATCTTAGGGCAGTTAAGAATAGTTTCTTTATGAAGAAATAAAAGTTAAATGAGTTGTTTTGACATTATAGTCACTTAGGTTTATAAAAATAATTAAATGATTTTCAAAGTCATCTGATTTAAATCGCGAATTTTTTACTTATAAAAACTCTATTTAAATCGGTCAGTTGTCCTCCTTACTACCCCATTTCAACTGTAAAATGTAATAGTAAAATTAAAGTTAACGTTGATTTTAATGATAACAGCACACTCCTTCTCAATTGTGGTATTTGATGTTTCAGGAATAATAATTATTTGTTTAAAATGTTCAGACTTTTGTCACAGTTATAGAAATATTTTGTCAGCTGGCACTGAGCCATTTCTTTTTGCTTTTGATGGAATACGTTTCTGAAACTGCTCTGCATTTAACTTTCTGAAGTTCTTTCATGTTTCGTGTGACGACGAACAGTGACTGAATTCTCTAATATATTGGAATTTTCCTTTTTATATTCTAGAGCTGGGATGGCGAACCTTTTTCTAGCGCGTGTCAAAAAATTTCTTGAAACCGTAGAAATTAACACCGAGTGTCACTTTTTTTTCGGCTTTCAAAATTTGAAAAGTTAAATTAAATTGATGTTTAAACAATGTGATCATCTCGCGTGTCGTCTAAAATTGACAGGTTCGCCATCCCTGCTCTAGAGTTTTCTTTTTATTTCTCCTGTTATAACATTTTTTAGATTTGTGTCTGAACGCATGAAATATGTCTATGCTTGGCTTACTTTTTTTTTATCCTAGAGGCGTATGGTTGCTTTGACAGCTGAAGTTTAGAGAAATGGTTTTAAACTTACTTCTGAGTCGCGATCTCCGTTTGGTTGAACCGAATTTTCAAACAGTGGAATTTAAAGGCTTCATAATGTATCACAGATATTCTATACTGACTTTGAATTAAGGTTTGATTACGGTGGAAAAATGAATATCCTGAATTAACAAAATTCACAGATTTTGATTCATTTGTTTAAACCGACTGACTTTGCTTGTTTTAAAAATTAATTGAGGAATAAATAGGCTTGCTTAAATCTCGATGCCGTCTTTCAGTGCTAGTTTCAAATTCGGGACCTAAGTTTGATAATGCGAAAAGTTCAGATGCCACATATATTCAACTAGCTACGAATTTTGTTTTAGCACTAAGATGTTTTATTGAAGCTTTTATTAACTGGTAAAATGGTACTATCTTAGTAAAAATGTTATATTTTATTTTCTTCATTTTCTAATTTAAAAGTTTTAAATTTAGGATATTTCTAGCGACCCACTAAACGCTGCTTTAGCTAAATCTTAACTTACGAAATTTTATTAATTTTCCTTTTATGTTCCTCCCTTTATAGGTGCTGTTATATCTTTGTAGTGATAGTGCACACAAAAGGTAAACTTGAAGCCTGTTGATACATACTGGTAGATGCTAATAAAAATTGTGTAATATTCTGATAAATTTTTAATATTTTTTTGGTTTTATTTAATGACCGTGTCATTTAGAGAAACCTGGGTTCTTTCCCGGTTAAACAAAATACGGTAACCACACATTTTCTGCGTTCTTGCATTACTAAACGACGCATGAATTTCTTTGTGTATAATTCGCGATCTATAATCCTTATTTAACAGCGGAATAAAAAGAGTCAGCTGGCTTCCTGACTTCCTGGCGTAACTGGGACGAGCACTCCAAGCGATTCATTAATTTCAGGCAGTTTCAAAACCATTTCTTTGAAAGGTAGAACCTTCTGTTTCGAATGATTTCTAAACGTATCTTAAAGACCCGTTTTCACTCTTTTATCTTCGAGCATTTCCTCACCAACATCCTCGACCTAGAACTAGAATTACTCTTCAAGGACACCGAAGGGAAAAAAATCGTAAACAGAAATAAGTAAATAAAGAAATTTCCGAAGAAAAGTCCAGTGACACCGTTTCGATCCAGCGATGGGCTGGTCCGACCGGTGTTGTAACTTGGAGATCGTCCCGTTTTCTGTCTTCCTTTTTTCGAAGAGCTCAAGCTTCCTCACTTGACCAAAAGAGATGTTTATTTTTAAAGTAGCAAAGATTTGGAAATAGAACATTTTTAGAAGAGTAAATGGAGTGGGACGGGTGTGAAATTTAAAAATGGAAGTAGAAAGTTGAAAAAAAAATTAATGACTTAACAGTAATATTTCGCATTGGTGTACAGTCAAGCAAAGCGAAAAAAAAAATGAAGCTAAAATTTTTAAAGGAATTACTTCTTTTTTTCCGTATAGTAGAAAAATTATAATAATATGACAAATTTCGCATTCCAACTGTTTTGGGGAACAAACGTGTTTTACATATGAAGAAATATAACTGAAGTTATCTGACCAAGACAACCGAGACCCTAAAAAAGTCTCAACTTTTAAAGTAAACTGAAATGAACGTTTGGTATTGTATACGTAGAATCAACAGTAGTATCAATTTTACAGTAGATTTTGACTACTATCCGTTTACTGGTTGCTTGTACAGCTCAGATTCAAAATATTTGAATAATTGAGAAAAAGTAATAAGAAAGAAATTATTTTCCATTTATTTATTTTTGATACTAAGTAAATGCAATTAAATTTCTTATAAATTAAATCTGGAATGTTTAGATAAGATTTTAACATTTACAAAATATAAAATACAATAAATTAGGTATACAACAGCTTTCTGAAACACATCAAAATATTAGAATAAAATTTAGATTGGTTCAAAATATTAGAATATTTTATTTTACGCAAAAATATTACCTCATGAATATGAAGTAAATGGTAGTTAATATTTTGTAGCATCCCCTTTAGCTTTAATAACAGCGTACAATCGATCTTGCATACTATATACAAGGTGTTTACAAACATTTCTATCAATATTAGCCCAAATAGACTTTATACGTGCCACTAACTCAGTTTTACTAGAAGGAGGATTTTCTTGGAGTTTTTTCTTCATTATACCCCATAAGTTTTCGATGGGATTAATGTCTGGTGAGTTTGGTGGCCAAGGAAGTACCTTAATTTTACGTTGGCGGAACCAATTCTTAGTTGACACCGAGGTATGCGGTGACGCTAAATCTTGTTGAAAGATGAAATCATCTTCAAATAAATCCTCTGGTGATGGAATCATGTAATATTCCAAAATTTCTTGATATATCTGAGAGTTAACCTTTGCGTAGACGGTGCGTAACTTTCCAGGTCCTTCTGCGCTCATGCAACCCCAAACCATGACACTAGCAGCAAATTTTACCGAACGTTTAAGGCATTCTTTATCAAATGCTTCTTGCTTCATTCTCCAAACTCGAATACCTTAATTACCATATGAAACACAAGACATACTTTCATCACTAAATAATATTTTTTTCCAATCTTCTTCGCTCCATAAACGTCTTGATTTACACCAATTCAATCTTATACGCTTTTTTTTGTTTTGCTGTCATGAGAGGTTTTGTTTTCTGTACACGAGATTCAAACTTAAATTTATGGAGACGTCTAATGTTGTCGAATTAGAAACTTCAACTCCTTCTTCTTTCTATTTTCGGTGCAAGAATCGCACACTTTTAAAACGGTTTTTCTTAACTATACGCTTCAGTTTCCTGTCATCTCTAGCAGATGTTTTTGGTTTTCAGCCGCCATTTCGGCGATTATTTTGAAATTTTCCATTTTTTGAATATTGTGTTAGTATTTTACTAACGCTTGATTGCGAACAATGCTAATAATTCGCTATATAACATTGATTTTTACCGTGCCGATACAAATCAACCATACGAAGTTTAATAGATTCAGGAATATCACTCACACGACCCATTTTAAGACGAAAAAGCAAATAAACTGCAAAGAGAATACTGATTTTAAATAAAATCGTCTGAATTTAATCAATGATGCCACCAGTTATGAATTGGTGATAATTAAAGGAGAATTAATGTGAAATATTGTAATATTTTGAACCACTTGAATAAATATTCTACTATTTTGACTTTTCAAAATAATTTTTTTTCAGTTAATATTTTCAAAAATGATATTAATTTTAAGATAATAAATAAGTTTAATCAACAATAAGTTCTTAATAAAAATATCGTTTGCATATTTGCAATAAAAGACATTAAATTACCAAACAATATTTTCAATTTGTGAAAAAAAATGTAATTTCTAATATTTTGAATATGAGCTGTACAATCTAGAACAGTGATTTTCAACCTTTTTATGTCTACAACCCCCCCCCCCCTCCTTTTGGATGACTTTCAGACCCTATGTCGCCTTCCCTGTCTCAAAAAACGTCAGTAACGCTAGTAAAATACAATATCTACACATACTTTTGCTAACCTTCCGCATCCCTATTGAATATCACTCACGCCTCCCCAGGGTAAGGACCACTGTTCTAGAAGAAGGAAGCCTTAGCAGTAACAAGACTATTTATATTTTTTTACTGACAAACGATATACATTTTGCAGTAAATTTAATCAAAGATTTTAAACGTTCGTGTATTGATGTAGAATCTTTCAGTTTCCCGTACATATTCTATTCATATGTGCTCTAGTGAGGCCCAAAGATGAAAAATAAATAAAACAGAAGCGATACACGTTAATGAAACTTAACAATAAGCACATGGGATGATCATAATTTTGCAGATTTTCTCTTTATCAATTAAATTGTTTCTGCATAGATTTTTATGAAAGAGGAACTAAGCATTATCGTTATAGCTGTATATGTCTAGTAATATTACTGAGAAAACGATGTTATGTATATAGTGTACGATTGAACTTCGTAATACTTTCTCAGAGAAAAAATGAAATAAAAATTACTCTTACCAAAGCCCATACCTCCATTCTCGCGAAGTTGACGAGATTTAGCAATTTTTTCCAGCCCAAAAATGAGATACATAATCTAGTGTTTACAAGAAGGGAAATTTTTGTCGCAATAACGGTTAGGCGACTTTTTCAGATGTCGTTAATAATTAAGTTCTGAGCCATGGGCAGGCTTCTTTTTGATGTAATTATTTTATGTTTTAAATAAGGAATAAACTGATTTTTAAGTTATAGTGGTCTAGGTAGTTCTTAAACTTTCTACTGACGTTTAAGAACTTTCTATTGACGTTTGATTACTCAAAACTGGAAGGTTTGAAGCGATATTTAGTCAACTTGAAAAGCAATGTTTCAGTCGAAAAAAATGTTTAATTTTAAGGTACTGAAGCTACTTAACTTTCTCCATTAATATATTTTTTTTCTTAAAATACGGGATTTCCTGCGTTAGGTCTAACATTTATTTAACAATTTTCTCAAACAATTACTGTGCAAACTACGAAAAGCTAGTTAATGAACAGGGTTTGTATTGCAGGTGTCGGAGGTTAAGCTTCTTCCAAAGACTTTGCAATTTGCCGTCGAAGAAATGTGTTTCTGACATTCAGCGCGTTATATCTTTGCCATTATTATCTCCTCTCAAGGGAAGATTCATATTATTCTGGTATCTTATTGTATGGAATATTGCTATATTACCCAATGTAATTGTTCTTTGATAGGGCAGCTTCCCAAAAGCCCATGACAACCTCTACATAGCATTTCTTAACAACATTTTTAGACATACAGATTAATTGTACCTATAATCGGTGATTTCTGTGTAACTTTCGTTCATGCTATTGTCAAGAAAGACATTTCATTTAATGGATGGATATTAAATTAACCCGTCTTTATACATTTTTTATCGTTATGTGCGCATAAATGATACCAACTGAGTAAATTTCACAAATTTTGAGAAATTATACTTTTAAACTTGTGTCATCTGTAACTTTGGGATGTCACAGGACTAATATAATTCGATTTTTTTTTTGTTATTGTTGATCTTTTAGTGTGAAAGTTTACAATTTGTTTTAAGTAAGGGTCAGACAGAGAGAAAAGATAACTGTAGTTTTATGTCAGACTTATTTACGAGAAAATACTTAGGAGAAAGTCCTCTTAAACGTGACTTTCACCTTACGATGCTCCCGTTTCACAACTTCTTTCCTCTTTAAATTCAATGATGCGGAATAAACAAAGTTGTTAGATCTCCTCTGAATATTACGGATAGGGAAAACTGTACCCCGCCGAATCCTAGTCATGGTGCTCATCATCTAATGCTCTAATTTTGGTCTTTCGATGACGGTGGAGAAATCTTAAGAGAGTGAAATCACCATCGGATTCAACTTTTCTGCATCAGTGCTGGTGGCACAGGAGAAAAAACAAAACAAAACAAAAACACACCACTTAGAAGGACGAGAAGAAATATTTCCCTTCTAACTTTCTTCTGTGTTCCGGCTGTGACCCATAACCTTGACCTTGTAAACGAGATGTTGAAGTTCAGTGTCAGTCAACAACACGCGCACGTGGTTTTTCCTTGCTTGCGTCCGTAGCGATTGTGGGGATAGATTTAGTTACACTACGTTTATGTTCGTGTAAAGTATCGCATCATATTTATCGGCACTAAACCCATTGGTGCATTCACATTCGACAGAGCTCTCTCCCCGACTGTCCTGTCAACATTAGTCACGGTAATATTAGACACGGTATTTAGAACCACCCCCATTCCAATGAATACGTGTCTTCCAGATATTACCCCATTTAGAACCCCCCCATTCAAGCCGCCAAAGACTTAGTGTTGCTTGATCTAGTGTGACCCGCCCCCACTGTCACCATTTGACCCCCGGGACCTCGAGTTTGCCTTTGATGAAATGCTCACGGACCGCTAGACCGAGCGATCTACGCAGGGAACAGAGTACAGAACACATAAATCACTGGAATAGGCAGAGAGCGCTGTACAAGTCTGCACGCGCTATAAGAAATCAAGGGTGACCAAACTGCGGCTCGTGAGCCTCATGCGGCTCTATCCACTTTTTTTGTGACTCCTGGTTCAATGATATCAAAGATAACATTTTTCAATTTTAGGCTGTTCTTAGTTTGTAGACGTTCCATAATGACTCTTAACACTCGCATCTTGACCATCCCTGTAATAAATCTTATACTGCGGCATTCTTGGTAGTAGAGTTACAGAATTACATTACGTTCACATTCGCTTAATATCTTTTCGTTTCTATCGGAGTAAGTCATATTCTTTTTGTCTCTCAATCAGGTTATTCAGTTGTGCGTAAAGTGATAGGTTTATTTCGCTCTTTTCGATAATTTTCACTTTATTTCCAATAACTTAAAGCATAATTTAGTTTCTGTTATCTTGCGTAGTACAATCATCTTTAGAATAATAAATGAAAGAATAATAGTTTTCTGTGGAACGGAAAGTTAATTTTTATGGTTTTGAATGAACTTCACGTATCTGTTTAAATAGGGTTGACTAAAATTTACTAACGTTTGTTAGTAAAACGCATAGATTTTCTATTATTCTTCTAGAAAACGTCTTTTATAATTTTTTCGTTCATGAGCTGTGCTCAAATTCATCCTGACAATTTGTATTTAATTCCATTCTTTTTCCTTTGTGATGTTCTGATAATATCCCGAACGCATAATAGAGATATCTGTGCTTTAAATATAAATTTAACCGCTTAAAAAACAGATTTGAATATCGGTCTCACAAATATACGTAGACGACGTATAGTTTTAAATTATCTTTTTTGCATTTCATTTTATTATCTTCAAACAACTCTTAAACAATGAATCCTCTGTTTAATTCCATTTATTCTGCTGGGTAATAAAATACATTTTATTTGTGTGCTTATTTTTATATCATTTGAAACTTTATTCATTTCCGTAATCCGGTATCGAAAAATTTCATTAAGTACAGCAAAACCTTTGTACTACAATGTGACATAGACTAAATGAAAATGCGAGTATTGATCTAAAAAGAAAGTTACTAAGAGTAGTTATTATAATGTTCAAAATATTCTGACATACCTCCGTACAAATTTGTACTTAATCTTAGAAATTATGATGCATCTTTATGGTTACCCACGTCACTTAACATAAAGATGTTGCGAGTTTCTTTTATTTATGTTTTAAAGGTTCGAATTTTGTTTCCTGCCTTTAGTCGTAACGTTCATGATAATTTCAGCTTCAGACACGTGTGTTATAGATCACTCAACAAATGTGGGCTAAGTGGTCTTTAGGTTTTTCCGCTACGAGTTGATAGATATGTTTGATGAGTATGGCCATTGCACTCAAGTGAGGGCTGAAAAGTCTGCAGAGAAAAAAAAATATTTTATTGAACTTAAACTGTTATTAAATCTTTTATTTAATTACTGGCTGAATACCCGTGCTTCGCTACGGAGTACATTCAAATTAAATACAACGGTCAATGTATGCAATTAATGCCATAATTATATATTTATTTATTTATTTATAATGAATACAACGGTCAATGTATGCAATTAATGCAAAAAAAATATATTTATAAAAAAATCGTAACGGATATTTTTATAGTCAAAATAATGTAGAAGAAAATATTCAAATTAAATTCAACGGTCAATATATGCAATTAATTTGTATGTTTAATGTCCATAAAACATAATAATTTGAATTAAATTCTTAAAAAACTTCCATCTCAATTAGTCTAGGTCTAGTGGTTAAATTTTATCTTTTACTCTATTTTAATATTTTTTGTCAATTTATTTCGTAGTTATGCTCGTGACGATAAATTACTTTAAAGTATCACACAATAAAGAAACCATGTGATCAAGATTTAATAAATTAAATTCTAAAAATAAATTTTTTTAAATTCACCAAAAATCAGAAAATGGAGGTAAAGATTCGGAAAACATTTCAGTTTAAAGGAATTTTTATGATATTTCTCGTGATATAAATTTTATAAACCTCAAATTATTATTTTAAATGCAAACTTAAAAAAAAAATTACAAAAACAGCTTAAAAATTGAATTAAAAAAAATCTAAGAAGAATTTTTCAAAAATCTTTCTTAGTGCACCCCTACATTATAAGAAGAATCGCTATGGAACTGTTTTATATATATATATAGATATAATGTTTCTTCATAAATTTATGTATAGCACGTGTCCGTATCTCGAGAGTCTACGAGTATAGAGTTCATGAGTATATAGTTTCTTTGATATGTCCGAGGAATTTCAAAAAAAAATTCAAACTATTTAGGAAGACTTTTACATTGGACTAAATAGATTGAATTCCATTTAAAAAATTATTTGTTCTGACATGAAAGTACTAAGAAAAAGTTTACTTTCTTGGAAAATTCAACCTAGAGCTATTGTCAAGAGCCATGGTTATCAGATAGAAGCAAATGGCCGCAAAAACACGGCATTTATACATAAAACTTAACTATAAAAATCATTTCCATAAAGTGTGAAAGAACTTCTGTATAAGTTGGTACATGTAAATTTAAAAATAAGTAGTATAAATGGGTTTATTACTTATAAATACTTTATTTAAACTTTAATGAGATTTTTGACTCTGAACTGAATTAGCTAATTTTTCGCAACTGGGAATATAAGATGATATTCCCGTTCTTAAGTAATTGTCCAGAAGGTCATCAGTAAGTTGAGATCTGTGTTTTGATTTTTTAATATTCATTGCTGAAAATAAGGCCTCGCACAGATATATTGAACCAAAGTAAAATTTTATTTTATACGAAGCATTTTTAAGATTAGGAAATTTTTTACGGTTAACGATATTCCAAAAGTTCCCATCACACGAATCAGAAAATGAAATCAAACGACAGAAATTTCAAAGTAAAGTTACACCTTCGCGGATCCAACACCTTTACGGAAGTCCAAATTCTTTGCGGATGCTTTTTGTTTTAAACAGTTGGATAATTATTTTTAAAATTTTAAAAGGAATGAAAAAGTAGGTATGTAACACAATAATATAAATAACTAGCTGAAAACCCGCACTTCGCTACGGAGTACATTAAAATTAAATACAACGGTCAATGTGTAAATAGCAATGTATAGTTAATGCCAAAATATATATATATATATATATATATATATATATATATATATATATATATATATATATATATATATATTTATAATCAATACGACGATCAGTGTACAATTGATGTAAAAAAAACCAGAAAAATATATTTATAAAAAAATCGTAAGGGATATTTTTATAGACAAAATAATGTAGAAGAAAATATTCAAATTAAATGTAATAGGACATACTAAAGAATATAGTACAATTTATATAGTACAGTTTTAGGAACATAATATATTTTATTGTATTTTAATATTTTTTTGGATAATGTCCAATCGTCTGCCGCATTAGTAAGAAAAAAAAATATTTTTTTGTCTATTTAGTTGTTATGCACGTGACGATAAATTTATTTAAAGTACCAGAAAAAGAAATCACGTGATTAGCATTTAATAAATTAAATTCTAAAAATTAATCTTTAAAAATTCACCAAAAATCAGAAAATGAAGGTAAAGATTCGAAAAAGATCTCATTTTAAAGGAATTTTTATGATCTTTCTTGTGATATAAATTTTATAACCCTCAAATTATTATTTTAAATGCAAACTTAAAAAAGTTACAAAAACAGCTTAAAAATTTTATTTAAAAAAATCTAAGAAGAATTTTTCAAAAATCTTTCTTGATGAACCCCTACACTATAAGAAGAATCGCCATGAAAAATTTCAGCCCTTTAGGTCCAGCGGTTTGGTCTGTGCGTTGTATGTCAGTGAGTGAGTCAGTCAGTCAGTTACCTGCTATGATGAGCGAAATGACACGGGACCTGCGTAAGTCAGGAGATTTGGTCTTGTCTAAGGATTCTGACCTATCGACTGCAGCCTTGTTAGGTTAGCTGGGCTTTCCTTGAGATGGTCCAATCCTGGAGGTCATGGTCCTCGTCATTGGGGTGGTGCCCTTTGGCGAATACAGGACACGTCAGCTCACGAAGGTTCCGCAGGGTGGGTTGCACAGCAACGATGAGACCATGTTGCTGGTTCTGCGCCCAGGGTTGCGACTGTTCCCTCTAAAAATTGACCATTCCTAATTTAGGCCAGGTCGTCTCCTATCTGGGATTTGTAACGATGCCGTCTTTTCTAAACTATTCTTATTAGTCAGTGCCAATAATTTGTATTATTCTTAATCTAGGTTTCTTGTCTTCGTGTTCTCGCTCGCAGCCATTAATTTTGTGCCGTCGTTTCGTTTGGGCTCTCTCTTTTGCCACCTTCTTTAACTCATATTGTCTTGAAGGTTGGTGTGTTCGAGTGTCCTCCGGCAGAGCTTTTTGTCTTCCAAATTAAGTACTTTTATTTTTCTGGCAAATCCGTCTGTTCTTCATGGAGCCCGACTGTGCCGCTTGTTCTGTGGAGTGGGTCTTGTGGGTGGTGTGTGTGGGACCTTGTCTGGGTCGTGCGCGGAGTAGTTGCCTGCTGCGGGTCTATCCGCACCATCAGGATTAACCCAGTGGGGCTTCGGCCAGGTCGGGCCTGATGTATGCTTTTTGGGAGTCAGTCAGTTACGGAACTGTTTTATATACATAGATTATATTCTTATTAGAGAACACTTGGTTTGGTCATCATGAAAATTTAAAGAAAATTATTAGCGATTTATGTTGAGAAATATAGAAACCTGATATCTTGTGAGAACTGCCCTACACGTTCTAGAAAATGAAACATTCTTGTTCATCATAGACTGAAACTTTCCAGTAATCCGCCTCTAACGTATGAGAGTTTGAATATAGAACCCCTGCATTATATTAAATAATTCATCTGTAATGGTAAATTACGCCCCTTTGTTCTTAAGAAAATTAAATCGCTACTTAAGCGATTAATGAGGCGCTGAACGGAGAGCTCTTAAGAAATTCATTTGACTATTGCGCTGCCCCATTCAGATCCTTTCAACCGATACTCGATATCCCGTTGATTGGAGACATTACCATACCAAAATAAAAATAAAAATCGCCAGATCATAGACAATCCCATTACCCGAAGAAAGACGCGTTTATTTCTATCAACACGCGCCCGAGCGTCCATGCAGCTAACTCCCGCAACCTCTGCTCGCTAGTCCGAGTTAAATGAACTCGCATTCATTGCTTTTTAAAAGGTGCTCCTACATCCGGGTCTGGAAGTGGAACACAGCCCGCCATCTTCGGAATATGGCTGACTAGTAATAAAGGCATGTAGGATAAATTAGGAGGACTCGAGGGACGATTCCTTTGCTTATAAATACGAAAATACTTATTTCTGTATTCATTGTTTTGATTTCAAGTGCATATGCGTATATTTTGCATCTAATGGTTAATTTTTTTTTTTCAAATTCTAAACGAATGTTGGATTTTTAGGACAGGGGATTGTCTAGTGTCCTTATTCTTCTGATTTAAACTGAGATTGATTTAGAATATTATGTGGGTTAAATAAGAAACCACGATTTTTTAAACAAATACAAAAACAAAACAAAACAAGTGTTTTGAAAAACGGCCGAGTGTTGCTGAAATTAATTTGAAACTAAAACTACAGAGTCAGCCAAGATGACTGGTTTAAACATTTGTAGATAAAGAAATATCTTAATTGTAGGTCGTTCAAGCATTAAAGTGAATCATGTTGATTTTTTTATCGGTTGCGAAATTCTTTTTATGCATTTATGCCTGAATATACCGTAGAGCGATATGACAGAAATAGCATAATATGTTTTGTTCCGTTTTAAATTTTTTTTGCATCCATTTTATTAAAAAATATTTGAAGTTAAAATGTTGCTAAGTTGCCAGCTCATGTACCCCCTGCTGGGTGGAAAAATGGGTTTAGTGCCGTTTAAAGATTTTAAATTTATTTTTTGTTTAAAGTTTTTTTTAACAGGTTCGTTTACTAATTACTCATTACCCAGGTTCGTTTTAACCCAGCGTGTAAGTCTGTAGGAAAAAGACACAACTAAATGTTTTTAAATGATGAGGACCAATATTTACAAATTAACAAAAAAATATTTATTACACAAACAATTACGTTATACTGTATTAAAATGATTACTACTCTCACAGCCACATGTATAATTAATAATCTGCTAAAATGATTAATATTCTTAAATATTAATATGGGTCCTCACCCTAGTAGGTATGTATCATTTAAAGGGATATTTTAATTTGAATCTAAATCTAAAAAAAAGAGTACTGTCAAATATCAACAGAAGATCAAAACTGACTTACCCCCAATATCGGCTCGCCTGAAAATTGCTGATCTCCCACTCGCACGGCATAGTCGCAGGGCGGACTCGAAAGTCTCACCACAGAGCTAGTTAATCGAGCCTGCAAGCCCATGCCCGCAGGCCCGAGCTCTCTGCACACCTCTCTCTACCAAATCTCTGAACTCTCTATATCTCTCCCTGAAAATCTCATTTCTATCTCTTAATATTAATCTCTGCGTTTCCATATTCCTCTTCCTACCTTCCAATCATAGAAAATTCTTATTCATCTTAAACTCCACCTACGTCTTAAACTTTTTCCTAGTGGCTATAATATTTTTCTTTTATTAAATTCACACTTCTCATTGGACCTATACTTATCTTTCACATTTTCTACATCCTGTCTCCCCCTTCATCTTTCTTTATATTTTATTTTCTAACACCTGGTCAGTCGAACATTTTTTCCTTACTATGACCCGACAATACTGCTACCGTTGCGTAAATTTCTATATAATCCTTATATTCAATATTCTAAAGGGGGCTTTTCCGGCTGACCCTCGTCCGCACTCTTTTCTTATGGGGCCTTTTAACTCACCGCGATTCCAACTTCAGTACTGGGCCTTTCTTATGGGGCCTAAGTCATCGGTTACTATAAGGACACCGCGCTATTCTCCAACGTTTTTTCCTCTTTACCATAAATATTTTTATTCCTGAACACGCTATAAAATATCCCTTTAGGTATTGACACTTACAACCGGCTAATATCTAACCTTCCTCTCCGTGTCGAAATTTTATGGCTAACTCCTTTTCTTATTTCTTACCCTTTTCATCACGTTTTATAATGCATAAAGAATCTAAACATACTTGCAGGTGTTAAAATTCTCCTAGGAACCCTTGCTGGCTTAAAGAGCCAGCACCCCCGAGATATGCCCTGATTTGTACATGCTATTTATGGAGATTTAGCACTGTACAATTACATGGATATGCCTTTGAAGAAATATCTATACCTAGGAATTTGTCTATCTAAAAGGATTCTTCCATGTTCTTACCAAATATATATAAAAATATTAAAAATTTGCAAGTATAGAATTTTAAACTATATTTTCAATTATATAATTCAATATGATATAAATTTACTTCATTATTTTGGGTACTCCGCCCCCCCCCCTCCTTTGGGTCGCGACCCACAGTTTACGCACCACTGCATCAGATAACAGAGATGCCACATAAAACTTTATTTTTTCATAATCTAGTAAACACATTAATTTTTGGTCCCGTAACTATATTACCAAGTAGCAGTACCAGTTGGCATGATACGCGTCATTTTTGAGAATAGTAAATAACTATGGTGCAGAGTACTAGAGCGTATATTGTTATGGTTTGAAGAAACAGAATTTGCAACACTAGTTTTGAGGAATTTTCACACAATACTCATAAGACCTCCCAGCAGGCGTGTGGAAACAGGTAGTTCTGCACGCTATCCGTGAACGAGTTTTAAGTGCTGATAAGTCAGAAATTCTGTAGAGTTTCATCTCAAGTCTTAGTAAGTCAACTGTGCGAGCGTCTTTGAATCGAAGAAATGGATAACAAGTTAGATGAAAAAAAAATGTAGGACATTTTTCCCCAGCTAAGCTAACTAGAAGAGCTACGCTATAGAATTACTGCTACCGTTTCTGAAGTCATGCCAGATAAGCTCCGCCGCGAGTGTTAGGGAAATTCATTACGACTGATTAAATGCTGGAGTGCATATGAAATTTAAACAAAATTATTTTAAACCTCAAAAGTTACACTGCATTTACATGAATGTTAAAATTGCTCATCGATCATAGTTTACCTTCTATTGTGATGAAAAATGTATAATTTTGAAATTCTGTGTATTTACATACTATATTAATGGTATGAACTGATTTCGTTAAAACGAGTGCAGCCTCGGAATTGGACATTACAAATTTCATATTTCCTTTAAATGATATGTTGCTATCTTTAATTGTAATCGCCCGATTCTTCTAGATTTATTTTTTTGATGTATTTTTTACTCTTCATCGTTACTTTTTTTTATTCTTACACCATGTCTACACCATTGTCTACACCATTGTCTACACCATGATTTTTTCCCCTAATTTTCTTTTGTAGCGTAGTATAAAAATTCTTACTACATTTTGTTTAGATGTGATAACAGTTCATTAAAAAAAATAATATTAAAAGGAAGTTGTTTTGTTATGTAACTTTAAAAAATATATATAAACAGGAAAAAGGAAATAAAATCTCATTATGTAAAACTTACACACGTGATTAGACGTGAAAGGAAATAAAATCTCGACTATCATCGCAGCAGATAGAACAATTAGTATTTTAAATGGTTTAGCGTTGTTTAATAAACCCATTATTATTTCCTACTTAAGAGAATGATTGTTTAAATGAGAATGTGTTCAAAACTTAAAAAAAAAAATTCAAATATGAAAAACTGTCGTAACATTTTTCGCACCCAATAGAGATAAATTGTATTTTTTAACACTATATATTATTACTTTCTGGTTTAGAGCTGGATCACATTACTAATGAGATGAATGGCGTCTGTTAAAAATAACTTATTTTATACGTTACAATAGTATTTTAGCCTGAACAAAGAAGGCGAATTTGTTTATAAAAAGGGTACGATACCTGAAAAAAATAAGGCAATTTGAACTATAGGTTTTCCCCCCGAAGATTTTGATTTTATATAAAGCTGTGTGTGTGTGTGTGTGTGTGTGTGTGTGTGTGTGCGTGCGCGCGCTTGTTTGTGTGTGTGAGCTATGATTTTATGTTATCCAATACATTTTTAATTAAATGAAACTAATTTAATATAACTCGAACTTATTTTCAATACTAAATTTTATATAATATATAAAATTATATAATATATACAAATTTAGGTATATTAATATATTATATTAATATACCTAAATTTGTGTTCGCTTCAAAATTACCAGCTAAAACAAAATTAGTTATGTAAAAGGGTTAAGATAATTTTTTCGCAAATTCTAAAGGGGCTGGATGGAGTTTGGGCCATTAAAAGCGGCACAGACGGCTTCGCCCTTCCGAAAATGCGTAGAAGAAATATTTCATAAATTAAAAAAGATTATTTCAGTATTCCATAAGTCGTAATAAATCTATCATTTCCGTTATTATGCATTCATTCATCATGTCATTGTATTAAGAAAGTATTACATATAAATAAATCTCTCCTCTGTTTTGAAAGTAAATTTCAAACAATTTTATCTAAACATCCCATCTGTCTCATTGGAAAACACATCACCGAGTGACCTTAAAATAAAACAACCACAACTTCGACCTTGCATCAGCTTTCTCTTCCTACCTCCCGTTAGTTTTGTTTTGTCACGTGATTTGGCCTCGTTTTGAGTTAATCGCTCCCAGGTATATTTTTTGACTCACTCACCTAGATAGCAACGATCACACGATTTCTAAAATAGAAGAGAATGACTTGGCGATGATCTTGAGTTGTAATATGGAAAAAGGGAATTGTTTTCGCTAGTGTTTAGTTTGATGCCAAACATTTCCTTCCGTTCGAATTTCCAAATTGCGCTGCAGAATTGAAATGAGTTTTACTGAAAAACACTCCGGCAGGATATTCGTTTATTATATAGTGACTGGGAGTTAAATTCCCCCTTCACGCCAAAAAGAAAGTACACCTAGTCTTTCTATGTATATATATATATATATATATATATATATATATATATATATATATATATATATATATATATATATATATATATATACACACACATATACACACATATATATATAGTATATATATATATACATACATACATGCATACATATATATATATATATATATATATATATATATATATATATATATAAAGAGTCTTCACAAACTATTTTAAATCTAAAATATAGTGCAATCAAATATCTAAAATATAATATAATCAAAAATGCACCTTGTTGGGTTCGTACAAGTAACTTCTCTAGAGAAAAAGGAGTAAATGATTCTAAATTTTGAACCATGATTTGCACGATCAGATTAAAATATTCAATTTAAATAACTCGAAATAAATTTTATTTCAACTCTTTGCCGAAAATAGCTTAAAATGTGCATAAATTATGAAGAGTGGGCGTCCCAACGGTTATGAGTTTCTAGCTTTCTCTTGCAGACGGCTTAAAAATATCAAAAGCATACTGTGTCTAGCACCGAAACCACTGTTTATATACATTTTTTCGATTTCAAATAAATTGCTTTTACTCTGGTTAAGTCAAAAACTTGATCGTCAAAGGTATCTTCAAGTCACTACATTCTGAGATTAACGTCGAAATGTTTATATATTTTTAGTTTATGAACTAAAAATTCTGAAACACGTGTGGAAAAAAATGGAACGGTTATCGTTAAAATTTGCTCTCAACCATTCAGTTTTCGGTCAAAAATTTAAACCCAAATTATTACTTTCGTTTATATTTTTACAGTTCAAGAAAGGCTTGCATTAAAAATTAAGATGACTTTTTTTTCCATCATATAGTCGTCGAAATAAAAATCCTATTTTCGAGAGAATTTAAAACATTCTTAACTCAGAATATGTCGTTTCTCTGAATTTGTCTCGGCAGTCTATGGTGTAGTCAGTGCTTTCAATCGATCTGTGTAATATTTGTTCAATGACATTAAACACCGGTCCGCGGATCAAATGGAACAATGGACATTAATGTCAATGGACATTAAATTATTTCCATTTTATTTACTGTGGTGTATTTCTCTCGGGTTTGTGCGACTTTGTCGGGTTTGTGGTAATTTATATCTTTGTAACAGAAGAAATCTTGTAACTATTTTAAATTAGTTTATTGTTTATTAAACATTTCAAGATTATGAATTAAAATTGCAGTCATAAAATTGAAAATAAATGCGCTTTCCTGAAAGAAAGAAAAAAAAATACGAAACAAACAAATAAATAAAACGAGTTTTTAATTGAACAATAAATAAACGTAACGTCATTTATACATCAAAATTATAATAACATCAATTATTAAATCAAAACAATCAACAATATAAACAATCAACGTCCTCCCTCAGCGGGCCGTTGTAAAATTATCAAACGTTGAGCGGTCCGCGGCGATAGAAAGGTTGGGGAGTACTACCTTAAGAAGTTAAAAATAATTTATATGGTCGTTAACAAAACAGTAATTTACAGGTTTTGCGTGAAATTCTTCTGGTTGCTGAATCGCTATATTCAATGAAAATATGTTAGTAAAAGGAATTTAATTAACACCCTGTTGTTTCATTGATTTTTCTAAACACTAAAATTACATTTTCTATGTATATCTGTTTCCAAACATCAGTAACTTTATTTTGGTTGCATTCATGGTTGTTCTATTCTTAATTCACGCATGTTAGACATTTTCCCCTTCAGATAAAACGCTACTTAGTTCCACTTTTCGCATTACTTTTTGACCTGATGAGTTAGTCGAAGGCTTGCCCCATATTTGTTTCGATCATTTGCTGAAAGTTCAATAACCTCTCTAATTTTGTTCTTTCTTCTAGTTTTATTTACTTTAAGTTTTTTTTCCAAGTATACTTTGGCTGCTATCCAGGTGAATTTTCTGAATTTATCTTTTAACACTTTCTTTTCCGAAAACTTTGAATTGATAACTTCTTGGCTACGCAATTGAGATGAATCCTTGGAAAACTGAAAAAATGTATTAAAAAAGACGCTGCCTGAAGGTATCGCATAAGAAGCGTTTAATTTTACCCATAGCGTATTAACTATTTTAACGTTGCAAGTAAGGTTTAGCTTTTAAAGGTGAATTTTTAAGAGTATCTGAAGTCATGAATAGAATGGCATCGAAAACGATGTTCTTCTTCTTCTTCTTTTTTTTAAAAAAATTATTTGGTAAAAATTGCACGTATAATTTTTTTACTGTAAAAATTATAAAAATATTTTAAAAGGTTATCAGTTTTAAAACTTATGACAGATGTCACCACAGGCCAATTAGTATGGTATATAATTACAAGATGTAGCAAAAAATAATACACGTTGTCACCTATGGAGAGTTTTGCTATTTTTTCTGATATGTTACTCGCCAATCCGTCTAATTATAAAAAACAAAGCTAATGATACAAGTATTTCTCTGCATTAGAATTGTAAAATAATTCTGCATATGAAATTATATGCTGACGGATGTATTTTGCGTTTATGTCATGATTAAGAGACCGTGACTTGGGTGCAAATGCTCGGGTAAATTATTTAACAGTACTCATATTGTCAGACAGGGTGAAAAGGAACGAATATTGCCTTCAACAGTTGAGAAGTTGGTATTTAAACCGTGAGATAAAAGGGATTTACGTATATCAAAGCGGAGAAACTGGTTAAATTTGAGAAGGTGTTCATAATACAGCTATACGCATGCAGTTATTACATACAATATTCAATTTTGAAATAAGTTTTTTCATTTTCTTCCACCTGAATGAAATCATCGTAGATTGTAAGTATTATTTAAACACACTAGTTGCAAGTATACAGTGTTAAAGAAAAGCTTCATAATAAGCAGAAAAAATTCATTGAGGACAAATGATGATAGCCAGGGGGATCTCATGATTAATGGCTAAGAAAACTAAACCTACAGTTAATACTGATTACGAATAGAAACTATTGTGCATTATTTTGCTTTGCGTTGCTTTTGGGCAAACAGATTTAAAAAACATCCTATATTTCAACTCATATTTGGAAATCTACGAGTGGGGAAAAATTAATGCTGGAGGATAAGTTTTTAATTTCGTTAAAATACGCAAGTATCAGGTTGTTCAACATAAATATTTAAGCATTCTCGTTTTGCTGAAAGTTACTTAAATGACGATATACATACAAGCATAGTCTAAGTTAAAAGTGAAGAGTTTTTGCCGGTAACTCTCAACATTCCCTCCGAGTTCTTAGAAAAGAAAAGTCGCAGAGCTCTTCTGAATGTAGTCCAGCAGAGTAGTTTTGACGTCACTAGGCGTAATTGAGGAGGTAGGATGACGTTCTACCGTGTAAATATACGCACTTGAATAAATCATACGCAGTAGATCATGTTTCCTTGTTTGTATAATATTGCGCGTAGTGTTTGTTTTAAATTTGGTCATTGAGTTACATAAACTACGATCAATCAACAATCTCTTGTAGGCAAGCGTCAACTACAGGGGCTTTCCAGCGAACTACTTACTGCTTTAAAATACTCTACGTTTAAATAAAAATAAATATTAACCGCAGAAAAGAAAGAGGGATTCAAAGATTATAATTTAAACAATATATTAACCTGCGTATTTAAGAATAGCTTTTAATAGAATCAGAAAGCAAACTTTAAATGACATTTCGTGTTTGAAGTACAAGATAAAATGAAATGACATGACTGAATTGGTTCATTTCTCCATACTGCAAGGAGGAAGCGAAACTTTGACTTATCTTTCTTGGATCCTCCTGGGGACTTACGTCATGCGGAGTTTCGGCTCAGGTTACCCGTCGAACATTAATACGTATTGATCTACACGCTCGTCACTTTTCCTCAGCTCCTTCTCTTCTAGGAAAAAGGAAAAATTACGCAAAAAGTTAGTATGGGTACAATAAAAATTAGCATGAAGTCATAGTTTGGAGTCCACACCTATGACTTTGTCTTGTTTGCCAGAGTTCCCTAAGCTATGAAGGGACAGAAGTTCGCTGGCCACCATTAGGAACCCTTGCCGTTCTGGGAAGTCTTGAGACCCCTCTCTCTCTGTGCAAGTGTCCGAGAAAAATGGCGTGGACAAGTAAGATTTGGATTCACGTTTATAAAATTTAGAGATTTTGTTTTTCTCCAGATTCTCATTCATAAAGAATAATAGGATAATTAATAGGGTCATCCAAACCTTCTTTTCATTTGTCTGAGGATATGCTGAGATAAAGGGATATAGATTGCAATTTATTAAAAAAATATGAATTACTTTTAAAATGTGCTTAATAAATCTGTACTTAATCAATCGTTATACATTTACAAATTTATATTTTATTATAATTTTTAAGAAACGACTTTTACTAGGATTCATCACTTCCTCAGACCGTTATGGCCTTCATAAAGGTTGAAAATTTTGAATTCCAAGAGAAAATTTATTAGTTTATTTCTCTCATAGAAACTACTGATTGTAACAATCACGCATTTATATTTCATCGGGACTAAAATAATAATATTATCTCATTCTATGACCCACCTTATCTCTACAAAATTGAAATATTTTTATTTTAATTTATTTTAAAAATATCTTAGATACCAATTGCATTGCATTCATAGACCTTTTATCAAATGCAGAAAACGTAATTTAAAAATATGCACTGATAATTAATAATGTGTGATTAGAGGACTACAGAGAAAAAATATCCCGTAGCTTAACAATCCCATTAAGCTACGGATGTTCAATGTGTAATGAATATTTAGTAAATTCAGAAAATTCAGTATTTCAAGATTAGTTACAGTAATGTGTTTTAAAGTTTTTAAAAAAATAAAATTTAATGTGTTATCAATTATGATTTCTCAGTAGTTTAGTATCTTGACCCAACTGCTATTTCAAGTGTTTTCGCAAACACCTGTTGAAACCTCTATCGGTTCTTGGTACGTCCAGGAAAAAAAGGCCTTATGTCCATGACAGTTCTACTCGTTTCAAATATTCCGAATGAATAAATTTGTTCCAATTTTTCGGCCAAATTGGAACAGGATTAAGCCGAATGGGGGTCAGCCTGTTTATTCGTGTGTTCCATCGCTGTCATCCGCGGTCTCTGATTCGCTCGCGTCGCACGAGGATGTTACTGAGACGAAAAACGAGGTGCCTCGGGTGCAGGCTTGATCGTTCCCTTCGAGATGTACTTTCGTTACGGAGAAAGTGTTAGGTGTGATTAGAATTCATTTTTGGAATCAGAGGAAAGGAGACGGCGCCATGGTAGTGGGCATTGGGAACACCTGATAAGTGAAGCTTCATCCTTATAGTCACTAAGCGAATGAAGATTTTCCTTTCAGTTAATTTTATCTCTCATTCATATGAGTCACATACTGATGACTCAGAAAAGGGTTAAGTTTTTATGACCATTTTTATGCTCTATAAAACGACATAATCAACATCATTTAAAACTTTGGAAATTTTAAAGACCGTATTCATGACGGTACTATAGACTAATATATAGTATAATACAAGGAAATGTCCATGTCATACAAGGAAATTCTGAATATAGTCGAATTGTTACGGCTAGGGGCGGAAAAATCTCCCGGAAGGGGGAAATCCGCCAATATTTCTTGTACCCCCTCCTGTCAACCTCATGTTTTAATACTGTTGATGTTACTTAACTATCGTACGAAATGGAAAAAAAAACGCATGGTATTTGCATACGACAAAAATTAAAACAATGCATTATATCGCAACAGTATGTCTCATGAATATAAAAAAAATTCAAGATTTAACGAAAGTTCAAAATCCTCGGGTTTAGCCAAAAGTAATCAAGGTGGCAATATATCTGAGGTGGTTGTAACACAGTGTATACTGGTTGTAATATCTCTAGTGTTTGTAACACTGAAAGTAAGTGACTTATTAGAAGTGACTGTATTCAGATATATTAAACGTTTTATAATACGTAAGTCGTATGTGCTAAAGCGTGTTTTAATATTTTTCAAACTTCCCGAGTGATGGACCTTGAATTATTCTTATGTTGAATTATAATTCTTTCTAGTTCTCTTCGCATTCACTTCCGTTACTGGCCAGTCAAATGATTCGCTGCAGACTTCAACTACCCCTTCACCACCTGTTCATAAAGACTCTTGGCACGCTGGAATGATCGAAGATGAACCCAGTGACTATGAGGTGTGGTCAGCCATAGTGTCATCCATGGCAAAATGGGAAGAGATGAGGAAACGAAAGCATCATGTTCACAAGCGGTCGGAGGAGGTCGTTTGCTACAGAGGATTTGGATGCTTCAGAGACGAAGGTAAATCTCTCTTGTTTGTCCCGCATTATAGTTTTGTTTTTCATAAAAGAAGACCGTCTTAAAAATATAGTTGTGATTTAGGCTCACTGGAACTGCTCTATCTTATTGTAAGTGTAATATGTTTGGATGTTGAGTTAGAGTTACGTGAATGTTGGTTTAGAGTTGTTTATGCCGTATTAATGGTCAGTGATATGTGTGTTTCTAGGTGAATAGTATTCCAAAGTTTCATGCTTTTTGAAAATCTGTAAAAGTTCTTAAATTTATTCAGTAATTTCTGTCGTCCGTATCAGTTCTTATTTATTTAGTAAAAAAGTCCATAAATGTCCTTAAATTTTCAACTACCAGACCTACACCTTAAAAATGCTCTATGATTTTTTTTGAGGATTAAAGTTGAACCAAAGCCTCGCATGTTTTTGATTTTAATTCTCTAGGTTCCTGTGATGATATATATATATATATATATATATATAGAGAGAGAGAGAGAGAGAGAGAGAGTCGACTAATTCTGGAAATTGTTGAGAAAGGCATTTTGAGCTATGGCGCCGCTTAAAATCCAAAGAATTTGTGTGATAGTAAGAAAGAAAGAATACTCTATGGTTGTCAATAAAATTTCGCTGTATATACCTGGAAAGATATAAAAGCAATTAAAATAACAGTTCAAGAGATATTATAAAATTTGCTATATTTCTAACTAACTAAATCAATGCTTTCTGTGGACCACAGGTGCCTTCGACTACTTAGACACACTTCCAGCTTCACCAGAAGCGATTGGGACCAAATTCATACTATACACCAACCGGAGCCGTATGCTAGGAGAGGTTCTGTCATACGATAACAGTTCATCTCTGTATTACTCACACTTCGATTCCACGAAGCCGGTAAAAGTTATCATACACGGCTTTGGCAGCAGTGGCCGGAAGATGTGGGTCCTTCAAATGTCGGAGGCGCTTCTTGCCACGGTAAGTTAATCAATTACGTCTACTCGTACCCTTTTCTCCGTGTTCCTATCGGTTTATATCGTTCTCCTTTTTAGAACGTTATCTTGTTACGACAAAACCACAGAAACAAAAAAGTAAAACAATGTTTTCATACTACGACGTAGTCTTCTTGTCATTTACAAGGAACCCATCAGCGTAAATCAGAAAACTTTTTCCATGACTAATCACCTACTGGAACTTTAACTCATAATCTCTTTTATTTTCCTTGCCGAACAAATTTCTCCACTTTGAGAATCATTTTTTTAAAAATTCAGTGGCTGAATCAAATATACGATGTCGTTAACCTTGTTTTGTCGTGTTGAAACATTATACGTCATGCAAACATTGTTGATGAAAACAATATTTAATTTTTATAAAAACAAAAGTTATAAGGTTACCACATATGTGTTGTAGTCATATATATCTGTCTTTTGGTTAAAATTGTAAAGCATTCTTTTTGCGTTAGGGCAGATCTTATGAATATTTAAAAATAATTACCGTAAAATCTTACATTTCAGAGAAGTGTGACAAATTGCAACGTGGTTTATGTCGCATTGCATGTAATACGTACGGCATCAGGTTTGATGTCCATTCGTTCATTTATAAGCAAAGCATTGAGCCTTTTATTTTGTACTGCTCTAGAGCTTGGGGTATGGCGCTCAAGAAGAAGATTAATTGTAAATATCTCCGACGCATTCAAAGACGTATTCTCTTCTATGAGTCTGTTTATGCAATTTCTGGTTTTCCTCCGATCGACACTGCCATTCTTAATAATATTGCCTTTAGAGAAAATTTCTCTACTTCTTCTACTTCTGGTTACGATTATGTTTTACCTCCATCTGATCTTCCTCATCCCTCGGAGAGAAAGGCTATCAATGTTATTAATTATTGCAACAAAACTGCAGGTGATTTCCCTGTTACTTGCTGTACTGATGGCAGTAAAATTGATGGCAAGTTTCGTTTCGCTTTTGTTGCCTTCAAGAATGGCATTGAATTCGAGCATTTTCAATTTAGAATTCGAGATGAATGCACTGTTTTTATAGCTGAACTATTATGTTTAAACTTTGCCATTAAATGGATCATGGATCGAGATAGTGCTGACAAAGATTATCTCATTTGTACCGATTCACTTTCATCCTTAGAGACCTTAAAATATATTTCTTCTGCCAATAGCATTATCGTCGAAATTCAAAGGCAACTCAAAACCCTTGAAATTAAAAACGTCTTTGTTTTCTTTGCTTTTGTTCGTGGACGTACGGGTATCTTTGGCAACGAGCGAGCCGACTTCCTTGCCATTATAATTTTGGGAATATTAACATTAGTGTCAATATTCCCAAATATTTTTTTAAGAAGGTCATGTTGGAGATGTATGGTGGAGTCATGGTGTCATTTATATGGTGGAGTCATGGAACCAAGAATACATCAGCTAAAATAATGGTAGTTTAACCAAGAAATTTTCCCCGTCCATTAGAATGAGACTCTCATGCCATCACTTCTTTGCTAACTACAAATTGACTCAGTTCCTCACAGGACATGGAAATTTTAAGAGCTATTTGAATAGATTCAACTTGTGTTCGGCAACCCCCTGTGACTGCAGCGTTGGTGGCGAGGAAAATGCTGAACATGTTCTGTTTTTGTGTTCGAAATACCGCAGGGAGAGAAATATTTTTAAATTAGCGCTTAAGGACTTAAATATTAACTGGCCTCCCAATTTCTTCCTGCTCGTTTCTGGGAAGTGTGCTTTCGGCTTATTTTGTAAATTTATTGTAAATATTTGTAATTCTTCTTAGTTTCTTTTTCTTTGTTTTGTTTTGTCTGTTTCTCCTGTTTTCTTAGTGTTTTATACTTACCTCTGTAAGTCCCGTGTGATACTTTGTGGTACACGGGAATTTTATGTGTATTTTTTTAATTAAAAAAAATCTTGACTATAATACGCACGCGTGTATAATACGTATGCTTGATTTTGCGCGAAATTTTCGAAAAAAAATTAAGAATCGACTATAATACGCACCCAAAACTTTTCAATATTTTATTTAAAAATTGCACAAATATTTATTAACATAAATAAAATTTGTAATAAAAATAAACGAAAACGTCAAATTTGGTAGAAAAAAACCTTAAATTTTTAATTCAAAACAAACAATACAGTGAAATTATCAGTCTTAATCACTTTCACTAGAATTCAGCTCATCTATTGTTTGTCGTTTATTCAATGTTTAAAACTACGTTTTTTGTACACGAGTATAATACGCACCCTCATTTTTGCGGACTAAAATGTGAAAAAAAGTGCGTATTATATTCAAGATTTTACGGTACATACAAATATTACCAGTTTTGATAAATTTGAGATTTTTTTAAAATTTGAAAATATGGAGACTATAATTCGCTGTCGCACTTGAAATTTAGTTCTCATTAGTCGAATTGTCAGCTCCTACTTCAAAAAGCATTGAGAGGCCACGGCTCCTGTAATAGTGTGTAAATAATTGAAATGAACACCTTTTTTTCTCACATAGTTTATATCTCCTCGAGTTATTTTGTTTCTTTTGCAAATTGAATCTGAATATCGTATATATTTGAAACATAGAGAGCATATTGCGAAACTTAGTTTTAACATGCGTTATAAATGTCATGCATTTGCAGTGATTTGATCTTTCCAGGAAGATGTGAATGTGATTGTTGTGGACTGGGAGAAAGGCTCATCGCTCCCCAATTACGTCCAGGCCGCCGCCAACACCCAGCTTGTCGGGAAACAGGTGGCCGCACTTATCAGGATGATTAACTACGAGAGAGGTCTAAGTAACCAGGATTATCATCTCATAGGTTTCTCACTTGGTGCCCACGTGGCCGGTTTCACGGGTATGGAGTGCCGCAACATCAGTCGCATCACAGGTTAGTCTTGCGAACGTTCGAATGAGTAACTAGTGTGGGTAACGAATTTGTATACTGTTCATACTTCATATAATGCTGCAGTCACACACATCTAGACAATTCTACAGTACGCAGCCTCCCGACACCTGTTGACACATTTGGGGGTCGATTAGTCACGGTCCTCCCCCCAAGGTCCCTCGAATCTTTTTAATGATCTGTAGAAAAACCGACTGAGGGCAGGATCGCTGGAGAGCGGCTCTGCAGAGCGCTCCCTATAAATCACTCGTTTTCCCCCTGAATACTGTGCAGTGAAGATGTGTGTGGCCGCCTTATAAGAAGTTCCTTATTGTTAGCCTTCTAAGATCTGAAAGTCAAGACTGAGTTTTTGAGTCCCAAGTAGCAATATAACTAATCTCAGCTCGAAGTCCTATTTTCTGGATGTTTTCAAAACTTTAAAGCTGTTTCTCTAAAAATAAACACTTGTTTTATCTTTAAATTAATTTACAATAATTGTAATTATTTTGTTTCGTAACATGATTATATGTATTTTTAAAACAGCTTTATAAATATATCGCATTAAGTTCTATTTATAAAATTATTTTTCAAAAAAATAGCGTAGAGTTTATGCTAGTTTTCTAAAAAGGTACGACATACGTAATATTTCCTCGGTAACTTAAGCCCAACTTCTCTATTATCCTCCAAACAATCATAAACAAGATTCGTATTAATAATAATTATAGTTAAAATGGTTAAAGTTACGAGTACTTAGTTGGGGTGGGATGGGAGGGGTAGCCGCTTTCTCAATTCTCATTCTTTAGATTCCAGTTTTCTTGGCGTCTCCAGTGATCCTGCTCTTAATTTATATTCATTTTTTGACTTCGTGGCGTATCTACCTTACTGTAAAATATTTTTCTGTTTTTTCCGAATCAGTTTTGTTTTCTCCCAAAATTTCAAAATTTGTTCCTGAAATGTCAAAATTTTCCCGAAATGCCAAAATTTTCTCCGAAAAGTTTGACATTTCGGAATAATTTATCTGAAGATTGAAGAGAAAAATTTGAATGACTTTTTACATGTTGAGATACTTGGAAATTTATTCTCGCTTTAGTTTTATGAGTATTTTGTTGCGATTTATTTGTTCCAATATATGTTTTGAGAGTGCATATTTCTGAGGTTAAAATTGCTTCCCAAAGAACTTTAAACGGTACATTAGTAAATTACATCATCCTGATAAGTCGCTTCTCTTTATTCTTTTTCCTTGTTTAACTAAGAATAAAAGAGATAGAAGCGACTTAAATAATTTAGATTTTGAATGTGGTGCGGTAATATAAATAAACTAGAAGGTAACCCGTCATTTTGACGTCATAATACTAATAATGACGTCATAATGGAAAAAGTATATGAAAGTTAAAAAATATCCCGAATTATCTACCAATATTGCATTTAATCCACACCTTGTAAAAGCAAACCCTTTCATTATTTTTTATTTATTTAGTTTTTCATGCGATTGGAGTAGTAGACTGCCATCCAACCCGTCATTTTGGCGTCATAATACTAATAATGACGTCATAATGGAAAAAGTATATGAAAGTCAAAAAATATCCCGAATTATCTAACAATATTGCATTTAATCCACACCTTGTAAAAGCAAACCCTTTCATTATTTTTTATTTGTTTAGTTTTTCATGCGATTGGAGTAGTAGACTGCCATCCAGTTTTTTACAGCTCACTACGTGATATGAATACTTGTGCTACTTGATTCATTCACATTCAAGTTTGTTTACTTTCAGAATTCATCGCAAAAGTAAGCAGATTTTTAAAAACTGTTAAATATACAGCTAAAAACATCCAATTTTTTTTTAGTTCTGAATGTTTTATAGAAAAATAGGCTGAACAAACGTGATTTGATGGAGAAGATATTAGTTTTTAGGTAAAAAAAAATTCTGATCCACATCTGAAATTGAAATTAAGCCTAACAGGCCGTTTGTTTACTGAGGGCTTCAATTGAAAGATGAGTACAGCCCGGAAGTGTTATACAGAGACAACGACTATTATATATATAATTGATTTCGAAATCGTACTCGCGGGAGCTTTGCGAATATTAAAAAAAAACCTCGTATTCAAATTTCTTTTTTATTAACAGTTCAGTTTTTATAAAATTTTTGTGTTGTACTATTGTTGTTGTGTGCCTTGTATCTCAAATCATCATCTACTTTAGATGATTCTATATGCTGATCTTTTAAACTTTGTTTTCAAGGCCTTGATCCTGCCTCTCCGTTGTTTGAGGGATACGACCCGAAGATTAAACTAGATCCAAGTGATGCAACATTCGTCGATGTAATTCATTCGAATGGCAACAGCTTCCTGAAAGGAGGGCTAGGAACATTTGAACCGTCGGGCCACGTAGACTTCTATCCCAATGGTGGAAGAGTGCAGATTGGGTGTAACAACGTCTTCATAGGAGCAGTTTCAGATATCATATGTAAGTTGTAAATTTTTTAGGTATTTTTCAAGTTGCAGGTAATTTTGCAACAATTAAGAATGTTTTATTTTCAAACATTTCACATATTACGCTTTTTACCATTTCTGATTTTCCTTTAAAAACGAGAACAGGTGTTTTCATTACATGAATTTTCTCGCTTTTGTATGCCTCTTTCATTTCAAATAAAAATTAAAGCTAATTTTATTCCATTCCTTACTCCCATACGTAGTTTAATATGTTAACCGAAATATTACTTATGGAACACTTGGAATTAAATGCTAAAATTCTAAATTATACTTCTTGTGCATTCTTTGAAGATTTAAAATACAGTTAATCTTTTCTATGGCGGACAGTAATGGTTCCGAAAAAACAGAGTCCGTTTTGAATTGGGCCATCGAAAAGAGGTTTCTTCCATAACATTGGCTCTGTGGAGTCCTTAATCTGTTCTGAGAAAAATATGGCCGTATAGAGGGGTGGCTGGCTAGCGACGTTTCACCGTATTTAATTTTACATAACTCATTTGTCGAAGCACCGCATCTTTTACTTTTTACGCAGATTGTGCTTAATATTTTATCTTATTTTATTTTTTATTTTGTTTTGATTTGTTTTTGGTGGATAGTTCAAAATTCAGATTGTTCCGACAGAGTCAGCTTTGTAAAATTAAGTTTCAATAAACGATAAGTTAGCGTTCGTAACTAATGCAGATCAGTTTTTATGTTCATAGATAAATTTTAACGGATCGTTAAACAAATTTCGGAGATTTGAAAATTCTTTTCAAATATCCATCTACTATAATGCATTTATAATTAAATCGTGTGATTTGTGTCCAACGATACTAGATGTTGGTCTGTGCATTTTTTTTAATCAATTGTTTGACGATGCTCAATTTTTCTTTCCACGATTAATATTTTCCTTATGAAACAATTACGCGAAAATAAATTTGAGATAATATGTTTACGATCGGTCGAGCGCTAATGTATCAACCTTTTGAAAGCCAGAGAGACTGGAGTCTCCAAATATCTACTCTGATACTCTACCAGCTGATCTATCACGGAGGTGCCCGAAGATGTTATTTCCAATGGCTTTCATGACAACCTATTTGAACAAAATAATTTGAGAAATGCTGTTTCTTTCAACATTTTCTAAAGTTATTGTTATTATTTTTTTCTTTTTCAGACGGAAAATGGCAGAGTTTGTGCAACCACCGACGTGCCTTCCGCTTTTTCATCGATTCCATTACTCCGTCGTGTCGCTTCCCTGCATTCCCGTGCGACAGCTACGAGCGCTTCTTGTCTGGCAAATGCTTCGAATGTGGTCCCAGGGGCTGTCCTCACATGGGATACTACACCGATAAGAATGCTAGGGGGAAGCACTACCTTGTCACTAGGGAGACCGAACCCTTCTGTGGTAAGAGACTTTTTACTCTCTCTCTGGTCAGTAAAGCTATCACTGAAAAACAAAGCTTAAGGCGGATCATCATCCGACGTTGCAGATCTTCAGTCCCCACGGGGAATTTTCCTCTCACTATTTTTCAAATCACTGACAAGCAAATGCGTATATTTGGATTCCGTTTTTTGCATTAAAAAAGTAAACTTTCAATGTAATGTACATCTATTCCAAAAAAAATTTTCTTTTGTATTAATTTTTCAGTTAAAATTTTTTTTAATCATCGAAAGACGTTAGCAATTTAACGAATGAATCTAATTACTTAAATATTTAAAACTTTTTTTTCTAATGCAGAGGCACTTTGTCGTTAGACATTCGTCTGTTGTTATTCACCGTAGTTTTGCTGGCCATTTTATTATGGTAGCGCCGTAGAGGCGGACCAGAATTACCCCTTGTGAAGAGGCGAGACGGACGGAGGTAATTTAGTGGTGCACGCCGGGATTCGACCCGAGCACCCTCAGCACCGAAAGCCAGCGCGCTTACCACAAAGCCACTTCGGCCTGTAATATGTAAAATTGAAAAACCACCCGCGCTTAATTCAGACGCCCACCGTAATACGCAGCAATCAGAATTCAGAAAATGCATTCATCGATTTGTAAATAGTAAACACCGAGAGACGAATTCCCCGTAGTGTAACATGGAGACAGAAAATCAGCGACATCACGGTCAGCGACACGCTGTCATAAAAGTAATATATAGATAAAATTTTCAATTGACATATTTCATGTCATGGCTTTTTGGCTTTAAGTAGGTTACAGCCTCGGTACTCTAGGGCGTGGGGAAAACTTTGTAACCGGTCTTATATGCACATATTCTAGAGATCTTGTATGGGGAACACTAATGCTTCATTCACACACATCTAGACACGCAGTCCCCCCACACTTGTTGACACATTTGGGGTTCGATTAGTTACGGTCCTCCCCCCAAGGTCCCTCGAATCTCTTTGATCACCTGCTTAAAAACCGACTCAGGAGAGGATCGGTGCAGAGAGCGCTGCCCATAAATCACTCCTTTTCCCCCTGTGTACTGTGCTGGGCAGATGTGTGTGACTGAAGCATCAGACTTACTGTCCTTGGGGAATCTAACCCCTTCTTCACTCCCATCCCACTAGTTTTGGCGGCGGCACTCTGGTTTGTGCATGAAAACTGTCCGAAAGTCTTTTCACTCGAGGACAAATTATAATCAGTTGAGTGCCCTGTTAAATGGGTTTAACCCTTCAGCGGTCGCGACAATTTTTGGAACACCAGCGGGCGCGCGTGGCACAAAGTGCAACGTCTCTTTCAATCCTGATTATTTCTTTTGTAATAAACTTTTTTTTCCAAATTAAAAATAATAATTCTGCGTTTTATGACAAGATAAAAATGTTGATAATATTGAGATATATTTGTAATTAAAGGCCAAAGAATGCAGATAGAATCGCCTTATTTCAAAAGTGTCTGGTTTATTGGATCTAAGGACAACTTGCGAATCGATTCCTATTTTGACCAAAAACCTAAAAAACAATGACATTGTCCATCTTTGTGATATGCGGGATACCGTGTAATAGCTGCACATTTGATCGAGTAAACCAACTCCTGCTTTTGTCGTATTGTAATCCAGTATAATCTTTGGTTTACCACGGTTAAATGAATGGAAAAGAATACAAGGGTCAGAGAATCAGACCTGCATTATAAAGGGTGTAGCTATAAATAGAAACTGCTTAGAACATTCAAACCTTACATGTAAAAACACACCATTCGAAATTACGAAAATGTTGCACTCTGTACACGCGCGCGCCCGCTGAAGGGTTTTAAACTTACATGTACACCTATTGGCACCTACCTTAACACATTAGCGTGGTGAAGAAAATCTTTGGCGTTACTGAGAAAACTGATGTTAAATCACTGTTTTACTTGAAATGCTTTTAATAATAAAATTAACAGTGACACCTCAGCAGTATACTTCTTTTAAATAAATATTGTTCCGCGAATTCGAGTTAGGTGTGCGGAGCTTAACCATCCTGCCGCGGGCTCTATTCAGAAATCACGTTCCACTTATTTTGTACGATTCCGTGGGTCGCATTGTTATGGCTTTGCTTTTAAGGTTATTTGAGTTTTGGCAGTCGCTGTTTAACCGCCGAATCGTGTTTTACTTGTTTAAACCAACCGTAGACTTTTTTTTCAGTATTTTAAGTATCTCTAGTAACTTCCGTGAACAAGTGAAAATGCATTATTAATAGGGTATAAAAAAAAACCCGTAAAAGTATTCAAATAAATTTACTAAGCTGATCATTCTCTAGTTTGGTGCTATTTTGATATATATATATATATATATATATATATATATATATATATATATATATATATATATATATATATATATATATATATATATATATATATATATACAGAGGTGGTTATCAAAATAATGGAAACACCTATCAATACCAGTGGTGTTTTTGAATGTGCTACGTATTCCTTATAAAACAAGTCCGGCCACCGGTATTTTTTATATAATATAGTGTATGTATTATTCTACTGTCAGGTAGCAGTAATGAAGCTAAGGGCATCGTGCTTTTGGGGGAAACAGCGTAAAATGTCAAACCTTGCAGACCTTGCGAAAAAGGCAAATTGTTTGAGCGCGAGGAATATCTGTTACTGCAACCCCCAGGCAACTCGGTGTTTTTCGAGCTATGGTATCGAAAGTCATGATAGCATACAAAGTGCACGGAAAAACATCCTTTGCAAACAGAATAGTGGATGAAAGGGAAAGCTGAGTGAAAGAGACGGACTAGGTATTGCAGCGGATTGTGACATGAAGAAAGAAAACAACTGCAATTAAAATGACCGAAGAGCCAATCTACATCTGCATGTTCCAGTATCAACCATCAGAGGTAGAAGGGAACTTCACAAACAAAGCATTTAAGGAAAAGTAGCTATTCCCAAACCACTCGTAATAGATGCCAATACAAAATATCGTCCATAATGTTGTCACGAGCGCAAATCCTGGTCGAGTAATATGTCGATAAACGACATTTGGTCCGACGAATCATTGTTGACATTGTTCCTCGCAACAGGACGTACGTATGCCTGGAGAACACATACACAAACGTGGGATTCTGGCTGTCTCATTTCAACTGTCAGTCATGGAGATAGATCTATCAGGTTTTGGAATGGCATCTCATGGTTTTCTTCAGGCCCTATTGTAATCCTAAAAGTGAGATTGAATGGGAAGGACTATGTCGAAATTTTAGCTCACTAGTCCATCCAATGGTGCAAACATTGTTTCTTGCAGGAGATTGCGATCTCCAGGATGCTAATCCCCTATACTTTCAGCTAAATCAAGTATTGGTTTGAAGAGCAGGACAAAGAAGTCAAATTTCTTATCTTGCCCCGTATAATCCCCCCGACTAGGGTAGGTGGGGGCAAAGGTTTGCAGTTTTGAGTTTTGGGTTTCTTACAGGCCTCCGTTAGATCCTATCGCCCCCAAAAGTCACTTGTATTGTAGTTGGGTATCCCCTCTACCTTCTATAAAATAATGAATTTTTTCCCGAAATATTTAGTCACCAAATTTTTAATTTTACCAAAAGACCTGTTTGCGAACCTTTGCCCCAATCGGTGGGGCAAAGGTTCGCACTGCAAACCTTTACCCCACTCGTTGGTTTCTTACTGGATAGGCATCGAAAATCACAAAAAGAGTTGTCTAAATAGTTTTATTTCACATTTTGTAATCTTTTTAAAGGTGTTACATATATAGAAAATCACAAATTGAACAGGTTAATCTCAATAAATTTTTTCTTAAACTAAATAACTTCAAAATGATATATCAACTATTAACACAGAAAGTTGAATCTAACAAAGAAATTCACAAAATGAAAAGGGGTTAATCTCAATAATTTTTTTCTTAAACTAAAGAACTTCCAATTAAAATATCAACTATTAACACTATCGCTATATTATATCTTAGGCTTTACTCATTCTTTTAAAACTCGTAAAAATTAAGCAAATTAAGGGGATGGGGGACATTACAAAGCAATTTTTGAAATGTTTACCTCAGAGATATGAAATTGGGCATAAATATTCATTAAAGTAAAACTATTTCAAACACCTTATAAAATTTTCATAAATATTTAAAATTTTATTTTTTATATTTAAAAAATTGAAATTTTTATTATGTTTTTTAAAATGCTTCTTGCGATCCAATTTTTAACCTTATCCTTAATTTTGCATTTAGATTGCTTATACATTTTGATCAGGGTTATGTTTTGATTTGTGCTTTCGTTGAATAATTAATTTTTAGGAAATATTTTTATGCTTGTACTCTGAATTCTCGTGAAATTTTTGTACTTTTCCACGCTTAAGTTAAACTTTGATAATCTGAATGATGTCTAAACCTGAAATGGATACATAACTTTATTTTAATGTATAAGAGGAGTCTTTGTAATAAATTTTATAAAATTTCGTCAAAAATTGACGCAAGGAGCCTTTCAAAGACTTGCAAATCTGGAAATTACTCATTTAGAGTTTTTTTTCCCTAACCAGACCTTCGAAGCTTATAATGTCTTGTAACAACATTTAATTCCTTTATCTTGTAAAATAGGTCTTTGTTCAGAGCTATTTTTTGTGTTGTACTAATTTATTTTATTTTTAATTTATGGATTTTCAAGCATTTTACAAAAAATTTTCTGATTAAAAACAGGCAGTTTTTATCAAAAACCATAATTTTTTTTTAAATTACAAAAATGTGAATTCCCTTTAATAATAAAAGACGTTGTTAATAAGGATTCCTAATGAAAAGACGACATGAAACATATGTTAATAGTTAGAGCGGCAAAGGTTTGCAGATGGGGCAAAGGTTTGCACTGCGAACCTTTACCCCATGACTCCTGCAAACCTTTACCCCATTTCGTGCTGGTTCTGTTTCTGCAGAATGGACGCCACTGTATTTGAGTTAACCCAAAACTTATGGTAGGATTTGAAAGGTTATTTACCACCCTAACATGCGAAAATAAGCCCAAAAGTGTTCGTGAGTTTGAGTGATGCTCAAAATTACTCAAAAGTTGCAAAAAATTACATTAAAAGACACGAAAATAAACTTACCTCATTTTCTCTGCAAAAGGGGGTCTTAACTCCAACATTTTTTACGAGGCAACTGACTGGAAGTAGAGGAATGCATTGCCTACCCTATTCTTCCTAAAACTCTTCCCGGTCATTTTAAAATGTATGTGCGAACCTTTGCCCCATGCGAACCTTTGCCCCCACCTACCCTATATATCATCCAACCACTGTGATCTGCATGAGCGGATAGAGCCATGTATCGATATCCACCACAGCATCTCTAAAGGAACTTTCATGATTTTTCCATGAAGAATGGTATAATATATTCTTAACCACTATTCATGACTTGTATAATCCAATTCCAAGGTGAATCAGGTGGTATTAATAAACGTTTTCATGATGTTTCTAAGTGTTTCCATTATTTTGATAAAAACCTGTAAATAAACACACACACACACACATATATATATATATATATATAAAGACATGTTACCATCAGATAAGATTAAGTGTTTTGAAGATTAATTGTAAAAATATTGTGAAAGAAACTCATTAATAATGACTCTTTCTCGTATCGCCAGAGTAGTTCAGTTGGTATAATACCGACTGCGAGGATTGGAAGCTCCTGATAAAATTTCAACCTAGATAAACAGCTATTTTTTTTTGTTTTGTTCAATTAATTGCTATGTGAACAACACAGTAGTTCAATAGTACATTATTCTATTCCTTATGTGAAGCTTGTTTAAAACTTCATGAGTTCCAGTTAGTATATTTATATATAAGTACTGTATATAAACAGATTTCACTAACATCTATGCAGAGATCCAGTAAGTCGGTTTCAGGATAATTCCGAAACATTTCTCATTGAGCATATTTCTACGATTTTTATCTGTTGTGGAGAGAAAAGAATATTTTGTGATGTACAGTTTGCAAACTTTTACCCATTTCAATAGAAACATTGCAGTACAGCTTGTTGTTAGAAAATTTAGTAACATATTTCATTTTATTTCCTGATATATATTTCTCCGAATATCAATGAATTAAGTGGCCTTCAATTATATCAAATAGACATCGATTAATATTCCGATAAATCCTGAAATAACGGCTCGGTTACCAACTCGGATCCATTTGCAACACAATGAAATTAAATGACGCAGTGGTTGAAACGTGCGTGACTCAAGATTTTGTTTTGAGATTGGCTGTTTTTCCCACTTCCCACGGGTACAAACGTTTACACGATCGTAGTACTTCCGGATTTCAATGGATGTGTTGTTTACCGTTCCCGGCACTCTTATGAACTCTTGTAACATTTCTGAATATTATGCCTAGCGGAAATATATTTTGGTGGTTTCCGTTTGTCATTACTCATTGAAAGAAAAAATGCAATCGGTTACCGAATATAGGATCTGTTAAATACGATCGTCAGATTCTTTCACTTTCTGAATCCAACATTTCACAGTCGCACAATTAATTAATTGGACAACTTTTCTTTTATGGTCTGGTTTGATTGAATTTACATTATGCACACAAACGGTAAAGCTATTTTACCTATGTTGAAATCATGATTTAATTTTGCTGTAAGTTTCGTACGTGCGGGTACTCAATGTCATACCAACGTAGGCTCTAAAGACTGTATATGATAGTTATTTTTTAGAGTTGAATATCAAGTATAGTTATTTATTTTTTACAGATTATGTATGCGTAATTATAGTCAGCATCCTTTTGTTTGTCTGTAGCACAAAAGAAAATGAAAACATTTATCATTATTTTCACAGCGATTGAATATATAGACTAGTGGCATATTTTTAAAACATTGTAATTAAAATGCGTGTAAAAAAAGTCATTTGCTCTAAAGTCTACTATACAAGTATTTGTATTTCCTCGTTAATCATTAGAACAAATAAGCTCGCTCTTTTCGTCTATATTCATTTTGTAGTCATATAGTTAGGGAATAAATTTTATTAATTTCTTCATGCGGCATATGGAAAACATTAAGAGTACAAATTATGCAAGAGTTGAATGTACTCTTAAGAATGTAAACTTAAGTTTCCGAGGCTTACAAATTTATAACTTACCATGAACAATATTATTTTCGTTTTTAAAGGATAATTTCGATGGAGAAAGAAAAGAGGGAAAAAAATCCCGAATAACCTGATTTTTTTGGCAATATCATACTCATAACCACAACCAAAGTGTTCGTAATATTAGCACGTATACCCCCTTTAATTTTATGCCTGAAAGCTACAATTGTGCTATCTACTGAATTCAAACATGTCGTATAATGATAGACATGCAATTCAGATGAATAGGGAAAAGTTCGCTTTGTATCTCTTAAAAACAAGAATTTCGACTTTTATTTAAGTTAAATATTTTAAATACTAACATAAATTTTAAATACTAACATTTGATTAAACAAATATAAAGAATCTGATTGAATTTTCAGACTCAGAACAGTGTTATGATCTGTAACTGCAGACATGGGTTTAAGTTTTAACATCGGTGATTCGCCCGACTTTTGTTAAATATTTTAAGACTAAAAAAAATTTGATTAAATAAAAATAAAGAATCTAATTGAATTTTCATGCTCAGCAGTGACATGATCTCCTAACTGCAAACATGGGTTTTATTTTTAACTTCTCCCATCCGCAACTCAGTTCCAGGAAGTTAAGTATTTTTGTTATAATTATTTTATTAAAGTGTTTCTAAAAAGGCAATATTTGCTGTTATTTAAGAATATAAACACAAGAGATAAAAAACACAATAAATAGGTAAATAGTTTTTTAAAAATTACATAATTGAAGTGTGTAATAATTATTTTTATTTCTTGACTTATTATATTATTAATTATGTTAAATTAAGTATTTTGTGAAAGTTTATGTGCTCTTTAAGTTAGAAGTGCATGATTGCAAAACGTATTTATGTGTATCAGTTTAGTTCAAATATAATCCCTGTAATACATTTGTATACAAGAAAAGTTTAGCGCCGTAAAACTTAAAAGTAAGTCTTCGTTTCTTTATTTTTCGAAATGTAACATTATTTTAGTTTGAAATTAAAGTACAAATAATATGACAACGAGAAAACCATCAAGAAATTGAAATGGAATTTTAGTGCTGCCATCTATATGTCACTTTTCATAATAAAATTATTTTTCTAGTGCTGCCATCTTGTGTTTAAAACTATAACTATATTTTTAAATACACTTTTTTTTTTTTCAGCAAATCAATTTAGAATCACAATATCAAGTACCAGGGGCCAAGGAACGACGTGGGGCAAGCTTGAAATATCTCTGTTTGGTGAAGACAATGGGAACGAAACATTTGTACTTACTGGGTGAGAGACTAATAATCCAGTTATCAATAAAATTCTTTCGTTTCAATAATGGTGACCAACATATTTGTGGACGATAATTTGTAAAAAATCACTTAAAATTATATTATATTGTGAATTATATGAAGCTTCTTGGTATTTACAAAATGAAATGTTGAATAATGCTTACCTAATATGTAGCAAAATCTGTCTTACAAAACTCGAGATTCTTTTCGAATTTGGAGTAGGCTTGTTTCGAACGAAGGAATTTTGGTGAAAATTTTAGTTTTATCACGTATTTACTGAAATATAAACTTTAGGGTTATATAAAAATTAAAAACAAATTAAACATTGAACCATTATTGAAAATATTTTATGTAAGATGTATGTTATTATTATTATTATTATTATTATTATTATTATCGTTTTTGATTGAAATGACATGATTTTCATGCACGAAAAATTTGAAAATGAGTGAAATGTTCTTCAGTTTGTGCCTGTAAGGATACAACCTTTAAAGTTTATGTTAATATCTAGTATATTAGTTTTGTTGGGAAAATTTGATTATTTTGCTTCCAATTTCTACTTAATTAAGCATGGACTGAAACTCTATGTAGTTGCTATAACATAATTATGATAAAAGAATGTATTAGATTAAACTTTTTGGAATAATTAAAATTAATTTAATAATAGACTTTCATGAGTTTTATTTTGTTTCAAGATTAATCCTGTACTGGGGATGATTACCGATTATCTTGCTTGGAGTTTGTCCTTGAAAATATATATTTTACAATATTCTTTAAACATTATTGTGCTAAATTAATTATAATTTTATATTAAAGTAACTTGTGAATTAGTATTTTATGAATAAATATAGAACGCAGTTTAACTTGGCTAAAAAAGGGTTATTATTAAAATGTGCTATGAATAGTCTTATTCATAGCACATATAGATAATTCTTCATCTTATATTTTTGTATGAGATGTATTTGCAATGAGAGGCATAAATTTTTGCTTCTTGTACGAGTATTATTGCAATAACATTTTATTCTTTTATATCTACCATTTTTTAACATTTTTTATTTTATGTATTTCTTCCCTTTTATGGAAAGATAAGATTTTACTGAGAAATGTCTTAATTTCACAATTTTCCTCAGTGATCTCTTAAGATATTTTAAATATTGAATAAGAATTTACGATATATTTTTAAAAACTATTTTAAAAATGAACCACAAATAATTTTTAGCTTTAAAGTGCTATTGTTGTCACTTTGGCAGATTTGTGTTTTGCCTTTCTCAAGTTTGCCAAAATTACCAGTAAAACAGATAATATAACAATGCCATGGCGACTGTTATAACAGAGAAACAAAAATAATGAATTTAATAACACTTTGACCCTCGCGTCTATTTAAAATCCCGAGACGATTATAAAAATAGAAAAAAAATATTTCAGGTAGTCTCTTCTATCGAAACTACCGCGGGTTATTAACGTAGTATTACTTATCGTTGCTTACCTCTTTTTTTAAAATTAATTAATTGATTTTTTGATGCATTTTGGTACTTTTCTGTTTAACTGTTTATACTGATATTGGGTTTGGCACGCTGCCAAAATTATAACTCGCGACAACGCTGAAATTTTTCTATCCGCAGGACCGTTATTGAGGAACGTGATCCCACGTTAAAAAATTCTTATAGTTCATTCCTTTTCTATAATTACTTAAAAAGACTGTTATGAACTGAATCGTTAGTAGATTAACAGAACCCGAGATTTCCCAAACAAGTATTCTCAAAGAAACGAAATGGAAATTTTACTTTCTGGCTGAATGAGAAAATGTTATTCCTGTGAAATTTATTTTATCATATACTTACTAAACCATTAAAAAACAAAAGAATTTAAGGGTATTCTTTTAATATGTCAAAAAGTTCAACTGTGATCTTCATTGTTATTATTATTATTATTATTTTTATTATTTTTTTTTGTGTGTAGTTAATTTTCGTTTCGATATACTTCCGTGATTCTCATTCATTCTTTTATATTTATATATGCATCATTTCAAATGAAAATTTTACTTAATTTATATATTTTCAGAGAAAGTCAGGAAATTCAAGACAAACAAGATATACAGGGATTGATTGTTGCGGATCCCGGTGTGCGAAATGTTACCAGTCTAATACTTAAGTATTCAAAATACAGAGGCTGGATCTACACGGGACTTGATAAATGGGACATCGATAAAATACAAATATTTGACAGCCAGGGGCAGATGTAAGTACTCCGCAATTTCCCATGTAACTGTTTTTAGGACTCTTTGGATAAGACGTTAATTAGGTATAAATACTAATAGCCTCTGGCATGTGTAAGTACTCCAAATTTTCGATCTTAAAATTTATAATCTCTTGTTTAATGTTTTGTTCATTCAATGAGATTAAATGAAAAAGCGTATCTTATAACAAGAATGGAAGACGTACTTTCATCTGATCAGATAAATTATTGGCATTGCCTCCTTCGTCAATAATGGTGATATTAAAGTGGAATATGAAGGAATTTCTCACATAATGAACGTTGAAGCCATGACCTTAATACTCCTTGATTTATATTTCCGTATTAATCTGTTGATGCATTATGGATTATTTTTCTTTATTCTGCTAATTTTTTGCTCTACCCCTACTTTGTCCAGGGGCTATAATTCTGAATAAATTTGCTGTTCAATGTAAAATTTTACGAATGACGGTGCTCATTGTTAGCTCAACAGCCATTTTGATGGAAGTTGTCGCCCACACATTTGTCATTCCGCATTAAACGACCATTAACTACATCGGAAATTTAACTTTATGTTTCCTGTTCTCCGGAATTATAGTCATAATCATAAGATTAGGTAATCTTGTTCTATTTTTTTTTTCGCTTAAAGCTTGATCATTTGTAAACCTCACTCAGACATATTAGTTTGTTTTTCAGAAGGTAGCTAAACTACTTTCAGGAAGAATAAATTTAAGTTTGCTGGATCTCAATTGACTCTCATTTGAGTTAAATTGCAAGATGGATTCTTCACATGTCTTTTAAATCGAGAAATAAATAGGTTGTATTCTGTTATTGAAACGTGCAAATGCATATCTTATACAAATTAAGTAATAATGTTATCCAATTTTTATTTTTTATAGCATGACTTTTTGTGGCCATGCTACACCCATTATCCATGGCGAGCCCAAATTCCTGCCTCTAGTGCGAGGTGACTGTAAAGTGGAACCAACCACCCAGCGGCTGGCCCGCTTAATCTGGCAAGTGGTGGGAGAACCAGTCGCGGGCAGGGACCCCAGGCCTCCGAAGCTCCTCTGGAAGATCATGGTTGACGACAATTCCAAGTACAACTGGCACGGATTATGACAGGTTTCATCACAACCTGTTGTCTCTGAAAAGCATTCTCGAATACTGTACTCGAATCCAGATCCGGCGAGGATTTAAATACACCGTGTTTGTAGGAGGCTCTCCAAATATTGTCAGGCGACATAGCCCAATCCAAGAATGAAAAACTGGCCTGGAGAGCCAGCGACCTTTCTGAAATAATAAGAAATGTGATATCTGAGGCGTTTAGTTCCGACCAATTGCAAAGATCTAAGTGCTATTTTTTTTTCTTTATCACTGTTTTTGTACAGAAATATAGGTACGCATTTATGGTCCAGCTCATTCATGTTGGACTGTAGTAAACCGGGATGTGGGTGTTTTTGCCCTCATCTCTGTCTACGTAGTTTAAATTATCCATTTTAAATCATATGGAGAGTATATCTAGGGGTATGTATGTAGGGCTAAGCATACATGGAAGTCAGTTTCATAAATTGGTGTATGTCACGAGGAAAGATCTCACGCAAGAAATTGTGAAAAATAAAATAAAAAATAAAAATAGCCTGAAAAGCAAGACCAGCCTCCACAAAATAACAATCCCTTCACGAAATGTGAGGTTAAATTCATATTGGTTAAAAAGGAGGATCATGACAAAAACAAGCATAATTGATATTTTTGTAAAAAAAATATTGTTAACGGCAGAATATTTATGTCGTCACATATATACGAATTAATTAATAAAAAAATGGCGCCCAGTCGGTCCAAACGACGTATGAGGTGCTTATATGAAGCTCTCAGCACTAACATGTACGAGATGTTTAGAGGATGATTTGCCCTTTGTGTCAATAATAACTTTGGTTTTTCATATCATATCCAAGAAATCTCAGTCATATATCCAGGAAAGGAATTTTCATGTGGAATGTAGATCTGTACTTAGTTTATGATATTTATTAAATCATTTCAATGAAATTATTCATGAAAGTCTTTGTATGAGGTTATGGGGAAAGTATAATCACATATGGTCTAAAAAAAGGTTTTTTAATGCAACCTATGTGATTGACAACCGAGATGACCATATATTCTGGTATGTTATAAATAAATGTATAGTTGCAGCAGTTGCTGATGTTAAATTCTTTGTAAATTAGATAACTTTCTCATACAAAGAATCGCATTTGTATAATTTTTTAAACTTTTGTTAAAAATTTTCTTACTAACGGGTGATTTTAGTTAATTCTTTAGTGCCTACAAGTTTACGGTTCTCTTATTTGAAAAAAGTAAATTTTAACGATAAAAAAAGCTTTTGAAGAGAAATAGTTCGTGTTTAATTTGTTAAATATCCTCGTTATAATAATGTAAATCGGCAATAAGCATCAAGTAAATAACTGTTAACAAGAATTAACCGAGGAATGTCCAAAAGAATAAAATGAAAAGAAAATTTAACATGTCTTCTTCTGAATTGGATAAATTCCGATCATTATAGAACTAAAAAAATATGTAACATACCCAATTTCTTGAGATTTTATTATACGCTTTAGAGAATAAATAATTTATCATTACGAAATATCAACATTATTGAAAGACTTTATTGTATTTCATGTTAGTATTGCACTAAGAAGGTTTCGTTGAGTAAAAAGGATTGTTTAAGGTGTTCGTAAAGATACCATTATTTATTAAAAAAAAGGGATTCTTTTTTAAGAAATGAAATCGCCACTGCTACTCTAGATGTATAATGAGCATATGTGTATATGTATTGTCAGCTATTTATTAAATCGAGACATTTCTTTCCTAAAATATCTTGTAAAGATGCTCAATAATTATATTTAAAAGGCCTATCTAGAGTATATGAGTTATGTTTTTCTGACTAAATGTTTATATAATTCATGTGTGTGATAAAAGGTAGCAAGAAAGTGTTTTGAGTTCTAAAAATACAAAAAAATCCATAATGCCTTCTAAGACAGAACTTGATTGAGAAGGGGGATTTTTTTTATTCTCTTGAAAAATGTTTGCTTCCTTTTAAAATTTCTAATATATTTTTTAAAAAATTCGTTATTTTTGGTACATTTTTAAAATTTTATTAATTTTTTTTTTTTACGCAAGTGTATAGGATATTAAAATGGCAAATTTTTAAACGAAAGTATCATTACTACTATTACAATACATCCGAAATTAATTTTCTAAAGTTTATAAGGACATAGAAATTTGACTGAAGACACCATATATGTTGAGAAGAAATGACCATTAATTGAAAATTTCCTCAGCAACAATTAATTATTTGTGTGATTTTCTCCAATTCGGTCCGGTTACTTTCCCTCCCCCCCCCTTTTAACCGTATATTTATGAGAACTTCTATAATATATGGTTCAACATTAATTTTCTTAAATCTAAAATGACATGGACTGAAGACAATCATCCCCCCCCTTTTTTTATAAAAAATTCGGCATAAACAATAATTCGTGTGATTTCCTCCACAGTAGCTGCAGTTCTTTTTGATGATGTTTACTTTCCTTCTTTTTTTGCTCAGTGTTGTTATAACGATGCTGAACAAACAATGAGGAAATGTCCAAATATTAATACGATTATGATTTCAGACTCAAAGATTACAGCTGCTTATGAAGCTGAACTCTGAATCAATATGAATAAAAAAACTGTCAAACTGGTCCGCGTAGAATAACCAGAAGAGGTTTTTTAAAATTTATAATTAATTGTCATCAAATTAATATCTGACTGCAGAACTATACTTGAGTTTTGAAAACTCCGTTTGCAATTTACAGTTTTTTTCTTTTTCCTTTAAAATGAGAGAGGAAAATTAGCAGCAGTGATGCCCGGTGATACGGACTATGTTGTATAATAGTTGTAAAATATTTTAACTACAATGCCTCTTCTTTACTCATTCATCAAATTTAATTGTTATGTAACTATATTTTTTATTTTCATATTTAAATGTTGTCTAAAGTCGATTTCGCGTCAGTTATAAAAAACTTACGTTTGAGCACTTATCAGTTTGATAGATAATTGATTATTTATCAGAAAAATGTCGTTTTAAAAAATCTAACCTAGAAAATGTTAAATTCTGGCGCAAATATTCACGTCACAATGTAACATTTTCGTCTTTCTAGTATTTAAAAACATGAATTGTGGTTTGGTCCCTTCATATTCTGTCTTAGTAGGCGATGCTGAAATTTATTAAGCGGCAAGTTCGCCATCTTTTATTTTCTGTTGCCTCATGTGGGGTTATAATTCTGAATTAGTATGTTCGGATCATAACAAATCTAAATTCAGATACTGACCTATTAAATGATTTCAATGAATAGTTTAAAATATTGCCAAAGATCTTTGGGTCAGTTCTATATAATTAGAGGCAAAAAAATTGTCTTGCATTTTTTATCACAGCCGAAATGTAGTATTTATTGACTATCATTAGTATTTGTTTATTGAATACACAATTAAACTTGTTGAAGGGACATTTATTGGTAAAACTTTTAGTTTGTTGTTGGCAACAGCCATTGAGAAAGGAATTTCTAGTAAGATTATATGAGAAGTGGTAATTGATTTATATTCATCACTGGGTTTACATTTATTTATCCTATAGCACAGGGATCTTGGTTACGTTGTCTACGATACTTGGTACGATCTTGGTTTTTGTCATACATCGTTTTAAGTTATAAAACTTTCCACCTTTTTTTTTACTCACAATATTCATCAAGATTTCCTCAGTTGTATATCTCTTGGGATTTTTTTTTAAATGGGCATGTACTTGAAGTGTGAAAATCAAATACGTACCGTAAAACTTCAAATATTCAGCATTTCAAGAAATATTCGAGATGTGACTGCTCCAGAAATACGAAATAATCGTGTTTCTTCCGCATCAAACGGTAAAAAATTGGAAATATAAACTTAATTTATTGACGGTCTTTTTAGTTGAAGTTGCTTATAAACGCTTGTTCCGCACTGCTACAAAAAAAAAGTACGTCTCTTTGTCTCAAGTACAAACTACTGCATGAATCACATCATTATTTTGAGTATTTTATGATTAGCTCCTATACTTCACTGAACTTCCTTTTTGGTAAAAAAGAAAAAAAATCTTCAGGCTGTCCATATTATAAATTCGAATTGCAGTATTGTCTGTTGCTATTACTTAAACACACACACAAACATGTAAATATTGATTGAGCCTAAACTCCTTCGGGTTTCTATAATCGCAATTATCTATAAAAAGCTAAACGAATAAAAATAGAAACAAATCGCTTTGTCTCCACATTTAAATTACTTTAAGTCCTTTGTAATGTATTTGTAGATATTTATACAGTGTTTATTCAGAAATGCTCAAATTTTGAAGTGGTACTGTATGGTATTGTTACTGCAAAAGCTTCTTGCCCAATGCTTATATCAATGGTGTATATATATATTAAGTGGTATCTCTCTAAGAATGCAAGCTTCATCATATTAGTGAATGATCAGAGTGTGTAAATATGTATAGTGAAGCATATTGAAATTTGTTTGATTTCAAGTATTTTCTGCGCTCTAATTGACAAAATCGTCAAGAGTACCGAGTGCTGTCATTATATTTCATTATATTTTGTACTTTAAGTAATATTTTATACTTGTGTTTAAATACAGAAATAAATTTGGAAATATTTGTGTACTTAATTATTGATTGTACTACCATTTTGTTGAATTTTTTTTATTCATCGTAGTTTCATTAGCTTCTCTTTTAATTTTATGTACTGTAGTAGTAGTAGTAATTAATCACATATTTCTATATTAAATCATTTTAAAGATTATTTTTTAAATACTTTTGTTTTTTTTACTTTATTGAGGCAATATTCTACTAAAGAAAATTTTCAACTTTTGGCAGTTTTTGTTGTCGCCACTCTGCGAAGCATATTCCGAGTTCCTTACAATCCAGTGCTTCAAAACTCTTAAAATTTGAAGAGACGTCAGATTTCCCAACTTATGGATTTTAACAACAAAATTCGAAGACGATTCTCATTTTTTTGGTTTCAAATTAAGCAAATTCTTAATTTAGACCATTCAGAATTATTTAATTAGAAAAAAAATTAAGCTAGGAATTTATTTACTAAGAAAATTTTCAGATGACCAAATATGTCCTTCTGTATTTCTAAAACAAATTAGTAACACAAAGCTTGATATACGCCGATTGTTAACGCAATTTATTCAGTGTATTACCCGAAAAAGTATAAAATTAATATTCATTACGAAAAAAAAAATGATTGATAAACATTGCTTCGCTTTGAAATTGGAAATCTGTCATTACATTTTTTTTCTATCGTGATTAATGTTTTAATATTTCCCAGACTAAGATTAGGTAATTTTTGAAGAAAGGAATAGCTAGAGTTGAAAATTGGAGATGCATATTCATCGAGAATTTGACAGGGTAAAAGAGGCAAATTGATCGGGGATCATGCAAAATCGGGGGAATGATTATGGATTATTAAAAAAGCTTTTATTTTCAACTTGTTTGTTTCTTAAGACCCCTAACCAAATGACCCCTAACCCAAACCAAATGAATACTTATTAACGAATTTTCTTTTTTTACTATTATGCTGTAGGTATTCCACACTGACAGCAAACGTCATTACTTTTTCTCTTGAGATGCACTGTATGTATTTCAGTCAAGTTATTACCCTGTCGCTAATAGATAAGATACTCACTTTTCATACTCTGATTTACGTTCATAAAACTTCTAATTTTTATGTGTATCTGAAAAAAGTTGTACAATATTGTTTCTCCTTTAAGACAGAGATTTATTTCAAGTTGAATTCATTTAAAAAATGAAATTTAAACATGCAAACTAGTTTTTTAAATGGAGTTAAAAAAAATAAAGCAATAAGTATTTCATAGGGAATTCATTTAAAAAATACAAATAAACAACAAAAGACGAACAATGTTCATTAAAAGAAGCAAATTTAGTAATTTGTAAAGTATGAACTTTGAAAATATAAATTAAACTGATTGATAAATTAAACTGATTGAAAAAAATAAAGCTTGTATCCTTTCAAAATTTACCGTTGAAACAGAAAGCGCTTTGTTATTTTTATAAGGAAACTATTTTTATTCTTTTGTTTAGACTTTCTCTTTCATCATCTAAACGAAACCAATATTTAGTAAAAATATTCTTGAATTGATAACTGATTGAACTAAATGCAATGTTCATTTTTTTTACAACACACTATAGAAAGAGGTATAACAACGACAAATAAAAACAGAAAAAACTTTAGTCTGTGTCCTTGTAATACTCTTAAAAATTTGACTCTGTTGGTTTGTGTTTGAAATTCTCAATTTCGAGAAATATATGCATTGTTAAAATATGTATGCCTCCTCACAGGGTTAACGTATACATGTTTATAAAAATTCATGTGTTGTCGTCTTCTTCTGTTGTCATAACTGCTGTAAAACCATTTGTTTGGCGGAAATAAGGAAATTTTCTGAAGGGGGGGGGGGATTTTCAGTCTCCCCCAATGTTCAAAGTATGTCGCATCAGATCTGAACAGAATGTTTGTCTTATTTATTTTTTGTCATCCTTATTCATTTGTGCAAATCGAATTGACTCTTGTTCGATATACTAAATTGTCATGTGTAATCGTGTTGTGGTGCGCAGTATTGCGTTTCATTTTTTTTTTTCAGATTTCTTTATTTTGTTATTGTAATTTAATAAATGATATATTTTTGCACGTTCCTCCATTTTTTCTTTTAAGAACTTTCTTTTGTGATTTTTTTTAAAAACATATTTCGAATTATGAACAGCTACAAATTACTAGATAAAAATAAATAAATTTTAAAGGGTTAAGAAACTTTAATTATATTATATTATGTTTTAAAGTTGCAGATAGTGGGGACTGTAATTGGTAATTTTTTTATAATCTTCATTACACGAAAAAAAAAAGTGGAAAACCGTTAACTGAAAACAACATGTAACTGATATATGGTTAGGTTAAATTTCCTGTTTTGGAAGAAAAGAGAGTTTTCTTTTTTTTAAAAAATGGTGAAACTACATAATGCTTAATCAATAATAATACACATAACGATCGTAACTGTTACGAGTGTTCCTTTCACCCAAGACATAGTAATTTTTGGGGACTCGCCTAATTTTTCTGGATGTACGTACGATCTATATAAACCAGGAGTTCCCAACCTTTTTCCTACATTGACCCATTTAAAAGAATGATTTTCTTCATCTACCCCCGAACATTTTTCTCTAAAATACACACCATACAACATAATTATAATACACCCATACCTCGCTTTGCGGCCTAGATACGTTTCGGAAAAGTTGGCCGTAAAGCGAAAAGCAGTATAACGAATCGATTATTTTGATACAAACCCATACAAATTTAATTGGATATGTTCCAACTTTTTATAAATAATATAGTTTTTAGTTCATGAAGCATTGAATTCTTTTTATTTCCTATAAAAATGCTTATATAAAAATTAAAGTACAAAACAATCTAATAATAAACAGAAATTCAAAGATAAACATATAAACAAAAAACAAAAAGAAATCATATGCACATATTTATACATATAATAAAAAACACAAAATAAAACGTTTAAAAACTGTTTTATTGTGATGACGAACATTAGCACGAAGAATCACTAAGCTATAATATGGCTACCATCATCACTTTCCGCTGTTGTGGCCGTATAACGAAATATTGTGGGCCTTAAATCGAAAAAGTGCCATAATTAAAAAAGGCCATTATAGCGAAATGCCGTATAAAGAGCGGCCGTATAGCGAGGTATAGGTGTACTAATAATTGCACATAAACACTTAAAGATAAACAATTTGACTAAGAATATGAACAAAAAATTAGAAAACGTGGTTCCTTAGGTTTGTGTTTTATTATTTTTGCACTATTTTCATTTTTAATTTCAGAAATATAAACAAGATTTCAGAAACAGATTGTAATTGCACAAATATCGCCAGGAGCAAAACGAAACTACTTCTGATTGGTTGCATCGGGAGGACCCATGTGCTGTTTAAGGTCCAGTGGATTTCCCCTGTTCTGCCTAGTGTTGGTACACAAATAAAGGCCGACGGCGGAATTCGAGGCATATACAAAAGCATCATGACATTCGACTTAAGATGCGTGGATCACTCCGCCCTATGCAAATCTGTATTTATACATATTAAAACGGATATTATTATTCAATAATTACATTCCTAAAAAATAAAATTTTAAAATAGAAAAAAATTATATTAGACCCCCAATAGACCCTTAGAATACTATAGACCCTTTTAAAACTTTCATCGACCCCCAAGTGGTCCACCTGGACACCGTTTGGAATCCCTGATATAAACCATTGCATAAGCATGAATAATTATCTATATATATAAAACAGTTCCGTAACTGACTGACTGACTGGCATACAACGCACAGACCAAACCGCTGGACCTAAAGGCCTGAAATTTTGCATGGCGATTCTTCTTATAGTGTAGGGGTGCACTAAGAGAGATTTTTGAAAAATTCTTCTTAGATTTTTTTAAATTAAATTTTTAAGCTGTTTAGTGACATATTTTAAGTTTGAATTTAAAATAATAACTTGAGGGTTATAAAATTTATAGCACGAGAAAGATCATAAAATTTCCTTTAAATGAAATCTTTTTCGAATCTTTACCTCCATTTTCTGATTTTTGGTGAATTTTTAAAGATTAATTTTTAGATTTTAATTTATTAAATGCTGATCACGTGATTTCTTTTTCTGGTACTTTAAATAAATTTATCGTCACGTGCATAACAACTAAATAGACAAAAAAATATTTTTTTCTTGCTAATGCGGCAGACGATGGGACATTATTTTGTCTATAAAAATATCCCTTACGATTTTTTTATAAATACAGAGGCTGTTCACACATTTTTTAGACGATGTATATTGTATTCACAAACTAAATTACATAAAATTCTTGTGTTTTAAATGTTCTATTTGACATCCCTTATTCTGAACTATCTTTCGACACCGCAATTTCCAGGATAATAATGCCTTTTGAAGTCTCAGAAGAGGTATTCTATCCGATTCCTCCTGAACAGATTTCCAGAGTCCTGTAAGGGTTTTGGGACGACGTTTGGATAATGCAGATTTTAAAAGTCCGAAAGCACAAAAATCTATAGGTGATACATCGGGAGATTTAGTAGGGATATCAGTGAAGGGTATGGCCTTGATACCAGTGTTTTGTTCCATTTCTTTTAGGAAATTTACAGTGGATTTTGATGTGTGACTGCTAGCTTTGTCCTGATGGAGTCTCACAGATTGATGGCACTGTGGGTAAAGCGATGGTATTTCATTCAGAAAAATTGGCGATAAAATATGTTCCTGATAGTATTTGGAGTTAATCTTGACATTTTTTTCCACTCTCTTTATTTTTAACTTGCCATTATAAGAAAAACCAGCAACAATCATGAATCCTTTAGAAAAACTTTCTTTCGATTCCTTGAACCATGTACTTAAATTTTTTCTCCCCTTTTATGATAATAAATGGCTCATTTTTTGTTGCAATCATTTAAATACACCCATGATTCATCTATTGTGACAATTTGTTTTCCATTTTTCTTTGGATAAGTGTTTCTCATATAGAATTCTGCAGCGTGTCCTGCGTTCAGCGATATGATTTGGAAGAAGACGATGAACATTGCGTTTTTTCGCTTTCTTAAGATTTAAATCAACGTTTATCATTTTGTTTACAGTGGACACCGAGCATTTTAATAATTTTGCAACTGTCCTTTGACTAGGGGGATTTTCTTTTAACATTAAACAACGTACCTTTGCAATTGTCGAAGATGTCCGTTTTTTCCTTGGATATTTGTTTGGAATTTTTGTCCCACTTGAGGCTCCAATTTGACGTTTTTTTCCTTTCTTGTTGACGATATTACCTATCGACGCTTTAGATATCACAAAACCATGACTCTCACATCGTTTTTGATAAAGGAGTATACATATTCCTCTTCGGAAAGAGCATAAATGTAGCCTTCGAACCACTGCTTTGTTAAAAACGCCATTTTGAATAAAAAAAACTTTCAAGCTGCAGACGATAATTTTGACTTTTAAAAACATAGTACAATTGCAATTATTTCTTTTGCAGCAAGCGATTTTTTATTACCGCTTACCAAAATCGTCTAAAAAATGTACGAACAGTCTCTGTATATTTATTTTTTCTACATCAATTGTATATATTGATCGTCGTATTTATATATATATATATATATATATATATATATATATATATATATATATATATTTTGGCATTAATTGCATACATTGACCGTTGTATTTAATTTGAATGTACTCCGTAGCGAAGTGCGGGTTTTCAGCTAGTAATTTCATAAGAAGAGAAAATGTATTAGATATAATTTTACAGTCTAGTTTTATATTTATAAAGAATAATACAATTATAAATATTTCAGACATGTTGAGATTTTGGGATAAAATCTTAAAATCTACTTAAGGTAATCTTTAACGAGCATGAGTGGTACTGAATATCTGTACCTAAAAAGAAGTTTACAAATGACTGAAATTAATTTAAAAATACCTGGTTACAATTTAAAGCAGATGTTAATTGCCATGCACATAAACAAGAGTTTCTCACTTAACGCGTATGAAACACACGTTGAATGAAAGCGTTTGTTAGTAATTTTGAAAGTTTTAGTTGTAGGAAAAAGATTATATACACAGCAAGATAATCTTTAGAGTGTTAAATAATGGAAATAATCCTGAAATATTTCTCAGATATAAAACTACGTGGTTTCAATGCGAAGCAATTTCTCCCGTGCTTCTTTTTCTCTCGTTACTGGGTGCTGTATCAGGAATGTTCCCTGGCTGAAAAGGAATGCCATTTGCTGTGTTATTTAATGATCATTTTGGAATAAATGCTTTTCCCGGAAAACAGACTCGAGAGGAATTTTAAGCCAGTTGTTGAAAGCGAATCGCGGTCGATTGGAATTTCTCAATATCCGTTGATAACCTATCTCCATAGATACAGCCGGAAGATAAAAATCTAATATTAGCCGAAAAGATACAGCTTAGAACTTGCCTTAAATAAAAAATAAAAAACTCCGCAGTACAATACTAGAATGAATGATGCAAGGTTGTCGGGACTGTATAGTCTGCAAAGGAACATACGTGCTTAGAGGTGGGACAGCAAAAATTCATAAGTTTTCGTTGAATTTAAAATTAATTTGTGAAAAACTTTTGAAGAGAAATTTTGAAAATTGCACAAGAAATATTTTAAAATAATGTGTGCAACGTTAATGAATAACAATAAATATTTAGAAATTTATTTAATTCTTTTTATTTAATGATACAACTTAAATACTTAATATTATTCTTGTAGTTCACACATTATATATATATATATATATATATATGTACATGCTCCCCTGATAAGTTAAAAGGCCCTAACTCCGACTGTTATTTGTTTGTTACATACGGCCTTTTATCGAAAACGACCTCAAACTTGAATTAGGATCAATATAAATTTCAATATAACTCATCACTGAATTGGATTTAGGGCTTTCTAATGTCACAAAAAGATGCATTCTGTTAGACCGATTCAAGATCGCTAATAAGCATTTAGAAAAAAGTTGGAGTTAGGGCCTTTTAACTTATCAGGGCAATATATATATAACATAATTTAGTAAAGTACAACGAACTTCGCGATAGGCCTGATTCATTAAGGTTTAAAGTAAGATACATAAAGATAAGGTTAAGATTTGTTGACCAGATTTTTTCAAACGAAGAATTCGATGGCATGTACTCGGATCGATGACTATTCAATAACAATCAGGAAATTGCTGTTCAGATAAGAAGAACCTTAAATTTTATAACTCGGGAACCATTTTCATACGCTTCAGTGGAAGTTTCTATATGACAGAATATAAAACAAAAAACTTTAGAAATAAATATTCTTTGCATGAATTTCCAATATTTTGTAACATAAAAATCATTTTAAACATAACTATGCGGAAGTTTTTTTTTCATTTAATTTTCATTCTCACTTCAATATTTACAATGATACCTTTACATATACTTTTCAGATCTTAGACATTCAATATCTTTATAGAATTTTCCCATAGTTTCATATTTATCATGAACACTATTAAAGTTCCATGAACTGTTAAAAATTAAAATCTAAATTTTAAAGATTTAAAATCTAATATTAAAAATTGAAAGAGTCTTCATTTAAAAGCTTTAAGTAACCTTGGTTAAAAAACCCGAAAAGATGCTTAGTTTGAAGCATTTGTATATATTTTTTTTGATGTTTTGAAGCAACATTGGTTAATTTGAGAACATTTGAGGATATATTTTCAAATTTAAAGATATTTTAATGCGCTGAAAGTTTTTTAATTTTTCCAGGACAAGAATGAAAATTTGAGGGCCTTTGTTAAGATTTGGGGAAAGATCCCCTTATATTAAAACCTTTATTAAAGTTTCTCTTTCACACGCTGGAAAAATCAGCGGGGGCTATGAACAAGAGATAAGTAACTCGTTTCTCCATCACTCGTAATTTATATCAAAACTGTATGTTCTGACTCAACATCTGTTACAGGATCGTGGTCCTCTGTGGCAGAGTTTAATCTTTATATTTTGCTTTTTATCTTATCTTATATTGGAACATTTTATTTTGACAAGTCTGACTGATTTAATTTTGTGTTAACTTTAACTTACTAAATTCTAATGTTTTTATTTTTATTTTTGTAACTTCTATAATTTATTTTGTAACTTAACTTTTTTTTTACTTGATTCATTTCTTCTTGGACCATGCGTGAAAAGCTTCAGTGCTTCCCATATCCATACCGAGGGTAAAGGGCTTAGCCCTATACCCTCGGTATTTCTTAGCCCTATTTGGAACCTCACGAAAACATTTTGTCCATGTCCACGTGTCTATTACAGGACGTTTGAGGGAAAATTTTTCTATTTGAGGACATTTGACGTCCTCCAAAGATTTTAGTATGTGAAGCCATGAGTGATGCTGGGGAGGACTGTGAATTCGAAGACGTCTGATCACTTCATTGCAAATTCCTACCCATGTGTTAAAACAACAGGGACTAGCAAGACCGACGTCCCTATCTCTGTTAGAAATGTACCTGGAACTAAAATATACAAGACTATTTTGTCTTACACGAATGAAGAAATATTAACGACTGTTGGCCAGAACCAGGATAATTCAAACCCGAGTATCCAAACCTCGAGACATGTAATTTACAGATGGAATCGTCCCTCAGAAGCGAGGAATTCTGTGATCGTCCTTCATTGTCAGTGTCTTCCTTTCCAATATCGTTCTTCTTTCTTTTTGAAGGCAACAATGGTTCTAGGTTAGATGTTCGTCAAATCACAGTTATTTTAAATTAATCATTAGATAATGCTGACTTTATTCTTCGATGAATATTTGTCATATGCTTCCCAACGATTGGGCTCAACTGTAACGACCTGCTGCCAAGACCGGGATTCGAATCCGGGTCTCAAAATATCGTGCCGCAATTCTACTAATTGAAGTATATAATATAAGGTTATTATATGCGTGAAACAGAGAAAATCCCTTAGAAATAAAAAAAAAATGTGTTAGTGTGCAAGTGAAAGAATCCAGGAAATGCTGTTTTAAATTCCTCAACATTTGAATTTCATTGCTTGATGATCTAGAACATTCATCTTTATTTTAAAAAGTTGTATTCAGTTTTATATTTCCTGAAACGGGAAAATAATATTCATTGTTTTTAACATTTTAGGAAATATATAACTTAAATAGATTTATGTCTCCTAAGAGCTAGAAATTCAGGATTAAATAAAGTTATAAAATATATATTTATATACATTAAAATTAATACTAGTTGGTACCCGTCAAAACATGACGACTAGATAGTAAATAAATGTACTAATACGTAAATTATACTCAACACATCATTTCTAAATGTTGAAAATCATAATGCGCAGAAAAAAATTAATGTGTTTAAGCGGCCTCGTGCTTAGTGAGTATCTAAAGCCAGATTGAAAAATGTCACTGAGCATGCGCAGAAAGTAAATTCTTTAATTGTAAATTATCGCTAATTAAATAGCGCGAAATAAACAATTTGCATCAGATTTAACCTTATATTTCACAAACATAACTATCATAAAATAAAAATGGCAGAGAGTAGAGAGACTCCTTGGAATAAACGTGTTTATCATCAAAACATGTCACTGAGCATGCGCAGAAACAGTGAGTTTCTAAAGACAGATTTAAACATGCCACTGAGCATGCGCAGAAATCAATTTTTTAATTGTAAATTATCGCTAATTAATAGAAAGTGTGCTTACAAAAACCAAATTTCACAAATCAACAGATTACAATCTTTCGTTTATGACTAAAATGAAGTAAATTGATGCAGTAGTTTTCTCTCACGGACTGCCCAGAAAGTCGGCTTAGCAACTTAAATATATAGATATATAATTTAATTAATAATTATGTATTATATTTTATAATCTGTTATAAAATATAATATATATTTAATTAAATTATATATTTATAATTTAATATAATATTATATTTTAAATTAACAATCTGTAGCCCAAAATAAAAATGCTTGGTAAAGTCTCGTTTTTAAAAAAAATGAATATTTTTATACAAAAGTGTTGAGTTTTTTAAATTTAAGCATGAAGCTTAATTCCTCAAGCTTGATAGGTTTAATCTCTTTTAAACAGCGCAGAACTTAAGGCGGGTAGTAATATTTTTCTATTCATAAATTTGTTGAACTCTGGAGTTAATTATTTTTTAACATGCCTCGGATGACATCTGGGATAAAAGATACTGGGACACCATATTGTTTTAATTAAATTCATCTTGAAGTAGTGTTAGCCGACGTGATTTTATGAGTTTGGTCATATAAATATTTTTTAAACAGGATAATTTTAATACCACCGATTAAAACTTTTTAATTTAAACTAGCAGGTACACTAACCTCTATAATTATAGAATTAGAAAAAGGCGTAACATACTTTAAAAATTGCAAATGTAGACTGAAACTTTCAAGCAAGATAAGATGTTACATAGCGAAATGTTAAACGAAAATGTCTTCTGAAAAATCGAGATTTACTATTAGAAATATTCGGAACAGGTTAAATATATATATTTTTTACTTGATGATTAGAGGGTGATAGATGCAAGAATCTGTGGTACGCGTGTCAGGGGTGGCACGCGAAAGAACTTTCCCGGCACTCGGCCGGCCGGTGTTTGACAAAGTCGAACCTCTAGAAATCTTTCCCTAAAAACTATCTTCAACCTTTCACGTTCGCGGGCCACACCAATAAATTCGCAAAGTTCCGCGGGCCACATATCTGTGAAATAAGCAGAGGAAAAATATATTATTTGCAATCGAGCTTCAACCTTTCAGATGATTGATTTGCTTTTTATCCAGAACTAGCTGAAAACCCGCGCTTCGCTACGGAGTACATTCAAATTAAATACAACGGTCAATGTATGCAATTAATGCCAAAAAAAATAAATATATATATTTATAATAAATGCGACAATCAATATATACAATTGATGTAGAAAAAAATATATATATTTATAAAAAAATCGTAAGGGATATTTTTATAGACAAAATAATGCCCAATCGTCTGCCGCATTAGTAAGAAATTTTTTTTTTGTCTATTTAGTTGTTATGCATGTCTTTTAAGATAGACTATTTAGATGTGAGTAGACCATAAACATTGACGACGGACCAGTTGTTAGTAATTAACAACGTTTTTATTAATCAAATGATTTTAAACAAAGTAAATGGGGAAATTTCCCGCTCGTGGAATGACATCCACACAAAGCAACGTTTTGGCTACTACTTAAGTATTTCTGTCTACGTCATATCAGACGCCGCCTAGCGCATGCGCTCAGACATGCCGCCCGGCCTTGCAATGTGACAACATTCAAGAAATATAAAGTTAAAAAGAAACAATTATATTATAAAGGAATAATTCAAATACAAATAATACACAATTTCAAATATAAAAAACACTTATGCGTAACATCTTGAGAAATTATACTATAAACATGACACCATAAAATGGTAATTTTTTCCTTAAAAATAAATCAAATTTCATATCAAACTTATTCATCAATGGGAAGAATACAAATATTTCTTACACTTCTCTTTAACATTTTTCCATTAGACAATCGTAAATTTACAACTCTGACCTTTGTATCTGTACCATGAAAAAGTTCGGTAATCCTACCAGTCAACCATTTCGTACTCGGAAGGTTGTCATCCTTAATTAATGCGAGAGCACCAATTTTTACATTATTTTTTTTAAACTTCCATTTGCTTCGCTGTTGTAGATTGTTCAAATAATCTCGTTTCCACAACTTCCAAATATGTTGGCTTAGTTTAGTTACCCGCTGCCATTTCATAAGTCTATTTTCAGGAATATTTATCAATTGAGGTTCAACAATGGAGGTGATGGGTCTGCCTATCAAAAAGTGACCAGGGGTCAATGTTTCAAAATCATCGAATTCCGATGACATGGGAGTAAGGGGTCGTGAGTTCAGCACGCCTTCAATTTCTGAAATGACAGTTAAAAATTCTTCTAAATTAAGATTCGAATTACCGACTATACGTTTTAAGTGGAACTTGAACGATTTGACCCCCGCTTCCCAGAGTCCACCGAAATTCGGAGATTTTGGAGGGATATGGTTCCATTCTATACCTTCGTTACTGAGATAATTAGCCAATGTTTCATCTGGGTGATTTACCAGTTGGTGTAGTTTTTTGAGCTCTGCGTTGGCTCCAACAAAGTTTTTTGCGTTATCACTAAATATTTTAGAACTTCTACCTCTTCGACTAAAAAATCTTTTCAAACTGGCAATGAAAGCCTTAGTAGTCAAGTCCGAAACAAAGTCTAGGTGTGTTGCCCTGGTGCACATACAAACAAATATAGAAACATAGATTTTGTTGAGCACACCTTTCCTTTGATTCTTAAATTTTACAAAAAAGGGGCCGCAAAAATCTATGCCTGTCACATTAAAAGGAAAGTTGGGTACAACACGTTCCTCTGGCAAATCACCCATAATTTGACTTGCTTCTCGACGTTTGTTTTTAAAGCAAGTGATGCAATTATGTACAGTTTTACGACAAACATCTCTACCATTTGGTATCCAGAATTTTTGGCGAACATGATACAATAGGGACTGTGGACCTATGTGCAAGTTTTTTAAATGAAAATATTTTACAACAGTTTGAGTAAATCGATGCTTGCTAGGAAGTACAATAGGGAATTTTTCATTAAATCTTAGCTTAGATTTAGACAACCTACCTCCTACTCTTAATATTTTATCATCATCTAAAAAACAATTTAATAAAGCCAATTTGCTATTACCCTTAACAGACTTGGCACTTTTCAACCTTCTGATCTCTTCTGAATACTCACCTTCCTGTACATACTTAATAATAATGTTTTCAGCTTTAGTCAGCTCCATATGAGTCAGACGACCGGTTTCCTTTTTCCCTGGATTTTTTACATTATGAATGAACCTGTAAACATGACTTAGAATACGAATTATTTTCACATAGTTATTACTAAGATCAAGTATACTATTTAAAACACTTTTTTCATCAGATAAATTGATCAAAGTAATGCTTTTATAATTAGTGTCACTTTTCATTTCAGAAAGATAGTTTGTTTCTGGAACATCAGGAACAACGTTTGTAATGGGCAGTTCACTGGATGTAAGAAATGGGGGGCCTTTTAACCACATTAAATTGTCCACAAGAGACTGAGCGCTGGTACCTCTAGACACTAAATCCGCAGGGTTTTCTCTACCTGGACAGTGATGCCAGGCATTGGTATCGGTCAGGGTTTTTATTTCATTAACCCTATTTGCTACGAACTGTTTCCAGCGTTTGGTGGGACCTTTTATCCAATATAGCACTATTGTCGAGTCTGTCCAAAAATACACTGTTGACTGAGTTTTTTGGTCGATAGTTTCCTTGACTGTCTTGGTTAATCGTGCAGCTAACAAGGCACCTAGAAGTTCTAATCTAGGTATTGAAATCTTCTTTAGAGGGGCAACCCTGCTTTTAGATGTTACAAGATTGACCTCAATACCATTCTTTGTTAAAACTCGTAAATAAACAGCGGCGCCATATGCCACTTTGCTGGCATCAGAGAAAATGTGGATTTCAACTACATCACCAAACTCACTATTCGAGTTCAGCACAAATCGAGGAATTTTTAATTCTGCTAGACATGGAAGTTCGCTACACCACTGTAACCATTCTTTTTGAACATCAGGAGGTAGATCTCCATCCCAGGGAATTCTCTGTAGCCACAACTGCTGAAAAAGACATTTTACACGTATGGTGAACGGTGCCAATAGTCCCAAAGGGTCGAAGATTTTCCCAGCAGCTTGGAGAAGAAAACGTCTTGTATTTTTATCGTTGGACAAGAACTGAATTAAACCTTTAACTTGTATGGTGAAACAATCATCAGGGGTGTTCCATGCCATTCCTAAAACCTTTGTTGAATTTGAACCTAAGCTAATGGATTCGTGTTGATGTTGGATATCAAACTCATCTTCCTTCCACTGTTTCATGAGATTTTCGTCGTTTGTAAACCATTTTCTAAGAAACATCCCGGCTTTCTGCAAGATTTTCTTGGCTTTGTGGGAGACTTCTAGTGCAAGATCAAGGTTGTCGATGCTAGTGATAAAATCATCAACATACAGGCTGCGATCAAGGAGTTGTGTGGTCACAGGAAATTCACCTTTGAACTTTTCAATGTGTTTTCTTATGGTTGCAGATAACAGGAACGGACTGGCGTTTACCCCAAAAAGAACTCGTTTAAATCGGTACACTTCGATGTTTTCATTCATGCCATTAGACCACAAAAAACGTACTGCATCTCTGTCCTTTTTTGAAAGGGAAATCTGTAGAAATGCCTTTTCAATGTCCGAAGTTAAGGCAATTTTGTTTAGTCTAAAGTTTATTAGAATATCAAAGAGGTTTGGATTCAAATTTGGCCCTGTCCATAAGCAATCATTTAAGGAAAGGTGACCAATGTCATGCGAGCTGGCATCAAAAACTACACGAGTTTTAGTAGTAAGTCGGTCTTGTTTCTGAACCGCTTGATGTGGCAAGTAATAAAGTGGTTTTTTCAACACGTCCTGATTTTTAGTTTCTTCCACCCTTTCAATGATTCCATTCTTTAAATAGTCATCAATAATTTCTCTGTACTGTACATGCAACTCTGGGTTGCGATAAAATTTTCTTTGTAGCGAGTGTAATCTTTGTTTTGACACTTTAAATTTATCCCCTAATTCTTTAAAATCTCTTTTCCATGGCAGTTCTACTTCGTAACGACCATTGTGAAACGTAGTAGTTTCATTAAATATTTTAATGGTCTGATCTTGTTCCGTTAATTTTGGGTCATCATGTATTATACCAATAGATTCCAATTCCCAAAATGACTTTAGAGTGTTATCTATCGTATCACCGTTTTGAATTAAATAACAATGCATTTTATTTTGAGTTTGGATTTCCTTCAGAGACCCAGTAGCTATCCAGCCAAACACTGAATCTTTCATAAACAACTTATCAGCAACTTTAAAGGAATCATTTTTAATAATCTTGAAAAACAGTTCAGCTCCAATAAGAGCATGTATTTTTCCTGGTCTAAAATATGTAGCGTCTGCAAGTTCTATAAAATCAGGTAATTTTACATCTGAAATATCCAAATAATGCGAAGGAGTTAAATCAGTTATTTTTGGAATAATAAAAAACTCAACATTTTCCTGGAAGCTCTCATCTGCATTCGAAATTGTAGTATCAACTTTTGACTTTATTGTATGAACAGATCCATTTAAACCAGACACTGGCGCATTTACACATTTCTTTTTAATCCCCAAAATATCAGCACACTCATTCGTTAAACAATTTATATTCGAATCATTATCTAAAATACACCTAACTCTTTTCTTGTTTCCGGTAGAATCTTCAATATAAATATACGCTGTGCTTAACAAAATCGATTTGTTTTCTTTTTCCGAAATACTCAGAGTTTGAAACGCTAAGTTTTGCTCTTTTGGTTTTGTTTTCGCAGGACGGTTAAAACCACCAGAAATCGCACCTGCTGTTTTTGATCTTTTTTCAGGATCAGCGATTTGTTCATGATGTAACATCGTATGGTGTCTTCTACCACAGATTACACAAGAATATTTAGACTTGCAGAAATTAGAAGTGTGGTTTTTATTCAGACAGTTGATGCATAATTTTTCATCCTTTACCGTTTCAAATCTTCTATGTGTATCCATTCCCTGGAATACACTACATTTGTTCAAATAATGTGGATGTTTACATAAAACACATTCTTTAGGTTTATATTTTTCATTAGCGTTAATCATTAAAGATTTTGTTTTGTTACAGGGGGAAGAAACTTTGTTTGTATTCTTTGCTAGGGGCATGCGATTTATACCTTCTAGTACTAAGCTTCTTTTTTCCAAGAAAGGCATTAATGTATCAAATTTGGGAACTTCCTTGGAATTTAGATCTGATTCAAATAATCTTCGTGTTTCCCGATCAAGTTTTTGAAGTATAACACTGACTAAAAATATTTCCGATAAATCGTTTTTCTCGTATTTCAAAACACTCATTGCTCTGATGTTTTTATTTATACAATCAATTAAAGCTCTTAGTTCTTTAGTCGATTCATGTTGTAGTTTCTCGTAATTGAGAATCGCTAGAACGTGTGTTTCAAGTAGTAAACGTATATTCTCAAACCTTTCGGTTAAAGCATTAAACAACGAATCGAAAGAATCATCACATGACTCTATTTGTTTAGCATCGCCCTTTAGTGAGGCGCGTAGATAATACAATTTTTGTGTTTCATTTAATACTTCATTATTAGTAATTAGATCATTAAATTGACTTTTAAATGTTGACCAGTCCTCTATTTTCCCATTAAAAATAGGGAGAGGTATTTCTGGTAGCTTAACTTTCGTTTTTGCTGTCTGTGCGTTACTTTGGGTTTCGCTGTTTCGGTTTACATTATCAACAATACTAACAGCATTTTTAATTGAATCAAGGAGGGTTTTGAAACTCACCTCCAATATCTCCAGGCGGTCTTCTGATTCACTTAAATCCTCTTCAGCTTCATTTATGTCACAATCAGCGTCATCTAATAGCAGAGAACAATATTGTTCTCGTAAAACTTCCAGTCTTGATTGCAGACTTTCTATTTTACGCATTTTCACACTTAGTTCGCTCGGAGTAGTATTAACTTCCTCAGTTTGTGTTTTGCAGAACTGTTCCAATTTCGTAATATTGCCTTTCAAGGCACCCTTTAATCTATTTAATTTCTCCATAGGTCGTTGGTCTACTGCGGATCTGGCGGAACACTTGTCTTTTAAGATAGACTATTTAGATGTGAGTAGACCATAAACATTGACGACGGACCAGTTGTTAGTAATTAACAACGTTTTTATTAATCAAATGATTTTAAACAAAGTAAATGGGGAAATTTCCCGCTCGTGGAATGACATCCACACAAAGCAACGTTTTGGCTACTACTTAAGTATTTCTGTCTACGTCATATCAGACGCCGCCTAGCGCATGCGCTCAGACAATGCACGTGACGATAAATTTATTTAAAAGTACCAGAAAAAGAAATCACGTGATAAGCATTTAATAAATTAAATTCTAAAAATTAATCTTTAAAAATTCACCAAAAATCAGAAAATCCAGGTACAGATTCGAAAAAGATTTCATTTTAAAGGAATTTTTATGATCTTTCTCGTGATATAAATTTTATAACCCTCAAATTATTATTTTAAATGCAAACTTAAAAAAAGTTACTAAAACAGATAAAAAATTTAATTTAAAAAAATCTAAGACGAATTTTTCAAAAATCTCTCTCAGTACACCCCTACACTATAAGAAGAATCGCCATGCAAAATTTCAGCCCTTTAGGTCCAGCGGTTTGGTCTGTGCGTTGTATGTCAGTCAGTGAGTCAGTTACGGAACTGTTTTATATATATAGATGATAAAGGATTAATTCCTTCAAAACGCGCCACTGAATTTTTATGTATATGGAGTATTTTAAAAAAGTATTTTGCACCTTTATAACCATTATTAATTAAAAAATGTTTTTATTTATTTTTCCTACAAACAACGAAAAATGGGAGTTGAATCGATGTATTTTCTACTTTATATTGCATGAAACAGAATGAATGCACGAAGTTCTGGAAAGAAAGAGCCTTTTTGTCTTTATTTCGTCTTAAGATTCTGAATACAATTAGCAGTTTATTAAATTGATAAGCCTCTGTGCCGTGGGCTACTTTTCCCCGTGCATTCTTGATTTTTTCTTGTGTCAGAGAATTTTGAAGTTCTAAGGTATTTTAAAAATTTAAATCAAACTTGCGTTCTGCATGATCGAAATGTACCGGCAGGCCACTAAAATACCGTCAGCGGGCCACGGGTATAAGACCTCTACTCTACTCTAGAACAGGGATACTCAAACTGCGGCCCACCAAGCTTTTATGCGCGGCCCGAAACATTCACTCTCTTTATCATGCAAGTTTTTTTGTAAACATAATTTTCAAAAAAGTGCCTGAAAAGTACAAAAATGTGCCACCTGCGTCTCACGTTTATCGCAACTACTTCTCTTTGTGAATCATCCAATTCCAAAATGAACCAACCATGCGAAGAATCTCTATATATAAAACAGTTCCATAACTGACTGACTGACTGACATATAACGCACAGACCAAACCTCTGGACCTAAAGGGCTGAAATTTTGCATGGCGATGATTCTTCTTATAGTGTAGGGATGCACTCAGGAAGATCCTATGAGATTTTTTAAAGATTAAATTTTTAAGCTGTTTTTTTAACTTTTTTCAAGTGTACATTTAAAATAATAATCTGCGGGTTATAAAATTTATACCACGAGAAAGATCCTAAAAATGCCTTTAAAATGAAATCTTTTTCGAATCTTTACCTCCATTTTCTGATTTTTGGTGAATTTTTAAAGATTAATTTTTAGAATTTAATTTATTAAATGCTGATCACGTGGATTCTTTTCTTTTTGTGATACTTTAAACTAATTTTGCGTCACGTGCATAACAACAAAATAGACAAAAAAATATTTTTTTTTCTTGATAATGCGGCAGACGATTGAACATTATTCAAAAATATATTAAAATACAGTAAAAGATATGTTCCTCAAACTGTATTATATTCTTTAGTATGTTCTATTAGATTTAATTTGAATATTTTCTTCTACATCATCTTGTCTATAAAAATATCCGTTACGATTTTATTATATATATATATATATTTTTTTTCCCACCAATTGGATACATTGATCGTTGTATTTATTATAAATATATATATATATATATATATATATATATATATATATATTTTGGGGGGGAGGGGCATTAACTGCATACATTGACTGTTGTATTTAAGTTGAATGTACTCTGTAGCGAAGTACGAGTATTCATCTAGTGTATATATAAATTGTCTTACTGATTCTCACCTTGATGACGTATTGAGAGTAGCATGTAGCAAGTGTAAAACTGATTTGACCTTGATTATAGTCGAAAGTTTGTCTCAACATAAAAAAATCACACTCATTTTTAAATAAAATTTTAATCCATTTAGGTTTTCAGTTTTATTTTTTACATTATTGTATTATCAGGTGTAGTGGACTATGTTGCTGCTCGTTTAAATAATGACCGAGACATATGCTGTATGGCACCTCGAGCCTACGGTCAAGAAAGCTGAGATGGGTGCCACCGACCTTGGTCCACACGGATTGTTGCGCCATGAGTTTAGTTTTAATAACTTTAAGGGGACAAGGGTCCTTCAAACTTGAATTTTTAAATTTTCAATTTATTAACTCTATATACAAGATAAGAAAAAATAATTTTCTTTTGTCTACATTGAAATCCCTTAGAATTGAAAATAAGGATTTTTTTTGCAGAATAATGAAGGTTTTTCAAATTTTTTCAAAAATGCTAACGTTTTTCAAAATGCTCTATGCGCATTCTGTATTAATTAAAGTCTTTAATTTTTTTATTATCAGTTTACTATATGTATATAAATATAAATGTGCATTTAATATTTTTTTTGTAGGAATCTAAAGTCTTCAATAACTTTTTCTATACTGCCCGTTATTTTTTTAGTTTTTATTTTATTTAATGGTATACAAATTTGAAAAATATGTGTGATTTCAAAGAATTGTGCACAGTTTTGTAACAAACACTTCAATTAACAATTCTGAGAAATTTGGAAGATATCAGAAGTAAATGAATACGCATGGAGCCTTTTAAAAAATTCTAGCATTTTTGAAGAATTTTTTGATAAACTGGTCTAATTCTTCCCCAAAATACTTATTTGTGAATTCTAAGTCTCTTCATTGTAGTAGAAAAAATATTAATTATGCTCATGTGGTATAGTAAAATATTAGTTATGCTCATGTGGTATAGTAATGTGGTAGTGTAAAATATTGAAAATTAAAGAAGAACGAGATTTAAGGTCCCTTGTTCCCTTAAGAAATTTATAGGTGTACTGTCTTAAGACACACTTCTACATGTTTTGTCCATACAGTTAACATTTTTCTCCGTCAGGGGTCGTACCCTGAACATCCGGTTAACCGGACAAGCTTTCTCCTTACTATGGAGTAAAATGTACTTGCAGTATTTTTTTCTTTAAGGGGAAATATTTCATTCTGAACATTACCCCTAGAAGCACTAAAATAATTAAAATTTTTGCCCGGGTATTTCCTCCTTAGAAATCAGTTACTACATTTTTCTACGCACCTGCAGCTTTTCTATCTATAGTTAGAGCGTTATACGTTGCAATCAAATAAAATTCATAACCGAATTTATTGCAAAAGAAATAATTTCGACGTTCAAGAGGAATTAATCAAAAGTCAGATAAAGAGCGACTCTCAATTTTGCGGCATTGCAATCTTAGCAAAATGTCACCGAAACTCATCTCTTCGATTTCTCGAAATAAACGCACAAAAATATTTAACCGAGATGAAATTAACAGTTTTTGTTGTTATTTTCCAAGATTTCCCCCCTTAGGTTTAATTTACTTTCGATGTGACATCCGAAACCGCATTCCTTTCCTAATAACAACTTTCAGTTTACGCGAGAATCCTCCAGACTGTTGCCAAGAAAGGAATGTAATTTCGGGTGAAATTAAATTCTTGCTGTCAGTTGAGGTGGAATGGTATTTACTTAAGTAGTAGCTGTTTTAAATGGTGCATAGGAAAGAGATCCGCAAAAAGAGATAGAGAAAAATGGCGACCTTTTCTAAATAAAGATGCCGAGGAATGCTTAATTTTCTACTTCCATTAATAAATTTAGATTTCGAACAATTGAGTTCAAACTCAAGTTGCAATAACCTTTTATTCGATTTAAATAAATTTACAAATAGAGTGAGATCTTCTCATAGAAATAATAAGAGTTAAACTATTACTGGTAAGTTTAAGAAAAGAACCCCATCATACAACCAAAATTGACAATTTTTAAATTGCCATACAACCAAAATAATTTTATACAACCAAAATTGACAATTTTTAAATTGCTATAAAATTTTCTAAAATCGTTTAAAACATAAGATTACACTTCATGTTACTGCTTTTTTTATATTCGCAACATTTAAAAGAAGAAATAATTCACCTCCCCACGTGCGTTAAAAATAAACATAATAAAAAAATTGTAGTATCAAAAAGACATACAGCCCAAGTATTATTAGTTAATGTTAAAATCTATTATACCTTCGTTGGAAAAACGAACATTACAAACGAAGCTTCAAGTAGTATGGTGTGGATACTGCTGTACCACCATAGACTGAGTATTAATGAACTACACTGGTGTAAGAAATTAAGAGAATTTGCAGACTTGGTCGATTATCTCTAGAACTACTGTACCAATTTTAATGAAATTTGATATGTACATACATTGATACAATACAAAACAAATAACCATTCAATAATTGTAATACACACGCATGATCGTGCGTAACACTCGTTGGAGTCGGAAGGTATGAAACAGCGGTTGCAGAATTAACAAAAAAATGGGTTAGTAGATGGTGTTATTTTGCAGCAATCGTTTAATTTCAAATTGCAACAGTAAAAATGAGTAACCACCAACGTTTAGATGATGGAATGAGGTAGAAAATTGTGGGGAGGCTAGAAGCAGGCCAATCTCAAGTCAAAATTTGTAGAGAGTTCAATTTAACGCCCAGCGTCGCGTGTAACTTATGGAAACAGTTCCAGGATACCGGATCCATCGAGAGAAAACCTGGGCAAGGTCGTCCAAGACCCACGACGGCCAGAGAAGATCACCATTTGTCGATTATAGCGAGGCGTAACAGGAGTGCTACAGCTTCTCAGCTCTCTCGTGACTTGTATGCAGCCACAGGAACCCGTGTATCAAGGGTGACTGTTTCCAAAAGACTTCATGAGAGAGGGTTATTTGCAAGACCTGCTGTTTGCGTCCCGCTCACTTCTACGAACAGAAGAATCCGTTTATCATGGTGCAGAGAGCAGAGAGATTGGAGTATGGATCAATGGGCGACCGTTCTATTCACTGATGAGTCCCGGTTCAGCCTAAACACCGATTCTCGCAGTACGTTCATATGGAGAGAACCAGGGACCCGCTACCTACCGTCCAATGTCCGCGAAACCGACCATTATGGCGGAGGAGGTTTAATGGTCTGGGCAGGCATCATGTTGGATGGCCGCACACCACTCCATGCATTCTCCATGTCTTTGAAAGAGGCACTGTGACTGGTGTGAGCTATAAGGATGAGGTCTTGGAGCCTTATATTTGCCTTTTCAGGGGTGCAGTTGGCCATGAGTTCATTTTAATGGACGATAACGTGAGGCCACATAGAGCTCTTCTGGTCGATGAATTTCTTGAGAGTGAGGATATTCGCCGGATGGATTGGCCAGCCAGACCTTAATCCTATAGAGCATGTCTGGGACGCTCTGGGGAGGGCAATTGCAACTCGCAACCCCTCTCCGAGAACCATCCAGGGAATGAAAACAGCGTTGCTGAACGAGTGGGACCAATTGCCACAGGAAATGATAAACTACCTTATTTCAAGTATGAAATCACGCTGCGAGACCTGTATATCTGTAAGAAGGGACCGTACCCCCTATTAACACATCTATTAACCCATTTTTTTGTTTATTCTGCAACCGATGTTTCATACCTTCCGACTCCAACGAGTGTTACGCACGATCATGAGTGTGTATTACAATTATTGAATGGTTATTTGTTTCGTATTGTATCATTGTATGTACATATCAAATTTCATTAAAATCGGTACAGTAGTTCTAGAGATAATCGACCAAGTCTGCAAATTCTCTTAATTTCTTACACCAATGTAGAAGTTAAGGAATGAAGGTCTAAGACAGATGAATATATATATATATATATATATATATATATATATATATATATATATATATATATATATATATATATATATATATATATATATATATATATATATATATATATATCCATTAAAATTAAAAAAAAGTTATTTAAATAGAAAGAACATCTAACCAAGTTTTGATATCACTCATAGATTTCGATGTGTGTACGTTTTGTAGCACGATAAACGTCTAAATGGTAATCTTGTTCTCTCCAAGTGTTTCGTAGCATATCAGGAGTTATTACGCAAATTGCTTGAATGATACGCTCCTTCAACTCATCCACAGTTTCAATTTTTTGCTCCTATACAACAGATTTAATGAATCCCCAAGCAAAAAAGTCTAATAACTCCTGATATGGTACGAAACAAGGAGAACTGGATTGCCATTTAGACGTTAGTTTTGCCACAAAATGTGTACACATCGAAATCTATGATACTATGATCGAAATCTATGATTAATATTAAAACTTGGTGAGATGTTTTTTTCTATTTAAATAAATATTTTAAAACTCTAATGGGTCGTTCTGTAAAAATAAATCATAACTTTTGGATAGCTTTAGCCTGGACGCCATGTACGGCCAATCCGCGAAATTGTTGACTACTTCTACCATCGGTGAAGTCACTTTGCCAAACCTCGAAATAATCGAGAATTTACTACTATTTCCGGCTTTAGTCAGCCAGTTCGCGATGCGCCCAACAATCAATGGCCAGTTGGAGAATTGTCCAAGAAAAAAAAGGCTGAGTTTTGCGGAACTGATCATGCAGTAACGTGAGTTGATCTTACCAGTTCTAACTCATATTATTACCACTGTAAAACTCCTTTTAGGTTAGTCAAAGTAGAAAAAATCAAAGAGAAGAGGGACAATTTTAGGGGGTAATTCGCAAACTGGCCATGGTTGGACGCACCGTGAATTGGTCGGCCAAAGCCCGAAGAAGTCGTACATTCTCGATTATTTCGGATTTTGGCCAAGTATCTCGGCCAATGTTAGAAGTGCCCAACCATTTCGCAAATTGGCCAGGCTTCGGACTTTGGCCGTAACAAGTGTATATTTATATGTATACAATATTTACCAAACCAAATACATTTTACCATGTCCATTTTTCCGTAAGTAGTACTGAAATCGCCAAATTTTTAACTCCATGAGCGGCTTTTAATTATAAGTTTATTGGTGCGCTCTTAGATGGCAACACCGATAAGTTGTGCTGTAAAGATGGATGTCGGCGTTAACTAAGATACCACGTTTTAAATGTAATAAACTGATAATGCAGAATAAGGGTGTGTTGCGCAGGTAAAACTACTGCTTTTTAAGAGGGTAAAATTACGACCTGACATAGCGAAAGGGGATTTCGCTAATAGTATAAACCAAATATAATAACACTGGTAAAAATACTTGTAAAATTACTTAAGTACCGTAACTACTTTATTTACTGTTCCGTTTTCCTGGTTTCGTTAGGATTGAATAAAATCTCTTCAGAAAGTTCACACAAAATAAATTTATTTTTCTGTAAATTCTTCAGGCGAATACATAAATTGAAACATAAAACACGTAACAACTGTCTTCTATACATCAGAAAATTCTAAAAACGCAAGTCAGGATACAAGAATTTTCAATACAATACACTCCAATTAACGCAGTTTTCAACACATTCAATTCTCACTAGGAAATTGAACTGATTTCCAAAGTCAATGTCAAGTACATTTATAGATTTCCAATTCGCCCCCTATAGGTCAGTCTCAGCTAGATATTTCTAGTAGCTTCCAGAAAGGTTTAGTCGACAAGTTGGAGACCATTTGGCGAAATATCGCCAAATTTGGCAACAAAATAAGTCACTAAACCCATCGCCAATTTGACAATAACTCTCATATTTTGCAAGATTCCGATGGACTCCCATGTTAAACACATAGTGTGACGAATTAAAATAATTCGCACAATTAAAATATCCGCTGCACCCATTGTACCTGTCGAAGCCGACCAGCACCCATTGAACCTGTCGCTGCTGACCAACACCCATTGTACCTATCGCAGGTGAGCGCAAACTGGGAAGAAAAGGGATCGCACAAATAAATTCTCCGCAGCTGATTACACCGTTGCTCCCTCTAACCCGCCCCCATTGTACGTGTAGCAGGTGAGGGTAAAACTCGAACGGAAAGGAACACAAGACTGTTTGCAAAACGTGACATATAGGCTGAATAGGAATTCGCCACGGCTCGCCAGATTGATGACACGGGACCACCCCGGGACCGGGGGTTTGCAATGATCGCAGCTTGCGGTTCAGCAAATAAAAAGGCTCAAAAATTACTTCACCATTAGAAGAGCCAATGAGAGACGAGAATTAGAAGAGCCAATGAGAGCCAATGAGAGACGAGTTCTGTGGATGAAGCGCGAAAGTCCAAAATTAAGCGAGAGAGAAAAACAGTTAGTTAGCGATCTGCTGAGCAGAGAGAACTACTCCGACCATCCCAGTGTCGAGATAGCTATAACGCGGACTTGTGAAGTCAGCGGTCTTAATCTCAAGACGAGATTTTTCGGCTTCAGTTAGGAAGCTTGGTGTTCTATTTTTTTTGGAAGGTATCTGAAGACGAGATACCTGTCCCAATCATCCTGGTAATAGAGATTTACCTCGCAGTCATCCGCTCTGCCGATAAAGTAATCGAGGGCCCTGCTGGACTCGATATTGATGTGATAAGTGACCTTCTCTGACAGCTCATTCTAAAGGACTTAGAGACTATCTAACACTTCAGTATTCCTGTAGCCTATTTACGGTGCATCACTCATCAACTTTTCTTCAACTATTTTTAAAATAAGTAACTCTTTTAAATTACTTGGCTGTAACATTAGTAGAGTCGATCGCTACCTCGATCAATTCGTCACAATAGCTATAGGAGCTCTTCCATAGAAGCCATTTTAATGAAACAAACTGCAATATTTACAAAACTCGTGACAATACTATAATTACTGTAATCCCATGCTTCTAAAAATATTGAAATCGAAAAAGGCGTCTCAAGATCTATTATAAAAAGAATTTAGGTAAGTTTAAAGTTTAAAACTTAAATTGGTCGCACTTTCGCAGAGATTTTTCGGTATTTTTCCGTTAGTGGGGCCCCGCGCAAAAGCTTGCCAAATCTTAGTGATAGCTCACACTAACTGCAACCTTTAAAGATTTTTTCTTCTTCACGTCCATGACAACCATATATAGAAAATTGTTTCATTCATATTAAATTCATTAAAATATTTCGACTGTTATCTTACTTTTTAAATGCAAAGACTAAGATGGACTTTACAATTTGTGGCAATTACCTGATGATGAAGAGACTCTATCAAATTGTTCCAAGACAATGGAATTATCTATAAAGAAAGACTTTGTTCCAATAATCATCCAATGAAGTTATACTTGAGTTCTGATTCAACACCAAAATGGCGATGCAGACTATGATCACGCAGAGAAAACAAAGGATTGCGAACACAAACATTGTTTGTTGCATAGATCACGCATCCCTTTTCTTACAACTTCACGATTTATATACTACTTGTGGTGCCAAGAGTTGACGTCAAATGAATTTTGGGAACTCCAGCTCCAAATAAAGCACACCACGACTGTGGACTGGAATAACTGTACGAGGGAAATTTGTGCCAATATGTCATCGATAGAAGAAAATATCGCAGATGGAAGCACAATATTTTTAGATTGATGGAAAGGATACAAAACTTACGAATTGCATGTACACTTCTCCGTAAATCACAGTTATAATTTTCTTGATCCTGTTATTGGATGCCACATAAAAGGAATAGAGTGGTTGTGAGGTAGTGCGAAATGGCCCAATAAACGCCAACGCGGAATTGCTTGCCAACCTTTAGATTCATATCTGATCAAGTTCAGCAATACTAAAATATATTTACAATTTCCTGCCTGCTGTTTAAACTGACTTTTTACTTGCTTAGTATCTTTTTTATTTATTCATTTTCTTCCTTCTTTTCTTTATTGTCTTCTTTTATTTGGATAAATTAGTATGGATGTAATAAATTAATTGTTTAGGAAAGGTCTTTTCAGTGTTCCATTTCGGGACACCATTTATGACTGGCGACAACTGGTGCCCGCCAACAGAATAGCGCCGACATTTTAGCTTGGCAACTATTGGGGCCCCGCTACCGGAATAGTACCAACTTTTGAGGACATGAAAATCGCAACGATAAGTTGGTCTCTCCTACTCTAAGATATAATATTTATTTATAATTTAAAATGAGGATGAATCTCTGCTTGGTAATATTTTCACTTGGTGAATTTTCCTAGTCTCTCTTCAGCCATTTCATAAATTCATTGCCCTAAAGTTCCTGTCAAAATTCATTTTAATACATTTTTCATTTTATTTTCAGTGCTTTCACTTACAAATCATATAATGGTACAGACCTCGGAAACAACTGTTGCCGAAACTTGGCGAAATTTACCACTCTATTCCCAGAAAAATCAAATTTTTTCTCTTATCGGAAAAGTAATTTATTTCTCATAAACCTTCTCTAAATCATGTAACTTTATTGCGAAATTCCCTGCCTGATATGACGGATATCAGAAATCTGTTTTGTTCCCATTCCCCTTTTCTAAAGCGGAAAAGTAATTGCTCTATTGGATGTTTGAAAATAATAAAGATATTTAGAGAGATTTGTCGTTTCCCCAAGCTTCTTCCTTTTTAGAGTAGAAGTGAAGCATGTGAAACTTCCAGATTGAGTATTTTTTTCGAAATTGTGTAAGCCTAGGTGCTTTTTTTTTATCAGGATTAAAGAAAAACAACCCTTTTAACGTTTGGTTTGTTTAATTGAATCTTGCTGACGCAACAGATATCTGCTTACCTTCAACAATATTGACCCGACTTTTATGTATCTGTATTCCTACCTATGTTCTTTTTATGTATCTATATTTCTACCAATGTTCTGCAACATAGTAAAGAAAGATGTTGTAAATGAGACTTTTGAAGTTTGAAATTATAAAATTATGTATTAAAACCAACTATAGTAACATTCGTATTACACACAAAATATTAAGATAATATTAACCCTTCAGCGGGCGCGCCCGTGTACAAAGCGATCGCTGCAACCTTTTCGTAGTTTTGAATGGTTTGTTTTTACATGTAAGGATATAGAGAATAGCTACTTCTACCCTAACTTGGGAGTATATAATTTGAAGTGGCACTCTAATGAATTAGATTCAAACAGAGTTCTAAATTAATAGAAATGTTTATCTAAACTTGACACATAAGCTTGCTTTTCAACATACAGTTGGACCTCCATACATCGAAGTCGACGGTTCCCGAAAAAAATTCGATATATAGAAATTTCGATATATAGAAACGGTTATGCTTAAATTATTGGTGATACATTGTATTGCAAGAAAAATGGGCATTTTCTTCTAATATACGAAATCACTTTCATATCAACAAATTTAAATATGAATCACATTACTACAAATTACGTACATTCATAAATGAAAATTGTTATCGATTAAAAAATATCAATAAATTAATTATACTAGATTTAATTATCAAACAAAATTTACATACCTTTAAATACAAACGCAATTGATTTACATTTTTTGTAAAAAACTTTCGAATATCTTGTTGCACAATAAATTTAGAAGAAAATTCATCATAAGTGTTCACACTTATTAAGTCCACTAAATCTGCCTCCGGGACATTTTCTGCGAATGACCACGACGGATTACATCAAATGCTGCGCGCATTTCTTTTTTCGAAGGATTAACAATTTCTGCTTCAGTTAGAGTCTCTTCATCTTTTTGGATGTCAGTTTGTTCTTCCTGAAGTGAGTTTATGATGTCGTCATCTGTGGGGTAATCGGAAACAATGATGCCTTCATCAACGTCTAAAAAATCTCTAAGGGAAAAATCTTTACGGGACAGAAAAATCACGTGCCACATTAAGAATCTTTTGGAAAAAAATTCGATATACAGAAATTTCTTTCGTTATATAGAGATAGTTTCTCTACCTAATGAAAACGGGGATTTACCAACTATTCGATATATAGAGACTTTCGATATATGGAAGTTCGATATATAGAGGTCCGACTGTAAATGCTGCGTACTACTAGTACGAGCTATATAAACATTCATACAAGGCATATTATTTCAGTATAGACACGTTGCAAAGAAATACAGTTTGAAATACTCAATACTTGAAAGTCAACCAGCAGTGCTGCCACGTAAACTTTGGGCCTAACAGGAACTCGCGTAGGTTTGAAGCAAGCTAGCTAAACGCCCCAAAGGGCAATTCGCATAACTCAACTATAATCAAACCAGGCTCTCGACTCACCATTTCCTTCCGTCTCGATACTTCGTTTCGACAGCCCTACTCCTCTTTTCACTTCCTCTCACTTCGTCCCACCTTCCATCTAGCTGCTTGGTATTTATAACAACCGTGTATGCCGCAATTAGCATATCTTAAGCGCCTTCTTCAGCTTTATTCACCTAAAAGTTCGATTATTGTGAATCGAATCTTATGTAAACCTTACAAGGTTTGAATGTTCTAAGCAGTTTCAATTTATAGCTACACCCTTTCTAATGCAGGTCTGATTTTCTGCCCCATGTATTCCTTTCCATTCATTTAATAGTCTTGATTTAACCGGGGTAAACCAGCAATTATACTGGATTACAATACGACAAAAGCATTAATTGATGTAGTCGATCAAATGTGCAGCTATTACACGATATCCCGCATATCACAAAGATGGACAATCTCATTGTTTTTGGGGGGTTTGGGACATAATAGGAATCATTTCGCAAGTTGTCCTTAGATCTGTTGGATGAATACTCACATACTTTTCTTTTTTAAGCTTTTTTTTCTTTAAAAAAAAACCGTAAAAAAGAAAAGTATGTGAGTATTCATCCAACAATTCCCCCTCATCTTTTTTACTTAAAAATAAAAAAACTTTCTAACGTAATGCAACTTTTACAGAAAAAATAAAGTTATAAATGTATATCAGTTTCAATAACATTTTACATCTTCCAGGAACATCTAAGTTGGTTCACAAATAAAGAATAAAATAATTTTAACATAATTGTATCTTCTTACACAAAAGTTTCTTTCTTGAAGATGGCACTGCTATACATTGAAAAAAAAATTTTTTATATATATAATTACAAAATTTTTACTTCCATACAATTTTGTAAACCATTAGATATGCTGTCATGCCTGACAGGTTAAAAAAAAATTAAATGTGAAAAATTACAAAAAATTTCAACTTCACATTTGTTAAAGTCCATGTTTGAATATATATATATATATCCGTATCACAAAAATTACAAATATATATAAAAATTTACAATGATTATATTTTGACATTAACCTTCGTGGTATGTCATGAAAAAGTTTTATTTTAAATCCTCCCCCCTTAAATAATATTAACTTCGAACTAATAAGCAAAATAAATAATAAACACTCATTTCCGTTTCCGATATTTCTGCAATAGTTTAATAAGTTAAATTTAAGGTTTATAAATGGATTTAAATATAATTTCATTAAATTGTTTTAATTTAAATTTACATGAGGCTTTTGTAAATAGGTCAGCAAGGTTAGCTTTACTTGGGATATACTTAAGCTCGAATAATTCCTTGTATACTAAATCACGTATGAAAAACAATTTTATGTCAATATGTTTCGTTCTACTATTTTCAATAGGTGATTTTACGAAATCTAATGATGCCTGATTATTGCCATACAGTATACACGTATTCGTATTCTTTAAAGATTCTATATTTTCAACACAATCACTTAATATTCTTTTTAACCACGTGAGCTCTTTAGCTGTTTCTGTAAGCGCTACGAACTCTGATTCCATACTACTGAGACAAATACTTTTAATTTTGAATGATCGCCAGGATATCGGGGATTGATCTAAAAATACAATTTGACCTCCCATCGATGTCCTATCATCTTTATTAGTTGCGTAGTCTGCATCGGAGTATGCCTTCAGATTCGTGGTTTTGACCTTTGAAAGGTCAAGTTGAAAATGCGAAGTATATTTTATGTAACCGAGTAATTTTAACAAACCTTCCCAGTGTGTCAGGCCAGGATTTTCTTGATACTGTGAGAAAATGTTTACTGCATACATTATGTCCGGTCTAGTCTTATTTGCTAAGTAAGCTAAGCTTCCGATGAGATTGCGATAGGGATATCGGGTCATTTCCTGAATTTCAATTTTATTTTCGGGACACTGCGTTTTCGAAAATACAGTTCCTTTAGTTATCGGTAGTGAGGAGATGGGGAATGAGTATTTTTTATACTCGTTACACAATTTATGGATGAAACTGTGTTTATGTATAAAAATTTTAAATTCATTCTCTACAAACTCTACACCTAATAGTTTACGCGTTTTTCCCAAAACTTTGATGTCAAATTCAGATTTTAATATTTTAATGACTTTTCCTATCCATTCGGAATTGCTTCCAAATATTACTATGTCGTCGACATAAAGGACTAATGCTACATTTCCCTCATAGGTGTATGCACAATTACACCACTGTAATTTCTTAAATCCTTTTTTACTTAAAACTTCGTGCATTTTAAAATACCACTCCCTCCCATTTTGTTTAAGACCGTAAACAGCTTTCTTAAGATGACAAACTAAGTCAGGGTTTTCCTCAAATCCCTGGGGTTGTTTCATTAAAATATACTGTTTTAGGGGAGCGTATAAGTAAGCACAACGAATATCACACTGTACATGTTCCCAATGGTAATGACATATGAAAATTGAAAAAAACATTCTTATAATTGAAAAGTTTACAACTGGGCTAAATACTTCCTCAAATGAAATTCCTTGGATTTGTCTAAATCCATGTGCTACTAAACGTGCTTTGTAGCGTTCAATTTTACCTAATTCATTGACTTTTAAAGTATATACCCATCGGTTTCCTATTACCTTTTCATTTGGTCGTTTTTCCAATTAATTCCCATACACCCCTTTCTTGCATAACCTTAAGTTCGTTTTTCATGGCTTTTAGCCATTCCCCCCTCTGGGGTGAATTACAGGCTTCCTCAAAACTATTGGGAATTTTTACCTCATGTTCTAGTCATGATTCCGTAAAGTTTATTTCTTCACTATTATCCATTTCAACAATGCCACTATATTGATCATCTCCTTTAAAACAAAATTGGTCAGGGTTAAATGGAAAGTCGTGAGTTATACAAAATTTACGAACATCTTCTAGTGAGCGAAGTCTATCTGGTCTTCCTTTTGCATAATAATATATATCTATACGTTTACCTGTTTTTCTTGGTACTGCCTTTCTAATCCAAATTATTGGCCTTCGCGATTCTGAATCTAGACTATCACTTTGTTCTGAGTCTGATTCATTCTCACTCCGTGAGCTTTCGGCTAAGGTTTCCCCCCTTGTACTAGGACCGGGGTCAGCAAGAGTGCTATCATGAGTCCTTACAGGAGTTGGCACATCTTCGGCTTCCTCGTTGTCCGTTTCTAACTGAAATTTTGTTTGGTGGGGTTCCAGGACGGCTTCCACTTTTGGATTTGAGTACTTAGCACTCTGGGGTCGCTCATTTTCAAATTTTACATTAATAGTCTCTACAATCTTATTTTCATTTGGTATCCAGATTCTATAACCACGGGTGTTATGTGCATATCCCACTAAAATTCCAACTTTAGCTCTCATTTCTAATTTATGTCTAAGTTGTTTAGGGGTATTTACATATGCTTTTGTACCAAATGGCCTTAAGTGTTTAATTGAGGGTGGTTTTCCTCCGTATAGTTCGAATGGTGTTTTATCACGGCCTTTGTGATTTATTCTATTCCACGAATATATGTAGTGCATTAATGATTCCGCCCAAAATTCTTCTCCTAACCCGCTATCCTTTAGTAGCGCTCTAATGCCGTCAACGGCAGTATAATTAATACGTTCCGCCACGCTATTTTGCTCAGGCGTATAAGGGTTAGAAAATTCATGCCGTATACCAAGCTCCTCAAATGTTTTCCGAAATTTTTCATTGGCAAATTCCATGCCATTATCAGACCTTACGCTTTTAATATTTTTACCTATAAAACGTTCTGCTCTACGTCTGAATCGGTCAAAGGTTTCGAAAACTTGAGATTTCCTTTTTAATGGGTATACTGTGGTTTTGCGTGAATAGTCATCTGTAATAGTTAAAAAGTATCTATGACCTTCTCGCGATTCTACTGGCATTGGGCCACATAAATCTAAGTGAAGAAGTTCCAGTGGTTCAGATGAGCGAATCTTATAAAGAGGTTTAAAGGTTATTCTCTTACTTTTCGCTTCTTTACATACTTTACAATCTGGAATCTTTATATTAGTTGAAGGTACACCACGGACACTTCCTGCTTTAAATGTATCTTTAATGTATTGGGAGTTAATGTGGGCATAATTTTCATGCCAATTTTTAAATTTGTTTAACTGCGTGCATAAACCAACAGGATTAGTTATTTCTCTGTTTTTCGGGTAGGCCGGGTTTACTATGTATAAACCTGCACATTTTTCAGCTATAAACAGTTTCTCCCCATTTTTCTTATAGACTGTAATTTTCCCATTTTTGCCTACAAATGAAAGTTCTCTTTCATCTAATATGTTACAGGCAAGGAGATTACGTGTTAGTTTAGGGCAAAAATAAACATTTGATAGACAGATGTTTTCTTTACCTATGCTAAATCTAACCTTTCCTATTCCTTCTATAGGATATTTAACGTTTGCAATTGCTACGGAAAAATATTGGTTGTTAACATTATTCATTTCAACAAACATAGATTTATCGCGACAGAAATGATTAGTTGCTGCTGAGTCTACAATCCAGGCGCTTTCTGGAATCAGTCTCTCGCTGGAGTTGGCCTCCGTTAACAGATTAGTTTCTAAAAAGTTCTTTTGCTTACCTTTGGCGTTGGTTTTACTCTGAGAATTAAGCGGCTTACTCTTACAGTTCCTCACGTAGTGTCCAACTTGATGACATCTGTAACATCTGATGGTCTTTTGACGTCGCGGAGTCTCGCTCCTCGGTCTCCTCTCAGTCTGCTTCTTCGTCGTCGATTGTTGACCTCGTCGGGATCTTGGCTTCGCCGCGAGTGATGATGACGTAGCGATCATCGCCTCCTCGTCTACTTCCCTCAGCTTGGTACGGGATTCCTCAGCTCTTAATTCGGTGATAATCTTACTGAAGATGAAGTCAGTCTGGGGCCATCGGTAAATCTGTTGAATAATTCCGTCATACTTCCTTGGTAGGTGTCTGATAAGTTGAAATGACTTGTGAAACTCTGATACAGGTTCACCCGCATCGGAAAGTTCTTGAAAAATTCTTCTTAAACGTGCTGCGTACATATCGATGCTTTCTCCCTCGGTCGGTCGACACGAAAAGAATTGGTCGTTTAGCTGGATTATGCGTGCTCGGGAGTCAGGTCTGTGATGTTGCTCTAGACGTCTCCAGGCTTCAACCGGATCGGTAGTATCTTCAATGATTTGTCTTAGCTCTGGACTAACTGATAAATAGATATAGGTGAAGGCTTTTATCTGCTTACTTTTGAAACTTCTTTTTTCCTTTTCGGCAGCTTCTGCAGTTGGTTCGGTTTCTTCTTTACAGGTGACGCCCCAACATTCTTTATTAAGGAGTAAGACTTTCATATCGGTTACCCATGTTGCATAGTTATCCTCATTCAGAGGAGTAATTATTAAGTTATTCGTATCCATTTCTTCGAGTAGCCCCCTCAGTCACCTTACTCTAATCTTAGTATAGCTATATAAAATTTCTTCTAGTAAAAATATATTCGATAAGACAAAAAAGCACTTTCACTATATGACAAATGGCCCTAAAACTTGCAGGGGTCATTTACTCTAGGCTCGTTACCGTAACCTGGGCCCATAACCATTGTTATCGAAAAGGCGGGAGCAGTTAAAAATGATTCTGCTTCCAAGTGCTACAGTGGAGAAAGTCCTTCGTCATAAAATGCTATGTAAAAAAAGGTTCTTCGAGACTTGAGTAAAAATTTGCAAGTTTCTTAAAAAAACGTTTATTTAGATGTCATTTTTTGACAGATTAAAAACTAACATTTATCACATAAGTTGCATTACGGAAAATCACTTCGTAATACCCGCACTGCTTTGCCTCGAGAACAATTAGCGACTATTAAAAAAACTTTAGGAAAAGGGTAAAATTTACTTTAGGTTGAAAGCGACATCCTCTTTTCCCAGTCTGCTAAACTTCTATCGCTAAAAACACCGTCATTCTCGCGGGCTAAAAAAAACACTGCGTCGCGGCTGGCGAACGAGCTGAAAAACGCGCCTTGTCGCTCCCTCTCACTCTCACTGTCACTGATCGTACTCACATGGGCCGAGTAAATATACTCTTGCTATTTTGCATAATCGCCTGCGGGTGCCGTTGCCACACCGATTTCTGATATCTTGAAATGAAATCCTTGGCCACACCCCCCCATGCGGTTGCGTCAAATGGCGTCGACCAATCGGCAAATATTACATCGTTTGGAGCGAACCTAAATCTCTCAACTCTGCCGATGGAACGTGCGTTTGCAACTTAAAATAAAACAAATATTTAGGACGCCATTTGCATCCTGCTTAAGCTTTTGACGCAACCGCATGGGGGGGTGTGGCCAAGGATTTCATTTCAAGATATCAGAAATCGGTGTGGCAACGGCACCCGCAGGCGATTATGCAAAATAGCAAGAGTATATTTACTCGGCCCATGTGAGTACGATCAGTGACAGTGAGAGTGAGAGGGAGCGACAAGGCGCGTTTTTCAGCTCGTTCGCCAGCCGCGACGCAGTGTTTTTTTTAGCCCGCGAGAATGACGGTGTTTTTAGCGATAGAAGTTTAGCAGACTGGGAAAAGAGGATGTCGCTTTCAACCTAAAGTAAATTTTACCCTTTTCCTAAAGTTTTTTTAATAGTCGCTAATTGTTCTCGAGGCAAAGCAGTGCGGGTATTACGAAGTGAGAAATTTTCCGTAATGCAACTTATGTGATAAATGTTAGTTTTTAACCTGTCAAAAAATGACATCTAAATAAACGTTTTTTTAAGAAACTTGCAAATTTTTACTCAAGTCTCGAAGAACCTTTTTTTACATAGCATTTTATGACGAAGGACTTTCTCCACTGTAGCACTTGGAAGCAGAATCATTTTTAACTGCTCCCGCCTTTTCGATAACAAGATCCAACAAACAGCACAATTTTGAAATAAGTCTATTCTATCTGCATTCTTTGGCCTTTAATTCTAAATAATATCTCAGTATTCCATCTCAGTATTTTATATCTTGTCATAAAACGCATAATTATTATTTTCATTTTGAAAAAAAAAAGTTAATTACTAAAAGAATAATCAAGGTTGAAAGAGACGTTGCACTTTGTGCCACGCGCGCCCGCTTGTGTTCCAAAAATTGGCGCGCCCGCTGAGGGGTTAAAGTAAAAATGACGAATAACGTAAAAACTAATCCTAATTAGAAGAATGAACTTGGCGTGTTGCTATCAATCTATTAATTTTCGGCTCTATTTTTGTGAGCAGCATTTTCAAATTATTGCGATTAGCTATTTGTAGTCGATTTCAGTTTTTAATAAGCAGATTTGTGATTACACTGAACCTATGTCCCACTAAATAGTATGAAGGAAATGCAATCAAAAACTTTTGTACTAAAACCTCCAGGATAAAATATCGCTATCTGTTTTTGCAGCGAGATCTGTTGGTAGCTGAGTATAAATATAAATTTACTGCCCCCCTCCCCCCTCGGGGCGGGGTATCACCCACTTTTGGAATCCCTGCTTTAGATGATTCTTGACCCCTTTTAAAGCTTCCCGGTTCGTGCTATATAAAATCTTATATCAAAAAGAAACTTTTGTTAGGTTCATCTTGTCAAAACTTCCGTTCTGATGCGTCATTCGACTTCATTGTATAAGTTGATGAGGTCCACACAGAAGGTGCCAAGATGTCTGACTACCACCCCCAGAGCTGTATTTACGGAAACATAAATAAAGGGGGAAAAAACACTCACTATACTGGAGTGATGAACCGTGCAGTCTCTTCTGCTTCAGGCGCTTAAGAAATCATGGGAGAAGGAAATGCTGCTTGATGAATTATACAAAACGGTGACAAAAGCTCTGATGTTAACGGCCTAACGTAATGAAAGCATGAGAAAAATAAAGAAAAAAATGCAATGTAAGAAGCTTCCGTGTTTGTATTTAATTTCAGCGATGATTTTTTTTAACGCAATATTATTTGATATTTTTCTTGGTTCATGCAACTAAGAAAAAATAAACATTGGGTACCGTTTATAAGTATAGATAAAAATTGTTGATAAACTTTTTTAAAAAGTTGCAAAAATTCTGAAATATTAAATTATTAAAAAGGTTAAATATTTTTTATGAAACTTTATATAAAAACAACAACAACTGAGATATTGAATAACGAAAATATAAGGAAAAAGTCTGAGACATTTAATAATGTCTCAAAATTTCGTTGTGTACAAACATTTCGACGTAGAGAAAAAAAATTAAACAGTTTTGTCAGACAATGTAAAAATTCTAAGATTTTTCAGGTTAAAAAAAAAATATTTTTATTAAAACATATGTATATTTTGATTATTTTTTGAAAATTTAAAATAATTCGAAATATTTCATTATTAAATTAATAAATATCTTATGACCTAATTATAAAAAATCAAAGTATTTTACAGAGAAAAAGTAAAAATTTTGAAATCTTTTGGCTTAAAAACTATAAATTTATTCTATTATAATATATGTATATTTTGATTATTTTGTAAAATTTAAAAATAATTTGAAATATTTCATTATAAAATTAATTAATATTTTATGATCTAATTATAAAAAAAGCAAAGTATTTTACAGAGAAAAAGTAAAAATTTTGAAATGTTTTTGTATAAAAACTCGAAATATATTAAATTATAAAATATGAAAAGAAAATCTCAAATATTCATAATAGATAATTATAGATATTACGTAATGAAAATTCTAAAAATGTTTCATTAAAAAATAGAAAAATTCTGAAATATCTTATTATGAAATAAAGAATAAATATGTGTACCAATCTAAAATAACTCATAAAAAAGTGATTTTCGCCTCTGAAGCTAGATCTCGTATTCTACAAAATTTCGTCCAAACTGCCCGAAAAATATTTTTATTGGACTTGTGCATATGAGTTTATTTTCAGGTTTTTAACGCGTATAAAATTTGATCCTCATCGTAAAATCACGGCAATAGTTTCACCGGAATCATAAATGAAAAACAAAAAACTGCATAGTCAAAGAAAATTGAAATCTAAAATAAGGGAGTTATCCATCCATTTTACTTGGAAACTAAAGCTACGACCTCACTAAAGCAAAATCTCTTTATTCTAAAAAAAAGTAACTGGCGCTGCCGCTGCCGCTGCCGGCAACGCCGCTGTCAAAAGCTTGTCACGTTATCTCCTCCGAAACCGCTGAGGGTATGGGGTCGAGACCGATATCAATCGATGCAGAACAATGTGGGGAAGAAAGTAAGACATGTCTCATATTCGTCGGACTTTTACGTTTTTTTTTATTTTATGTTTTGTGGGAAAATATGTTCAGATTACGATAACTCGCCAAAAAAGGATCGTAGAATTTTTTTATTTTTACAATCTAAGACTACAGACATTTCTCCTTCAAACAAGACCTCATTTGTTTAAAAATAATTTAAAACAGACTTATATTTTTATTAAAATTGAAAACCCACTTTTTGGAAAAATTTATGCGTTGCGAGATATATAAATTCGATGCTCTCAGACTTATTATGTTACAAAGAAAATATTTATATCAACTGGAAGATGAAAGCTTTCTCATTCATATAAACTTCATTTCAAGTCTCTATCTTATAATTTCGATTTTTAATTGAATTTTAAAGAAATACTTCAAAAAAATCTTCTCATTCGCTTCCTTTGCAGAAGGACATGAAAGAAGATCCAATTTTTCACCCATAGGCGGGCTTCATCCATTTCGCCGGGAGGGGGGGGGGAAGCTTCAACTGTAAACAAATGAATGACTCAATCGCTGTAAACAACTATTGAGTCATTCATTCACTTGATTCACCAGACGAGCGAGCGTAGCGAGCCTAGGGGCGAAGCCCCTAGTACTTTAAAAAAAAGACAAAAATAAGACAATTTGTAAATAAGTAATCTCATTTCATATCCAACAGTCCAATATTCAAAATGTTAAAAATTTCAAGTATTTTGAGCACGATTGGTAAGTAAAATATTTTACAATTATAAACATTAAATACGATTATAAATATAATTATGAATAAATGTTAGAAAAATGATCATTCATCCCTGTAGAGTACAAAGAGATGTTTAATGATGATGATCATGAAAACAGGTGGTACTATGCAACCATTATCGACTGCAATCCACTTTCTTTAAAAAATATATATGTTGCCGCTTAAGTTTAGCCTTAGCTCTTCAGGGATAAAAAGTACCTGTCCTGGGCGATGATCGAACTCATGACCACAAAATCACTCATGACAGTGGATGACGCGACGTTTACTGCACTACCGAGGCTTAGCGGAGATCTGCTTCTCTTGTGGTTTAGAAAAGCACAAAATTTTTCGACCCCTCCCCACTTTCTTTAAAATACAGGGTTCCCACCTATATCCATCACACCCCCCTCAGCTTCTAAACGGTGACAGCTTAGGTCATAAAGTTGGTGTCTAGGTTTAGTAAAAAGCCTATGCGCTACTCGATGAGACAACTTACAACGCCATTTATCGGCAAATTTTGGAATTAGCGTTTTTATCTCGAAAACGGTATGAGATATGGGGAAAAAGTCAATTACAAAGTTGTTCAGCATCTTCGATTTATTAAGGAAAGACACCTTGCACACATTAATACTCAAAACAGAATGTAAAAATGAACATTTATTTGGTCATGATTTTCAACAATATGGCGTCGTGAAACGCCATATTTTTTTTTCATTAATCCTTTTTTACTGGGTTAATTCGCAGTAAACGGATTACCATTGACTCTTTGGAATATTAATTAATAAAAAACCAACAATTTTGAAGGGTGACAACAGTAAATGGAAGCTGTTACATTTCCGGGAATCACCCCTATGTGTCTCCCTAACTTGCGATTGTTTACTTTCTGAAATTTGGTAATTTGGCATATTACATATTGTGTTTGTACTTCAGAATGCTTAGTATACTGTAATTTATATTGTTCTTAATTTTATAATTCACGATGTACTTTTAAAAGCATAAAAATTAGTATATCTTAACTAAAAAGAATCAGTCTAAACTTTAAGCACAGTTTTGTGATTTATTTACGTTATGTTTGTGTTTAGCATTGATTATTGCTATTCCATTTGTTTGTTTTTAATTATCCTTTTTTACTGTGTTCACTCTTTGTTTATTTTGCCATCATTTTTTATTATCATTCTCAAGTAGGAATTAAGGAAAATCTTAACATTTATGCTCCAAATAGTTGGAAACTTAACATTGTGAGACAGAAGCATAAAAAGAAAGAATATGCAAAAAAGTAACTAAATTAAAATGGAATCAGACACGATAATTGATGTATAATAAATAGTTTTTTATTTGGGGCTGTTTTTACAAGGAAAGGAATGACGAATCGGGGAAAATTTTCATACTGGAACATAAAATTTCGTGTATTATTTTTGCATTTTAAAATTTTCTCTTAGATTGTAGGTCATTTTGAAGATAACTATCACATGTATCATGTGTGAGAAGGAAATTAAAATAGTAGCATTAGGATTTTGTGCAGAGTGATAGGCGTTTTAGCTAAATTTCAATAAAAATTACCTCAAATTGACCAATTTATAAAAAAGTATGCTATTTACAGGTAAGTTTTTGTTCCTTTTTTTAATTTTTAAGTGCTATTTTACCATAAAAAACCAAAAAAAAAACTTAAAATAAATTTTTTTTTTGAAAAATTGACTCCGAACGTAGAATATTAATCTGAAATTTAGCTAAAATGCCTATCAATCTGCACAAAATCCTAATGCTACCCACGTGTATAAAATTTCATTTTATTGTAGCCAACTGTTCTGGTGATATCATGTGCGTAATGAAATAACAATGGAAAAAACAAAATGGTTGGAGTTTTAAGCAATTAGAAAATTTCTCTTCAAGCTAGAAAAAAATGAGAGCGAAATTTATAAAGAAGAAAGAGTATTTAACAGCACTTAAAATTTCGATATTTCTGAAAAAATTATTTTCGAACTAATGATGGTTGAAATTTGGGATAGGTTTATTGGGTCTCTCGGCCTTTAAAAGGTACCTGACCCCTTAAATCTGCTGTGTACTCACCCTATTGGATTCGCTGATCTCAATGTTAACCTATGGATAAAATTTCTCCAAAGATTGCCGACTCCGATTTAAAGATGTTTTTAAAAAATTGTACACCGTTTTAGAGATAGCAATTTTACACATTGGGGCATTTCTCTTTTTTTTGAAAAAAATGAAAAAGAATATTTTAAAATTTAAATTATTCGTTGATAAAATCTCGTATAGTGTGTTTTAAACGCTCATAAATGCTATAGGTGGACGAAATTTATAAAATGAATCCCATTTCAAGGCGCACCCAAGTTTAAACGATCTGAAAATACCATTTTTATTTGACTTTCAGCATTCATGAAGCTGTAAATAGAAGACAAATTTCTCCATAGCGGTTTACACTGTGGTGAGCGAATCTTAGTACACAAAAGTCTTTAGTGGGAACATATTTTTTAAAGGAACAGGTTCGTGGTCCAAAAGATTTGGGAGCCGCTGTTCTAAAGCAGAACACAAGAAAATTTCACCAAAATTTTAGTCCTAGGTAGTGCAGTAGGCAGCGCGTCAGTCTCATAATCCGCTGTCTGCGTGATCTGAATGTCGTGAGTTCGATCCTCACCCGGAGCAGGCAATTTTTTCACTTGAGGGTGCTAAGTGCAAGCTGAAGTGTGCTGTGTACTAAACCTAATGGTTTCGCTGACCACAATGTTAACCTATGGAGAAAATTTCTCCAAAGATTGCCGACTTCCATTTAAAGATGTTTTTTTAAAAATTCCACTCCGTATAAGATATAGAAATTTTAAACATTGGGGAATTTCTTTCTTTTTGGGAAAAAATGCAAAGAAAATTTTAAAATTGAAACTATTCGTTGATAAAATCCCGAATAGTGTGTTTTTAAACGCTCATAAAATGTATTGGTGGATGAAATTTGTAAAATGAATTTTATTTTAAGGTACAGGCAAGTATCTAAAAATACCATTTTTAATAGTTCTTTTAGCATTTATGTAGCTGTAAAAGTAGACAATTTTCTCAATATGCTTACATTGCTGTGAGCGAATGAAGTTGGGTTAGTACACAGCATCCTTTATCGGCAACTCATATATTTATTTAAAGAAAGAATATCGTGGTCTAAAAAGTTTGAGCACAACTGTTCTAAAGCAGAAGACAAGAAGATTTCAGCACACTTGTAAGTCTCGGTAGCGCAGTAGGCAGCGCGTCATTCTCATAATTCATTCTCTGAGTGATCTGAAGGTCGTCATTTCGATCCTCACCTGGGGCAAATCCCTTTTTAACATGAAGATACTAGGTCTAAACTTAGCGGAACATATATACATCTTTTTCCGCCAACACCTTTAAAAGTCGTAAAACGGCCATATTGGAAGAGGCCTGTCGTGCACCTCCGAAGGGGTAAGGCCATCATCTTCTAGGAATCAACGCAACCCAAAATTCCTTAGGAAGGGAGGAAGCAATATTCCACGAAGATACAAGGGTCCACCAATTTTTGAGGAAATAAAAATACCACGTGCGTCAACCGTGGGGAAGTCTTATCATCCTGCCCACGAATAAAATGCACGGAACAGCTATAAATTTACGGGGAAGACCAACCTGGGGAGGGACCAATACGAAAAGGGAAAAAAGATCCCTGAGTTTTTTTTCGAGAGAATCGACGACGAGACCTGAGGTAGAAGGACGCAGATTCGATGTTCGGGAACTGTGGCAAAATCCCTGACTGCTGTGCAATGTGAAGGAGATGGCTGATGCGTTCTCGATAAAGCCCCTTCGAGATGTTCGTTTTCAACTTCCGGCGACGTGCCTTTTGCCTCCTCCTCTAGATGTGCCACATCATTACCTGTGCTATGTGTTGCTGCCTTCTCAACTGTCCCCTGGTTAGTCATTTCACCCCTTTAAAATAATGCTAGACAAGGAACTGGTACATCATCAATTGATCTTGTTTCGCTCGATCCGTAATGTTTCTCCCTCAGGGAGCGGATACAACATGGATCTTTTTTTATTCATATAATATATATAGCCAAGAATTCAATTATGCAATGTAAACTAATGCCTGTATAATATTGTAAATAAATGTTCTTATTTTATATATAAAAACGTATCGATTGATTAGTTACTATTGGAGTTCATCTCCCAATTTTGCACGCACAAAGCAATGGGGTATGTCTGGTACCTCTCATGACACTACCTAATCTCAATTTCTACGTCTACCTTCCTAATCAAAAACCAGAATTAAAAAATATGCAGTCTATGATTAGGGAAAATACTGAGAGAAACATTTACCCTAGCTTATTATGGGCATATGCCTACTAATGTATCGCTTTAAAATGCAAAACACTTTAATATATGGGGAAAAAAGTGAACATTGAAATCAAATTTTTTAAAAGAATTGTGAAAACCCAAAGGCTTACTGTCAGCGTATATGTAAAACATGCACGTCAAAAATTCTTATAATCCTTCTAATATATATCTTTAAATAGCTGAGTAAAAATGTGCAGTAAAAGCTATGTTTGTTAAAAAAGGGTATACGTTAAAACTCTTGAAAATGCTCCAAAATAATGTATAGACGACAAGCATTTTAACAATAACATAATAAAAGTTTATTCATTTAGTTATAACAACAATGTTAATATCTTTCTTCTCACTAATAACAACTGGTAATATAAGCTGGGTTTTTCAATTAAAATACTTCGTAAACTCAGTTTATTTCTATACTGTGATGGACTATCATAGAGCTCAAATACGGAAATGATACAAAAGTTACCTTAAGCTAGGCAGGCTTGATACAACTTCCAGTTATCTCCTCAGCTCAAGCACAAGCTCCTTGATGCTTTCCTACAATAGGAAGTTTGGTCTAACTGCACTACCTGGGCCACGCAAATACGCCATCTACCGGAAACTGAAGACTTTTATGTTTAATTATACGACGCGACGCACGGGAGTTTGCCAAACACGACGTAATCTAAACGAAACTTGCGTCGGTGATTCGGCTTAATTAAAAATTGAATCGCTTTAATTTGAATCGGCTTAAAAATGGAAACGCAAAACATGACCTCAAACTTTGGAAAGGCATGTAATTAACGGACTCTCAAAGTGATTCTTAGTTCATATCGCTAACAAATCCCCCCCACTTGTCTTTTCGACACAAAACAAGCAACGGGAGAAGATAAATCCACAGTTTACATCTCAGGTTTTCAAGTTCGAAGATATCTATTAAAGAAATTTAAAAAAACCAAAACATTCTGTGCTTGCTTCTGTTTTTACAATTGCTATCTGAAAAACCAATATACACAATACTACAAATTGCAAACTACAAGAAAGAGTTAAAACATGCAATGACTAGGACATCAATCCATTCAATCATGATCATATATCAATACATGCGTGGTCGCCCACTCATAGGAACTCATACATACACATAAAACAACTTGGTTTCTTATCAAGAAATACATCAATCAATGTATATCATAACATTTTCAAGTTCTTAAATATTTTTTTAAAGTATTTAATATATTTAAGATCAAAGTTTCACGAAGTAATATTGCACCGTATATCTATCAAATAAAACAATTCAGATAAACAGACACTGAGCAAGTTTACATTAAACAAATTTCCTTGATTAGGTGGACGGAACAATTAACGGGGCAGTCCCATAAACAAAGCAGGGATTCACCAAAGTAAAAATAACATACCCGTTACCTTAGACGGCAAAAAAAATCGCCCACCCAAAACAAGTAAAAACTCATTGTACTTTTCAAAGTTCAAAAGAAACAAAGTGAGCATACAACTCCAGAAACTCATGAAAAAATGTCATCACATAAACGTCTCAGTTCGAACCTGGTCAGAGGTTTGGTAAACGGATCAGCCAAATTTTCTTTCCTCTTTATATATTTTATGTCAAAAATATTTTGATAAACTAAGTCACGAACAAAAAAATAACCGGATATCAATATGTTTGCTCCTATGGTTTTCAACTGGGGATTTGACAAAGTCTATACAAGCGGTGTTATCAACATATAGAATCGACTTAAATTTCTCACCAACAACTAACTTTCTCGCATAACACTCGTTTAGGATTCTATCAAACCACATAAGTTCCTTCGTAGCCTCTGTCATAGCATAAAATTCACTCTCCATAGTTGACAACGACACGCACTTCTCCTTAAAAGTCCTCCACATGACTGGAGCTTTCCCCCAAAGAAACTATCTGTCCCCCCCCCCCCATTGATGTCCTGTTGGCAGCAAAGTCCGTATCAGTGTAAACCATTATACTACGTTCATTGCATGTAAGTTTATAATTGCGTGTGTGTATGACTTAGCCGAAAAGTTTTATCAGACCGTCCCAGAGAAACCTACCAGGATAACTCTGGTACTGGCTGAAAATGTTAACGGCGTAACTTATGTCGGGCCTGGTTCTACCAGCAAGAAAAGATAGACAGCCTAATAAATTCCTATAAGGAAAATGTGACATTTCCTCTATTTCAACATCTGATTGTGGACACTGTTTTTTTTAGAAGACTGTAACTTTGCTGATTGGAAGTGAGGAAACGGGTATGAAGAAGCTAGTAAACCTTTTACGAATATCGTCAATATAAATCGACTGGCTTAACAAAACTTCATCCCCTTTTTCCTCAAACCCAACCCCTAACAACTGTCTAGTCTTTCCCAAAATTTTTAAGTCAAAATGTTTTTCCAACAATCCAATGGCCTTGTCTATTATTTTCTCGTCCTTTCCAAACAAAACTATGTCATCAACATATAAAAGCAAAATTAACACACAATTAAAATCATATGCACAATTACACCAATTCAATTTGCTAAAACCAAGTTCTGTCAATACTTTATGAATCTCAAAAAACCATTCTCGACCACTCTAGTGTAGTCCATAAATAGCTCTATCCAGCTTACAAACTAAAGTCTCCTTACCTTTCACAGCAAAACCGGGTGGCTGAGACATGTAAATGTTATATTTTGATGGCGCGTATAGATAAGCTCCTTTTACGTCACACTGCCTGTGGGTCCAACCCTGTAAAACTACTAAAAGTGAAAAAAAAGAAACGAATTAGACTGAAATTAATGACTGGGCTAAAAGTCTCTTCGTAAGACACTCCTTTAACTTGTTTAAAACCCTGTGCCACCAGTCTTGCCTTATACCTGGCCACTTTGCTTTTTTCATCTCTTTTCAATGTAAACACCCACCGACATCCATTGACATCTGTATCTGACGGTAACTTTACAAGGTGCAACATATGTCTTTCTGCTATGACTTTCATTTCTTCTCCCATGGCCTCTACCCATTGTTTATGTTGTGGGGAGCTCAATACTTGTTTATAAGTGTTGGGAATATGGACATCATCTAGTCAGGAACTGGCACAACTTGTGAAGGCGGTAACTAGTTTATCTGAAATTATTCCTTGATACGAATTTTCACCGGAAAAACCAAAAATGTGTTCCGTGTATTTTATAAGATTTTTCTTACAGTACTTTAAGGCATCATTTATAGACCTAAGTCTAGTGTTTGAACCTACTTCATAATAGTACACATCTACTCGTTGTTCGCGGGACCACCTTTCTTTCCCAATCAACGCGTTTTAGATCTTGGGCTCGTAAGGGGCTTTCAATTTCATCACTGTGTTTCCCCAGAAACATTCCTTTCCATCAAATCCTCATAACTCTCAAGGGGTAGGTTATGACCTAACGGAATAAGTGAAATATACATTTCTCCCTTATCTTCGGAGCTTGGTTCAGTGTTGGAATTCTCATTGGGGCCCATCGATGCTCCCCTGTAGCCCTCTGCACCTTGCGAATCTTCACAAAACCTGACGTTTATGGTTTCTACCACATTGTCGGTATCAGGGAACCATATCCTATAACCCTTGTTGTTAAAGGCGTATCCTATTATAACCCCTTCCTCGCCTTGGCGTCCAACTTCGCTCTATGCTGCCGTGGCACACAAACATATGCGATGGACCCAAACGGCTTCAAGTGGTTTACTGATGGCTTATATCCACCAAAAAGTTCAAAGGGAGTTTTCCCTAAACCTTTATGGACGACCCTGTTTCATACATAGGTGAAACTCAAAACTGCATCAGGCCAAAATTTTGTTTCTAATCCACTATCTGCTAACAAGCGTTTTGCCCCATTTGATACCGTTTGATTATATCTCTCTGCCGTACAATTCTACTCTGGTGCATACGTGTTCGTGAGCTCATGCTTTACACCATGTTCATTGCAAAACTCTGTGAAATTGTTGTTTATGAATTCAGTTCCATTATCCGTACGGATACATTTCACCTTCCGTCCTACGAACCTCTCTGCACGAGCAACATGATTTCTAAAAATTCTAAATACTTCAGATTTTTCACACATAGGGTAGACAGAGGATTTACCCGAATAATCATCTATGATTGATAAAAAATACTTTTCACCTATCCGACCGATAGTACTGCAAGGACCCCAAACATCCATATAGTAGATCAAATCATTGGGATGTTTAGAGCGTCTAAAATTTATAGGTTTGAAACTGATTCTTCTAAACTTATTAAGCGTACAGGTTTCGCAGACGAAATCATGCCCCTCAAATTTTTCCAAACCCCTTATGGCAAGCTTCCTAATCGTGTCCCTGATTACATATGGACTAATGTATGCCAACCTTCGATGTATTAACTCATCATCAACTTTCCTGGACACACAGGCTCTGCAATCTTCCTTCTGACTAGCGATCCAGGAATTTTTAGGAAAAACCTGATACAAGCCATTTTTTAATTAAACACAAAAAATCGTTTTACCATACCGGTTTTTGACTCTTACCCCGTTCCGACCACCTTCGAACCTGAGACCTCGACTGTCCAAAACAGAACCTGAAATCAAATTCAATTTAATGTTAGGTGAGTACATAACATTATATAAGTGAAAAATTCTAGAACCAAACTGAAGCTGAATAGTTCCTTTACCAATGATCGGGAAAGTCACACCCTCGATAGCTACGGACAACTTATCATCCTGTATTTCTTCAAAGTTCTTGAACCAGTCCTTTACCTTACAGAAATGATGGCTAGCTGCAGTATAGAAAGTCCAGGAGTTTGAATACTCTTAGAAATTGCTTACATAAGCTTGCACGAAATTAGCTGACTGAGAGGTCACCTTCTTAATAGGTCGTTTTGATCTTGGCTTATGACGTACAGGATTCATACCACGTGCGGGAGACCGACTTCAAATTGACGTACTTTTCTGGTAATGTGACGTATTCTTTGGCGAAACACGTTGTCTAGGTTGGTACCCAGGAACTGGATCTTCAACAGAACAATTTTTCTTAACGTGTCCCACTTGATTACACTTGTAACATATCATACCCTTCTGAAACATGTTGCTGCGTGTTACTGCAGAGTAGGGCTTAACCTCATGTACTTTACTACGGTCTTGTTCCCGTACGGTTAATCTATCTTCCTCTGCCAGTAACTCCTCAAGAATATCCTTAAACTTAAACTTTTCATCTGGCCACCGTAATATGGACTGTGATATACTATCATATTCTTCTGGTAAGTAGCGTAACAACTGAAAACTAACGTAAAGTTCGTTAATGGGGTGATTTATTCCACGTAATTTTTAGACAATTCTTGTTAAAAGTGCTGCAAATAGGCTGATTTTTCATGCGGTTGAATTCGGCTGGAAAATAACTTTGAGATCAGCTGCATATGACCTGACCTATTGTCAGCCTCGAAAAATAATTTTAACTTAAGCCATGCCTCACGAGCGTTTACTATTCCTTCTATAACTTTCTGAAATTCAGGAGAAATATTCAAATAAATCAAGGAAACCGCTGCTCCAGTACGGAGATTATAATCTCTAATATCGCGATACGTGATTTCAGAGCCAGAATACCCTGCCTGTGTAACTACAATTTTTACAGCATTGTCATCTTTACTTAATACACCTTTGACGGTATCGGCATCTTTACTTGCTGTAACTATCTTCTCATGCTCAATTTTCATTACAGGTGATAACTCAGTACCTGCTACTATATACTCCAGCATCCACGCTCCATAAGGATGTACTTCATATCTACGACACAATTGCCATAGTTATTTGCATTAAGTTTCTCTATCTGAGCCTGCATTTTCAATTATCTTCAAAAAATACAAATTCATAGAAAAAACTTCACTTGTCGTCTATATTTACTAACATTAATACTAAATTTAATGCCTCCTATCTTCAGGGCCACTGGTATACTTCATTATTTTTCAAAAGAAAACTTAAATGTTCAAAAACATTTCAGGCTTTCATTCAGGCTTTCATTCAATATTTTCATGGGCGTATCCCTTCAATAACCTCGCTTGCCCATAACCATTCTATTGTTAGCGTACATGTAAAACATGCACGTAAACAATTCTCATAATCCTTCTAATATATATCTTTAAATAGCTGAGTAAAAATGCGCAGTAAAAGCTATGAAATTTAATAAAGGGTATACGTTAAAATTCTTGAAAATGCTCAAAAATAATGTATAGACGACAAGCATTTTAACAATAACATAATAAAAGTTGATTCATTTAGTTAAAACAACAATGTTAATATCTTCCCTCTCACTAATAACAACTGGTAATATAAGCTGGGTTTTTCTATTAAAATACTTCGTAAACTCAGTTTATTTCTATACTGTGATGGACTATCATAGAGCTCAAATACGGAAATGATACAAAAGTTACCTTAAGCTAGGCAGGCTTGATACAACTTCCAGTTATCTCCTCAACTCAAGCACAAGCTCCTTGATGCTTTCCTACAATAGGAAGTTTAGTCTAACTGCACTACCTGGGCCACGCAAATACGCCATCTACCGGAAACTGAAGACTTTTATGTTTAATTATACGACGCGACGCACGGCAGTTTGCCAAACATGACGTAATCTATACGAAACTTGCGTAGGTGATTGGGCTTAATTATAAATTGAATCGGCTTAAAAATGGAAACGCAAAACATGACGTCAAACTTCGGAAAGGCAAGTAATTAACGGACCCTCAAAGTAATTCTTAGTTCATATCGCTAACACTTACAATGCCGCGAAAGTTAAATGGATTTCTGCTTTTTATAAAAAAAAATAACATCCAGATTAAATTTTACACCGTCGTCGTATAAGACATACAAAAAGGGTTGAGTATAAAGAATTAACAAAAAAAAAAATAATTTGTAGCTTGTCTAAGTACTGATATATTTTAAAAGCCCTCTCAGACATCCCGAAATTCGCTTGTTTTAGATCGCTGCCGTGATAAAGTATTTAATCTGTACTTATATCTTGCACGCAATTTGAGATCATCAACAACACGGAAGTATAAAAGAGAAAATGTTATAATTTGGCAAACGCAATTTATCAGAAAAAAAAAGTTGTATTACAGTATTACAAACTGTTGTTACAGCTTTTAAAATAAGCCAAAATAAACAAAAGAAAAAATTCTGAACTGCAAAAAATAAATTTCCTGTTTGCATCTATTCTTGTTGGATTACACGATGAAAAATTTTTTTGAGAGAATTAAGCTGGGTCTTAAGAGAAACTTAGGTAGTAACTATTATTATTTCAAAAAAAATTCTTGCCTTAACTTCAAGGAATGGAAAAAAAACACTGGAATTAATTTGTGCTACTTTATATTTCAGCATAGTATGGTAAAAATATTATGCTTTTTATAATGATTTTTCGTTTGTAATAAATGTTAATTTTCACGGTTTTATGTGCTTTGTCTATATATATAAAACAGTTCCGTAACTGACTGAGTGACAGATAACGCACAAACCAAACTGCTGGACCTAAAGGGTTGAAATTTTGCATGGGATTCTTCTTTTACTGTAGGGGTGCACTAAGAAAGATTTTTGAAAAATCCTTGGAATTTTTAAATTAAATTTTTAAGCTGTTTTTATAACATTCTTTAAAGTTTGCATTTAAAATAATAATTTGAGGGTTATAAAATTTATATCACGAGAAGGATGATGAAAATTCCTTTAAAATGAAATCTTTTTCGAATCTTTACCTCCATTTTCTGATTTTTGGTGAATTTTTAAAGATTAATTTTTAGAATTTAATCTATTAAATTCTGATCACGTGGTTTCTTTTCTTTTTGTGATACTTTAAACTAATTTTGCGTCACGTACATAGCAACGAAATAAATTGACAAAAAAATATTTTTTTCTTTTTAATGCGGAAGATGATTGGACATTATCCAAAAAAATATTAAAATACAGTAAAAGAAATGTTCCTCAAACTGTACTATATTAACTGTACTATATTCTTTAGTATGTTCTATTAGATTTAATTTGAATATTTTTTTCTACATTATTTTGTCTATAAAAATATCCGTTACGATTTTTTTATAAATATTTTTTCGTTTTTTATGGCATAAATTGCATACATTGACCGTTGTAGTTATTATATATATATATATATATTTATATGCATTAACTGCATACATTGACCGTTGTATTTAATTTGAATGTACTCCGTAGCGAAGCACGGGTATTCAGCTAGTATTCTTATAAACACTTTGAGGTTAAAATTATTTGAACTACTACTTTTTGTAAAACATACAACTTCCAAATGCATTCGACATGTGAGAAAGGACATTAATTTTATACGCCTCGTACCGTGATCCTTGTGATGGAATGTTGTGGTGATTGATATCTTACAGAGGCCTCTACGGGCAAGTACAGAACATGAACTGGAATGTTTTTCCAATGTCCCGGTACCTATGCTGAAATTCTCTCTCTGTGAATACTATGAATACTTAGTTTAGTTCAGACAGTGCAGCTTCTCTCACAGCTTCTGATATAGAAGCGAAAAGAAAGAAAAATTAAAGTACTATCCTCTTATCGCAGAAATGGTGGGGCCCTTTCGCGGTTTATCTTGAAATCTTCCTATTCATATGTAAAAGAAGGTATAACAGAAATATTTATCGACTCTTTTTTCAAAATTCTCTTCGGACTCATTTAATTGGATTGCCTTTTTTGAACTTTTTTTTCCCTACATGGTCGTTGAGCGCCAATTTTTCTTTCTAAAAGCGGACTTATCTCCCGTGAGAGGCATTTTCCTGTAATTAAAGAAACGATAAAACCCAGACATCCGTGCCCGAGACAGTTATTGTTGAGGCAGTTGTTGTTGCTATACTTTATCGCTGCAGAATTGCTACTAAGGTAAACGCACCAGTAATGGGCCGGTTAAGAGAAAAATTGAAGTAAATCTGAATTTTCACAGCTATAGATAAAGCAAACTGGTCCAAATTTTTACCTGCAGTTTTAATAACTGTCTTACATCTGTAGTAGCAATTGGAGCGCACTGGCTGCATTCATAAAAAATATATATATATACATAAATAATAACCAACCTGATGCACCTATAATGGGCCATTATTTTTTCCGATGTACCCATAATGGGCCACCCAGTAATGGGCCATCAATATCGCCCATCACAACATCAATGGGCTATATATTTAATCTGTTATGGGCCAAAAATCAATTCTACAATATCACAAAATTGGAAAGAAAAGGAACTAAAAACATAATGTTTATTTTTAAACCGGTTTATTCATTTTATAACTACAGTACAACTACACTAAATATAAAAAAACTGAAATATAACTGAAATATAAATTTCGTAACTTAAACATCTAAAATTAAATTTACTTAAAAATTGTGGTTAATGTTGCCGGTGATGTACCGCTTTACTTGTCACAGCTGGTATGTTGTTGCAAATATTGACATTTCCGAAAAAATAATTTGTACCAGTACACGGGCTAGCCCAATACAAGGACAGTGTAACAATTCGTGATCCCATGATGGCCCACGCTATTCTGTTATTTAATCACTGTACAATTTGAATTATACATACTATCGTAATGAATAATAGTTTAAGTCAATAAATAGGCATTATATTACTTAAATAAAAATTTTTGAAAAATTCACTTACTTTAACAGATTTCTTAACAGAGAAAACAAACACAAATTTTCTTCTCTCTAGCAGAATACACCTTACACTTCGCACAAAGTAAAGGAATGAACTGAATTCCAATGCTAAGGAATCCTCGCAGGTAGTAGCCAATGACCCTCACCCCTTCCACTGCCTAAGGTAACAATAGACCCTTAATTTCTCTACCCTTAATTTATCTACTGCTTATTGTAATAATGGCTATCCCATGGCACGTAAGAAATATTTCCTGCAAGCGATTACTTGAATGATACACACGTTACTTTTAACGTAGGATTTCATTCCTCCATAACGGTCCTTCGGACAGGAAAATTTCAGACGCTGAAACCGTCCGTCCGTACCTCGAGAGTTATAATTTCTGTAGCGTGCTAAATTCAGTCTGTATCGCTTGGACAAGCAGTAAACAGTTAAACAGAAAAGTACCAAAATGCATCAAAATTTATATATATATATATGTACGTATATATATACGTACATATATAAATAGATACATACACTCTGTCACAAAAAAAAATATATGCAGCCAGAAGAAATCAAGCTACTATCACGAAACTTGGCAGGAATGTAGTCTGATAAGAGAAAATACAAATGATTAAAATTCCGACGTAATGAGACAAGGGTAAGCGCGCTATGCACATATGATATGCGCAGCTGGGAGAGTTTAAAAGCATGATTGCTCGTGCCATATGGTTATTCAAACAAATCTGTCGACTTGGATGGACGGGATTGTGACTAGAGATGCCTCTGAGACGAAACCACGGACAGTACGAACAATTGCCGGACTTTGAGAGAGGGCGTATAGTAGGCCTCAGAGAAGTAGGCTGGTCGAACAGACGTATCGGCCGCCACCTCGGTCGGAGCGATATGGTAGTTGCTCGGTGTTGGCAGCAATGGATCACGGAATGGATAGTCTACCGTCGCGGAGGGTCAGGGCGTCCTAGGAACACAAATGCGCGCGAGGATCGCGCAATCATAAGAGCGGCCACGTCCGCACCAACAACGTCGCTAGAATCAGTTCGACGCCATTTACCAACTTCCAGACATCCGGTGGTATCAAGGGAAACCATTCGGAGACGACTGGCCGACGCAGGTATAAGGAGCCGACGTCCATTAAGACGCCTACCACTGACCACACATCATAGGCAGTGTCGATTGGATTTTTGCCGACCTCGGGCAAGCTGGAGTGTGACTGACTGGCTGCCAGAGGTGGATTTACTACTTACTGATTTGTAACCTTTTTCATGCCATATCTTATTAATAAAACGGTCTGTTCTTCTGAATTTGTAATCATTTGCTTATCTTCTTATACAATACATACTGTAGAGTATTGTATGGTTATGTAGAGTATTGCATTTCAACCTCTCCGTTAACAAAAGAAATTCTTCTATCTCGGCCTGAGACTCATCAAAAGAATCCCGACAACTCAGGTGGCAAAATGCTGACGGCATTTTTCCCTTTGTTCATCCGATAGACTTGTTCCACAGAACGTTAGGGGACATCGGTCATTTTTCTTGATTTAGTCATCGCCGCCGGGTGACACCGGTTGATGTCAGTTATAAATGACAGGAGACTCCAGGTGCTTTCATTCATGAACTATCAGTTGTTAAGCAGCATCCGGGAGGCGTGCCTAAACAAAAGGACTCGTGCCCTTCGCATTTTACCGAAGCGGCCCTTTGAGACTCTTTGAAGTGGCTTGGAGGACAAACTAAAAAGGCGGCAGCTTTAGACCCGGGGAAAATATTTCATTATCGCCCCAGGAAACCCATTTCCGTTACTCACTTGTTCTAGATCGTTCGACCTTCCGGAGAGTGATGCAATATCCGGTGGAGGCTCTTCTATAAAAGAGAATGGACCCCTCAGTCGTGGCTTGCGTCTTTTTTGTTCCTGACACGTAGCGGATCCAGTTTAAGAGCAGCCGGGTTTGCCGCCCTTAGAGGTTCAAGAGGCCCTTGTGACTGTTTGCAGCGACGATTTAGTTCCTGCAGGAGTAAACATACTCCGCTAATTTGTCGGAGACCAGTCTTCGTGGAAGTAGCCTTTGCTACCTTATTTTCCAGTGAGGAGTCCTTTCTCCTTAATTTAATATTTTCATCGCTACCGGGTGCGTGCAGTGGTCACCGCCGTTGATATTATTGGGGAGCCCTTTTCCCATCAGGACGAAGTGCCGTTTCTTCATCATTGGAGCAGAGCCAGTTCTGCTAGCCTAGCGGACTTCTGTGTTCTTACTCCGCCCCACGCCGATTAAATCGAGTGTGATTTCCTAACTTACGAAGTTCATCTTACATCTATGCAGTGTACATATCTCATCATCATCAAATTGCTCAATAAATTGCATTTGTTTTGTTTATGAAATGAGTGATGTATACCTGGTGTTTTAGTTCATCTACTGGTTGAAACTACGAACCTCAGTTCGCTACAATACATGTTAAGTTTCGTGATAGTAGCTTGTTTCCTTCTGGGTGCATATATTTTTTTGTGACAGAGTGTATATACATAACACATACATACATACAAAAGAGGTAAGCAACGATAAGTAATCCTACGTTAATAACCCGTGGTAGTTTCGTTAGAAGAGACTACCTGAATTTTTTTTTTACCTGAAGTTTTTTGTTAAAAATAGGAATAATCTTGCTGCAGAACATACTTCCTGATTTTCACAACTAATGTTTTCCGTAGGCCAGTGCTTACATTAAATGAATTGATCGTTAAAATGGAAGGTGTTGGTATAAGATGTGACGTAAAAGGATTTAGTGAGTATTTCTTTTCGCTCTGAGTTACCATGGGAACGACAAAGTTTCATGCACAGGATTTTGGTAACGTCTGTAAAAACAGAAGTGTTTTGAGTTTAGGAAAGAACAGTCGACTCGATGTCGTTAATGTTCTATACTTCTCCTCTAAAATGTGTATATTGTACATTTTTTTACAAATAAAGCATGTTATTATCTAGAATCACATTATCATCGATGTTGAAAAACTTTAACATTTCAGTATCGTAGGTCGTAACTAAAGAAATAGCTTCCAGTAATATTTTTCGATTTCGAATAAATCACATAATACTCAATTATGTCGCATGTATCATTTAACTCAGTGCGTTTTAGGCGAAAATTACAAGTGTATGAACAAGACAATGTTTCAAACAGGTAAAAATATTTTTCAAACTGTAAAAAAGTTTTCATATGTCTATACTCCGTTGTAAGAGTTGATCTATTCAAGCTAACTCGGTGACTTTTCAAGAAATATGTATCTAATTATCAACGAATGTTCCTCTGTATTCGTATATGTTTTAGTAAATTTTCAGAAACTTCAAAATTTATCTTATATTCAGATAAGGCGGCCGTAAATAATCTAAATTTGGACAAGAAACTAATATTTAGAAACTTAAATGTAATTAAAAGACTATTATTCCGATTTTATATGGAGTACATCACTCAAAAATTTGATGCCCTTTTATTCAATTTAATTCAATAGACATATTTTTAGCATGTTTTTATTAACTTGCTTTCTTGTTTGTGTGTTTGTTTGTGTGTGTGTTTGTCAAGTACAAATCTTGCAATCGATTTTTAACTAACTTCTCGACTAGCTAGACAATTGAAACTTTTAGAATAGCTCAGAACACTATGACAATTCATTTTATAAATACTTTTAGCCATTTTTAAGCAGAATTAAATTAATATTCAGTTATTTTCAGTTAATTTTGTTTTGTAGATTGGTGCAGCCATCTATTGGCCGGAACGGGAACGAAAAGTTAAATGCAAGTTAACTTCTAATTAACTTCATTTTCTTTCAAGTTGATGGGATAATTCATCAAAAAAATTTTAAAAAGGTATTTATTAATACATAGAATTGTCAAGTTTATATGATTCAACATAAAATTTAAAAACATGGTATATAAAAAGTTCTTTTTATCCTGTAATTATTCCAGATTGAATAGAATTGTGTCATACGCCCAATTTTGATAACATGATACTCTAGAAAAATATATATCGTCATAAACACATCGAAAAACGACACAAAGGGGATATTAGATAAATCTGAACTCCCTTTTTGGGGAGAAAATCACGCTACTGTTCGTGAAGTTATCTTAGGATCACAAATAAAAAAGCTCCATTTTCAAATGCTAAACAGAAACACGGTCTTATCGCGCGTGGGTTTAAAATATCTCCCTTGACTCATTTAGCAAGATTAATAATCCTTTTGCAGAATAAAGCGATTACCCCATGGACCGATTTTTCTTACCGATATCGTCGTTTATTGGCACAGTATTCGAGCCCTGGCGAGGGTGGTTTTTCCATGTGGTTTGAAATGTAAGATGAGGTGAAAAGAATAATTGTTAACTATAATTTCTTCGAGATAAAGCCATAGGCAGGAATTCCTCATCTTTTTATATTTTATGCAATTAGTTCTCGCGAACAGTTCATCTGTGTTTCTTTAAAATATTAATGATAACAGAACACAACTAAATAATAATTATTTCAATAAATAGCTATTTTACCGCAAATGTTTTGTCTACATTAAAATTGTAATGTGTCTTTCAAAAGTAATTAGGTGCTCTTAGTTATAAAATTTTGAAACAAATAAATAATTATTGCATCAAACCTGAAAATACAATAAATATAAATTCACCAACACAAATCTGACGTTAATTTCAAAGGAAAAAACCCTTCTAGAAATTTTACTGTAATGTGAGAAAAAAGAATGAGAGTTTCGAAGACAATATCATTCACCTTCTTCAGGAGTCAAATAACAAATTCCTCAATGGGCAAGAAATGGCGATCAGAAATGCTCGAGTGAAACTGTTGTTTTTTCTATACCATAAGCGCGTATTTTTAACACTAGTTTGATCTGTGAACTGAACTGTTACGAAGGGTGATCAAAAAGTAAGGTTACAAAGCCTGCAAGGAAACGTGTACATTTTATTTCATAAAACCAATACAGCCAACTGATAGTACATACATTAGGTTATTTTTCGACAGTCTCCATATCGTGTTTAGGCACTTGTCGCTTCGTGGGATGAGTTTGAATATTCCCTCCTGGTAAAAATCCTGTCCTTGCGTGTTCAGCCAAGTTGTGGTGAAGTGTTTCACCTCCTCGTCTGAAGCGAATTGTCGGCCCCCTAGGTCCTCCTTAAAGTGAGGAAAGAGATGGAAGTTGCTTGGAGCGAGGTCCGGGCTGTAGGAAGGGGTGGTCGATGATGTCCCAGCGAAATTTCTTCAACAGCGTGGTGGTCCTCTGGGCTGTATGAGGTCGCGCGTTGTCGTGAAGGAAGATGCTGCCGGTGAAATTCAGCCGCGCTTACATGTTTCGCCTCACAGAAATCGAATAACTGAGCGGATTTCTTCGCGAGGCCAGTTTTCCAAACGAGTCGCCATTTTTGTTAACCTTCAACTAGTGCTTTAAGTCGCGGGTAGGTGAAATTATCCACAGTTAGCGACCGCATGTATTAGAATTACCACACACAACTAATTTCTGTATAACAGACGAAACTCCAAGAATATCGACCTTGTAACCTTAGTTTTTGATTAGCCCTCGTATATAATTTTTTAATGATTCGTAATTTCACTTTGTTAATGATAGTTTTCATCTCCATTTATTTCATCAGATTGGAAGGCTGAAAAGAACTAGTTTTTTACATTACTTTTTTCTATCTACTTTATTTCTTTGGTTATTTTCTCTCTCATTTCCTTGCTTCTCTTTTTTTTTCTATTCCTTGGAAATTCCCTATTTTTTTTTTGTAAATTCTCACTTTTCACAGCTTTCTATTATCGGAATGTAAATTTTTTCCTTAACGGATTTCCTTGATCCCCATTGCTTGCACGTTTTGTGTGATTTCTTTCTGGCTCAGATGTTGAAGGCTGATTTTTCCAGAAAAGTTTTTATCCGTATTGTGGAAAAAAACTCTATTCGAATAAGGAATTAGGAAATTTCTTGTTTTTGTTTTAGACTTGGCTATTTGATAATTAAATTAGTCAGTTAATTCTGAATTCCTAATACTTAGGCATCACAGTATTCTACTAACAATGAGTGGGTATGGGAAATACTTTGCAGGTTTATCTTTCTTACTTTTCTCCGTGTTCACTGATCTTCCTGTTTCAAAAATTATATTCCACCATCAGTCTTTATAGAATTTATAAAAATATATTTAATCCCATTAAACAACAACAAAATACTGTCTCACTCTTTGCGTCCTACAATAGTTGATTTCTTTGGTTTCTTTTATTGCTACATTGCTAGGGTTAGGTCCCAAAGTGCAGCTTTATTTAAGTTTAAAACTATAGGCATTTAAATTCATTGTAAAATTGATTCAGTTTAAACTTTTACGCATCAGCGCAAGACGACTGTAACTGAGTTTTAGTTCCTGTGGGAGGTACACATGAAGAACAACACAGGAATTACCTTCTTTTCTGATAATTCTTTATCACTTGTTAAGGGTCATTCTTGCTAGCTTCTCTAAAGCTTAACTTGTTAAAATTTATGAACTAGCAATATTATCTTTAGTGTTGCCTCCTGTGATGTTAGGCGACGCCATTCATATTACGAAAAGCTTTTTCTGCAGGTCAGCTGACACGCCTTTACATAGGAGAGTTCAAAGTGAAAAAAAAAGAGGTTGAGATACAGTCCTGCGTATGCAGTGGGGGAAGCGAGGAGGTTTTGGGGAGCCTGCCTCTTTAAGTTGTTTAAGAAGTGTAGAAGAAATTTAAATTGGCTTTATATAATTTCGTTCGTGGTGTTATAGATATTTTTTGGTGTGTGTTACGTGTTATATATATATATATATATATATATATATATATATATATATATATATATATATATATATATATATATATATATATATATATATATATATATATATATGTAGTTAATCGAGGATATACGCCAAGGACAGATCAGCAGAGGATGCCGCGAGATGGCGCATGGACTCACCTGGCCAATGAGAAAGAGGCGCAAGGAACATTTGAAATAGGAACTGTTGTGCATCGCTTCCGGTGCAGTTCCGATATAATATTCGTAGTGCTTGCATACACTTAACCTGCTGGGATATGTTCGGCCGTTGTAACTTCAAGGCACTAAGCCTTTTGTAAATATTTCTGTACATAGTTTAATTAAATGTTAGTATTCTTTAAGTGTTATTATTTAGTAATTGTTCTTCGAACGGCGAACTATCCCACATATATATACAGAGGCTGTTCACACATTTTTTAGACGATGTATATTGTATTCACAAAACTAAATTACATAAAATTCTTGTGTTTTAAATGTTCTATTTGACATCCCTTATTCTGAACTATCTTTCGACACCGCAATTTCCAGGATAATAATGCCTTTTGAAGTGTCAGACGATGTATTCTATCCCATTCCTCCTGAACAGCTTTCCAGAGTCCTGTAAGGGTTTTGGGAAGACGTTTGGATAATGCAGATTTTAAAAGTCCGAAAGCACAAAAATCCATAGGTGATACATCGGGAGATTTAGTAGGGATATCAGTGAAGGGTATGGCCTTGATACCAGTTTTTTGTTCCATTTCTTTTAGGAAATTTACAGTGGATTTTGATGTATGACTGCTAGCTTTGTCCTGATGGAGTCTCACAGATTGATGGCACTGTGGGTAAAGCGATGGTATTTCATTCAGAAAAATTGGCGATAAAATATGTTCCTGATAGTATTTGGAGTTAATCTTGACATTTTTTCCACTCTCTTGCCACTAACTTGCCATTATAAGAAAAACCAGCAGCAATCATAAATCCCTTAGAAAAACTTTCTTTCGATTCTTTGAACCATGTACTTAAATTTTTTTCTCCCCTTTTATGATAATAAATGGCTCTTTTTTTGTTGCAATCATTTAAATACACCCATGATTCATCTATTGTGACAGTTGTTTTCCATTTTTCTTTGGATAAGTGTTTCTCATATAGAATTCTGCAGCGTGTCCTGCGTTCAGCGATATGATTTGGAAGAAGACGATGCACATTGCGTTTTTTCGCTTTCTTAAGATTTAAATCAACGTTTATCATTTTGTTTACAGTGGACACCGAGCATTTTAATGATTTTGCAACTGTCCTTTGACTAGGGGGATTTTCTTTTAACATTAAACAACGTACCTTTGCAATAGTCGAGGATGTCCGTTTTTTCCTTGGATATTTGTTTGGAATTTTTGTCCCACTTGAGGCTCCAATTTGACGTTTTTTCCTTTCTTGTTGACGATATTACCTATCGACGCTTTAGATATCACAAAACCATGACTCTCACATCGTTTTTGGATAACGGAGTATGCATATTTCTCTTCGGAAAAAGCATAAATGTAGCCTTCGAACCACTGCTTTGTTAAAAACGCCATTTTGAATAAAAACAAAAATTTCAAGCCGTAGACGATAATTTTGACTTTTAAAAACATACTCCAATTGCAATTATTTCCTTTGCAGCAAACGCTTTTTTATTACCGCTTACCAAAGTCGTCTAAAAAATGTGCGAACAGCCTCTGTATATATGTGTGTGTGTGTGTGTGTGTGTGTGTGTAAATAATCAAGAAATCTCAAGTGAGTTAAGAATGTCATATAATAGACTTTCTTTTGTGAACACTAGATATGACAATTTGTGACTCAGTGTGGATTAATGAGCGTTTGGATACATGACACCTGCCTTAGTCCTTCACGAGATATATAAACTCTCACCTAACGTTAGTTTCCAAGTAACAATATCCTATCCCTATTTTTTTGAGGCTAAGAGGGAATTTATCTCTTGATTCGAAACAGCGCGATTCTAAACACAATTTTCCATTCACCCTATAAGAAAAAACGAAACACCTCTCCAAGAATATAGGTGCTTAAGGTAGAACAGTTTCAATTAATATATCATCGGTGTCTATATTCACTTTCTCATTACTCCTGTTAGGATGTCTGTGATTTATTTTCTTCTAGATGATCTCGTTTTTTTTTTTAATCTAAAAACTCCACTACCTAATTACGTCAAAATCCTGTAAAACCTGATAGTCACATGGCAATTACATGCTCAGACAACATATTGATGCTCTGCAACTTATCATGTATGAATTTATTTACATTATATTCAAAAGAGAGAAATTAATTCAACGGCGAGCTACATGACTGTTAAGTAACAAAAAGACTATAAGTAAGCCTCCATACCGAAAAGTAATTACAATTCTATAAAAATAACGAAACACAAATAACTACGCAAACGCAACTAAAAAAAAAGTTTAATAAGCGACTAAACAACGAATCAAACTGCTTAGGGCGATTATGAATTTAGAATAATACATCCATCGGACCATCCCTAGCATAGAATTTACGAGTATGTTACCGCACCAGATGAAATATTTATATGTACATATAGTCAGTTGTCTCATTAATAATGCTTAGGAGTGCCCACCTACCACGCTCACAATAATTAGGTCTTTTACCACCCTTAGGCAAGTAATTTGAAAAGTTACTATGAAGTCTACAAGTAAAGCAGAGCAAAATAAATAAAAAAACAATAAATAAATAAAAAAATTTCCGTTCTCTCTTTAGGATGGGTTTTACTTATTAACTACTAACTTCACTCATTTGTATTCCCTTTACTTCTTCCTTGCTTACTAATTTAGGGCTAGAGATACTATAGTATAAATAAGGTAGTCTCAAGCAACGTCAGTTACGAAACCACGTGAAAAACGAAGGGCAGAAAATGGATACCGTGCGTTTTACACTTAGAGCTCTAGTATCAATTTCTATACGACTTTTAGCAATCTATTTAGTAACTACAAGCGTTTTACTTTTCGTTTTTGCGTAATTTGAGATGTAACATACAGCGTGCAACGACTTGAAATGACAGTGATTCAAATGATTCTTGAAATGATTCAGTGCTTGAAATGACAGCAACATATTATCTTGAGCCACAACATTATACTCTCAAAATACTATTTCCACTGGCTAACTTACTAAATTCTAATGTTTTTATTTTTATTTTTGTAACTTTTTAAGTTAATTTTGTAACTTAACTTGATTTTTTAAAAACTTAATTCATTTCTTCTTCGACCATGCGCGAAAAGCGCCAGTGCTTCCCATATCCATGCCTCCCAACTCTTTTTTCCCATAATTTAATTTTTTTTCTTTATGTCATTTCGTTTCCTTATATTCATTCTAGACCGCTTAATTTTCACCTCCCCCCTTTTTTCCTAATTATATGCAGTCACATCCTCTTACGCTTATTTGAAAAAGGAAGTGTATCGTCTTGTTGGTGTAAATGCCTCTGCGAACCCTCATGGTCAAATTGTGAGCCGTCCTCCCTGATAATATCTTCTGCTAAGCTCCTGGATCCTGTTTCGTCAACCAATCAGGTTGCGGGACACATTTTGCTCTCGACCAGTAGTTAAGCTTGGTCTTTTTTAACCTCTGTAATGCAAATTCATCATCTTGCTTCCTTTTTCGGCCTATTTTCAAGCACGGGTTGCTTGATAGTTCTTTCCCATCCTGGGTTTCATCCCAGCGTTTAATATCTTTGCTGCTCGCGGTCCTCTGTGGCTCGTCTTCGACTTTTGAGAGTTTAATCTTTATAATTTGCTTTTTATCTTATCTTTTATTGGAACATTATTTTGAGTAGTCTTGCTGATTTAATTTTGTGTTAACTTTAACTTACTAAATTCTAATGTTTTAATTTTTATTTTGTAACTTAACTTTAAAAAAAAAACTTCAATCATTTCTTCTTGGACCATGCGTGAAAAGCTTCAGTGCTTCTCATATCCATACCGAGGGTAAAGGGCCTTCTTAGCCCTTTACCCCCTATAGTCCTATTAGGAACCTCACGAAAATTTTATGTCCATGTCCATGTCCATGGTGTCATTTTTCTTTTTACTGTTATCTCTTTTTACTTCTTTCTGAATTTCTAAAAAGGTATAGGCTACTGACGTCAGGGAGTAAAATTAAAAGTGGCTTATGTCTGCCTTTCAGCAAAAGTTGCTTCTATTTTAACTGACAACAGTTATTTTCAATTCAGATAATACTCGAATATTTTTGTCGTTCCTTTTCAGATATCTCGAGCTGAAACTACTTAAATGTAAAAGCTTCAAATTTTGACTTAGTAGCTTGATGATTTAACAACAGTTAAGTTTGGTGTTTTGAAAGGATGACGAAAGAAAATAATAAATTCGTTAGTCTCAATTGACGTCATCGAAGTTTGGAAAGGATGTTATTTATGTGTCTGTTCCCATAGAATCCGTCAGCGGGAGCGTTACTCGTATTGAACTATGTTTAACCAATAACAAACTTCCAAACGATTAGCCCCGAAATTGTTAAGGTCTGTGATTAGTTTAAAATATGTCAATACGAGTAAGGGCTTGTTCACATAGGAGTCCTGTAGAGGAAGCGTTAAAGTATTGAAATATATTTAACCAATGACAAACCTCCAAGCGATTAGAAAAGAAATTTTTAACGCCAATGATTGGTTTATTTCCGTCTCAGCGCCATCTTTCCTTTGACGCTTACGCTACCGGACTCTTATGTGAACAGGCCCTAAGACGATATTCTTACCCTGAAACTGTAACCGGAAAAATGCCTTTAATATAAAGAATATAAAGATTTGATATAAAGATTTGATAAGAGTTTACACTAATGCTTTGACTTATATAGTTGATGAAAGAAAATAATCATTTTGCTTACATGCTTTGATCGTCATTCTACAAAGCCAATTAGATCAGTCTTTCACACCGAAGGCAAATTCTAATCACCAACTTCATTTGCAACCTTCAAGCATACTTAAAGACAATCCGCACAAGTTGTTTGTTTACAGTTCTACTTATGTTTTATAATTAGAAGTACCTTCTGAATTTCAAAATTAACCGAATCTGCAAATCAAAACATTCTATGATTACAGAAAAAAAGCGTTCTAAAATAATTCGCAAACAAAATATAATTTCGCAAAACCAATAGAAAAAATGTAGAATACAATAAAAAAATGTAGAATTTTTTTATTGAAAGTGCAAAACAAATGTACATATTTGACACTGTTAACCACTAGAATTGGGTGTATACATTAATTTTTACGTCAGAAGTAAACAAACTACTCAATTTCCGAAAAGACTTCCACTTCAATGAGCCACTAATTGCTCTTGCAAATGAAACACTTATCTGATCACCGAACGCAGAAAACAAAATTTGTTCAGTGAAGGTGCTGATCAGGTTAGTACTCGAGTTTTATGGTATTGACTTAATTTTAACTGTGGATATATAAACAGTTTTCAATCAGTTTGAGGTAAAAAGTATGGAAATATTTGATTAGTGTTCAATAAGACTTATTGCTGCGTACTAACCCTATTGGACCTCAGTGTTAACCTATGGAGAAAATGTATCCAAAGATTGCAGACTTGGATTGCAAGATTTTTTTTAAAAAACTTTACTGTAAAGAAATTTTACACCTGAGGGCCTTTTTCGTATTTAAAAAAATGTAAATATTTTTTTAATTTAAATTATTAGGGGAATAAATCTGGTATAGTGTGTTTTTAATGCACCTAAATTCCTTTGGTGGACGAAATTTATAATATCAATCCTGTTGCAATGTGCAGAAAAGTTCAGGCTATCTGAAAATACCATTTTTATTGGACTATCAGAATTTATGTAGCTGTAAATAGTAGACACCATTTTCTCCATACGTTAACATTGTGGTCAACGAATCGAGTGGGGTTATTACACAGCAGCCTTTAGCGGCAATATCTATATTTTTTTTAAAGAAAAAGGTTCGTGGTCCAAAAAGTTTGAGAGCCGCTGTTCTAAACAAAACAAGTAGATCTCAGTAAACTTGTATGCCTCGGTAGCGCAGTAGGCAGCGCGTCAGTCTCATAATCCACTTTCTGAGTGATCTGAAGGTCGTGAGTTCGATCCTCACCCGGGGCAGACACCTTTTTAACCGGAGGGTACTAGGTTTAAACTTAAGGGAACATATATTTTCCTAATATAATTGTAGTATGAAAATGGGCCACTAGTGAAAAAGTTTCCACGCCACCGTACAAAACCACAAGACAAGGGGCAGAAAATTTGAGGCTATTTGAAAATACCATTTTTATTAGATTATCAGCATTTATGTAGCTGTCAATAGTAGACACATTTTCTCCATAGATAAACATTGAGGTGAGTGAATCCAATAAGGTTAGTACATTAAATTTAACTACAGACAATCCGAAATTGATAAATAAAAATCAGAAATTCTTACTCTCAAAAGTTACTTGAATTTCTTAAAATCAACACGAAATGAGAGAATTATAAATCAGACCGATATAAAAGCGGGAGATTTAAACAATTACTTCAAAAGAGACAATAGCTTGTGTCGTAACGCTTTTACAATATTTTCATAAAATCTGTTATTTTCACTTTTCAAACGTCATAAGGGGGTGTTCCCCCATGCACGGATTCCATATCTAAATTTAGATACGTTCCCCATCTATTCTGCAAAAGATTCACTGAAAACTCTAATTTTTGTCCCTGCATGAGAACCCTTTGCTCTTGGATGCGCATTTCAGAAAGGGGTTGCAGCTGAGGCACTTCCTGCGCTGTTCCAGTATACACAATTATTCGCCTTCACCCCACGACACACAAAAAACCATAATCTTTGTACAGTAACCACCGCTTATAGTGATCAGTGGTTATAAGAATCAACCGTTTATAAGAATCAATATCACAAAAACAAAAACAAATGTATTATTTCCATGTTAAAATTTTCGCTTTAAAGAATCAATCCACCGGTTTTAAGAATCAGCTTACACTCTTCGCTTTCCTTTCATTTTTCCAAAAGAGCCACTTAAACCCTCGAAAGGCACGAAGTTCTTTCTTTTTTTTCTAAAAAAGAAAGATTGATAAGATGGGATGGAATATATTCATAAAATTCATCCCTTTCTTTGTTAGACATAACATAATAGTTTACCCTTAAACGGTTTAGCACATTACTGTCCTATTAGCTTGAGCCGGGGGCATCTGTACACGCCCGGGTCCGATGAATTTTTCTCCACTGGCAAACAAAGACAGGGACTCTTTTTTCCCCACCTCTCACATCCTAGTTGCGGCTTCCTGGACCCTGAAACACATAAATCTTCAGAGAAGTGTCCACTATGACTTAGGCAAGGGTGACATTAGTAGATTCAGCACGTTGTCAAACCGTGAAACGTAAGCTAGAAGGTGAATCTTCGTCTGAGACTATTGGTTATGAAAGAGGTATAAACAGCCTCCTGAAAACTTCATTACGTCAAACTGCCATAGAAAACTTTTTCTTGCTCCCTTCCTGTAGTTGAAATGTTAAAACTGTTAAGCAGGTAGCTTGTAACAATTATTGGAATTTTTCTTCTCTTACTATAATTATGTGCACCTACTTATAACTCTAGAAATTAAGTTGTGTTTTTAAAATTATAAAAAATAATTTTAATAAAAGATAATTAACGTAAATTAAAGAGTATTTTATGGTAAATTATCTAATATATGTATATATGGGTGTGTGTGAGCCTGTCCAAAAACCTAAATTTTGGCTATAAGAATCAACCGCTTATAAGAATCAAAAACAGCAATAACAAACGTGATTCTTATAAGCGGAAATCACTTATAAGCGGAAACATTCCAATATTTGTTACAACCTACCTGCTTAACAGTTTTAACATTTCAACTACAGGAAGGGAGCAAGAAAAAGTTTTCTATGGTAGTTTGGCGTAATGAAGTTTTCAGGAGGCTGTTTATACCTCTTTCATAACCAATAGTCTCAGACGAAGATTCACCTTCTAGCTTACGTTTCACGGTTGTATCTCCAGTCTTGGCGGCACTGCTTGGCGAGCGTCAACTCGCCAATCCCACATCTGGAAAAGTAGTCAACACCACGTGACCAGGCCACGCTGGAGGAGAAGATTGAGTGAAAAGCCAAACTTCTGCAAGCGACGAGCTGGCTCGGACGTAACCCGCTATCATGATGAACAAGCTGCCGTACTATCATGATGCCGCTATCATGATGAGGCAAGCTGCCGTACGAGACGTGGAACGTGCCGGTCCTACTCCACCAAGCCCAGCCGACCTACAGAGCAACCAGTATATCATACTGCTGTTAATTTGTGATACAGCCTTACGCCTCACTGCTGCTAAATTTTGTTGCGGCCTTAAGCCTTTTCTTTTATCATAACTTAAATAAATGACGAGATGATTATCAAGTTTTGACTTTTTACTGTCACCTACCGTTCTTCGCTTTTCAGATTTGCCAATACGTGTTATGAGTCGCCATTTTTTTCGTCAAATAGTTTTAAAGCATGACATGTATTCCTTGTTATACCTAACGGCCTTCCCTAATACGACAGCTTGTACATAGCGGAAACTTATGTCATTAATAGTTTATTCAGTTGGAATACAACTTTTCGATCTCAACTTTTACATGCAAATCATGTAAAATGAGTTGAAAAAAAGCAATGAAGTTGGTTATGCATAGTTAGAAATATATTACCATGTTTTTATTAACTTGCTTACTTCTTTGTGTGTGTTTGTTTGTGTATTTGTCAAGTACAAATCTTGCAATCGATTTTTAACTAACTTCCCGACTAGCTAGACATTTGAAACTTTTAGAATAGCTCAGAACACAATGACAATGCATTTTTTAATACTTTTAGCCATCTTTAATCAGATTTTTACCATGTTTTTATTATTTTCAGTTAATTTTGTTTTGTAGACTGGTGCAGCCATCTGTCGGCCGGGACGGGAACGAAAAGTTAAATGCAAGTTAGTTTCCAATTAACTTAATTTTATTTCGAGTTGATGGGATAATTCATCAAAAAAATTTTAAAAAGTATTTATTAATACGCAGAATTGTCAAGTTTATATGATTCAACGCAAAATTTAAAAACATGGTACATAAAAAGTTCTTTTTATCTGGTATTTATTTTTCAGAAATTAATAATTTAAATAAAAACCCTACTTATTTGAGTGAAAGATTCAAGTCTGAGAAGTTATCGCGAGCAGAACATGAGTTAGGGCCTGTTCACATAGGAGTCCGTTGCGTAGCGTTAAGGAAAAGATGACGTTGAGACGAAAATAAACCAATCATATGCCTCCAAGCGATTAGCTACCGGAGAAAATTTTGTTAAATGCTAAACGATCATTAAATTTCTATCAGGAATCAAATTTTTTTATTTGATTTAAAATTTAAAATTTCGTTTGCAGTTTCAAACAATTTATGTGCTAATATATAATTATGGGAGTTTAAAAAATATGTCGCCTTCCATATTTTCATGCTCAAAATATCTTCATTTCTTTAAATAAGAAAGCAATCAGAAAATCATTTGAGACAGGCAGATCAAATATGCTTTTGTTATAAAATATGTTTTAGTCATGTTGGGCCGCGGGAAAGTTCCACCTCTCAAAAAATGACGTAATCATTTTCATTTTCTTAATATCAACCCAACGTTGTTGTTGATTGCATTTATACCCACACCATGATGTCATATTTGTACGGTGAAATTGTAGAAAGTCACTAGACTCTGATACCCGTATTCGATTTTCCATCATACTAGGGAATTCATGGATATTTTTGTTGAGCCCGTGCAAAGTAAAATCATCAGCTGCTTGAATTTGTTTAAAAAAATGTAATAACACCGCTCCTCGAAGCAAAAGGGATTAAATATTGTAAATAAAAGAAAACTAATAAGAATTTCGGCTCGAGGTTATAAATACTGTAACGACTCCAATACAATAGCGAATATTTTGTGCTTGGAATTTTCGGGAAGACCAACCAACGCTCGGTTTGTGCACATAATCGATTTGGACGTCTGGAGGCAGACATTCTTGGCGACATAAAGACAGGAAGTGTTACCGACAGATCGCGGAACAGTTCGTCAGCTACCAAAAGGTAGTTGCCATACGGACGCGCCTAGTCGTCTGGGAACAATAACTGAATAAAGAAAGGCGGCGTTTTCCAGACTTTTTGAGAACGTTCAGCGAAGGTATATAAAGCCACCGGACGCGAGTTGAGATCATGTCAGTGATTCAGAGATTAAGCTTTTCAGAGTGACGCTGGAGCCGGAGACAAGGAGATACTGTCGGGCCTACATAGACTTGAATGAGTGCAGCGACAACTCAAGTCTGACTTTCCTCGTCGATACCACGAATTTAATCTTTATATATATACTGTAAATAGCCTGTATTTAGTCGAGAAATGCAATTAAAGCATTAAATACAAAAAAGACTGGCAGTCTTTTATTTAAGGCAAAGTCCTTACAATACGCACCGAGGTATTATTGATTAAAGTCGTTATAATTTTCTGTATATATGAAGAACATGATACAATTTCCCACCAAGGTAATTTTGGGGTCTAAGGTTTGGCGCGTTGGAGTTTTGTTTCCGAGTTTGGTAAAAAGGGGATTTCTTCTTCTTCTTCTTCTTCGGTACTACAGCCTAGGGCAGGCCAAGACCGTCCCAAGAAGTTTTTCCGCCATCTTGCTCTATTAGACGCCATGGCTCTCCAGTTTGTGGTGCCAACAGTTTTTAGGTCTTTTTCGACGCTGTCCAGCCATCTAGTAGAAGGGCGACCCTTTTCCTAACTCCGTCTGGTTTAGTGAACGTTATCTTTTTTGTCGGATTATCATCTTCAGATCGATAAATATGTCCCAGCCACCGGATGCGGTTGGCTTTAATAACATGAACTATGTCCGGTTGTTTATATTTTCTGTAGATCTCATGGTTGAAAAGGGTACGCCACTTATTGTCCTCATAAACTGCTCCAAAGATTCTTCTAAGTATTTTTCTCTCGAAAATCATTAGCCTATTTTCATCTGATTTATTGAGGGGCCAGCACTCACTACCATACAAGATCACAAAAAAGAGGATTTAAGCACTGTAAATTTTCATCACATGGCTCTTCAGTATGTGTTGCAGGAAAGCCAAATATCGTAGGCTCATCTATCAAGCTCAAATGCTGCTCGGTAAAACAAACTTACTGCTGGCTATACTAACCTCGTAAACGAAGAGGGCCATGTTCACTAACGTTCACATGGCGGCCTCCGGTACGCTCCTGCGAAAATCGTTACATCCTTTGGGTCCGTCTACAGCTGGCTACCTCATGAATCTGTTGGTGGTACAATCAATAAAACAAACCACACGCAGTATACATTTGGTTTGAGGTTAGTAATGTTAATTTTCAGTACATAAAAACAAAAATATGTAGAAATAATGAAAATAAATATATGAATTAAATATTAATCATAGTGGTTAATTCATATTTTTATTTCCGTTATTTTCAAACTACTTGCGGCGGTTATTGTTAACAACTGCACTTAATTTTTATATTAATGTTGCAGCAGTAAATGTTAACATAACTGCATTTTTTTGTCACATCTCACATTCCACACAACTCGATGATACAAAGGGGGTGGTAATGATGTAAATGATACAAAAAAATATAGAGTGAATAGGATTGTGGCATCAATGATAAGAAAATTATAGTTAGAGTAAAGTATAGTGGTAGAATGCGTTGTGTAATTTTAAGTTCGTAAGATATAGTCAAAGTGAGATACTTATCTATGCTCGGGATTATTAACACCTGAAAAAACACAGTGTCCCTTCCGTGATGTCAGTATCACGTGGAGACGGTGTACATCCGCTAAAAAGAACACGAGGAACCGGCTGCGAGGGAAAGGTGGAGTTAGGCCTACTCGTTGAAACTGTAGAACGAGTCGATGCATAGAAGATGGATGATGAAGCTTTAAGCTGGATACACCTTGATGCAGTTTGGAGATGAAGTTGAAGGACCCAAAGGTCTGGCTAATACAGGAGCATTGCTGGATGATGTCTTTCCAATGTAGTATCGACACGCAGAAAGAATACTGGCACACGTTAGAATCTAATTATACTTTATTTCTCGAAGACATGTTGATGATGACAGAAATAATTATACAAGCTTATGCCAGTGTCGTAAAAAATACTAGATCAATTGAGGGAGCATGCCCTGCTTATAATCTACACCACACATGGTAAAATCAGCCTAACAAAATGCTCTTATTGAAAAATGCACTCATAAAAAGTACTCGTAAAAATGCCAACGTCACTGCAAGCGCGTTCTCTTATATCGAAGCATAGCCTGCTCACAGACTGGAGCTCGTAAGCGCTAGTATGCTTCCGCTCTGATAAATAGATCGTATCTCCTTTTGCACATATTAATCAAATCAAACTTGTAGGAAGGGATAATTAAATAATTTACAAATGCTAGCTGTAGCAAAAGACTATATTAAAACTAAATACTAAAAACTGCGATTACATTGTTATTATATTTAAGGAAAACTCTGCGTATGAATACATTCACTATCATGCACGTGTTTTTCAGTCAAGTTACAGTTAAGTGAAGGATTCGAATCGCCATGCGATTTCGAATATGAGAATCGATTCTGTTTTTGATATATTTGATTATTGTAGATAATAACAATGTAATTGCTTTAAGAATTCAAACTGTACCTGGAAAATTATCAGTTATATTTTAATCATTAAGTTAACCGAGCAAAGTTAATATTAATACAGCTAGCGAATAATAAATTTAAGAGATGATATAAATTAATGAAGTTAAATATAGTAGTTAATTAAAGTTGATATTGATAATTATATTTTATATTTAACAACTGAAAAGGTAATTAATTTTCTACATAGTGACATTATGTCACACTCGACATCAAACCATTCTCCACATACTAATTAATCACACCACTCTTTCCCATAAAATCCATCTTAAACAAAAAATATGTCTACATTACCTGACTGTGCGTATTAACCGATTTTTTCCCTTTAATTAGTGTTTTTCAATATATATATATATTTCTATGTTCCTCGGAAATAACTTATAAGGATTATCATATCTGAAATATCATTAAATATATTTCACTTAGAGTCAATTAAATAGTACTTGGAATGCTTAACAAGTATTCTCTTTTGTTCATTTCAAGCAAGTGTTGCAAGTCTAAAGCAAGTGTTGAAACTGTATCAGGGTGTCACCAAAACCCGTTTTGAAGCTTAATACGACCATTTTCTAACGAGAAATTAAATGCAAATATTTAGTATTGAAATATTTTTGAAACATTTGTACGCTACAGTTGGGCGGTTATCAGCTATCTTATATCACCGGTATTATCTGCCATTTATAAATAAAAACACTCCTTTTTATTGATAATTGCTTTTATCTCTCCCAACCGACAATTTTTTTTAATCTTTTAAAAAAAAATCTTTGTTTTCAAGGGAGAAATTCGCACAAACTGATGAAAAAGACTTCTTCAGAAACCAGCCGGTTTTATCCACAGTTAATTTATATTCATCTTTAACTTTAAAAGCATAAAAAAATGATGTGAAAGGGATGGAGACATATCATTTAGCTTCATTTTATGACAAAAGAAACTGCTACCCCATAATAAAACTCCAAATCTGGCATCGGAGGGCTTTTGAAATGCAAAAATGTTTCCATTTAAATAAGGACTTATCGCTTTGGTTTAAATTTTTCCTCGCACTTATATGATAAGATTAATTCTTTCATTACTTATAAAGCCTTTTTTAGTCGAGAAGTTATCCGAAATTTCATTTTAAAAAATAGGGCTTTTGCCATGCAAATCAGAGAAGAAAAAATGACGAAAGGAAGTTTATGTAAGCTGGTGATTCGGAGAAAACTGGGATTTTATGTGAGGGTTCGTCTGTCCGTGTATCATTTACTGACCGATTACTCGTTGCGTATCCTGAATCCTGATACATGATATACAACGGAGGAATTTTCTATATCAATATTACTTAACATTTGTTCGGAGTTTCGAACGACTGAATTCAAGTGGATAATCGTCGTAACTTATCAACGAATCAAATTTTGATACATAAAGGGTATAGATACTAAAATATTATACAAGCGGGAAAATTCTTACTCCTGTAAGTATTATTAGTTATATTCAAGTGTTAACCCTTTGAGGGACGCCGTTTGCACAGTGCAAATGCCTAAATCTAGTCTTTATTTCAATTTTATTCAATGTATTCCAGTTAACTGAGCAGAAAAATAGTTAGTACTGCCATCTGTTATCAGTTTAAAGAAGTAAAAACATTTTGCAACCTTTAATTGGAAATTTTTTCAAGATAGTTTAGGTTAAAAAAAATCGGGGAAAAAAATCTGCATCGTACAAACGGGGGAGGTTGTTGCCCCAGAAAGGGTTAATATTCAAGTTCTTGAATGATTAGATGCTGATTACGTATCATGAACTGTTGAAAATTAATTTATATTTATTCGCTGTCAGGAACATACATGTATCTTGTTATAAGACAATAACAAGTTTAAGACAATATGCAGAAAAAAACTCTTTGGATGTCTATGTAAATTAAATTAAAAAATAGTTTCATACGCTCTATCTGTTTAAATTGTTAAAATACTTTTGACACTGATTTTTGCGTTTCATGTTCATAGGTTAGTTTTCTAACGATTTTGTGTCCGAAAAGGGCATTTATAATCTTGCTTTCACAAAAAAAGGCTTAGTATTAAAAAAATTGTATTCAGTGTAATAGCAAAGATTTCAGCAGAGAATAGGAAATATCGCATTGTAAGTGGGATCTGCCTATAAAAATGAACCAAGTGTCAATTTCAGCTCTCAGGCAGCCAAATGGGCCGTACCTGGGTGCGGCGAAAACCAGAAGAGTTCCTTTGAGGCTGTATCGCCCGAACAATTAATGTTTGGTGAAGCCAATTTCCCAGCATTCGGCTTTTTGTGGCATAAGTCGACTAGTCTTTATATATACAGCCATTATGTATGTACATATAACAATCAATAATGCACGGCATCTTGACTTTTTGGACAGTTATGCACTGTCGGTGTTGTGTAAGCCCGTCTGCACACGGAGCAACTCAAAAGAAACTGATAACCGACTCAAATCACAAACCAGTCCGTGATGAGTCGCAACCTATGTAATTGAATGGAGCCACGCACACGGCGCAACTGGTTACAAACCAGTCGGACGGGTTTGTAACCAGTTGCGCCGTGTGCGTGGCTCCATTCAATTACATAGGTTGCGACTCATCACGGACTGGTTTGTGATTTGAGTCGGTTATCAGTTTCTTTTGAGTTGCTCCGTGTGCAGACGGCTTTAAGTGCACTTTGGATGACAGGTAGCAGATGTCCTCCTCGCAAACCCTCCTATCACTTGTGACGATTCTGACAGTTGAGGAATCTTTTGAAGGACATTTTCTATGAGAGTCACACGATTTTCTCCGCCATATATTCTTATGGACATCTTTGGGATAAACGTGAATGTAAAAATCCCTCCTCCCCCCAAAAAAATTAGAAGCTGAATATACTGCAAAGCTGCATCGGTTGCTTAAGGGGACAAGGGACTTTCAACCTCGATATTTTTTAAATATTCAATTTTTAATTCTATGTACAGAACGAGAATTTTTTCTATTCTTTATCACTACATTGAAGACCCTTAAAATTCAAAATAAAGGTTTTTTGGCAGAATAATGTCTGTTTTTCAAAAAAAATTTCAAAAATGTTAGCATTTTTCAAAACGCTCCCTGTGTATTCCATATCATTTGAAAACCTTATTTTTTAACTATAAATTTACCGTAACTCTATAAACATAACTACACATTGATTTCTTTTTCTATGAGTTAAAAATCGCAAATTTTTTTTCATTCTGACTGTTATTTTTTTTTTATACGTTTCTGTATCTTTTTACTTCTTTTCGTGGTCTATTAATTTTGAAAATATTTGTTGTTTTAAAGAATGATGCTTCGTTTTGTGACAAATAACACAAAACGAAGCATCATTCGTTCAAACGAACGACATTAACAATCCTGAGAAATTTGGAAGAAATCGGAAGAAAATGAATGTGCATGGAGCAATTTGAAGAACTCTTATCATTTTTGAAATATTTTTTTTTTTAACAGGTTTTATTCTTCCACAAAATACTTATTTGTAGAACCTAAAAGTCTTCAATGTAGTTCAAAAAATATAAATTATTTTCATTCTATATATATAATTTAAGAAAATTGACAAATTCGAGGTTTAATGTCCCTTATCCACTTAATCGAAAAAGCTATCATCGACTAAAGAACTTCTGACAAATAAGTCACGAAAAGTTAAGCCATAACGGGGGCTATAGGTTCCAGTATCAGATCGCTAGAAACCCTGTGAAACGCATTTTGCTTTCATTTAACAAGAGAGAGTGAGAGGGCTTTCAGGAAGTTAATGTTTGGGGCAGCGAAAATCAAGTAATATCTGTGATTAGAGTTGTTGAAACTAGAATGCTTAAACTCAGCTTTCGCAACTTACTAGACAGTTCTCGACACTAGAAATAAATAAAATTCTACATGTGCAACTAAAGTATCGTAATAATTTATCATATCGTTGAAACGGTTTTCCATACAAGTGAAATGAATGCAAAATATTAAATACATATTTAGTTGAATGTTTCGTCGTCGACTTCTGTCTTATCTGCCCGTAACTTGATAATCTTTTCCTTAGATTCTGTTTTCCGAGGAAAAATATAGAACAATAGAAAAAAAGAGTACTCCCCCGCGCGCCGCCCTCTTAATTGTCAGTTGTGCTCTTATCCGACTCAATTTCCGCATCCCGTCCGAGATAGAATCAAAATGGACGAAAGCAATCATGTCTTCTTCTTTCCCCGCGGGACATGAAATTACATGGAGTGGCCACACAAAATCTAGTTTCAAATGACACAAGGGGGAAACAACTCCACCCGGATGCAGCACATATTGGGTTTTGGGCGTGATGTCCTTAACGTGGTCGCGTGGAATAAACTGTATTATAGAACTGAAAAAGAAGAATAAATGACGATGTTTGATATCTTTACTTGTATCAAATGTTAAAATAAAAGATAAATAATTTCATAGAGTTTTGGTTTTAGGTATTTTGTGACTTGACAATGCAGTACATTATCGTATCTCTTAATATAACCACTTACACAATGTATAAAGTTGACTTTTATGTACATAATTTGTTCTTCTAGAAACAAGAACTTAGTATGTGAAGAACCACAGTCGACATGTATCTTTAGATTTGATGGAGGTATGTGGGGAAAATATGCTTGTAGAGGAAGTTGTTTGGAGATCTATTTAACGGTGCGCAGCTGCCCGCATGGTGTCGGCTGTATAAATATTCATTGCATGGTAATTCTATGAAATTTTACAGTGCTCTTTTGTTCAGTTTTCATACATATGTATTCAGGATTTCCGATTAAGAGTGAAAATTCTGGAAATATATCTGTTTACGAAAACATTACTCAGAAAAAAAGTTTTTTTTTCCAAATAAAATGATAAAAAATTTCATAAATAAAATTTTTATAAATCCTGCTGAAAAATTTTTCTACGCTTAAAAGTCGAAAAATCATGCAAATAGAGCTATTGGTTCAACAAATATTCGAAACAAAACGAGCTTTAAATTTTGAATTTAAAATTTTTTCTAAAGAAAATAATTATTAAAGTATTTTCTATATGTATAATCATATTTAAAAATAGACATATGAGGAAAAAATCATAGCAAAATGTATGTAAATAAAAAAGTAAAATTCTGTGTTCCAGACTCCCTGAAACTGTACGTCTCAGTTTAACTGTAGTCTTTAGAGCACGTATTGGAAAAGATGTCCACTGTGCTACTAAATTTTTATGCCTTGCAAAATAGTTGATAAAATTTGAATCATATAAAAAGAAATTCTCTTAACGAAATACAGTCACCAGAACGATCTGATTTTGTAGTTATCTCAGACAAACAATATTTAAAACTATACTGCATGGATTGCATACACGTAACTATATACATTCAAATTTACGACATTTATACATACATTCGAATGATCTATACCAGGGGTTTCCAACTTACAAGTGTCCAAGGGCCGCAATCGAAAACACATGTCTAGTAGCGGGCCGCAATTTAATCAGGACCATACCCAGGACTTTTTTTCTTGAGGGAGGGGGATTTTGAGGATTTGTGTATAGTATGTACTATGAAATTTTAAAAAATTCGACGATGAACCTCCAACAACGACCTTGATTATAACTGGCCAACTTTCGTTAAATTACACAGACACACACAAAAAAAGTCAAATAAGAAGTGGGTATTTAAATAAGAAGTTGGTTAAATAAGAAGTGGAGGGGTATGAAATAGAACATGAGTGGGCACCCTACTTTTCATGGAATTCGAGGAAAATCAATCTTTTTTGTAAATGAACAGAATTTGAAAACAATATAGATTTTTACAAAAACATTTTTCGTTAATTAAGAATACCTAAATTGATGCTGCAAATTATTTTCCTAGAAATCTTCGCGGGCCGCCAGTTGGAAACCCCTGATCTATACGATGTATGATATATCTCTCTCCCTCATTCACTCTCTCTTTCTCACACACACACACACACACATTTCGTTCAAATGTACATATTAAAATAACATCGGCAGTTAAAAAAATTTTTGAAGTTAGATTAAATGCTGGAGTAATTTCTCTAAAGGTGCCCTCATCGAAAGGACTAAAATTTTCCAAAATACCATTTTATTTTCATGACGCGCATATTATTAACATAAGTTCCTTAACCAGACACACAATATCTAAAACGTTCAAACGCGCAAAGATATGAAATATACGCTGCTGAAGTGCCTGCCTTCTGCTATACCGCGGTCGATTCGCTTGATTTTAAGCTCACTCGCTCTAAATGTGTATGCACGGATAATTTAACCATGATTGTCAGCAAAAACTAAACTTCTCATCATGGCCCTTAGCAAATATTTTGAATTGCGGACCAAATGAGTATTTTGGGGGTGTCATATTTGATGAAAACGAAAACGAAAAAAAACCAACACATGGAGAGAATGAAGTGGAACTATGACATTAAAATGACTAATGTATATATTTAAGTTGCTAGGTCGACTTTTTGGGAAGTCCGTGAGAGAAAACTATTGCATTATTTTACTTCATTCTGGTCTTAAACGAAAGATTGTAATCTGTGGAGTTGTCAAATTTTCTTTGTGTAACAGCAAATTCTATAATTTAGCGATAATTTACAATTAAAATTTGCTTTCTGCGCATGCTCAGTGACATGTTTAAATCTGGCTTTATATACTCACTTAGCACGAGACCACATAAACACATTAATTTGTTTCTGCGCATGCTCAATGACATGTTTAAATCTGGCCCTAGATACTTATTAAGCACGAGGCCGTCTAAACACGTTAATTTGTTTAATCCGAAGAATCTCTCAGCTCTCTCTCAGCCATTTTTATTTTTAATTATGGTTGTGAGATATAGAATTAAACCTGACGGAAATTGTTTATTTCGCGCTGTTGAGTAACCACATTTCTTTCTGCTGGGTTCAATAGTAATTTTTTAAAGTGTATTTCTCTATTTCCCAATATGGTACAGATGTGTTAAACGCACCCCCCGCCAAGTTTGGCGATTTTGTATTTGGCGTGGTAACCCTGCAATTTTGTTGTTTTGTGGCAACCCAGTTTGAATGGCTAGTCGTGTTTACGTGATATAATACGGCGGCCATGTTGTTGCGAAATATTAATGATGTATTTTGGATAGTATTAGATGTAGATTTTTGAGAGACAGGCGTACGTTTGGTGGTTGTTAGGGATATAAAGTGAGAGGCTAAACGAAGTTTTTTGCAGTTTATTTGAAATTAACAGTTAATTTAAACGGTTAATTTAGACGTGGTTTGATGGACTTACATGTTGGTTGTGTTATGCGTTTCTACGTTTGACTTTTTGAAAATGTTGTGGTTGATTTAAAGGGTGGTTTAAGTTGTGGTTAATTTAACCAAGGTGTATTTTATATTTATTTAAATGAGTTATTATTAGTTGCATTATAATGACTTTTTTAGCACCCCCCCCCCCCAACCTAACAAATTTCTAATTATTTTTAAGCTTTTACTTTTTGTATTTATGTGTTTTTAAGATCTCGTGTGAGCCTACGAGTTTATTAAAGCCAGCAGTAAGTTTGCTTTCCAATCTACAACTGTTCCATATTTTGTTTACATTTCGCATTTAAGCCTAACATATCTGCGGAAAACCCCTTGGCGACAAAAACTTTTGGCGCCAACTTGTCGCCAATGGAGGTGCGTCTGACACATCTGTTCCCCAGCCGTTATGCTTTGGCGGGTACCAACTAGAAGATTTTATTATTTAGAAACTGCTTACCGTTTTAAACCAGAAACACGCAATTTCTTAAAATCCACCGTGAATATCAATTTCAACAATTTTTTACCATGAATTTTAAAAACCTGTCTGTTTTAGGAAGATATTTAAAACTCATAATCACATAAATTGCAGCATCCGGATGATTTAAAAAAAAAATAGATACACTCTGTACACTCTTGTATAAGGGGACGGTGGAACTTTATTTGAGCAAATCTTGTCATCGTAATATTGATTGTGTTACTGTAAAATATATATATATATATATATTTCTGTAAATTAATAGTATCAAAATAGTTTTTTTCAAGTAAAAAATCATTTATGAAGCTTCTACGAAGTAATTTTTAAAGGGTAAGTGTAGTAATAATCTTTAAATCTGTTTTTCTCAAAACAAATTTTTCAAGGATTTTAGATTTTTTAAATGTTCCATGCTAATTAATTTTTGTTCAAAATTCATGAAATTGATAAGTTAGAATCCTGATACTGTTTATAAAAAAAACTGGGCATGCATTTTACAATTCGACTTGATTAAGGTAATTAAATTTGACTTATAACTTAATAAAAGGAAAAATTTTGATGAAAATCGGTATGGAATTCAGAAAAAAATCTCTCAAAAATTAACTACTTAAGCGATTAAATAATTGATGCACAGATTTGTTTGTTATCTATACTAATATATAAAGAGAGAGAGAGCGGATTTTGTATGTGGAGAGTAATCTCCGGAACCACTGCACCTATTTGAAAAATTCTTTCACTTATTGAAAGGTACATTATTCCAGATGGACGTAGGCTATATATTATGTATATCTGATCAGTAGAAAGAAAGTTAGGGGCCTAAATGTTGAGCTGGTGCTTCCCCTTTACAATTTTTCCTTTGTCAACCATAGTCAAGTAACCATAGCAACACATCAAATGATATCTATATATTTAAGTTGCTAAGCCGACTTTTTGGGCAGTCCGTGAGAGAGAACTACTGCATCAATTTACTTCATTTTGCTTTTAAACGAAAGATTGTAATCTGTAGATTTGTCAAATTTGGTTTTTGTAACTGCAATTTCTATTAATTAGCGATAATTTACAATTAAAAAAAATTGATTTCTGCGCATGCTCAGTGGCATGTTTTAATGCTAAAAACGTTCATTGACATGTTTTAATGCTAAAAACGAGTCTCTCTAAATCTCTCTCTGCCATTTTTATTTTTATTATAATTATGTTTGTGAAATATATGATTAAACCTGATGGAAATTGTTTACTTCGCGCTGTTTAATTAGCGATAATTTACAATTTAAAAAAAAATTGCTTTCTGCGCATGCTCAGTGACATTTTTAAATCTTGCTTTAGATACTCACTAAGCACGAGATCGCTTAAACACGTTAATTTGTTTCTGAGGATTATTATGAATTTCAGCATTTGGCAATGATGTGTTGAGCATAATTTGTCTACTGAGCATAATTGACACTTATTACTATTTGAGCATAATTTGACACTTATTTACTATCTGGCCGTCCTGTTTTGATGGGTACCAACAAGTACAGTATAAAGTGATTAAAAGGCAAAATCGAGAAGATATCTCGGAAATTAAGTAGCAAGGAGCATTTTAAAATTTTGTTTATAAATTTCAAATATTTAAAAAATCTTAAAATTGTAATAGGATTGGAAATTTCTTTTAAGGTATTCTATAAATTTATAGTGAAATGTATATATGTACAAAATTTCGTATCTCTATGATGAAAAGTAAAAAAAATAAATTTTAACGTCCACCCATAATAATAATAATCATCTCTCAAACTGACGGATTTCGCCAAATACTCCGGAGAGACTCGTTACATTAAACTGTGTGCTCCTCTAATTAATGTACTATGTAACAACGTCCTGGGAGAGTACCCATTTCTCGTCTCCCGACCTAATATTAACGATAAACAAAGTTTGCCTTACTTTTGGGTAACATTTTCCTCGACGACAAATACTCGAGACACCCTAGACAGTTTTGTGCCATCAAACAATCTTGAGAACATAGGCTAGAAGTGAGCGAAAAACGCTGCAAATATTGACACTTCCGCTTGCAGGGTGGTCTGTGAACAGTGAAGTGTCATCTGTCACATTTCTTGCAGCCTCCTCTCTCTCTCTCTCAAGAAGTGGTGACAGAAAATATATTCTGCTACGCCGAGGAGTCGCCTGGATGTGAATGACATCAAATAAATAGATTGAGTGAGTTAGTGTTTGCTAGTAATGCCACATAAAATACTTGGTACTCGGTGACAGTATCACTGAATGATACATTTATGAATCATAGTTCTGTCATGGGGTTAATATTTAAATAAGACAAATTGACATAACTGCATTTATATCGATATAAACGCTGTTCATATAAATATAAATGCAAATAAATATCTCTTATCTCCTCTGTGCAGTTTTTCAAAGTAAATTAGTCATTCTGAGTCCCAAAAAATCTCGTAAAAAGATTTCCAAAAGTGGCCTAAAGACTTGAAATTTCTTCTGAAACTACTATGTCAAAACTCGCGCTGTTACAGATCTGAGGTTCAAAAGAGATTTCTTGCATACATACATTATCAAGATACATTCATTAATCGTATTTAGTCGAATTAATTAGTCAAATTATTTATTATTAGTCGAATAAAGTAGTCGGTTATCAGTCGAATAAAAGAACTGAACTGTTTCGGTTCATCACCACCTTTTAATAGTACTTTTGTCATAAAGGTTATTTAACTCACACTCAAAATGTTATTCCGACGTAATCCAGGAATTTATATAACTTGCATAAATCAATAGTTCGATTTCCCCCCAATTTTTAACATTTTTCGTTGTTGTCTAGGCCCATAAAATTTTAAAAAGGTCTTCATTGTGAGACACCATTATTGAAAACTTGAAAGTCTCTCTATAGGACAGTTGTTTTAGATAATTGAGAATTAGTTAAACTGAGGATATAGATGAAAAATTCTAAGGAAGATTCAAAGTAGGTTTTTGTATTTTTTAAAGTTTTTAAATAATGGTTTTAATTCTTGCTTTAACCTTGTTATGTTTACTTCGTTGATAATTTTGCTCTATTCAAGCTCCAGTCAGGACTATAAGAGACACCAGAGTGATACATTGAATCTGTGCGTTTATATTTCGATCAAAAAGAAGGGTGATAATTTCGATCAGATTTCAGCTCCAATCACAGCTATGCAGGGTATCTGTTCGGTACATTCAATCTGTATGTTTATGATTCCAACAAAAGGAAGGCCATAATTTTGCTTGGATGCTAGCTTCCTCAGTTATAATTTGTGGTATACAGGTAACCCTCCTATATAACACGGTAGATAGGTTCCTAGAAAATGCCGTGTTGTGGGAAACCGTGTTATATGAGACCCAGAGACAGTTCAAAAAAAGGGGTTACGTTCTGAAAACTTATTAAAAACAAAAATTTTTTTTATTCCATATAAGCAGCTTAATTTTTATTAAAAATATAAATGTATGTGTAACACAAAACGGAAAGAAACAAAAAAATATTTTCTTTTAATGCGACCTTAATTTAATAAATTTCTTCCTCATCACTGCTCAGTACAATAAAACGAGAACGTTATTTCGATTGAACAATATCACCTTCACTTTCAGAACCTTTTTTTTATTTAGATTTTTTGCACCTTCTATCCTCAATAAAAAAATCTGTAGTTTCGGTTTATTTGCTGGTTCTTACAAGGTTATTGTAGATTCACGGTATGGAGATAGACAATTTTGCAGCTCCGTTTTGAATTTTCGGCTTTTTTTCAGCGGAAGGGTCTGCATTCAGGAAAAATGATTCAAGATTTTCAGCTAAGCTTAGGACTTCTTGTAGTTTTATAGAGTTATAAATGAATAAATTATAATTTGTTTATACATTTTCATGTAAAGCCACTATAGATCATTATTTTAAGGTAATTTTGTTTTTAAATGCGTTAAACAAAAATCATGATATAGTGCTATAGATGTACAGTGTTGTACAAAGTTTTTCCCATTTTTTTATCGTGTTAGAGCGAAACCGTGTTACAGGTTGCAGTGTTATACGAAGGTTCCCGAAATTTATCCTATTGTGTTAGAGCGAAACCGTGTTGTAAGATGCCGTGCTGTAGGAGGACTACCTGTACTTTAAATATATGCTTTTGTCATTCTATCAACATAAAATCTGATAATTTTGCTAGGATTGAAGCTTCTGTCAGGGTTATATAGAATGTCTTGGTGCGTTAAATCTGTGCTTTTATGATGCTTGTCAGCAGGAGAGGGATAATTTTGCTCGGATTCCAGCTGAAGCCAAACATACGCGGGCTGCCTACGTGATGAATTAAATTTGTATGTCTAAGAGCTCTGGTGAGCAGATAGGTTTTGGGAAAATATAATGGCAAAGATTTAGGAGTGGACTTTTATAAAACAGTAAATAAGAGGTTAAATTGCTAAGGTTGTTAGTTGCCCCTTGTGACAATTAAATTTAAATCTAAAACAAAACGGCAAAGACATAGCAACAAGTATATTTTGCAAATTTATAATGATTTTCTGATAATTCCTTCACCCAGCTCCCTTTATTAGTTTTCTCCTCCAACAGCCCACATTTTAAAAATTTTTCTGTTGTTGGTAATTGTAACGTATTTCCTATGTATCACTTCTCTAATGCGCTGTGACAACTGCGGTGGAAGAAAATTATTTTCGAGCCTTCGAAATTCGAAGAAAGTAAAATTTCCCCATTTAATAGCGAATTTTTAATGTTAATTTAATTTTTCATCGCTTTGTACAAGTTTTGGTGAATATAAAACTATTTCGTACATTAGGATGGTTTTTGACATCCTAAATATTCATTTAAAAGTGCTTATACATCAAACTCTGAGTTTAAAAAAAAACTTCACCCTTTGAAACGTCTAGAGTGTGCATGTGTATGTGATGTTTCCACACAGGCTTGAATCACGGATGGCCGAAGCTCGATTAGCCGCGAAAAAAAATCACCTCGAGAATATGACTCCTTCATTTGCTTGTGACTTATGACTCCCCTTCAAAAAAAAATCAAAAATCAACTTAAGTGATTTCATTTTATTCATATAGTACGTGATTCAACAGATAATAGCCTGTTGCGCCCAGCTTGATAAATGGCACGCTCGAACGTTTGGTTGGGGGGGGGGGGAGCAACCCCAACGCCGGGAGGGCGTCACTTCCCCCTCCGATACCCATCAAAATAAAGATTCATGACTTCCAGGGGATGACCCGATAGCGGTAGAGGGGGTGAGATAAAATATTGCCGGAAAAGCGTCCAGAATTTATTCATGAGCTGGAAATGGATGGAAGCGGTGATTTTGGGTAGGGGCAAGTGCTTTCGTAGATTTCCCGAAGTTAGGTTCACCCTACTCTTATATGTGGAGGGTATGAATATGTATCTTTATGCATCCTTATGCGCATTGCTTTGCAATCAGTGGCGAAGTTTTACTCATTGACCCTTGACGCATGAATCATGCTGTTTAAATCTAGGTTTGTTTGCATCCACTCTTAATTTAAAGACGGCGTATCAGTTAACTTCGCAGATTTCCAATTCCCATGTTAAGGCTGTTGTGTACTAATCCTATTGGATTCGCTCACCTCAATGTTAACCTATGGAGAGAATGTGTCCAAGGATTGACTACTTGGATCTAAAATTAAAAAAATAATAATAATCGTATTCCGTAATTGAGAAAGAAATTTTACAGTTTGGGACATTCGTTTTATTTTTATGGAAATAATATTTTAAAATTTAAATTATCAATTGAAAAAATCTGGTCTTGTGTGTTTTAAACGCTCATTAATTCCTTTGGTGGACGAAAACTATAAAATGAATCGTGTTGCAAGATGCAGAAAAATTCAGGCTATCTGAAAATACGATTTTTATTGGATTAGGATTATCTGAAAGTAATATACACATTTTCTCCATATGTTAACATTGAAGTGAGCGAATCCAATAGGGTTAGTACATAGCAGCCTCAAGTCAAAGTTTTCCTCTCACTATTTTTCTAATCACTGATTAGCAAATGCATATTTTTGAATTCTGTATTCTTCTTTTGAAAATTGGCTGTAAATCCAAAAAAAGTTTTCAAATTATTTTTATCGTAATTGAAAAAATAATTTTTTTAAATATATTTTAGCGGCAGGCATCAATAACCTAACACTGCAAGAAAAATTAAGTACTGAAAATTTTAAAAACTATGCACTTATTATTTAAAGACTTACCTAACCCCCCCCCCCCCCCCAAAAAAAAAAAAAAAAAAAAAAAAAAAAAAAAAAAAAAAAAAAAAAAAAAAAAAAAAAAAAAATTAAAAGATATGCATGTGCTAATTTGTGATTAGAAGAATAATATGCATGTGCTAATTTGTGATTAGAAGAATAATATGCATGTGCGAATTTGTGATTAGAAGAATACCGAGGAAAATTACTTGCCCAAAATTGCATTTTCTTCACCAGGGGACAAACACTAAGCAGTATGTGACAGAATCTTGGATAAACTCTATGAAACAGTTTATATTTGTTCACTGTACTTTCTATAACTATATTTTAGTCATTTACGTTTACTTGCTACGTCTTGCAAATAAAGTGAATATACTAGCTGGGTGGACATTCTAGAGCTGTTTGTTAATTATATACCGTGATCTAAATCTATTACTCAAAATCCATTTTTTATAATGTTGTGGAATAGATCTTATTTGAAAGAAAAAGGGACTTTAACATGTATTTTCGACACCATTTTCTGCTAGGAATCTCTAATCACTATCATTGATTCAAATATTTGAATGATAGGACCAAAAGTTTTGTTCTAACATGTTATCAGCCTTTTCTATTTTTATATTACAGTGCTGTGGAGGCAGACATCACTTCCCTTGTACTGTCGACTGCTTTTGGCTTATTTTGTGCTTATTTTGTGCTTTAGACCATCATTTGTATTGTATTTTTGGTAAACTGCTTTGCATTACAGTTCCATAGAATTCGCGGTGTCCAGTTCAGAACAGAATTTAAAGAACCTATTCTAATTGGTATTACCCGAAATAAATATCTACAAAGTTGGAAAAAAGTGAAAAAAATAATTGACACCAAGATTAAGAATTATAATTTAATATAAATTCTTGCTTAGTAAGACGTAGATTGTAGCACTTTCATAGGTAAGAAGAAAAAAGATTGCCAAAGATCTTAGCTAAGACTGCCTGTTGTTCGGTGTGATCGGGTGAAGAGCTCTCATGTAGCTTGATTCATCCGTCTTTTGGATTTTATTCCCGGGTGATTTTTGGAGAGATTACCCAATGTCAAGCTGTGTCTTTCTTGAACATCCCAACTTTCAGGGACAATCCTTCGTTTAATGATAATGTGGGCAGAGTTGAAAAAGATGTGTTACTTTAAACAGTTGTTGCTTGCCAGTGAGAGACATTTGTCAATCAATACATTCGCATATAATCTGCGAGAATCATCGGTTGCTTCTAATGGGGGCACCGTATATGTGAACCAATAATTTTGACCGAGCACCCCCAGGGGCGACATTTGGAGGATCGTACCTTCCCCGTCCACTGACCTCATGGAAGGACTTTCCGGTCTACGGATTTAACATGCCTATATCCAGCCTAGACACGAAGGTATTTAACCCTTCAGCGGGAGCGCCAATTTTTGGAACACCACCAGGCGCGCGTGGCACAAAGTGCAACGTCTCTTTCAACCTTGATTATTCCTTTTGTAATAAAATTTTATTTTTCAAACTAAAAATAATCTGCGTTTTATGACAAGATATATAATATTGATAATATTGAGATATATTTATAATTAAAGGCCAAAGCATGCAGATACAGTCGCCTTATTTCAAAACTTCCGGTTTATTGGATCTAAGGACAACTTGCGAATTGATTCCTATTATGTCCAAAAACCTAGAAAAACAATGAGATTGTACCTCTTCGTGATATGCGGAATACCGTGTAATAGCTGCACATTTGATGGACTACATCAGCTCCTGCTTTAGTCGTATAGTAATCCAGTATAATCGTTGGTTTACCACAGTTATATCACGACTAACAATGAATGGAAAGGAATACAAGGGTCAGAAAATCAGACCTGCTTTAGAAAGGGTGTAGCTATAAATAGAAACTGCTTAGAACATTCAAACCTTACATGCAAAAACAAACCATTCAAAATTACGAAATTGTTGCACTTTGTACAAGGGGGCGCCTGCTGAAGGGTTAATGGCGTTTGTCGGGATTCGATCCGACCACCCTCAGTACCGAAATCCGGCGCGTTACCACTAGACTACCTCTGGCCTCATATTAAACAGTTCAATTCTTGATTTGGTTTGCCTTCATGTTTTGGTTTCTTGTTTTCGCTTTTTATATTTTCTTCCCATATGTATATAATATGAAATAACATTTTTCAATCTAATTCATCTGTTTATATATGTCCTTGACTATAATAGCTTCAATAAATTGTGATTATAGCAATAAATACCAGATACAATAAACTGACCGATTGCTGTATTTGGTCCAGTCTTGATCCTACAGACATTAGGCTGAACAGATCTCTATGGCAACGCAGCGTATGTGAACACCTCCCATAAATCAACCTTATTTTATTTAGAGAAAAAAAGTACACTGGGAAAAATACCACGTAACAAGCGCTTTTCCGGATTCCAATATAACGACGCCAATCGATGTCCCAGCCCCTTATTCTAAATTGGTCCAATTCGTTTGCTTAGTAGTGGCAGCAAGTTAGGTTGTTTATTTTTTCTTCCGTATTTAATGAAGACGACGTTTTCCCCCTTTTGTCCGAGAAAATAACCAATTGCTGTTTCCCTGTCTCCAATGTGTTGTATCAAAATGTATAGGCCGTCAATTTTCGGGCGAATCTTATATGCTGCTTACTTCAACCTCAAAGAATGTTCGAATGTTGGTACTTAGGTAAAGCAATTTGAGTAAAATATGCGATATGTATAGCAATAATTGATTATTATTATGCCATTCTTAAAATATGTTTTAGTATCAAATAGTGAAATTGTAAAAAACATTTTCATTTCTCCTATAGAGATATCTTTGTGAGATAGTCCAACACTTAAAAAGAGAATATTCGTGACATTCGTTTCGGAAAAGGGATCGAAACTCATGCAGGCAAGAGGTTGATGACAACCAAACTTTATACGAACACGAGAACGCGAAGAGGAAGAAAAATTCGAAGATTCACATAAAGCAATGAGTGCGACCTTTGATAATGTCCTTAGATTACGTACCGTAAGATGGGGTTACTTTGTAACAGATTTTAATTTTTTTTTTCTTGTGCCAGCCGATCAGTTTTAAAAGCAGCCAAAAACGAACAATTGCAAAACATTGGTACACCCTGTCCTTACGTAGTAATGTATTTGCGCTAACCCGGATCTTTAATATCCATTGAGAAATTTAAGTTAAAATGTGTTACAAAGTTGCCTCGTCGAGTGTGGCAACTTTGTGACATGTGTTTTCGCCTTGAAATCCAAGAGGAAAAATTACTTGATACAAAGTTAGACAGTAAAACGTTTATCAAAAGCTTGATACACAATTATATATACCTATTTTAAATATTTGAGAGCTTTATCTATATCTTTGACTTCAAAGAGACCTCGAGTGCCCAGAGCAGCTATCAGTTCTTTGAGAATATTAGTAAATTAGTCTTTCTGCAAATTCTGCTCTCTCGGTTTTTTTTTCCAGATAGTCAATACTTCTTGCTCTCCAGTGATATTTTAGAAGTCGGAAAAATGCAACATCGTACGGCTGGAGGAGGTGGGGCGGCTTTGTGGGTTATTTTGTGACAGAGTAAATGTGTCACAAAGTAACACCGTCATCTTTCGATATTTAGGTTATGTTCTCATATCTCTTGGAAATATCACTACACAAAAGTGATATTGCTCCACAATCTAACCAACATATTGACAATATAAAATAATTGCCTGTGGTAGTTGGTATAGGTGTTAACCTTCAGCACACAAAGTTTTCGAAGTTTGAGTCAATAGCTTGACAACAGGTTTGAACAATACACTGGCCAGCGAAGACAAATGGCTCGCAGAAGCTTCGTAGCCTGGCCACTAGGTGTCTCTGTATGTCGGACAAGGTGTTGGTGCTGTTCTTTGCCTTCCTGGTATCACGGGCGCGGTGCAAGATCCGAAATACGAAAAAATTACAATGTGTCACAAAGTTACCCCTGCAGTCACAAAGTAACCCCATCTTACGGTGCTAGTATCAAATAAAAAAAATGGTAAAACATAATTCGTCATACATATCATATCTCCTCATATATATCACACTATTTTCTTCAAATATAAATTCGTCATAATGGAAGACATGCCAGCGTAAGCCTAGGTCTTATGAAAGAGAAAATTCGTAAAATCCATTTTGGAAAAAGTGATTGAAATTCGTACAAGAAAAGGACGATAGCTTAAACAAAGGCTGTTAAGGATTAAACTTAACACGATCCAGCAGAACACAATGAAGTCTAAAAATAACGTTTGTGGGATGTTTTGGGAAATAATTTGTCTATTTTGTTATCATCATTACACTTCGTTCTAGTATGGAACAAACTTTGAAAAAGGAAAGAAAAGGGGGCTGTGTACAGCAAAACCTTACACAACCTTCTTTTAGTGGCGAAAGAAGAAAGAGTCGAAGATAAGGTTGATTCGAGATGTTTTATGTAGCCAAACGACTGAATTATTTATAGCAGTGGTGCTCAAACTTTTTTCGAGTACGACCCACTTCCTTAAAATAAAAAACCCCTCGACCCCAAACAAAAATTTTTTTGAGGAGAAACACAATATAAAAAAAATTGTGAAGATGTTAACAAAGAAAAAAATTTTTCCGGTAGTCTCTTATAACGAAACTACCGCGGGTTATTAACTTAGGATTACTTATCGTTGCTTACCTCTTTTGTACGTGTATGTGTATATGTATGTATGTGTTATGTATATATGTATCTATATATATGTACGTATGTATATATATACATATATGTATGTCAAAAAATTTAACTCATTTTGATACTTTTTCTGTTTAACTATTTACTGCTTGTCGAAGCGATGTAGACTGGGTATTGCACGCTGCCAAAATTATAACTCGCGACGACGAATGGACGGACGGTCTTAGCGTCTGAAATTTTGCTATGGAGGAACGTAATCCTACGTTAAAAATAAGAAAATGAAGAAACTGTACATTTTTGGTATCTAGTTATTTTACATAATAGCAATAAAAAAATGTCCCGCTTACCATGTATCTGCACTTGTTTTTGGTAAAACTCTTCAACACCTTATTTAATGATCATAATTTTTAACATATAAAAAATATAAAGATTTTAAGAAATGTAATTATAAAAAAATTAAAGAATGTTTTTAATTAAACGATTCAACATGACATAAAATTACTTCAAACAATATGCGACCCTTACAATCCCCCCCCTAGTGGGGGGACCCACAGTTTGCGTACCACTGATTTATAGGATGAAAAGCCGTGCGTGAAAAGTGGGAGCTTACTCGTATCTGCAGTGGAGAGATTCGACTCGAAGAACATGCTGGACGGAATAAACTATCACTAGGGATACGTAAATTTCGCATAAAAGATATCGAAATTTCCCCCCCAAAAATATAAAAATATATACAATATGTAAAATTTCGCATTTATTCGCAAAAAATAAAGCAAAATAAAATAGATTAAAAAATTTCGCATTCATTAAAAGAAATTGAAATTTTACTTACTTGGATGGCTAAGTATCAAAATTCTTAGTTAAAAGCTAACATTATAGAAGTCTCCACATTACTTTCCTCAAGTCTTTGTCTTCAGTCATTAATTTCTATGTTTGTTGTACATACTAAAATATCTCAGCATCTACTCTGTTAGCGGGACTGTAGAAGCTTTGTGTAGCTGCCTTTGCAAGTGAAGGTAGCAGCATTTCGTTTCAATTAAAATCTGTATAACATCAACAAGAGTATCTTGGCTGAATACTATAAGTAGCTGAAATACCCTTGACTTTGGCGCTCAAGAGACGTTCTTAAATCTACTAAATTGTTCCACAAAACTTGATGGTTGAATTTTACAGTTAGATTTTTAGGTTCCACTCCGGTACGGACATACAGTCCGGGTGAAATTCGGAGCCAATCCGAAGGAGAGTGAAATTTCTCAGTTAAAGACCGAGGATGTTCTTAGTTAAGCAATTATGTTAATAAATTATTGCTTTTCGCTTAAAAAGCAGTTTATCACCGAGTTTTCACCAAAATGCAGGCAAAGAATTTTCGCATTTACTCGCTCATATCGGCAAATTTCGCATTTATTCGCATCTATTTCGTAAATACGAAAATTACGTATCCTTAACTATCATGCACACCATTGGATCAGCGACTATGCAAGATAATTAAGCAGTTCAGATCCACGTGGTAAAAGGCTAAATCCTTTAATAAAGAAATGCTTTGGGCTGTGAGCTTTTTCAGTCTTACATTAGGTTACATTGGAGTTGTCATATCCAATTTAGTTTTTTTTTCCTCATGCGGAGGCATTTGTAGTGAGACATTCGCCTTTTGTATCCAAATTAGTTCAGGTATTATCTGATATATTGTTGATCCAACTCTGCTCAAGTGGTTTATTATCTGCTATTTGTTACACAGGCCAACAATGAAAAAGCATTTTGAATAAATTTACCTTATTCTTGTGGTTTTTATTCTGCTGAGACCGAATATGACAATTAAAAAGCCACCATTTTTTCCCATTTCAACACTCAATATTTAAAGAAATGACATTTTTAGCGAATTCAACGCCTTAAGCTAACCGTCAGCAATGTGGCTTTATCAAATTCCTATGTTTTTTTTTATGTGAATGCGACGGTAGGGCAAGGGATCAATATTGGTCCAGAAAAATCTGGCTTGCAAGAAAATCTTTGAAGCAAATCAAAGTTCATGACGTCAAAAACCAGAAAAAGAACATAAGGGCGGAAATCGGGATGTTGCAGAAACGTCTGTTTCACTGCCTTAACTGTGAAATTCGATTGCTCAGTTATTCTTTTTGAGAAAAGGTGACTTGAAAATGTCTCAACAACGTGATTTATCGGAATCCATGGCATGGCGTATTATAGGCAGACTTGAATCCGGGCAAACACAACGTAGTGTCGCGGACGCTGTTGGAGTCGCCAGAAGTGTCGTTGCAAGGCTGTGGAATCGATTCCAAGAAACAGGGAATGTTAGACGTCGACCAGGGCAAGGTCGGCCACGCGCCACTACAGCAACTGATGACCGGTATATACTGTTAACAGCTCGTCGAAACAGAACAGACAATGCTACTCAGCTGCAAAGACAGTTGCTCTTGGCAACAGGACGAAGGGTGTCCAGCCAAGCAGTACGTAATAGGCTTCATCAAGGAGGTCTCTATGCACGTAGGCCAATGGTCTGCATTCCGTTGATCTCACGCCACCGTGCGGCCCGAGGAAGATGGGCTGCTGAACATCGAGATTGGGAGCAACATGATTGGAGCCAAGTGCTGTTTACAGACGAGTCCCGATTCAGTCTGGAGTGTGACACCCGACGTGTTTTGGTATGGAGGGAAAGGAACACTCGAAATAACCCCACATTCGTTCGTGAAAGGTCACAATACAGACGAGCTGGTTTTATGGTATGGGGTGGAATGAGCATAGGTGGACGTACGAACCTGCATATTATTCGGAATGGTACTTTGACGGCCCGAAGGTATGCAGACGAGATACTGAGACCTCATGTCATACCTTACGCTGCAGCCATTGGAGATTCCTTTGTTTTCCAGCATGATAATGCCAGACCGTATACAGCTCGTCTTGTGGAGAACATGCTTGAAGCTGAAACAATACAGCGTATGGAATGGCCAGCGTGCTCTCCTGACCTGAATCCAATCGAACATGTTTGGGACATGCTCGGAAGACGCATTGCTGCGAGATCAAGGCCTCCTTTTACTCTCCGAGACTTGGAGATTGCACTTCTTGAGGAGTGGAACAGTATTCCCCAAAGTCTTATCGATAACATCATCGCATCCATGGAAAACAGGGGTGCAGCAGTCTTAGCTATTCGAGGAGACCCCACACCATATTAAAAATCTTGCATCATTTCTAAACAATACTTTTTTTTATCGTTTACATGTAACCAAATTGTTGCCTTAAATCATCTTTTTATGTTTTTTCCATATTTTCAAAGAATTAAAGCTTAATTACAATTTTTTTACGTCTTTTTTTCTGTATTGTGTATTGATACGCGTGTACTATCCATTTTATGCCAATTTCTTGCTCCCCTAATTTTTTTTAGCAGTGTATTTCTATTGTAGCCTAAATGCTGGAAAAGTTAAAAAAGTTAGGCTGTTTCATGAGCCTCGATTCACTTTTTGAAAAGTCACCTTGATTTTTTCCCAGATAATTTGGTTGATGTCAGTGAGGAGCAAGGTGAGCGGTTTCATCAAGATATTAAATTGATGGAAAGACGTTATCAGGGCCGCTGGAATACCAGTATGATGGGACTTCACTGTTGGTCACTTCACCGAGAAGTTGAGCAAGCGATTCACAGGCGAAAAAGCAATATCAAGAGTTTTAAGAAGAAGAAGGAAAGGAAATATAAGCCAAAACACACATAAAATCTATGTAATAAAAGGGTATTTTCATGTTTATATTTGAAAAAAAGTTTGTTCATATTGTAACATTTATTTTTATTTCCTATGGTATGTTCGGCTTATTTTCTAGTTCCCGACGAAGTCACAATGTGACGAAACTGTGGGTGATAGAAAAAAACTGAGGTCCGATACGGATTCAGTCCCAAAAATTACATAAGAATCAGCTATTAATGTGAAAAAAGTTTTCAAAAGTCATTTTTCGTTGGCCTGTGTTATTTGAGTTGTTATTAAACATTGTTCAACAGGAGGAAGCTTGGTTAAAATTTTCGATTAAGGGTGAGTTAGAATTTAGAAATCTTTAGAAATATCTTGGAGGCAAAGAAGCAAATTTTCCGAAAGGTACTACAGGAAATGAGCCAGGAAACCAGGTTAATAATGTATAAGGGCTATATCCGACAAACTAAATGCTCTCTGTTTAATAATAAATATATTTTATTCCCGGTGCGGACAGCTATGTCTTTCTGTTAAAAAAAACCTTCTTTGTAAAAAATCAAACTCCATACCATTTTTCTTTCTTATTTAACCTGGATAATGGCAAAATTTCATTCTGACGCAATGAAAAATGTAACACTTTTGACAAATGTTACATCGGTTCTAACAGGAGGCTGTGGCTCCAGTTATCGGCTTTATTCTAGAGTGGGTCTATTCTATCAATCTTTTAGCAATGCTTTATTTATGAAATACAACCAACTGAATGCATTTGAGATTTTTCGATTAAAGCCTCTTTCAGGACAAGTGACAGGACACCCGTTTTGCACCGATCCGAACAAACGATGATTTATGACTCAGCCAGGCTCGTTTTGAACACCGGACGGCTAGTTTGGAAATGTGTTCGAGGAAAGCTGTAGGCGTACAAATGCATTATTATTATGCTGTAGAAGTAGAGAAAAGCATTATTATTACGGTATTCCTTGATAGCCGTGAGATCATACATGCTAAATACGACGTTGTCATTGTTTTATGTAGAGTTTAAGATGCTCTTTTAGTTTATTTTTCTACAATGACGTATATTTATGAGTAACACAGGAACTACGAAAATTACTTAGCCGAAATTACTGGTTTTAACGTTTGAAGAAGTAAGATATCTCAGCTATCGATAGTTCGAATGTTAATGAAATGGTATATTATGAAATAAAGGTCATATATGAAATGCTTTTTTTTTTAACCTTTTTATATTCCTGTAAAAGAAATAAACGTCTCTGTTGTTAGAGCTAGTTATATAAAAAAATTTTTCTCCTTTTCCTTTTCCCCCCCTCAATTTTTAACGCCAGGTGTGGTATCAATGAAGCTGGTAATTGCACCAATCAGGTAAAGCTCATAGGGCCTGGCTGCAATATCCTCCAAGTTCTCAAATTTACCTCTGGAGGTGCGGGGTCAAGCGTTCCGGTCTCGTCACTTGACTCGGTTCAAAATTACGGGACCGATCATTTAGCCAAGTCGGACTCCGACCCTTACGGTGCTAATTCAAAACAACAGTCGGCCCTTTCATCCCAATAGCCTATTAGGACCTCATGAATGGAACCTCCAACCAGGGGGCATTAGCAACAACAGCAGGAGCTTAGTTGTTACACAAGAGAGCCCATCTATGAAGGACTTATTTGGAAAATGAGTTCCGAAAGTTTCAAAATTTTGTGATACAGGAGAATATTTGTCGACATCCACGACCTGCTTCAAGCTGCGGAATGTTGCTGATGATTAAATATTCACAAAACTACTGAATAAAATTAATTTCATCAATTTCTTAACAGTACGCCTGCATTTATTTAATGGCTTATACTTAAATTTAATTACACAGGTCTGCGACAAAAAAAAAATGTCTCAAATGTAATCAGTGATTTTTATAGTATTTTTAGTGCTGATTATGCGAAAATTATTGAAAAAATTCCATCACGTACAGTTTTGTTACAATTAGCATGTGTAGTTTTGTCAAATTTGTGTATTTTTTAAAGTAAGATAGAACTATGAGTTTAGACAAAATTTCAAATATTTCCAAAGAAACTGTTATATTTTCGTACAAACACTTTTAAAAAGCAATGTGAGAAAGTTTTAAGGCGTTTGCAATGAAATAGACATTCTTACATATACTGGACAGTCGTACTAAAACTATTGTAATGCGGTTAAAACTGCAACATTTTCCTATTAGTGCCTGTCTGACAACCTTCCCTCCCATCCCTTACTACCTCCCTCCATTGACATCTTTTCTGTCAGTGCCTGTCTGTCCCCGCCATCCTCCTTCCCACCACCTTCCACTGTACCACATCTAAATGAATGTTTTGAAAATCTTGAGCTGGTCTTAAACAAAATTTGTTATTCAGATCATAAATGGACGATTTGTGACGATTTAAAAGTGATTTCAATGTTGTTTAGTCAACAGAGAGGCTACACAAAGTTCCCTTTCTTTCTCTGCGTGACAGGAAGCAACACTACTATATTAAGAACGAATGGCTGCTGAGAAGAACCTTGCAGCTTGGAGTTAAAAATGTTGAGAGGGAGAGTCTTGTAGATCCCAAAAAGGTATTACTTCCACCACTACACATTAAATTGGGTTTGATGAAACAATTTGTCAAGGCATTGCCAAAAGAAGGAGAATGCTTTAGATACTTTTGTCAGCAGTTTCCTGGGTTATCCGAGGCAAAGATAAAAGAAGGAGTGCTTGTCGGACCTGACATCAGAAAACTAATGAGGGATGCCAACTTTGAGAAAAAAAATGGAAACAAAAGTAAAACCAGCATGGGTATCTTTGAAACTAGTTGTAACCAGTTTTCTGGGAAACGAAAAGGACCCAAACTACAAGTCAATCGGTGCTGACATACTAGACAACTTCATGAAGCTGGGTTGTAATATAAGCATAAAAGTTCATTTTCTCCACTAACACCTTGACTTCTTCCCTGCAAATCTTGGTGATGTCAGTGACGAGCAGGGCGAAAGGTTCCATCAAGACATCAAGAAAATGGGAAAAAGGTATCAAGGAAGATGGAACGTTAACATGATAGCGGATTACCGCTGGATATTAAAAAGGGACGATCCTCAAGCTGTCCACAACAGGAAGAGCACTAAAAGAAGTTTTGATATGAAGCAAAAGCGCTTCTACAAGGATTTTTGACTCTATAGTTATGCACTTTTTTCAATATTCTGTTGTGTAAATGTAAACCGTGGCATCTTTTATTTGTTTATTAAAAATTAGATCCTTTAAAAAAATGTACAAAATTGTGCTAAATTGGGATTTTACCCAAAATGAACACCCTTTTTGTAACCTGACGTGATGGGAAAAAATGGATTTCATTTTTGAAATCAGCACTGAAAAATACGTAGAAATCAGGTATCAAACTATAGACAACTTTTAAAAATATTTTTTTGCAGACCTGTGTTATTAAAGCTCAAGCCCTTAATTTGTCGCGTCCAGAAAAGTCCCGTTTCCAGTCCTATGGTACACTTTCATGCAAACAACTTTGGTTACCTTAAGTTCCAATAAACTGCAATAATATAAAATTTTCACATGTTTTCTTATATTGAGTGAAACAGCAGATAGAAAAGATAATTTAAGGTTGCATAAATAAAAGATTAACTAATAGCATTATTTGAGACTTAAAACGGTTAAGTTTCGGAATAGAAAATCACAATTCTGAGTCTTATTTGTTGTACCTTGACCTTCATGTTATTTCAGGGCGATATTTAAACGAGTTAACAGTTGTTATTCGTTGCTGTAGAGGTTGTGTTAGTTAGTGTCTTTGGGATGTAAATCTTTTATGCTGTTAGCTGATGGTGCATTGAGTACAATAAATATTAGAATCGATACCTTTTTTCCATGTTTTTATCAACTTGCTTTCTTGTTTGTGTGTGTGTTTGTGGGTTTGTCCAGTACAAATCTTGCAATCGATTTTTAACTAACTTCCCGACTAGCTAGACATTGGAAACTTTTTTAGCTATCTTTAAACAGATTTTTGCCATGTTTTTATTATTTTCAGTTAATTTTGTTTTGTAGAGTGGTGCAGCCATCTATCGGCCGGAACGGGAACGAAAAGTTAAACGCAAGTTAACTTACAATTAACTTCATTTTCTTTCAAGTTGATGGGAAAATACATCAAAAAAAATTTTTTAAAAGTATTTATTAACACATAGAATTGTCAAGTTTATATGATTCAACAGAAAATTTAAAAACATGGTATAAAAAATGTTCTTTTTATCTTGTAATTATTATGACATAAACTTAGTGACACTAGCTGTTGCATGTGTCCGGTTTTAAGCATACCGAGAGTCTCTAAGTCATATTTTTTGTATCAATGGAATACAGCTCAGATTCAAAATATTAGAATAATTGAGAAAAAGTAATAATAAAGAAATTATTTTCCATTTATTTATTTTTGATACTAAGTAAATGCAATTAAGTTTCTTATAAATTAAATATGGAATGTTTAGATAAGATTTTAACATTTACAAAATATAAAATACAATAAATTAGGTATACAACAGCTTTCTGAAACACCTCAAAATATTAGAATAAAATTTAGATTGGTTCAAAATATTAAAATATTTTATTTTACTCAAAAATATTACCTTATGAATATGAAGTAAATGGTAATTAATATTTTGTAGCATCCCCTTTAGCTTTAATAACAGCGTACAATCGATCTTACATACAATATACAAGGTGTTTACAAACATTTCTATCAATATTAGCCCAAATAGACTTTATATGTGCCACTAACTCAGTTTTACTTTAAGGAGAATTTTCTTGGAGTTTTTCTTCGTTATACCCCATAAGTTTTCGATTGAATTAATGTTTGGTGAGTTTGGTGGCCAAGGAAGTACCTTAATTTTACGTTGATGGAACCAATTCTAATGACACCGAGGTATGTGGTGACGCTAAATCTTGTTGAAAGATGAAATCATCTTCAAATAAATCTTCTGATGATGGAATCATGTAATATTCCAAAATTTCTTGATATATCTGAGAGTTAACCTTTTCGTAGACGATGCATAACTTTCCAGGTCCTTTTGCGCTCATGCAACCCCAAACCATGACAGTAGCAGCAAATTTTACCGAACGTTTAAGGCATTCTTTATCAAATGCTTCTTGCTTCATTCTCCAAACTCGAAGACCTTGATTACCATATGAAACACAAAACATACTTTCATCACGAAATAATATTTTTTTCCAATCTTCTTCGCTCCATAAACGTCTTGATTTACACCAATTCAATCTTATACGCTTTTGTTTTGCAGTCATGAGAGGTTTTGTTTTCGGTACACGACATTCAAACTTAAATTTATGGAGACGTCTTAATGTTGTCGATTTAGAAACTTCAACTCCTTCTTCTTTCCATTTTCGGTGCAAGAATCGCACACTTTGAAAACGGTTTTTCTTAACTATACGCTTCAGTTTCCTGTCATCTCTAGCAGATGTTTTTGGTTTTCGGCCGCCATTTCGGCGATTATTTTGTAATTTTCCATTTTTTGAATATTGTGTTAGTATTTTACTAAAGCTTGATTGCGAACAATGTAAATAATTCGCTATATAACATTGATTTTTAACGTGCCGATACAAATCAACCATACGAAGTTTAATAGATTCAGGAATATCACTCACACGACCGAATATCACTCACACGACCCATTTTAAGACGAAAAAGCAAACAAACTGCAAAAAGAATACTGATTTTAAATAAAATCGTCTGAATTTAATCAATGATGCCACCAGTTATGAATTGGTGATAATTAAAGGAGAATTAATGTGAAATATTGTAATATTTTGAACCACTTGAAGAAATATTCTAATATTTTGATTTTTCAAAATAATTTTTTTTTCAATTAATCTTTTCAAGAATGATATTAATTTTAAGATAATAAATAAGTTTAATCAACAATAAGTTCTTAATAAAAATATCGTTTGCATATTTGCATTAAAAGACATTAAATTGCCAAATGATATTTTCAATTTGTAAAAAAATGTAATTATTCTAATATTTTGAATATGAGCTGTAGTAAAAGGACTACTGATGGGGGCGTATTCGGTGAGCCAGTTTTCTAGTATAAGGGTATAAGCTAAATCTGACTGTTTTGATTCTGGATGCTAGGAAAAGAATAATCAGTGAATAAAATATTTAAATATTGACTAACGTACCGCTTACGATAAGATTAGAATGAAAACAATACATTCGCATATAAAAAGGAAAATTCTTGTAGTAATATTGAAATGATTTGTTGAAAAACTACTATACAAAATGTCACATAGACAGTAATAAAGTTTTTGGATATATAACAGAATAAACATACTCAAAAGACTCTGACTCAAGAGATAAAATGATTCCGTAAATATAATATAGGTGAGTTGATAAAAATGTTTAGTTTAAAAATTTAAATGAGTACCCGAGGAGAAAAACATTTTCCAGTTTCCTGTCACCTCAGTCAAGTATTTTTACTTTGCTCTGTTTCAAATATTTTCATAATCGAATGAGAGAATCATTTTTATTGATTTTTAGTCCGTGATGAAATTTTTTTATCGCAGAAATGTTCCTTTTCTGGCCGTGTCGGTCACTGGATGGTTTTGCTGAATTCTTCAATGAATTCAAATGATTAAATAATTAATATTGTTATATTTATAGATAATGTACGGTTCTCTTGGAATACGTGAATACATTGGAATATTTATTTAGTAAGTATCTTGACTCTCGCATGGAGATGTGATTAGGATTTCTCCAGTTATAATTCCCAGCACTTTAATCATGCAAAATTCATAAATTCGATAGAACGGCCGGGGGAATACAAATCAGACCACGGACACATTGATCATAAAACGTATCAACTGTGATAGGCAGTAGCAGTAATTTATTGTTCAATGACGGGATGTCATGTTATACTCGGGGTTAAAATTTTTACTGTAAACCCCACAGGATTGAATAACTTTGCTGCGTTTTTCTAAATAATGGACTTTATCTGCGGTTATTGGAAACGTGATGTGTACAGCGATGACAAAATTTGGAATGAAAACTCTGTATAGAATAGGGATTTCGAAAGAAGAGTTCTAATGCATTAGAAATAGTATAGTAACTTCTTCAGGCACATCCAATCACAAATCGGTTAGAGAGAATTTACGGCAAATAAGAAGGCATTTTCTGCATCAATGACGTATCATTTGTCATTTCCAAGAATTAAAATAGTTCTGAATCCTTGAATATTTCCATGAGGTTGCTAAGGAATATGCATCCTTACACCTCAGTTGGACATATCAAGGAAGGAATAATCAATTATACGATGAAATATGAAGGACTGGATAGTAAAATGCTTGATGAAATATCAAGAAAGGAATAATGAAAACTCGATGAAATATCATGGAATAAATAATCCAGTGTTCAACGAAACATCTTGGAGTGGATAATTTAATGTTAAATAAAATATTTTGGGAATGAATAATGTAATGATAAATTCAATAACAGGGAGGAACAGAGTCCGATTTAGAAAATTCTAGACTATAGGCACAACTCGGGATGGGGGCCCCCTAACACTGATGTGGGTGTAAAATTTCCAAAATTGACACACAAAAAAATAATCGAATCATTGTGAAAGTACTATTTTACCAAGAATTGGGTATTTCAAGCATAGAAGCCTAGAACATAATCAAATAACAAAAAGCAATACAACATATTAACTTCATCATTAAAACACCAATACAATGCAACCAGAAAAACTTATTAATCCCTTATATACACTATAACATACATATGAACTATACATATAACTATACATATTATGAACCAATCAATCAAATTTGAAAGGATATATAAAAAAATTTGCTAATAAAAAAAGGTAAAATTAAAAAAAAATTGAATTTGGAATTTTTTCCTTTAAAAATTAAAATTTTTTTGGGGCCCCCAACATTCAGGGGCCCCTAGGCCCGGGCATACTGGGCCTAATGGAAAATCAGGGTCTGGGGAGGAATAATGAAATGTTTAATGTAACAATCACGCTTTCGTATGGTTTTAAACAATAGTAAATTTATTCCCAATATGCTTGAAATAGAATTTAAGAAAATGTTCTCCTTAATCAGTAGTCCAAAAATAGCGGTTAGCTAACTCTAGAGATCCACAGAAACCTTCCCTCTGTCAGAATTCCTTTAAAAAATTAATAAAATAAAATATTTGACAATATTTAAATCAAATTACATCACAAATAGGAAATATTCTTCGCAAGATTCTAAAAGGCACTGGCAAATATTTGAGTGAAAAGTAGAAATTAATGATATAAAAAAAAAGAGTAACATTGAAATAACTTAAACTGAGATTTCACATCAGCAAAGTCATATAAATGTTTAAACAATGCTCCCAAATGTTATACATTCCTAACACAAACGTTCTCGCCCTCGTAATCGTTAATACCTTACCTCAAATCCCTCGTCTACGGCACAAGTCACGTTTCGGGCGACTCTCAGAAAAACCTTTGATTTATGCGGAACATTGTTTACGGAACAGTGTCTCGAACCTGTTTAATCTCGTGGAAATGTATTACACTTCACCCTCAATAACACACAGCACGAACTTGGTCAATAAATTTCGCTCCCCATTCCGATGGTAGAGAGGGTAGAATATATGACAGAACTTTCTGCGGTTTTATATAAAATCTTGTTCAGCTCAGTGAGAATTGATGGCTGAAGTATACATTCTCTAGGATTTAGAGCGTTGTAAATTCTTATAACCAAATATAAATAACTGGAAAGATTTCATACTTAATAAGTACTGTCGAAAAACATCGAGGTAAAATACCAATGATTTTTATCATTGGTAAATTACCTCAAACATCGAGGTAAAATACCAATGATAAAGAAGTGTTTCAAACTATTCATTATATTTCTGAAATTTTATATCAAAAGTTTATTAGCATTGTCAGAATGTGGTTAGTAGGAGACAGATGATGCGAAATTCTAACTTGTTGAGGCACCGCATTTTTCGGACTATTCGAACGATAAGAAGCACCTGAAATTTATGGGAGGATTTTTAGAAAAGAATATTTTGTATTTTTTTAGGTTTATAAAGATATTTTCAATTTATTACTTAATAAACATATAAAATATATATTGTTCGTGCCAATGGCTAAGTTGGCAATCGTGAAACGGGCCTTTGATCGCCCCTTATAATTAGAACAAGTCAGTAAGGGCCTGTTCACATAGGAGTCCGTTGCGTTGCGTTAAGGAAAAGATGACGTTGAGACGAAAATAAACCAATCATAGGCCTCCAAACGATTAGCAATGAAATTTTTAACGCCAATGATTGGTTTATTTTCGTATCAACGTCACCTTTTCCTTAACGCAACGCAACGGACTCCTATGTGAACAGGCCCTTACTCTCGCACATCGTATGTTCGATGTTTCATATATGACTTCCTACATGTATGTTTCATGTATGGTTCCTACATCAGGATTGTAGAAAATGTGTTTAAGTTAATAAAATTATTATATCAATTCGTATGTCGTATAGTCGACAATAGTTTCGATACGATTTATTAGTTTGCAGTCCATTTTAATCAACGAATTTGGGACCATTTCCACGTAGGACATTTGGCTCGTACATATGTAATAAATAGCACACACACACACACGCACACGCACACACACACACACACACATACATACATATATATATATATATATATATATATATATATATATATATATATATATATATATATACAACTATCCCTCACTATACGTCCGCTCTTTATACGGCATTTCGCTATAACGGCCATTTTTAATAATGGCGCTCTTTCGATTTACGGCCCACAATGTTTCGTTATACGGCCACAACAGAGGAAAGTGATGATGACTTCATGTTAACGTTCGTCATCACATTAAAACAGTTTTTAAACATTTTGCGTTTTTTATTATATGTATACATATGTGCATATGATTTTTGTTTTTGTTTATTTTGTGAATTTCTGTTTATTATTACATTGTTTTGTACTTTATTTTATACTAGCGGCCCGTCCCGACTTTATCCGGGTTGAACAAAATATTATACCAATAAATTTCCAGTTGATAGCCATAAATTGTAAATCTTTTTTTACCTTAAATGTCCAATAAAAAACGTTGTTCCAAATGTAGTTTTCTTCAATAAACCCTTTAACGTTGCCAGTTTCAAAAATCTTTTTTGTATTTATCAATACCTCCTCTACTTAAATCTTAAAAATATTAAACATTTTCCTTACGGGGTGGGATAGCATATATCCGAAGCACATACTCTCGAAAAATACGGTGTGATGTCGGCAGAGATATAGTCTCGAATTCCACTTCGTTGTGACTTTCCTAACGTCTTTGCCGCCAAAGAACAATTGGGTGACATTCTGGGAACGGAGGGTCAATCTTGCCGAAAAGGACTGAATAATAATCCTTTGTCGTTCTAGCTAGAGGCTATTTCTTTTCAGGCGAGAGACATCAGAAGGGCGGTTCACCCGCGGTTCATCCATTTTCAGCCTTTTGAGAGATGAAAGAGGCACGGAGTGCCGATGAACTACTATTGAAATTCTTCTTCAATAGTAATAAGAAAGCAATTAACCACTCTTTCCCCTGACCCCCCCACGCTGAATGTCCCCCACGTAAAATGGGGATAGGAAGTAGATAACATTTTCCCGTAGTAAAGAGCGATTTCGAAAAACGGCCCCGTAAGCTAAAGGGTGTTGCTATGGTTACTTGACTGCGGTTGACAAAGGAAAAGATGTAAGGTACATTTTAATGTACAAAAGTTGTACATTACCCTCCACATACAAAATCTGCTCTCTCTCTTTGTATATTATTATAGATTTATAGATACACATTGGTATCCCAAAATTAGAATAAGAGATGAAATAAAAATACAAAAATAAAAAAAGGATTTTAAGTAAAGATTTTTTAAAATTATTTTAAGCACCTAAAATAATATTCAAATTAATATTACGTTATTTATTAATTAAAGTTAATTTTTTAAAAGAGGTGTGCTTGAGACCGTAGTTTTATTCAAAAATAAAAAAGGATTTTAAGTAAAGAATGTATTTTTAATTATTTTAAGCACCTAAAATAGTATTCAAATTAATATTACGTTAGTTATTAATTAAAGTTAATTTTTTAAAAGAGAGAGGTGAAGAGATGAAATAAAAATACAAAAATAAAAAAAGGATTTTAAGTAAAGAATGTTTTTTTTTTTAAATAATATTAAAATTTTTTTCAAATAATGTTCCTAAAATAATATTCAAATTAATATTACGTTAGTAAATAATTAAAGTTAATTTTTTAAAAGAAAAAGGCGTGCCGGAGAACGGCTAGGTTCGAACCACTATCGTCAGAACAGAAGCCCACCGCGATAGCATCACGCTAAGGATCGTTGAAGACTTCGGTACAAAAAGCGGTAGAGGACAGTAGCGGTAACAATGGAGATTGTTAGGATTAAGCTCCTAACTTTATTTCTACTGATCAGATATACATAATATATAGCCTATGTCCATCTGGAATAATGTACCTTTCAAACAGTGAAAGAATTTTTCAAATAGGTGCAGTGGTTCTGGAGATTACCCTCCACGTACAAAATCGCTCTCTCTTTATATATAAGTATAGATAAGCGTTTTTATAGGAAATAAAAATAATAAAATGCTTTATGAACTAAAAACTATATTATCTCTCTATTTAAAAAAATGTAACTCCCGCTGCCGATGTCAAAAGCTTGTCACGCTATCTCCTCCAAAACTGCTGGGTGTATGGGGTCCAGAGCCGTACCAATGGATACAGAAAAATGGGGGGACCAAAGTAAGACATGTCTCATCTTTGTCGGACTTTAAGTTTTTTTTATTTTATGTTTTGTGGGAAAATATTGACATTTTCATCTTCAGATTGCCATAACTCGCCAAAAAATGATCATAGATTTTTGATCTTTTAACAATCTAAGACTACAGATATTTCTCTTTCAAATTAGACCTCGTTTGTTTAAAAATATTTTAAAACAGACTAATATTTTCATCAAAAAATGAAACACAGTTTTTCAAGAAATATCGTCCCCTATGTGGATGTAATATCGATTCTCCTCGAGTTTTTATATTACAAAGAAAATATTTACATCATCTGGAAGCTGAAAGCTTTCTTATTCATATAAATCTCATTTCAAGTCTATATCTTAAATTTTCGATTTTTAGTTGAATTTTAAAGCAGATAATTCAACAGTGATGAAACGCCCTTCGCATTAAGGGTGACAACAGTAAATGGATGGAAGCTGTTACATTGCCCGAGAATCACCCCTATGTATCTCGCTATTAGTCATAACAGAGGAGCGAGCGTAGCGGGCCTAGGTGCGAAGCCCCTAGTTTATAAAAAATCGGAACAGATCCAATTAGATTTGTATAGATTTGTATTAAAATAATTGTTTCGTTATACGGCTTTTCACTTTCCGACCAACTTTTCCGGAACGTATCTAGGCCGTAAAGCGAGGTATGGGTGTATATATATATATATATATATATATATATATATATATATAATATGTTATATAATAAAATATTCATTTTATTTTAATGTTACCTTAGGACCATAAGACGCACGCCAGTTTTAAGTCGATTTGTTAAAGTAAAAAGGTGCGCCTTATGGTCCGAAAAATGCGGTATATCTTGAAGGGAATTCTGTTAAGTGGTCATGAGTCGTTTCATAAACGAATGAGAGAATTAGCTTGTTCTAAAATTATGTGATCCTGACTTTGATTGATCCGCAGAAAAATTCTAGTTAAAATTCGGCAATTTTTATTTTTAGTCAAACACATTAGTTTAATTTTTAAAAAATACACGTAAGTAATACAAGTTCAAGCAGTATTTACTGTAGTTTTGTAATAAGTGTTTGGTAGTTGTATCAATCGCTATTTCTAATTTGCTGTACGTTGAAGATATAAGGTTCTAACTCTGATGATTGACCTCAAGATTTATAAAGCATATTTTCATTTTTTCGCAAATTTTGCGATGTGTCGGCGAACCAATACTTTCATTGTGACATGAAGATTTTACAAATAATTCTGAAAAGTTCAGATGTCGCGAACATACGCTAACACTGCATTGAATTAGACTAAAGTCATAAATAAAACGTCCTTCTAAAATTAAATTTTGGCACAGGGATGTTGCTTTTGGCAACATTTTGTAGCCTTTAAAACCTTAAAATTTACCGATTAGGATAGCAAGATAGAAATAGAAGATTCAAGGTTTCAGAAAACAATAAGGAAATAAAATCCTTATTTTTATTCTGTTTTTGATAATCATTTCCCCCTTAGTTTGCGGTTACAACCTTTTTCCCCTTGTTTGTTATCTAGAGCGGAAAAGTCAAATAGAGTAACAAAACATTCGCGACTAAAATTACGTTCCTAGATATACTTTTTGCATTTATTCTTGTTTTTTAATCAGTTTGTTGGAATCACCAAAATGAAAACAGTAATATTTTACTGTCAAATGTCAAATATCTGAAGAGGCCAAAGTGATTTGAATTAGAAGACTACCATAATTTTAATCATATTGATTTAATACCTGCCACATCCTCTCACTGACTTGATTCATCACCGTATAAAATGAGTTAGTCGGTCCGGGAATCGAACATGGAATTTTCTCTTTCCGGAGGGATTGTGCTAACATCTTCACTACCGAATCACGATCTTTTCGAATAGTCATGATGTGAAATCTGCGGTGTATAATAATACACCTATAACTTGCTTTACGGGCTAGATACGTTCCAGAAAATTTGGCCGTAAAGCGAAAAGCCGTATAACGGATCAATTATTTTGATACAAACCCATACAAATTTAATAGGATCTGTTCCAATTTTTTATAAATAATATATATTTTAGTTCATAAAGCATTTTATTCTTTTTAATTCCCATAAAAATGCTTACATAAAAATAAAAGTAAAGAACGATGTAATAAACAGAAATTCAATAATTACAAGATAAAAAGAACTTTCTATATACCATGTTTTTAAATTTTTTGCTGAATCATATAAACTTGACAATTCTATGTATTAATAAATACTTTAAAAAATTCTTTTTGATGAATTATCCCATCAACTTGAAAGAAAATGAAGTTAATTGGAAGTTAACTTGCGTTTAACTTTTCGTTCCCGTCCCGGCGATAGATGGCTGCACCAGTCTACAAAACAAAATTAACTGAAAATAATAGAAACATGGCAAAAATCTGCTTAAAGATGGCTAAAAGTATTAAAATAATGCATTGTCATCGTGTTCTGAGCTATTCTATAAGTTTCAAATGTCTAGCTAGTCGGGAAGTTAGTTAAAAATCGATTGCAAGATTTGTACTGGACAAACACACACACAAACAAGAAAGCGAGTTAATAAAAACAAGGTAAAAAATGAATATATAAACAAAAAACAAGAGAAATCATATGCACATATGTATAAATATAATAAAAAACATAAAATAAAATGTTTAAAAACTGTTTTAATATGATGACGAACATTAACATGAAGAATCACTAAGCTATAATATGCTGTCATCATCACTTTCCGCTGTTGTGGCCGTATAACGAAACATTGTGGGCCGTAAATCAAAAAAGTGCCATAATTAAAAAAAGGCCGTTGTTGCGAAATGCCGTATAAGGAGCGGCCGTATAGCGAGGTATAGGTGTATTGAAATGTAATATCTGTAATTATTAGAGTAGCAATATATGAGGGTGCCAGAAATACGTTTATTTTTATATTAGTTAAATCTATAAATGTAACACTTAACATAAATTTCACACACTATTCATTTTTTATTCTTCATCGATTCCAAACTGAAATACGTTTTTCTTTTCTTATAATCTAAAATCACGGATTGAACTAAAACCACAAATACTAAATTTCAACATGACTAACATTTCTTCACTGGAAAAATAAATAAATATATAAATAAATAACGAGAAATTGAATTCTGGTTCAGTTTGTCGATGTTAAATATCGTCTTTCCAAAACTGTGAGAATAACAGTGAACGACCAAAGTCCCAAAAAGCCGTACAAGCGAGTAAATATCTATCCAATTTTCCGGTCTATTCTTTGAATTTTCTTGTACATGCCTTTAAGATCCCCCTGTAATGGAACACGCTTTAAAATGTCGCTTTTCAATTTTGCCTGAAAAGAAAAATTCTGTTTACGTGGTTTCTGGTATCATGAATAGATGACCCGAACAGTCCCGAAAGGGGGCTGCCGGAATTGGCGAGTTATCCGAAAAATAAATTGGGCAAAACTGGAGTTTTGACATTAGTAATGGCGGATTCGCTAACTGGAAATAAAACAGCGAAAGAGCAAGATGCACCTAAATTCTTAGTAAATAATCAAAACATGTCGGCTATTTCGAAAAGGGTTCAGCTCTGCTCAAATACTGTATTAAATACTCAATAGCTGTGTGTATGTGTATGTGTATATATATATATATATATATATATATATATATATATATATATATATATATATATGTATATATAATATATATATAAAAAATATATATCTATCGATATCGTTGCCACCCACTTGGTGTAGCGGTTAACGTTCTGAGCTGCCATGCAGTGGGCTTGGGTTTAAATCCTGAATAAGGCATGGTCGTTTCCGTGTCGCCCCCCTCATAGGGAGCAATTCTGGCTCACCTATGTGGTCCTCTCGTAAGAAAGAAACCAGTAAATTTGCTGTGAATAACAAAAGGCTAATATCTCACGACAAAGTGCCTCAGCATTAGGCAAATATATACAGTCGAACCCCGTTATAACGAACTTCAAGTGACCAAAGGTTTTGTTCGCTTTATCCGGTGGTTTGGCATATCCGAACCGTTAACAAAAATGCTAGAGTTCATAAAATGTATAACTCGTTAGTTGTAATGTGTATTCAATAATGATGTATTAAAAAAATGATAAAAATCTATTAAAAATGATCATTAATGAATTAAATCGACTAAAATCGATTACATTAAACTGACACAATACTAATTAAATTACGCACATTAGGAAAACGGAAGGACCAATATTTTCGTTCGTTATAGCTATGAGTTCGTTATATACAGGGTTCGTTATAACGGGGTTCAACTGCACACACACACACACACACACACATATATATATATATATATATATATATATATATATATATATATATATATATATATATATATATATATGATAAGGAGGTATTTTGAAAGTGAAATATACGACAGCCATTAAGATGAACAAACTTAAATTTCATGTATCAAAAGTAATTATGTCAAATTATAACACACCATCGTAGTTCATGATATATCTGTCCTTTTAAAACATTCTCTATACTATAATTATTGACTGCATAGAATGGTAAATAATATGAGTGTACTTTATTTTAAACGAATCTTTGTTCCTTTTATTCATCAATGATGACAAACTAAAAACTCAACAGTTTATCGATATTCGGTGCACTGTTGTATTTGTAAGCAGTATCAGCTATTTCGGCGATGTGGAATCAAACTGTAAAAGTGTATGCATACTATTTATACAGAAATATATATCGAAATTTATTAAATTTAATGATAAATCACAACTTGTCACTTTTATTACTTGCAGGAAATGAGTATAAGTAATGGAGGGAGTATATATTTAAAAGTACTGAAATCTGAATGGTAAGATTTTTTTTAAATCTAAGGCGGAGGAATTTGTCGTTAGACATTCACCTTTTGTTATTCTACTTTATTATGGGAGCACCCTATAGGTGAGCCAACATTGCTCCCTATGAGGGGACGACACGGAAACGACGGAGCCTTATTCGGGATTTGAACCCAAGCCCTCCATCTTGCAGGTCAGAACGCTAACCACTACACCATGTGGGCAGTACAAATCATTCCCCAGGTGAGGCTCGAACTCACAACCCCGGCATCACTCACGAGCACTACCTTATAAGTACCGTGCGCTAACCAACTGCGCCACTGGGGATTTAAAGAACCTGCCCCGGTTGAGTATCGAACTCACGACCTTCAGATCACTCAGAGAGTGGATTTTGAGACTGATACGCTGCCTTTTGCGTTACCGAGGCTTACAAACTGAAAATAAAATCACTTAAATATGCATGGTTCTTCCATTTAGCGATGAGCAGCTTGACTTACCGCTGAGGACTGTTTCCATATACAGGGGAAAAAGCTAAACTCCCGAGAATTTCCACAGTTAGTTCAATCGCGAGATGAAATTTAGGGTAACGATTCAGTTTTATAAGGATATAAATAGCAATCTACGTCTCGCATAATCAGACATCGAACGTATTGCGCAATCTAAATTGTTGCAAGTTTACCTCTCTCCGCTATAAGTATGCGTGTGCATATAAACAAACACACACACACACACACACACACACTGCCAAATCATTAACTGGTGAGCCTCACACTATATGAACATATATCGGAAAAATATTTTCCATTCCCTCATATTCTTTTAATCTCCTTTAATGGATATTAGTATCTGACAGTACATCATTTCTTCCAAGTCTGACAGTTGTATGTGCGAAAATATTTTTCTTGAAGTGTAAAGTGCAAATTAAGCACTTTATCTTGGAAAGTGCTTCACTGAAGCTACCACGTGAGGCAGATCGTTCTAGTAAGCGTCACATTTGTCTTAGCCGGATCCCTGCATCAATAAGAACAATTCGCCCTATTTAAAAAAAGTAATTACGTTTTTATAACTCGTTCCAAAGAGAGGGGGAAAGTGTGTTCCTGTCATTCGATGTCACAAAATTACACACTACAAAAACTAAAAAATCAGTGCAAGGAGGAAAGTTTTTAAAAGCAAGGATAGAAAAAAATGAAGGCATTTTATCTCAGCTGACTGAAACTTCGCACTATTACTTTCCAGTTATAAGGTGGCAAGATGAAACTTCCATTAAAATAGCAGAGCTCGACGGAAAAATTGCAATCTTTTTTCAGTTATTCCTAACAAAGTGAATTTTTTCTTATTATTAACTCTTAGCAGCATTCTTACAGCATTCGTGTATTTTTTACTCCCGAACCTACATCTAATCCCGCTCAGGCCTCTCGCATTCCTGTAGAGTTAACAATAATTGAATTTGATGGTCGGAAGAGATTCTACGAATGAATGGAACACACGTGCGTAACCCACCTTGGCGAGTTTATCGCCAATATGGGACTTTTGACGGACTGATTGTCGCAGTATTTGTGAAACGGAATAGGGATGTGACATCGATGTCGATGTTTTGATAAAAACATCGATGTTCTAAACATCGATTTATTGAAGCCGATTTTTTTTAAACATCGATGTTTTGTGGTTTAAAACATCGATATGTAAATATATGTAATTTTCTTTTGTAATATTTAATTTGAAAATAAAATATTTGTTAATAAATATTTATTAATTTTTATTAATTTTTTTGATATTAAACTCTGTTGAACCAAACTCAAAAATTCTTTTACATAATTTTGCCTAATACTCTACTGATACGAAACCAGTACTTTTGTCTTGTGTTACAATCCTGACCCTCAGAATTTTTTTTACTAAATTATTTAAGCCTCCTGGAAGTAAATTATTCTCCAACTTGTAAATAAATATGACATGATATTTCCAATAATTTTTTCACATTCAGCCAATTTAAATTAGAAAACGTCACGGAATTTTCTTTATGGATTTGGTCCTATCAATTGTTTTGATAGCAAAAATATCTTCCTCAATTTTCTGGTAAAAGTAATAAAATGTATGATGGAAATTCTGCGATATGCGCTGACTCTTTCAACCCAGGTTTTGTCATTTGTGTCAGCCCAATCAGAAAGTAAAATTAACCCCCCCCCCCCCCCACCACCACGACTAAGGGCCTGTTCACATAAGAGTCCGTTGCGTTGCGTTAAGGAAAAGATGACGTTGAGACGAAAATAAACCAATCATAGGCGTTAAAAATTTCATTGCTAATCGTTTGGAGGCATATGATTGGTGTATTTTCGTCTCAACGTCATCTTTTCCTTAACGCAACGCAACGGACTCCTATGTGAACAGGCCCTAACGAAAGTAACATTAAAGTTAGAGGTTACTAAAGCAGTTTTAAAATATGGATGTTCAAAAACATCGATGGTTTTTGGGCGATGTTTTGTTAGCATCGATGTTTTAATATTGAACATCGATGTTTTGTCGTCGATATCGCATCCCTAAAACGGAATCGAGATTTTTTAATATGAGCTGCGGACAGATGCTATCATTTCAATAGTAGGTAGAAATCCCAGAATATCTTTTCCAAAATTCTTTTGCTCAGTTCTGCGAATTAATTAAAAGATGAAATTCAGGTTGTAATGTTGGTGATACCGATATAAAAAATAATATTATAAATGAGGATAAAATAATATCAGTACAATAATTTGGTCATTATTTAAAAAAATTAGTATTTTAAATTTATCTACATATTTTTTCTTTCCAATTTTTATTCAGGGTTTTACGGAATAGGCTTAGTATGTTCTAATTTCAGGACTACTATAGAAGGATTTGTCAAGCGACAAAAAAATTGGACTTGCGATTACTTTTTGTTAACAGTTAAGTCTATTTTTACGAAATTTTGTCGTTTCCTAGTAACGACATGGAATTTCATGTCGTTTCCTATTAACGACATGAACATAGACCACTAGTAAATAGAGGAAAAATCAGTTATCTATATAATTCTAAAACGTTGAATTTATTTGTGGTTCAGTTCATTAAAACTTTTCCCAACAGAACCATATTTTTAATAATATGGCATCCGGGAAATAATTAAATATAGAATAAGCAATTTTCCAAAAATAAAAGGACATGGATTATCAAATTAGAAGAATTTTTTAGCTTGTTGTTTCGATGACCTACCATTTCAGTACTTTCTACGTTTACGTTAGTTTTGGGCCCGATGCAAATATGTCGCCAATTGATCATCCTTAAGACAAAACTAAAATCTGATTGAAAGATTTCTAGATTTGGGGAAAATTCTTCCCCAAGAAGCATTAAAACAAGGAAGGTCTCTAAATAGGAGCAACAACTATTTTAAATCACATTTAGATCATTAAGTTTAGACGACAGATGACTTAATCCCGTCGCTGCCTTCTATCACCTTCATGATGCTGTGTATTAACCCTGTTGGATTCGCTCACCTAAATGTTAACCTTGGGAGAAAATGTGTCCAAGGATGGCGACTTGGATTTAAAGAGTTTTTTTTAAAATTGTACTCCATAAGAGATAAAGACATTTTACACCTTGGGGCATTTTTCATTTTTTCTAAAATGCAAATAGTGGACGCTCGTTAATTCGAACTCGGTTAATTCGAACTTTCGGTTAATTCGAACTAATCCAAAGGCCCCAAAAAACTTGTATTGGAGTTAATGTTAAAAATATCTCATTAATTCGAACTAAATTTTTATCACTTCGGTTAATTCGAACTAAAAATTTGACAAAAAAAAATTCTTTTTCCTCGTTTAATGGAGAAAATACACACTGTATTTATTATTTTGTGTGTCAAAATTTCTTTTCTGTGTAAAGAGGCACATGTCTGCATTCCTAGACTATTGCATGTCCGCTAAACGTTAGTAGCTATTGTCCTTCTTATTAGTGCTAAACGGAAAAAGCAATTTTCCTTTAATTGGATCGATTTTCTTAGAATTTCAGAAAAACTAGTCTTTACTACAGATTCTAGGGAGCTGCGTCAGTTATAACTTCAGTGCAGACAAGTTAATGTGGTCTAGTTTTTCTTCCTCATTGTGTGGTGTGAACGTGTAAAAATTCAGGATGTCTACACCTGGAAAGTACCAAAACCCTAACTTTGGAGACAAAGGTAGAAATTTTAAAGAAAGTAGAGAGTGGCGAATGTAAAACAAAGTTAGCAGCTGACTATGGAATTAAAAAAATGCCTTGTAAACTAATTTGAAAAACAAGGAGTCAATTTTAGATTCATGGGAAAAATCAAAATTTGCTAAAGGAAGGAAACGCATGGGAAATGCGTCCCAAGAAGTTCTAGAAAAAGCTCTACTGCTATGGTTCCAGGATGTTAGATCTCAAAATTTTCCGATAAATGGACCCCTAGTGCTGACGAAGGCTGATGAATTGGCAAGTCGAATGGGTATCGAAGATTTTAAATGCAGTGATGGATGGCTTTCTCGATTTAAGTCAGGGCAAAATAATAATTATCAAACTGTATGTGGCCAAAGCTCTGATGTAAACGAAGACGTATGCACTAATTTCGGTAGGAAACTGTCAGGGCTTTTTTCTACTTACCTGCCGAAAGATATTTTAGATGCGGCCATAATGGACAAAGCCATAATGGACTCTATTAAAACTCTGAAAGCATTTATTCAGATGGAACCTTCCTCTGAAAATGAATTGAAATGTTTACTTCAAATCGAGAAGCTGGCTGAACAATGTAGGCATCATAAACAGAACCAAACATCCATTTTACAGTTTTTCCCCAAAGTGTAATTCATATTTTTAATAAAAGTTTACTTTATACTGCATATTTTCTGCTTCATTTTATGATTAAGGTAAGTCTGTATTGCTTTTTATGTTTAACTTTAGATAACATAGTATAATATATTTTCTGGGGTTATACATACTAGAAGAGTTTCTTCTTCAGTGATACACATTTAAAGTTATATATTTTCTCTTAACATCGGATAATTCGAACTTTTTTCTGAGAACCTTCGAGTTCGAATTAACGAGCGTCCACTGTAATATTTTAAAATTTAAATTATTCGGGGAAAAATTCCGGTATAGTGTGTTTGAAACGCACTTAAATTCCTTTGGTGGACGAAATTTGTAAAACAAATCTTGTTGAAAGGAGTAGATAAGTTCAGGCTATCTGAAAACACCATTCTCATTGAATTATCAGCATTTATGTAGCTGTAAATAGTAGACACATTTTCTCCATAAGTTAAAACTGAGGTGAGAGAATTCAGTAGTGTTAGTACACAATAGCCTTAAATTTACTCTCAAAACTTTTCATTCCCATTGCTTCCGGAGTGGAGTATCTGGATTATTCGTATCGAAATATTTTCAACCCATCTCATACCGCATGAACACACAAGCGAATCAGCTCCCCCCGTCCAGCCGCGACACATTAGTCACGCTCCAGGAGAGTGACTAATCGACCCGACCGACCATTTTCACATTTCCGCCGATCGCAACTTCCCGATGTCATTACCCCTTTGAACTTTGACCCCCCTCCACGTCATCTGTTTACGAAAAGCGCGATTGCGATTCGGGGACTCCCTTTTTGACCCCCCAACGTGGGGAGAAGATCCCTCGTCCCTTTGATCATTCGTCTGAAAACCGCCCTCATAAGCGAGCGTCTGAGCGGCGAGCTGAAGACCCATAAATCACTGTTTCCCTCCTACAGTTCGCTCCCCTTTCGCGAATGTGTGTTTGCGGTATCAGACTTTAACAATTTGAGGGCTGACAGTTTGGAGGTCTATGATTGGTTAAAGATATTTCACTGCGAGTAATGCTGACGCTCCGCTCTGCAAGCAATGTGAGAAAGACCTTATTTTCAGAACTTTATCTGAGTACTGTGCCTCTAAGCTGACTTGATTATCAGTCACACGAATAGATTGATGCAAATCTCTCTCTCTCTCTCTCTCTCTCTATATATATATATATATATATATATATATATATATATATATATATAAATGTATGTTCCAGCATAATTCTGGAGCATCTGGAACAATTTCAACCAAACTTGGTACACATATGATTTAAAATCTGGAAAAAATAACTGGGGAAGAGGGGGTAAGACAACCCTAGCAACCCTAAGGGGAGGAGGGGGTGACTGGCAAAAATAATCAAAAACGATTGATATTAGTTTCAAATCCATAGTTTTCGGGGTTGGTGTGATGAATGGTGACACTCCCGATGCCGTTGAAGTCCAAGTCCAGTCCCATTGGCATGAGGGTGGGTGAAAAATAAAATATCCAAAATGTCCGATATAAATCGAGATTTTCCCTAGCATCAACTAGTATTATCTTAAAATAAACCTTTCATTTCAAAGCGACATAGCTTGAACTCTTCCTAACGTATGAATAATGAGCGACAGAAAGCGCGTGTGCGTTGGCTGGAGGTGGGGGTACCGTTTATTTTCTTTCTAGATGGAGCAGAAATTATTTAAGTCTAATTTCTCAAATAAGAGCTCAGAAGCCCTTTTTTCTTTTTTCAAGAGTTCCAGAAACATGAATAATACTACCTGCTTATGGAAAAACACGGAGCAGAATGCGCGGTTTGAAGCGAGATATAATTAATTCTGACATTATTACTACTTTGCTTTGGTGAATATTCGCTCTATGGCAAATAAATCCCTGTTTACGGCGAGCTAAACTCCCGAAATCCCTTAATGTCCATTTATTACGGGCGGAACCCACGCGAAGATAATGGTGGTCATAGATTTGAATTATCTCCATAACCGTGACTTTAGAATTTCAAATTGTTCTTAATAAATAAAAACCGGAAGAATTCGTCGGAATGGAAGATCGTTTATTTAAAATTTATGCGAAGGCTGAATATTTTATTTGGGATTTTCATTCCCGGTGCTGAGATAAATGGGTAAGTGCTGTGTATTTTTGTATTTTTTGAATTATGTTTTTTTTGTTTATCTCCCTTTTAATGATATTATGCTTCATTTTTGTTCGCGCCATCTAATGAATGTCATTAGAAGGAAATGCAATGTCGCAGTATTGAGGTAATGGCACAATAAATTTTAATTACTCCAGTATTAAGATGATTGTGATGTTATAATAATTAAATGGTTTTACGGTAACTGGTACAGTATTTTAGGCACGAAATATATGCTCATTGGATGTTGTTACACATCCAATGCTAGCTATAACTAGCAATCGATTTACAGTCTTATGAGATAGCACATTTCCGACGATATTTCTAAAGAAAATTACCCGACATGTAGTTTAGTCTTTTTAAATATATCTTAAGTATATCATGTTACGATGAGGAAAATGTTTACTTTTTATGCCTTTTATTCTTGCTGGAATTTTATTTCAATTACGAATTATATTTTTGCACTAAGGCGCCATTGTTATCATTTTGACAGATTTGCGTTTCTGCTTTTTATAAGCTCGCCAAAATTTCCGATAAAATCAATATGCAGCAATGCCTTGGCGACATTCAACAGCGGAAGAAAAAATCAACGAATTGAATCAATAGCACCTTGTTGTGTAATTAAAATTTCGAAACGTGTACTTTCTATAGTTTGTATTTTTATTTTAATATCTTTTCCAAATTTTGAGTCGTATGTCATTTTAAAATACATCTGACTCTGTCACTTCTTATTCGGGCAAAAAACTCCAGACTCCGGCTAGTTTAAACCGGAGTTTGAATAACCCTGCCTCAAAATAACTTATATTTATTATATATTTATGAACGGTTGTTCCCTAGAAGAAGCATTCAGAAGATTGATTTATATAGTCTTACGTGAAATTCCGAGTAAAATATATTGTTATAAACTTATGTTTATTATACCCAAAAAGTAAAACTTGATAAATGTAAATATTTAATGAATTTAAAGAGTATTATTGCTCATTCAGTATGCACAGTTGTTGAAAAACTTTGCCGAATAGTTTGTTCTAGAACATTGAATTTACCTGTTTCCGAGATGGTTTCCATGGCACTCTCTGTTGAGACACATTTTGTAATCCCGTCCATCGCGAAGAATTTGAAGGGCTTGATAGAATTCTCTTAAATAATATTTCAAAATTATGCGCACTCTACTTAAAAATTATGCTATCATAAAAAAGTGATAATAAATAATTACAAGATAAAAAGAACTTTTTATATACCATGTTTTTAAATTTTTTGTTGAATCATATAAACTTGACAATTCTATGTATTAATAAATACTTTTTTAAAATTTTTTTTGATGAATTATCCCATTACTTGAAAGAAAATGAAGTTAATTGGAAGTTAACTTGCGTTTAACTTTTCGTTCCCGTCCCGGCGATAGATGGCTGCACCAGTCTACAAAACAAAATTAACTGAAAATAATAGAAACATGGCAAAAATCTGCTTAAAGATGGCTAAAAGTATTAAAATAATGCATAGTCATCGTGTTCTGAGCTATTCTAAAAGTTTCAAATCTCTAGATTGTCGGGAAGTTAGTTAAAAATCGATTGCAAGATTTGTACTGGACAAATACACACACAAACAAGAAAGCCAGTTAATAAAAATATGGTAAAAAGCGTGAGTATCATACCGCTATCTGTACTGTTCAGGAATGGTGGAGTATTTGTGTTTCTTTAAAATACCTAACGGGTAAGATGTTTAGAGTAACACCGCAATAGAGTCACGAGAAAGAAAAGTGAAAGTTCTTTTCTATCAAAATGGCTTCAGAAATTTCGCTAGGATTAATGATATTTTTTAAACAATAATTCCAGCTCAAAAATTTCCCCTTCATTTTAGTTCGATCAAACTAAAGTCTGAATAATTGATAGTACGCTGTTTGTGAGTCAAAATTCATACTATATACACACAAAAAATCTTTTTTTTCGAGGTTTTACCGATAATAAATTTTGCTTTGCTGTCTTTCCTTTACTAAATGATACCTAAAAGAATTGCCCCAGGTGATACATTTTTACGTGATAACTGAAATTTTTTTAGATGTCGGCATAGCGTAATCACTACCGAGTTTTAGCGCAGGAAGGTGGGGGTATAAATGGAGCTCTTGGACCAAGCATGGGTGTCTTGGTATATCTTACGATAAAAAAAAATTGAACTATTTATCAGCTTTATCAAGATTAAATATGAGTGTTGAAACTCTAAGTGCAGTATGCAGATTATTTGAAATTCTTTGGACATTTCAGACAAAAACTGAAATTGAGAAATGGACGCTAGCAATACATATGATACACGCTGAACTACCGGTATTCCGTGAATAAATTATACGTGTATCGCGAAAGAAAAGTTTGAAATAAAATATGAGTTGCATGAAAATGCGTCCACATGGCTCGAAAACAGAGGAATATAAATGATGTTTTCTTGACTGAGACCTGAAATTCTATGCAAAATTTATGATTACTTTAGTGTTTAAATCGTGTATCTGTTTATTTTTTTTTTTAATCTCTGAATAATAATAATAAACTATTATTTTTTACGTTATACAGTGCTGTTTTTTTGATAATTCTTTCTGTTTCTGATTTTTTTTGTGCTCAACCAGGTATTCATTAACCCGTATATCCAGGAATTCAATTTATAACAATTTAAATTTCCTACGAAATTTGGGATGAGTTATTTTTGAAAATACATATTTAATGAAGTTTTATGGAAGGTCACAACAAATTTATTTGTATTTCTAAACCCAAATTTAATTGAAAATTGTTCGAATGTGTTTACATTCATCAGAATATTTTAAAAATTACATTCTTCCGGTGCGTTAAGTTTTCTTCTCTGAAAGATATAGTGTTTTTAAGAAATTCGTAAATTTTCCTACACTATTTCCGGAATCATTGCTTAACTATTTATCAGTTTTTATATTGGATGGAAAGTTGAGTAATTATATATCCATTTTATAGATAAGAAAAGCTTATAAAATACTTTGAAAATTAAAAAGCTAGTAATATAGCTGTATCACTAGCTCGTAGTTAGCTTAGCTATATTAGGTAGTATGCTAGCTCAGCTATATTACTAGGTAGTAATATAGCTAGTAAAAGAGCTGATGAATTATATATTAATTTTAAATATTAATTTTATAGTTAAGTAATTAGCTGAGAAATTATATATTCATTTTATAGATAAGGAAAGCTTATAAAATACTTTGAAAATTAGCTGTAATTAGCAATAATATAGCTGTATTACTAGCTAGTAGTTAGCTCAGCTATATTATTAGGTAGTAAGCTAGCTCAGCTACATTACTAGGTAGTAATATAGCTAGTAAAAGAGCTGATTAATTATATATTAATTTTATAGCTAAGTAATTAGCTGAGTAATTATATATTTGTTCTATACCTAAGTAAAACTTATAAAATACTTTGCAAATTAAAAAGCTAGTAATATAGCTGTATTAATAGCTAGATGTTAGCTCAGCTATATTATTAGGTAGTAAGCTAACTCACCTATATTACTAGGTAGTAATATAGCTAGTAATAGAGCTGAGTAATAATGTATTAATTTTACAGCTAAGTAATTAGCTGAGAAATTATATATTTATTTTATAGCTAAGTAAAGCTTATAAAATACTTTGCAAATTAAAAAGCTTGTAATATAGCTGTATTACTAGCTAGTCGTTAGCTCAGTTATATTATTTGGTAGAAAGCTATCTCAGCTATATTACTAGGTATTAATATAGTTAGTAATTAAGCTGAGTAATTATATATTAGTTTTATAGCTAAGCTAATAAAATACCTTGAAAATAAAAAAAATTATGGAAGCATTCTTAAAATAGATTATGAACAAACCTTTTATGCATTCGAATGTAAGGGAACACACTGCCTTTTGTAGATGATACTCCTAATTTTTTAAAGTTTAATATTAATTTCCAGTACTCACTTTCAAGTACTTTTAAAAATTTCAACTACTGTTAGAGGGTCCCTCTAGGTCTCAATAACTGGGACGCTAAATCAATTTTATGAGGTCCCGGTCACAGACGTAACAATTTAATGTAACTTCCCAACGATGAACTTACCCCAATTGAGTATCAATTAAAAGTGTCGCCAAAAGAAGCGATTTAGGCATATATTGGGTACCGATCTATCCCTTCTGAGGCTAGAGATACTTAAGACGAAAAGCTATTTTCAGGAACTATGACTCTGTGACAACTCAGATTCCATTGACGCCTGCGACAATTTGATGACACTGCACTCTTTCTCCCCTCGCTCTCCCGAGGGATATGGCTGTTCTAGAATTCTATTCACTTCGTCGAGACGGTCCCCGAAACACCCCCGTAACGACATTACTCCCAAACGAATTTCAGGAAATGAAGTGACTAGACGTTGGTCAGGTTTGGCGGATAAAATTTATCGCCCCGGATCGCCAGGGTTATTGAAAGTAAAGTGATGTAGTGGGTTATTAGTTAGATTGCACTCTTCCAGCGCATAAATCACTTCCGGGGGGAGCTCGTGGTAAATTTGATTCCCGCATGTCGAAATAGCGATGCAAAACCTTGCTCTCTATATCTTGCAAGCAACAATAAGAATAATATTCGCACGTTGCGGGTTGTCGGAAAGTCATTTTCCCCATTCCCCAAAAGCATTATAAAATATCGCATTTTTTGAACCATAAGACGCACCTTTTTACGTAAAAAATCGACTTAAAATTGGGGTGCGTCCTATGGTCAGAAGGTAACATTAAAATAAAAAGAATATTTTATTATATAATAATTTATATATTTTATATATTTATTATGTTTATTATATATATTTTTATCTCTATTAAGGGGACCTTGGACCTTAATTTGAGCAAATATTTTTTACTGTAATATTGATTGTGTTATTGTAATATATATATATATATATATATATATATATATATATATATATATATATTTCTGTAGGATAATAGTACCAAACTAATTTTTTTCAAGTAAAATATCATTTATGAAGCTTCTACGAGGTAAGTAATAAAGGTAAGTGTAGTAATAAACTTTAAATCTGTTTTTTTTCAAAGCAGATTTTTCAAGGTTTATAGATTTTTTTAAATGCTCCATGCGACTTAATTTTTGCTCAAAATTCATGAAATTGAAATGGAAGAATCCTGATACTGTTTAAAAAGAAGCTGGGTATGTATTTTACGATTTAACTTCATTAAGTTCATTAAATTTTATTTATAACTTATTAAAAGGCAAAATTTTGATGAAAATCGGGATAGAATTCAGAAAAAATCTCTCAAAAATCAACTATTTAAGGGAAAATAATTGATAACCAGATTTGTTTGTATTACAGTTTTAATTGTTTAAAATGCAAAATCGAGGAAATATCTCAAAAATTAAGTCGCAAGAAGCATGTTAAAATTTTGTTTATAAATTTTAAATTAAAAAAAAATCTTAAAATTATAAAAATTTTGGAAATTTCTTTTAAAGTATTCTACATACTTATGGTGAAATGTATATATGTAGAAATTTTCATATCTCTATGATAAAAAGTAAAAAAAAAATGATAATAACCTCCACTGTTCCCTTAAGTAAGAAATTGAAAATATGTTTATATACTTAACAAAACACAAACTATCCTTTTCAAGAAATCCTCCCATAAATTTGAAGTACGTCTTATGGTCCAAAAAATACAGTAGTTATAAAATAGTCATCAGAAATCTTTTGTAAAATTCTTTTCAACAGGATGTATAGATCTGTGAAACAAATTAGATTAAATTAAGAAATAGCTAAGCTTTAGTGCATGAGTTGAAACCATTTTTTTTCAGAAACAGAATTCAGAAATATGCATTTACTAATCTGTGACTAGAAAAATACTGGCAGAAAAATTCCCAATAGATTAACACTAGCTACCTGTGAAATGTGGATGTCCTAACACGTTACAGGTCGTAAAGTATATACGAGTATATAAATATACGCATATACGATAATGCTATTCTACACAGCAGAATTCTTGAAAAATAAATCAAATACCTCTCATCCAGTATCAACAAAAACCCAACGCATTTTTTTTTCTTGCAGTTTGAGGAAAACGCTTAAATACGAGGCTTTTTAAATACGTCTAAAACTTAGTGTTAGGAAGGAAAGAAAAAGGTGGAACGAAGAGCTTGATTAATCTAGATTCAGCGAAGTAAACGACCTCTTATTTTTTTCGTATTCTACCTCTCTCTCGGTGCCGGGGAAGATGGATGGGTTCAATCATGTGTAATGGATCTTTTGAAGTAGCAAAAGAAAAGCGAGAGGAAGGTGTGATGTGAAATGCTTTTCCGCTAGTTGACGGCCTGGAAGAGGTGATGGACTGTGCGGAAGGACGGCTGGCGGCTGGTATTAGAGGAGACAGCCTCGCCTTAGTCGCTCGTGCAGGCGTTGCCGCATATTTCTTCTGGAAGGCTCGGTATTGTACGGCATCGTGGGGAACATGGAATAGAATCTGCGTTAGTTTTAACTCATGCGGAGGCAAGGAATTTCATGTCTTTGTAATTAATATATATATTTATATATATATATATATATATATATATTTCATAGTCGTTTTACTAAACATCATCCTGATAGGCTTATCAAAGGTTATTGTAGTCATTATAGTAGTCGGGACAGTAATGGACTTAGTCGAGGAAGTCCATTTTCGTTAATGCTTTGCCTTCCACACCTTTGCCATTTCTTCATTCCATGGAGCTTTTTCTCAACCAGTCCATTTGGCTCTCGATCTCTTTACCATCTGTATGAGCACATAACAGTAAATGTCATTTAACTGATATATATCTATATCTATCTATCTATCTATCTATCTAATATAACTTAAATATGGAAATGCATCCAAATTATTGAGTTATACTAAATGAGAATTAAAAAATATATATATTTATACCTCTTGAAACATTTTCAGTATGTTGTTGGTTGAAACATGGTTACTTTATTCCCCGGAATTATGTTCCATTTTACCAAATCAAAGAACAAAAATTAACCATCCCCGTTGTGCTTGGTGAATGGACCTATAGCGGTTATTTTTCCAAGCGGGGAGTCAATTGTCCCAAAATGGTCCATTGTTGAGTGAAGTTTTCTAATATAAGCTTAAGAACTACCTAGCCAGTCAAAATAACATTAGTAGAAATAGGTATTTAATTGTCTTAGTACGCCTTCTCCTAGATACGCATGTAGAAAAAGTTTTTTAGTCGTTTGTGTCTCAGTTTCCCCCAAACACATGATAATGGAATGCGCCCATCAACGGATTCTTATCACTTTATTTTTCGTCTCGCGCCATTTTTTAACGATTTTCCATTCCCAAGTTAGTGTTTATTATTGGCAAAGGCGTCAAGCCAGAGAGTGATCTTAGGGTTGCGGGTTCGAGGCCGGTTGCTGACAAAATCCACCGCCGTGTTCACTAATGGTGGCCGGGGCACGTAAAATATGGCGTGGCTGCAATGTCCTCCAAGTTCTCAAATTTACCTCTGGAGGTTCTGGGTCAGGTGGTCTGATCCCCCACTTGACTCGGTTCAAAATTCGCGGACCATCAAACGGGTGCAGTGTGGACCCGCCCCCTGTGGTACACCTGGGGTAACGCATGCGGCGAAGTGGTCTCACGCTTCCGGCTCCCCCTCCCCCCCGGAGAAGAACCTAGGCTCAGTTCTTCCAGCCATTAGAAAAAAAAGTTAGTGTTTATTGTGAAGGTGATATCTTTTAGAAACAAAACTTTAATGACAATATCGGCAGGGATAATAAAGAGGCGTTATCGTTCGACTTAATTTAATCAGTTTTGTATAGTTATCCTTTTGTTTTAATGTGCAGTCACACACACACACACACACACGCGTGCACACTCTCACCCCCAAATATGTTTTGGCCCTGGACAATTCTTCCAGAAAACTGGAAAGTTTCTTCAATAATACGCACAAAGACCCGCGACGAAACCGTGGGAAATCACCTGTCTTAAACACTGCAAACTCAGCTGAGCACACATCAGTCCCAAACAGGTAATTGTAAGTGAGGAAGAAAAAAGTAGGGAATAGTACAATAGATATCCATATTTAAAAATACTAAAAGAAGACCTACTAAGAGACAGAAATTCTTAAAAGTAAGTTATTTGTTGAATAAGCTTAAAAAGGATTTAAAAATTATTCAAAGTTATTAGAAGAGACAACGAGGAAATTAGAGTTAAAATACTGAAACTAGGTTTCTTTAACAGATAAAATCAATGACTGAGATCACCAAAAAAAAGCTAAAATTTTATATGCCTGTAAAACTATTTTTCCTCCATAATACACATATCGCCCAGAAACAAACTTTACCTAAACTTTTCCTCAGTTCCCGTCTCTTTCGTTTTAACCTCTCTATCAATGGATTAAAATGAAAAGTTTGATTTCAGGAAAGAAAGGGATAGTTTCGGAGCATTTGAAAAGACTTTTTTTTTAATGCTTGAGAAGATTTTTTTAGCTCAAACATAATTATTTATATTGCGATAAAAGTTTAGTTTCCAGTGATGGAAGGAGAAAATGGGTTTAAAGATTTTTATGATTTAAAATTTTTAATTTTTATTTTTTATTTTTGCGTGAACAGAATTGTGGCGCAATTTTGCAAAACCCTACGTCTCCAAAATTATAAATTTTCAGAAATCGACAAAAACGTTTAGGTTCTATGTAATGCATTTGATGAATTTTTTATTTTATTTGTTTATTTCTGGCTAAAATTTAGTTTTACTGAAGAGATTTGAATAATGCTTCAATGTCACCATTCGATTCAGCTTGAAATACGACAGGAAAATCGATCATAAAAGATTATTATTCTATTTTGGTGTTTGTCGTATTTTGCAAAACCGAGCCTGAATTATTAGCGTGTCTTAATTATTAGCGTGTGATAATTCCTTTTATCTACATGTTGGCTCATTTATAACTCACTTCGATGGTGAATTGGAAACTATCCATATTGCCCTCAAACAACTTGCTGTTCGTCTTTCCTCTCCTGATAAGGCTGTAATATTTTCAGATTCCATCTCTGACCTTCAGGTTTTATCATGCAACCAGGAGAATAGGAGTTCCCGAGTACTGAGCTGCAGGGAGCTCCTGAGAAGGGAAAGTTGCCTTCCAATGGGTACCATCTCATTGTGGTCTTTGGGGAAACGACATGGCGGAATTTCTGGCAAAAAAAGGAACTGATATTCTTCGAATGTCTCGTAGAGTCCTGCCACTCCATTCTGCTAAATTAGAGATAAAGAGAATCTTCAAACAATCGTTTCATAGCGTGGCTTCCCATGGTTCTGGAGATAGGTCCTGGAATGTGCTTTGTAGGTCTCACTATATCCCGAATTCACCCCGTGCAGCCAGGGCCGCCCAGAGGGGGGGGGCAACTGGGGCACTTTTCCCCAGGCCCCCAACTGCCGGAGGGGCCCCCAAAAAATTTTTAAAAATATTTATTAGATTTTCTCCGAAAGAAAATTCTGAAACTTGTACCGTACTTCAAAATTCAAAATAATCTACTGAAAAAAGGGCCCCCCCCCCCAAAAAAAAAATAAAAAAAATTATTCGATTAATCAGATTTCTTGGGGCCCCCAACAGAAGTTTGCCCCAGGCCCCGTAAAGTCTCTGGGCGGCCCTGCTTGCAGCTACAGTGGCCGAGTTTAGACTTTTGACTAGACACGATTGTTTTAGGGCCCATTTGTTTCGTTTCAATATGACTAATTCACCTGATTGTCTCTTGTGTGACTCTGGACAAGACATGACTGTTGCTCATCTGAACGAGTGTTCTGCACTAAATGATTTAGACTGTATTGTTAAAAAATATTTGAGAGCTCGTTGCCTGATGTTCTGATGATTAGTGGCCTAGCATTTGTTTAATGAAAAAAATATTAGCGTGTCTCTATTTATTGGCATAAATAGATTTATTTGTATAAATAGGTATATCCTAATTGTCACTTGTCCTTGTCGCAAATTAATTTTGCTTCTTGACCCGGATGGAAAAATGTGTAAGATTATTGTTATCTTTAGCACGAACGGTCAGGAAACGAAAAAACCGTTTGCTCAAGTGTTTGCGAGTAAATAATGATATAATTGAAGTAAAGGGAATCTCCATGGTCTATATGCTTAAATACTCATAAAACATAGTAATTGCTCTCATGTCATTGCTTGACATTTTTAGTTAAAAAAATGGCTGATACACAATTTCTGTAGATTTATATTTATGTCTATTTAAAAATCAACCTTTAATCTTATTTCCAAAGGGAAGTTTCTGAATGAATAAAGTAGATAGTTCTGAAATATCTTTCTTCTAACTGTAAAATCTCATCGGTGTAAAATGTGGAAAAATTTATTTACATCAGGAGAATCGCAAACATATTTTCAAAATCTTAAAGTTGAATTTGAAGTCTTCCCGATTTTCAGAAAAGAATGGAATGTCTAAAAATAAAATATAACTGCCAATATTCGAAAGGCTATGAAACTCTTAACTCCTTTTATGCAAAACATTCAAACAAAAAAAGTCACGATACATTCATTTGGCTAAAAAATTAGCATTACCTTCAAAGTCGCAGATTATATCAATATGCTTTCACTATAAAGGTATAGGTTATTATCAAATAATTTAGTTAGTTGCCAGTTTTATGTTTTCCATCCAGTTGAGATTCCTAAAAACCCAATTCTCCTCTTGCCCTTTGCCTAAAGATAAAAACAAAGTAGGAAGTAATATAGTCCAATAATAAGTCCATAAATAATAGTAAATCCATAAGTAAATTAGAAAAGAGAACACTGTAAAAGAAAGAGTTCCAGTGCTAGAAAAGGATATTTTTACGTAAGCAATGCTAGCAGACACCACTCTTTGGTGAAGCTGTTTCTGGTGCATGGAGATGAATCACACTTATCTAAGTAATAATAAGCCACAGTAATTTTAGATTTTGGCTTAAATTAGGATCAGTGCTGTATATCACCCTGAAAAAAAACACGAATTGAGTTTCACTCTTTAATTGTAAATATAATTTCACTTCTAAAACAATACTCTAATATTAATCGAAGAAATTTTTTAATTAAGTATTTATCTTTAGGTTACTTTCTAACTTGATTATAGAAGCTAATTAGGTAGTGTAATTACGACGTAATTTTTTATTTAAAATATTCTTTTATGTAGCATGTTCTTCTCAAAATGCTATTAATGTATTTCCACTGAAGATGATTTTATGCCTCCGTTTCCAAATGTTCACTTAGCATGATTTGACTTTTGTGAAGAAAGACTTTCATAAATACTTGTTTTCTCACACTCCGATGAGGAATTTCGTTTTTATGAAGAAAGATGTAAAGTGAATATTGATTCCTTGGGATTTTCTTTAGCAACAAAAGGCTGTACATAATGGTGAGCTCACTATCGTGATAGATTCTGACGGGAATAAGATGCTAAGGTCATAATACATCAGTCGAAATAACAAATATCTGATCTCAATGATAAGATGTGGAGTATATGTCTCTCATTTTATTAAATTACACATTAGCAAATGATTATTTAGGAATTCTATTTTCTGCATTTCAAACGAAATAGATATGAAAATGCAATGGAAGTATTTTTAAAAAAATCTTTTAATTTTAATATCTTTTCAAACACAATTTTAATTTTGTAAAGATAGACGTCAATGCTTTTTAAAAACTTTGGGATAAAATTAACCACGGAAAGATTTAAAATTTCAAAACTTACGTGCTCTTTAAATAAACGTTCACTTTCATACGCAAACGAAGGAATTCAAAATTGTACTACAGCCCATCTGTTTAGAAAATACCAAGAGGAAAATTTTTCGTAGCTAGACTTATTGACTTGGGCATGGACAATCTGCGATGTGAAATGATGCACCACTATCATAAAGGATTGTCAATGTCTGTCTTCGAAATTCCGATATCCAGCATCTTCCATCCGACTTTCATTGGACCGTCCGCTGAAAACATCCATTTTTTATACTTGAACTTTATATAGACTATATATCTATCTTCTCAAAACTGCCTTTACTATACGAAAGCGTTATTTTAGGTCTTATAAGTTCTTGGTATCAATTGCTTGGTTATTTTTTGAGTGGGGAACACGTATACCACACGTACGCCATAAAAGCTTAGCTTTAGGATCGAGGGCAAAACTGTGTAATTCATGTTTATTCATCTAAACACTGTTGGTAATCATCGTGTACTCCACATACCATGTCATAGAAGTGTACGCAATTTTGAGACTCATTATGGTTTTAAAAAACTTGCTTAAATGAAACTATTTCATCATATTACAACATTTAGCTAACTTTCTATCTCATTTTAAGAATTAATTATCGTATTCCCTGTTTATGTACTACTAGCTGAATACCCGTACTTCGCTATGGAGTACAATCAAATTAAATACAACGGTCAATGTATGCAACTAATGCCAATATATATATATATATAATATAACGGTTAATGTATGCAATTAATGTAAAAAATATACACTGCTCAAAAAAATTAGGGGAGCAAGCAAAGAAGTTAAGAAAACCGTGCGAGACAGCCACGTATTGGCATAAAATGGATAGTACACGCGTATCAATGCGCAATACAGAAAAAAAGATGAGCAAATTAGACGACGTAAAAAAATTTGTAATTAAGCTTTAATTCTTAGAAAATATGGAAAAAACATGAAAAGATGATTTAAGGCAACAATTCGGTTACATGTAAACGATAAAAAAAAGTATTGTTTAGAAATGATGCAAGATTTTTAATACGGTGTGTTGTCTCCTCAAACAGCTAAGACTGCTGCACACCTGTTTTCCATGAATGCGATGATGTTATCGATAAGACTTTGGGGAATACTGTTCCACTCCTCAAGAAGTGCAATCTCCAAGTCTCGGAGAGTAAAAGGAGGCCTTGGTCTCGTAGGAATGCCCCAAACTCGTAGCATGTCCCAAACATGCTCGATTGGATTCAGGTCAGGAGAGCACGCTGGCCCTTCCATATGCTGTATTGTTTCAGCTTCAAGCATGTTCTCCACAAGACGAGCTGTATGCGGTCTGGCATTATAATGCTGGAAAACAAAGGAATCTCCAATGGCTGCAGCGTAAAGTATGACATGAGGTCTCAGTATCTCGTCTCCATAAATTCAGGCCGTTAAAGTACCATTCCGAATGATATACAGGTCCGTACGTCCACCTATGCTGATTCACCTCATACCATAAAACCAGCTCGTCTGTATTGTGACCTTTCATGAACGAATGTGGGGTTATTTCGAGTGCCCCTTTCCCTCCATACCAAAACACGTCTGGTGTCACACTCCAGACTGAATCGGGACTCGTCTGTAAACAGCACTTGGCTCCAACCATGTTGCTCCCAATCTCGATATTGAGCTGCCCATCTTCTTCGGGCCGCACGGTGGCGTGAGGTCAACGGAATGCAGATCATTGGCCTACGTGCATACAGACCTCCCTGATGAAGCCTATTACGTACTGTTTGGCTGGACACCCTTCGTCCTGTTGACAAGAGCAACTGTCTTTGCAGCTGAGTACCATTGTCTGTTCTGTTTAGACGAGCTGTTAACAGTATATACCGGTCATCAGTTGCTGTAGTGGCGCTTGGCCGACCTTGCCCTGGTCGACGTCTAACATTCCCTGTTTCTTGGAATCGATTCCACAGCCTTGGAACGACACTTCTGGCGAATCCAACAGAGTCCGCGACACTACGTTGTGTTTGTCCGGATTCAAGTCTGCCTATAATACGCCATGCCATGGATTCCGATAAATCACGTTGTTGAGACATTTTCAAGTCACCTTTTCTCAAAAAGAATAACTGAGCAATCGAATTTCACAGTTAAGGCAGTGAAACAGACATTTCTGCAACATCCCGATTTCCGCCCTTATGTTCTTTTTCTGGTTTTTGACGTCATGAACTTTGATTTGCATATGAAGTTTTCTTCTTCTGCTTCCTGCTAGGCTTTAAATTATGGATGATTTATTTTATGTTACTTATCGGTGTAAGTATTTGCGTAATTTCGTTAAAACCATATGCTCCCCTAATTGTTTTGATCAGTGTATAATGTGGGTCCTTTTTGCTGCCCTAGAACTTGGTCATAATCTGCTTGAATGATACCAAAGCCTCCCTCTCTTTTAAAGTCATTTTTGTTTCAAAGTTGGGATCTAACATAATTTTTCGGATGTCAGGCCCAACAAACACGCTTTCTTCCAATTTTGCTTCTGATAGATGCGGAAACTTCTCGCAGAGATACTTGAAACATTCTCCATCTTTGGGTAAGGCTTTCACAAACTGTTTCATTAAGCCTAATTTTATGTGTAGAGGTGGTAGCAGAATGTTTTCCGGGTCCACGAGGTTCTTGCGCAGAATGTTCTTCTCTCCAGGCTTCAAAGATTTTCTTGCAGGCCAGATTTTTCTCGACCATTGTTGATCCCTTACCCTACCGTCACATTCACATAAAAAAACATGGGAATTTGGTAAAGCCACATTGCTGGCGGTTAGCTTAAGGCGTTGAATTCTCTAAAAATGTCATTTCTTTAAATATTGAGTGTTGAAATGTGAAAAAAATGGTGGGCGATACGGCTTTTTAAATTGTCATATTCGGTTTCAGCACAATAAAAACCACAAGAATAAGGTAAATTTATTCAAAATGTTTTTTCATCGTTGGCCCGTGTAACAAATAGAAGATAATAAACCACTTGAGCAGGGTTGGATCAACAAAATATCAGCTAATACCTGAGCTAATTTGGATACAAAATTATGGATGATTTATTTTATGTTACTTATCGGTGTAAGTATTTGCGTAATTTCGTTAAAACCATGTAATCCCCTAATTGTTTTGAGCAGTGTATATACACTTATGGACAAAAAAATTAGCGCACCAAGAAGGAGTCGTCAAAATGAAACGAAATTTTACATACGTAATGACTACTTTAATATAAGTAAATGATAAGAAAATCAAAGGAAAAGGATAATTTATTTCAGAGAAAAAGGCAAAAGAACGGAGGAGTTAATACTCCGTTGGACCCCCTCTAGCGCGAATGCACGATGCGATACGATCGGGCATTGAGTCATACAAGTTCTGTATGATGTCTTGAGACATTTCGTTCCATATTTGCTGTAACCTTGCCTCTAGTTCGTTCAAACTCGTGGGATGCCCAACTCGTCGTCCCAAATGATCCCAGATATGCTCGATTGGAGACAAATCTGGGGATCGGGCAGGCCAAGGAAGGGTAGTAACAGTGCGGAGACAGTCTTGTGACACCCTTGCCGTATGAGGCCGAGCATTGTCTTGTTGAAAAATGGCTCCTGGGAGCCGTTGCATGAGTGGCAACACATGTGGTTGCAGGATTTCATGAACATACCGCTGGGCTGTCATGGTGCCACGGAACAATACTAGGGGTCCCCGTGTATTGTAGGCAATGGCACCCCATACCATCACACCAGCTGTGGGAGCGATGTGTCGCTGTACAGCAAAGGCAGGATTGAAGCGTTCACCACGGGCTCTCCACACACGAACACGATTGTCATCACTGCTGAGATTGAATCTGGATTCGTCGCTAAAGACGACCTGTTTCCATTCCGCTGCAGTCCAGTTTCCTCGTGCACGGCAAAACTCCAAACGGAGGCGTCGATGGGTGGGCGTCAAGGGTAGCACACGTAATGGGCGCCGCGATACCAACTGTCCTTCAGCCAGGCGCCTTCGTATGGTTCGAGAAGACACAGAGGCCCCTAGTGAAGGTGCTACCTGTGCCTGGATGGCGGCCGATGAAGCAGTTGGCTGTACGCGTGCATTTCTTACGATGTGGCGGTCTTCTCGACGACTGTTCTGTCGAGGGCGTCCTGAGCCTGGTCTTCGTGTACATGACATCTCTCGGGTCCACTGGTCCCAACACCTCCTCACAACACAATCAGAGCGGTCAAATTGACGAGCTACTCGCCTAACTGACCACCCAGCTTCCATCATCCCGACGATTCTCCCCCTCTCAAACTGCGACAGCTGTTTATATTGTCTTCGAACACGGCGTAATGGCATGTCTATCTCAGCTCTTCCTTTGTAAATGATTCAGCACACTCAAACAAGCTTTGGTTACCTGTTTTATACTCCACAGAGTACGATGTTCAACGCTCTCTACCGGCTATACGTAATGCGCAATCACGCTGCATTTCTAATCATTTGCATATCTCCCCGACATGTACCTTCATTGCAAGTTTCGTTACGATCCCGCAATTATTTCTTGGTGCGCAAATTTTTTTGTCCATGAGTGTATATTTATAAAAAATGGTAATGGACATTTTTATAGACAAAATAATGTAGAAGAAAATATTAAAATTAAATACAACGGTCAATGTATGCAATTAATTTCTATGTTTATTATCCATGAAGCATACTAATTTGAATTAAATTCTTTAAAAACTTCCATCTCAATTAGTCTAGGGGTTAAATTTTATCTCTTACCGTATTTTAATATTTTTTGTCAATTTATTTCGTTGTTATGCACGTGTTGCAAAATTAATTTAAAGTATCACAAAAAGAAAAGAAACCACGTGATCAGCATTTGATAAATTAAATTCTAAAAATTTATCTTTTAAAATTCACCAAAAATCAGAAAATGGTGTAAAAAGATTCGAAAAAGATTTCATTTTAAAGGAATTTTTATGATCTTTCTCGTGATATAAATTTTATAACCCTCAGATTATTATTTTAAATGCAAACCTAAAAAAAGTTACAAAACAGCTTAAAAATTTAATTTAAAAAAAATCTAAGAAGAATTTTTCAAAAATCTCTTTTAGTGCACCCCTACACTATAAGAAGAATCGCCATGCAAAATTTCATCCCTTTAGGTCCAGCGGTCTGGTCTGTGCGTTATCTGTCAGTCATTCAGTCACGGAACTGTTTTATATATATAGACAAGGCAGATTGACCCCGTGCTTAAGATAAATTCCCTATTGGTGGGGTGAAACTTGTTTTCAAACTTTCATTTCAAGTAAAGTGCTGATAAATTTTCGCCCCACGCAGACCTCTTAACGTCACGTTAAATCTCGTAAACGTTATTTTTCTTTCAAATGGAGCAATTTTAGCCTTCAGGTGTGTTGCGAGGCTGAATCTGCGTTCCTCGGCGTGATTCATTTCTCAAAGTGACTGAGATACTGCTTGATTGATTCGATTCACTGTCGGGGGAAAAAACACTCTCATCAAATCGGTTGGAAAAGGGTCGGAAAATGGGTCAATCGGGGATGTTGGAAATCTATTTATCTCTTGCGTATGGGCGTTTATGTGGCTTCGAAGCTTTTTTGGTTATCGCCGCTTTTGAAGCCAGTCGAAAAAAAAGGAGCTCGTTATCTCCTATACAACGCCTCTTCAAAATATAATCAGAACAGAGGACTTTTGAAAATACAGTTGGACCAGAATTGCTACATTTACGTAGACCCGAAAAATCTTCAGAATATCTTCTATATATATCGTTTACTGTACTTGAAAAGAGTGAAAGAACAAACATATGTGACCAACAACGGATGTCAAAAATAAATACGATTTAAAACACAACATTTGACACTGCGATCACACATTCGTAAAACAGAGAGCGAAGTGTAGGAGAAAACAGTGATTTATAGGTCCCGTTGCCGAGAGGAGGTTTTATGGCGTCCCTCGTGCCTTTGATCATTCGTACTCATACCGCCCCGGAGAGCGGTTTTAAGACGAATGATCAAAGCGACGAAATACTCCCCCCACGTTGGGGGGGGGGGACTAATAGACACCAAAATGTGCCAAGAGGCGACGGGGGAACTGATTCACTTGCGTGTAGATGCGTCTTGAAATAACTTAAGAAATATTTCATTTCATTTCGAAATTTCGCTGGTACTGCAGTGCCAATTTTTCTATTTTTCTAACGTTTGAAAAAGATTTAATCCTATTCGGACACTAATTGGATATTGATTATAGCCACAAATGATGGCTTGCAGCATAAAGCCATAGTTTCTGGATTTCAGTTTCAGTCTGATATGTAGGTTAAAACTTTGGTATCGCGTAATACGGTTACTGTTTACTTTTGGTGAGCACAGAGGAAGGTTTGATAATTTGAGACAAAAAATCGAACGAATATCGCATTGAAATACAAAGAAATCAAAAACCTCATTTGGAGAAGCAAATTAATTTTGTTAACAATTTCGGACAAAGTGACAGATCCATGCAAGATTTCATAATACGTAAATGGATTGTTTAAAATGAAGACTCAATTTTACGTTTAAAGTAAATAAAAAAGAAAGTTGTGACATCACTATCTTAAAAATGGGAAATTAGCAGTTATAAATAGCCCTGTGCAGTTTTTACCTCGTTTAATCGTTATAAGAATACAAATCACGAAGAATAAATTTTCTGAAAACGGAATAAGAATTAATGCTAATTTCCTCTGTCATTTATTATATAATTTTGCTGTTTATTGTTGCTAAATGAAGTCTCGGCAGTTTGATCTCACAGAAATGTTCTTTTCCGCATGCTTACTGAGAATTCATTGTTGTACTTTCCAAAGAACAGGCACCTTTATAACGGCCACTCTGAATGACTAGGAGTCTAATCCGAATCTCCAAACCTGGACTCTGGTATCATACCATCTGAGCTATTCCAGCGATTTTGTACTTCGTCAATGACTTTCCTTCCAGCCTTTCATGAAATTTCGAGTAGTTTTCTAAACACATCCCCCATCGTTTTTTAAACACTTTTGTACATTTAAGCCTGGCCAACATATCTTTACTCAGGAAATTGCTATATATAGATCTATATAAAGAACGTGTATTGGGTTTCTGATCACCCACTGGCCGTTTCACGCAGTTTTGGTCAAGAATAAATATTTTACCCTCCCCTGAGAGACTCTTCTGTGTAACACATTCTCCTGAAATCCAATTTCCAAGGCAACGGACTTGCGAAAGAGGAAAGGCGATTGGCTATAAAACATGCTACGAGAATTTTTTTTCTTTCGATTTTTTTTCTTCTTTTAAGGAGGGTGTAAAATAAGAAATATAAAAAAAAGTAGTAGTATATAATGATGTATTTCGCAGATTAAATATTTACCAGATTCAAACTTCTCGTCTGACGCCCCCTCCCTCCCACGTGGCGAGGTTATAAATAACAAAGCGGGCTTTCGTCCATTGTGAATGGGGGCTCTTTAAAACGTACCAGCTGCATTGGAAGATGGTGTTTGACCTATGGTTGCAGCAGTGACGGAACTGCGCCAAAGGTTGGCGGGAGTTCAGAGTTTAAAAAAAATGGAAATTTTCAAGTTGATAGATGAGAAGTACTTTTTTTCCACTGTGTAGATAAGATACGAATTGCTGGAACGGAAATATTTTGATTTCATCATGATAACAAGATTCAAAACACTTCGGTTTATATTAATATCTGAAAAATATTTATATTTTCATTAAATGCACGTTTTTTAATGCTTGCCGTTATTCGAAACAACTACTCTAATGAGACGTTCATGGTATGCAGCCGTCATAAGATCTCAGTAACATGTGGTCAGTCGAGTGGGAATGAAAAATGCAATTAGTAAAGAGAGACGAATTTCTGGTGCTCATTTTCGCCCTTTTAGCACCTTAAAATATCCTGCCCACCATTCAAGTTTCCAGATTTATTTTAGTGAGAAATTAGCTTGTTTTGAACTATTTTTTAACACTGTACTATTTTTATCTTGCAGTTTGGGGTGAAGACATAAACAGACGTAAAAGCAAAATAAAATAAACGCAAAACATAATGAAAAGAGCCCTTCCCACTTATTAAATTGATTGAATTTAATTAAAAGAAATCAAAACTTGAACCCCTGAAACATCCCGGGATCGTCAGTTTAGTTTACTTAAAAACAGAAGTTAATGCAGGACAAAAGGATACCTAAGTAGAAATAAAATAAAATAAAATATCGCCAGGTTAGTTTTTATCCCTTGTATGGAATTTCCTCTAAAATTGTAATTTTCAGTATTTATTATCCAGCGTTCCAACGGATAGTCACTGGATTAGATAGGGATTTGAACATTTTCTTTTAGTCCCCTTTCAACCCAAAGATTCAAGGAAACATTCAGTTTTCGGCCGAAATGGCTGAATCTATTTTTAAAATAGGAGCAACATCAACGATAAACATGATTACATAGTGTACGTATGGCACAATCAAAATTCTCGCCTAATTAATTACATTCATTTCCTTAGATGCAGTCGTTCTTCGCAGAAGACTGAATTTTCTAAGTAAATGATCAAATCTTTATCAAATCCAATGACTACCAGAGGAAGCGTTAGGTGGTGCTAAAAATAACAATTTAGAGAAATATTTTATAGCTAGGATAAAAGTCAGTTTGTCGAAATTTTATTTTGCGTGTGTATGAACCGTTTAGTCCTACATAATCTTTCTCTTTTGCTTCTAAATAAAGCTATGTAACGATGAAGCTGTGTTTTGAGGTTTCAACTTTTAATTCCATCTCATTGAATTCAATTAGTAGGAAATGTACTCTTTTCTCTATAAATTTACTGTGTTTTACAACCAGGGCAAGAGTCAAAGCAGTAATCGTGTCTATTTAGAAGGATTCTTTAGGCTTAATGCTTCGTATATTTCCTTGAAATAACCGAATTTCTCCTATAAAAAAATAGGCCAAACACGCAATGTATTATTTGCCAGACGGTCGTACTAATTTTCAACGTAATCTTATCACGGTCGTTTCAAATAAACCTAATTTCAATTCTATAACTTACCCAAACGATGTATAACATGGGAATGGACACTGCCTCAACTCACTTAGACTCATCTCAGAGTCTCTTTGTGTTTCAACGTAACCTTATCACGGTCGTTTCAAATAAACTTAATTTCAATTCTATAACTTACCCAAACGATGTGTAACATGGGAATGGACACTCCCTCACTTCACTTAGACTCATCTCAGAGTCTCTTTGTGTTAATTCAAATTTTTGACACCATTATTGTGGTTTTATCCTGATCCACGGGACAGTAAAAAAAGAATACCAAATTGATAATTTTCTCTTCATGAAACGAGATTTTTCTCGAAACATGAAGAGAAATTTATTTCACCCAGAAAGATAACTCGGTTAAAGCTCATTAAACATGAATAATTTTCAGATAAATGGAGGATACAGAATGGGAAGAGCGGTAGTACAAACATGCCGGTTTTCAAATAATTATGTGATTTTTCTTGTCTTTTAACGTAGGATTACGTTCCTCCATAACGGTCCGTGGAAAAGCAAAATTTCAGACGTTAAAACCGTCGTCACGAGATATAAATCAAAAGTGACAGAATATTATTTCTAAAAGGTGATTTTTTATATCTCCGCTTCGTGGGAATTGTTAATTTCGAGCTACAGAATTTTTCTTCTTAGATCAGTGGTTCCCAACCGATGGTCCGCGAGAACCCTGGGAGTGGTACGGCACCACATATAAAAAAGTTGACAAATAAATGGGGATTTTGAAAGCAATGTTCATTGAACTAGATGGGCCGAATATATCCGATGACTATCAGGTGTTGAATTAAAATTTCCTAAAAGTTTAACATAATTATTTTATTATTAGAATACGATACGCTAGAATGTGAGTAAGTTAATCCTGTTTCCCTTTTGCCTGAGGGATATTCTATAACCCCCATTCCACCACCCCGGAAGGTTCCCCCCTCAAATCGGCGGGGAGGGGTCCGCACATGGTCCAATTTCTGGTTTAGTGGTCCGCAGACTTCTACTGGTTGGGAACCACTGCTCTAAATGATCCAACGAAAAGGCATTCGATTTCCTGAAACGTCAATTTAATTTACATATGGTTCCGTTCAACTATCTGAGTACACTGGGAAACTCATTTATTGACTTGACATTTACATGACACATTACCCCGATTTTCTGACATATGTAATTTATTTTTCTTACCATCGACCTATTCTGCATAGGGTCATCACTCGTTATTCTCTTCGTATGGAGGAATTTTATTGTAAAAAAAAAAGAAGAAAAAAAATTCAGGTAGTCTCTTCTAACGAAATTACCGCGGGTTATTAACGTACGATTACTTACCGTTGCTTACCTCTTTTGTATGTATATATGTAGGTATGTGTGTATGTATATATGAATCTATATATATATGTACTTATGTATATATACATACACACACACACACACACATATACTATATATATATGCATGTCAAAATTTTGACGCATTTTGTTATTTTTCGGTTTAACTGCTTACTGCCTGCCCAAGCAATAACAGACTGGGTTTGGCGTGCTGTCAAAATTACAACTCGCGACGCAGGACATCTGAAATTTTGCTTTCCGGAGGACCGTTATGGAGGAACGTAATCCTGCGTTGATAAGCAACGATAAGTAATCCTACGTTATTAACCCGCGGTAGTTTCGTCAGAAGAGACTACCTAATTTTTTTCCTTCTTTTAATTTAGAGAAATAATTAAAGCATGGTAATGTATATTTAAAATTTTCTTTCTGGGAAATATTGGGTATATTAGAGTTGAAAATTGAGTATTTTGACTGCTTTGCTTCCAGTCAGGAGATTTTGTTTTCGTTAAGTGCATGTGTATTTAGGAGGAATATAAAGTTTTTAGCATAAATTTCAGTGTTTGCAATAATTTCATTACAGTAAACAGCACTCTATCTTGAATAAACTTCTAAGTTTATATGATAATTTTAATTTTTGTTTTGCAAGTTTTTCATTTTTACTTCCTGTTACTAATAAATTGAGCAAAAATGATATGTGATTAAAATACAATTTTAAAAGGAGGTACACACCGAATTATTTTTAGAAATCCATATCCTCTAATTTTCAACCCAAAAACGAATAATTATGCCCGAGTGAGGGATGATAATTAGTATGACCCAGGTTAATTCTGTTCTTTTTTTTTCTCACAGAAATGTTCTTTGTTATCTATTTTTTGTAACTGCCTCCACGCAAAATAATACATATTGAAACTAAGACTCAACTTTTCGTTTCCTGATTTTATGTATAATCTTTTGTTTAAATCGATTTTGTCCAGCGGACCTTTTTTTAGCATAATTTAATTAAATAAATATATGACATGCCGAGGCTTCAAGCGTTTACTCTATCGCTTGTGCCTATTTAACAAAATGAATTACTTGTTATTCAGTGTATCAAGAAACCCCAATAAAAACATAAAAAGCTTATGAGACCATGCTTCAATTGAAGGAAGATTCTTCTATTACAGGGCTTTTATGAGGGTTGCCAGAAAAAAAGACAGACGAATCGTTCGCTAAATTGTCGCCAAGGGGTCACCGATCTTAAATTAAGAGGCAGATAAGATCGCAGATGCTAAATTTAATCTACTTCAAAAGTTAACTCTACGCGAACGTGCCGTTAAAATTAAAACATTGCATTTACCTGTGTTGGATCGAGGCGTACAAAGTAACGAAACAATGACATTGCCACGGGCAATATTTCTAGACATTTTGAAAAATAATACACATTAAAAATTTGATGAGAATACCGTATGTAAAAAGATTAGGCACGTATGAGTTTTTGTGTAGATGTGAAATAGGGTGCAATTTGTCCGCGATTTGATTTTAAGTGAATTAAAAGGGTGAAATTGCTGCAACATTACACGAAGAGGAGGTATGTGGGGTATTAAAGTTGAATAAATCAGAATTGCGATCGTTGGTGGAAAGTGAACATCACCACTGCGATCAACAAGCGACTTTACACTGTACAAGTCAGAGATAACATATAGAATGATTTTTTGAAAGCAGTCAACCCGAGAAACGTGTCAAATAAAGAGGGCTGCTGGCGAATAAGCATCGTTTCATCGACTCTTTAGGGAGTTAAGGATTTATGCTTGTAGAAAATAATTCTCAAACCTCTTTTAAAACCCCTCTTAATTAAAAGCAGAGATCATTTATTAATAAATGATTAAGCTTTATAGTCAAAGAAAATTAATCTTAGCCGGCCGGGATGGCGCAGCCTCAGTAAAGAGACGACATCGTTTTTCAGAAGAAAGCAAAGTGGTTATTGTTTGACGGTTTGAGGAGTATTTGGCACCTGTGGTCGGTACTCATTGTCAACTCTTGTAAGCAAGCAAGAATCAGAAAATTACCAGAAAACCTTTAAATAATATTTGTTGTCATTTGGCAACGCCCTTCAGACAATCTCCACGCAGCTTTCTAATTCTACGAAACAATGTCTTACGTAGCACAATCTTTGGACTGAACCATATAATATCAAATCCAAGCAATACCACTCTGTTATTACATAAGAGCATACTTAATGTAACATCCTTTGTTATGTTACGGATAAGATATGGATAAGGACATGAAATTTATTGATAATAATTTTTACTCTCTCAGCTATGGCACCTTGTCTCAATCCTTTTTAAATCCCAACCAATAATATTCCACTGTGATACTTCATTACTTTCCCAAGTTTCCAATCGACGGGGTTGATTGGACGTTGTCGTTGATGCTCTATTGAAGGATAATTGCATGTAAATCCTTTTATAGTCTGAGCTATCTTGCATTGTTTCATGTTTAGGTAGACGAAAAGTTTTGCTCGAGAAATTTATAGTTAATATTTGCTTGGTAACGAGTAGTTTTCAGTCAGAATTATGGAAAATGTATATGATGCTAACTCTCGTATATAAAATATTTTTTATAGTACAGTGCATTATATTTTATATATAAATAATTATAAAAGAGTTATTCAATCAGACTGGGAAGTACAAAGCGAGGGTTTAAGAAGACATTCGAGCAGTCAGAATAGCTAGAAGATTTAGGCATCTCCAGCGCACTAACTGTCTTTAGCTACTATGTGCGCTGGTTAATTCCGCATAGTTATCTCTCCTACAAAATCAAATTGAATGCATTTTAATGTAGGATTACGTTCCTCCATAATGATCCTTCGGGAAGCAAATTTTCAGATGCTAAAACTATCCGTCCATCCGTCTTCGCAAGTTATAATTTTGGCAGCGGGACAAACCCAGTCTGTACAGCTTCGACAAGCAGTAAACAGTTAAGCAGAAAAGTACCAAAATGCGTTAATTAATATATATATATATATATATATATATATATATATATATATATATATATATATATATATATATATATACATAAAGATACATATAGATACATATATACATAACACATACATTCATATACACATACAGAAGAGGTAAGCAATGATAAGTAGTCCTACATTAATAACCCGCAGTAGTTTCGTTAAAACAGACTACCTCAAATTTTATTTAATAAAAAGGATTTCAGTTGTATGGGGAAAGTAATTGCTTTGTTTCTATTCGCAGAACGTAAATTATAGAAAATTTGGCCAAGATATTACCTAAAGTGCATGACGCCCTAATAAGCAACAAACGAATTCTAAATGAAAACAGGTGAGCTACCTGAAAAACGGTCATTAATATTTCCTTTTCAATAGTTCATACTTGAGTATATTATGTTCTGATTTTTATTAATATATGATATTTGTGTGTAAGCTTTTTATTTTCATATTAAAAAAAAATCTAACATTTTATTCAACATTGAACCTTAATTTGTAACGAAATACTGTGACCCCTTAATTACAAGTCAAGGGATCAACCATAAAGACCTATATAAAAGCGTCCTATAACTGAGAGGTCTTGTAATTTAAGTAGAAATTTATTTTTAAAGGGTTATAGAGAGAGTAAGGTGCTCAAATTCTTTAGAGTGTTAGCAATAAAACCAATTATCTTGTGATTAAAGATATTTACAAACATGAATTAAAATCATTCATCTCGTTTCATAATATGAAGGCCTTATTTGAATAGTGGTCCAACTCCTTTTTAAAAAATCGAGTCAGCCTCATTTTCATGTTCATACAAGTCATTTCTATCTTGTTTTTAAACTGGTAAACCTCCAGCTTATTTCTGCTGCCAACAGAAGTCATTAAAAATGAGACTTCAGCAGTCATTTCTCAGCACTCATTAGACTTTAAGGCTCTGTATCTGAAAATGAACAAAAATGGAGTTGGACCACTATTCAAATAAGGCCTTCATAGGATGTATGTTGCTGTTTGCTTTTGTGAACTCCTTTTTTGAGTATTATGGTCGTGTTCTACTACTACACGATGACTAAACATACCACGGTATACTACTGAAAGCCCCTTCCAAACCGACGATTAAACCCAAACAACTGCAGGACTCGGAATTACATACCCTAGTACCGTAGAGGTAAGAGTAACGAATTCCCGAGGGCAATCACAAAGTCTAAAAGTTGTCTTACAACAGTTCTTCGCTGCAAACGTTGAATTTTTTTTTATTGCTTAGGAGAAAACACCTTGTGCATGACGCCCCGTTGGACTTGTCCCAGAGGGACACCTTCTCCGTAGACTCTTTTGCTGTTCATCTCCATACTACCGACCCAGATACACTGTAAAAGTGACAATTTCAATAATTTACTTGATTAAATTTTAGAAAAATTAGAGAAAATACCTAATGTGATGATGCACCAACAGTCTTTTTCTTACACAGTTTTACAATTCATATGTCCTTCAGATTAGCTGTATATGCTGTAATAAAAAAGCAACCTTAAATTTTTGTCCCGAATTTCTCAATAAGTTTGGAAAACTTCGATTGTTATTTTAACGTAGTATTACGTTCCTTCATAACGGTCTTGCGGAAAGGAAAATTTCAAACGCTAAAACTGTCCGCCCATCCGTCCTCGCGAATTATAATTTTGGCAGCGCGCTAAACCCAGTCTATCGCTTGGACAAGCAGTAAACAGTTAAACAGAAAATTACCAAGATGCGTCAAAATTTTGACATACATATATATATATATATATACATACGTACGTATATATAATACATATGCATAACACATACATATATACATATAAAATAGATAAGAAACGATAAGTAATCCTACGTTAATAACCTGCGGTAATTTCGTTAGAAGAGACTACCTGAAATTTTTTTCTTCTTCTTTCATTTTACATAAAACATTTCCTTTTCTACCATGTTTCCATAACAACGATTTTTAAGACTTCGAAAATAGAAAGAAAATTTATAAAAGTTTTCACCGGTCGGATTATCGGCATAACCTACCTGTGCTTGGTAAATTAGGTATACCATACCAATTTTATTGGAAAATAATGACATTTGGAAAATAATCCTGTTTCCTCGGCCTACGAATCTCTTTCTGGCAGCAACAACTGTTGGAGATTGATTTGGGATTCTAAAAATACTAGTCGGAGAAGGACATCAAAAAGGTTCCATAAACGAGAATACCGTCTTACTTGAATTTAGTAATTTTTTCTAGAAAATTAACCCCTTTTGAAAAAGTTTAGAAAATCGCCAACTACAGGGAAATTTTCGCCAAATGAGAGCATTAACAGTTCAAGAAAATCTGATCTTCCAACCATCCATCAAAGACAATTTCTCGGCGGACAATTACTGTGACACATGAAAAAAAACCAAAACATTTGGTCAGGACGCTGTGAAAAAAAATCATAATAGCCGTGCAGTGAAAGTGATAGCGTTATTTTCGAAACCGCTGTTTGAAATGCAGGCCAACCGTGTGCAATCTTATAGAAGTTTCTTCAGTGGAGGTTTGCATTTCTTCTACAGAATGTTTCTTCGGAAAATTACATGATATGCAGGAAACGTCATCAGTAGATTTCAAGAGGAGGAATTTTGCCTAACCCGGAGTTTCGAGTTACGAATCCTGTAATTGTAGCTAGTTTTACGAGTGAATTCCCTGAATTAAATTTTTTAATACTTTCATATTAATTTTTAGAAAGAAAATGAGCAATTTTTTATTAAACTCATACAAGATAAACCGAGAGTCAAGAAGGATATTTTTAGGAGTATTTTACAGCATCGTTGGTAATAGATGTAATATTGCTTCCTTGCGTGGTGCATAAGTCTAAGGAAGGCTTTCAACTCAATATTTTTATTTGTTCTAAGAAGAGTTACTCAAATTAAATTTATGATCAAAAATATTATAATACCGGAAAAAGTTTTCTCTATCAAAAGCAATATCAGATCAACGAAGACTGAATTTATCATATTTTTTAAAAATGTATGTATTAACATCTTTAATAACTGATATTTTATTGCTTTTGTTCTTGCATGGGGCTTTAGTAAAGGGAGGAAATCTTACAATCAATTTTTTTTATTCACTTTGTGAGAACAGTTACGTGAATCAAAGGTAAATATATTACACTACTGAAAAGATCTGAAGACTCTACAGTGACATCTACCAAAGTCTGACAATCTACCAGACAATCTACCTATGTCTTTCCAGATTTACGAATACTGAAGATTGGTTTGGTTTTTAGCGCTACGGTCAACTTTTTGCTACACGAGGGCTACGAATACTACTGAAGAAGAGTAGTTAATAGTTTTAAAGATATTTAAAAAATCGTTAATAATTCATGTCATTTTGTTTTAAGTACTTGAATGACAAAAAATTTCAGTCGACTATGTCTATATATTACAGAAGGAAATTTGCGCCCATCAAAGTTATTACCAAAGATATTACAACGTGTAAGCGAATCAGGTATTTTATATCAGAACTCATGCCAGAACATCGGAAAATGATTGGACAAAGTCATGACATTAAAAAAAAATATTTACCGATATCGTTGGCAATTGATGTAAAATTTCTGCTTTCTTACACGAGTAACGAAAGCTTTTATGTTAACTATCTATTTACTTTATGTGGAAAGTTGCGAAAATCAAAATTGTTTATCAAAAATATTACAACACTAAGAAAAGTGTGGGGAATTCTCTAAAGAAAGTCATACCAGATTAGCCAGTACTGACAGAGGAAATTATCGAAAATTTTTGCACTAGTTAACTGTGGCGTTAGTAATTGATCTAACATGTTTGCATGAGTATGTGAGGGAATAATGAAGATTTCAACCAAATATATACATTCGCATTATGAGGACAATTAAGCAAACATATTTTTAAAAAATTGTCCCAGTACCCAGAAACAGCTGAGGAATTTTCAGTCAAAACTCATGTTAGATTCACGAAGACTGAAAGAACTAAGTTATCAAATTTTTGAGATGTATTTGACAACATCGTTAGTAATTGATGTAATTTCGCTTTCAATGCCTTAACACGTGAACAGATGATGGACCTTTCAATCAAACATCTGTACTTACCTCAGGAGGAAAGCAATGCACATCAAAGATATCATTAAAAATATTACAACATCACAGTTATTACAGATATTTGCATTCTCGACAACAATTTAATACGTATCATCTATGATAGGTTTATTTGGAGTTAATAGTGCAAGCATAAGATGTAGATATTAGAGAGATAACCTCTATTTGACCTCAAATTAGATCAGGAAAGTTGCATACCATCGAGTAGGTGTGGCCCGGAATCTTAATGTCTCAACTTATTACAAAGAGCAAATATACAGGAGGGCCTCGTAACCATCCATCAATTACATTTGACAGCTGAAAGGAGATTATTATCTCGAAAATTAAAGGTTAGGAGTTTTTAGAGGAAAAAGGTATTATTACATTCATGAGGAATAACGCTTGTTTTTCAGGAATTTTTAAAGTCATAACGAGCTGGGATCCACGTCAATGTATCCAGTTATTAGGAAACCACGGATGGGTAATGAAAGATGATTGCTTTAATTTCACCGATTTTGAATTCATTTAGTTGGTGGTTATCCTCTAATAGCTCGCTGTCTTTCTAATTGTGATGCCACCTAGAAAAACGAACGTTTTATTTCCGTTTATTGAGAGCTGATCTACAGTGAAAGAATTTAATTCTGATTTGTATTTTTTCAGCCAGGTGACTTAAAGCTGCTGTGTACCAACCATATTGGATTCGCTTACGTCAGTGTTAACCTATGGAGAAAATGTGCCTACTATTTACAGCTACATAAATGCTGATAATCCGCCAAAAAATGGTATTTCCGGATAGCCTGAACTTTTTTGCACCTTGTTACAGGATTCATTTTATAAATCTCGTCCACAAAAGGAATTTAGGAGCGTTTCAAACACACTATACCAGATTTTACCCCCCTCCCCCGAATAACATAAATTAAAATATAAATTGTTTGCATTGAAAAAAAAACGAAATATGCCCCAAGGTGTAAAATTTCTTTCCCTATTACGGAGTCGAATAAAAAAAAAATTAAATCCAAGTCGGCAATCCTTGGACACGTTTTCTCCATTGGTAAACATTGAGGTGAGCAAATCCAACAGGGTTAGTACACAATAGCCTTAACATCCCACATCATCCATTCCCCCGTTAATCTTTAGGAACTTTCGGTGTTTTTATAAATCCTAGAATAGCAAATTCTTATTTTCGAATTCCTCTTTTTATATATGAAAGTAGGTTTAAAAAAAAAAAAACAGCATGTCGTTTTTAAAGGTTTAATTTTTTAAAAATAGTTAATCTTTCAGAAGACATTAAATTACTGATGTCTATCACTACAAGTAAAGTGTTTCTAGATAGCATGAACTTTTATGCACCTTGCGACAAGATTCATTTTATAAATTTCGTCCACCAAAGGAATTAATGAGCATTTTAAACACACTATACCAATTTTTTTTCCAAAATAATTTAAACTTTAAAATATTATTTGCATTAAAAAAAAAAACGAAAAATGCCCCAAGGTGTAAAATTCCTTTCTCTATTATGAAGTACAATTTGTTTTTTAAAAAAAAATCTTTAAATCCAAGTCGGAAATTCTTGGACAAACTCTCTCCATATATAAACATTGCGGTGAGCGAATCCAGTAGGGTTATTACACAGCAGACTTTGGCTTCCGTCTCGAAGTAGGATAAGGTAATAAAAGATGCCCTTTCGAGAATGGCAGCTGAATGAAATGTGTGCTTATGACAATATAGATATGAAAATAATCTTAAATACATAATGATTTCCACCTACCCAATCTGTTTATCCATTATCTACAAGAATAGTTGCAACTAAACTACCCTGAGAATTTCATTGGTTTATAAAATTCAAGCTGATCTCAATAGTGCATCTAAACCAGGGGTGGCCAACCCGCGGCACGCGTGCCCCACTGTGCAATGTGCCACAGTGTTTACAGTGGCACGCGGAGACTTATTGAAAAATTAAGAAATTTGAAAAAATAATAATTTCTCAAAATATATAAAAACCGTACTCATACTCTACTGAAAATAACAGCGCAGGAATATATGCACCTTTTAGCCTATAACAGTTACCCTATAACAGGGCACCTTATTATATTTTTTGTATGCTGGAAAAGTTGGAAGTGGCACGTATAATACATTTTTTTCAGATAGTGGCACTCTTCCCAAAAAGGTTGGCCACCCCTGATCTAAACGAAGGTTAATTTTGAGAGAATTTCATAAAGTAGTTTAATATTTTCGTGTTATTTATAATATAAGGATTGGAAGTGGTTATCGCTCCCTGCTTTGTAAATTACTTCCCGTGTTTTCATTAGGGTAATGCTTTTTGATAACATTTTTGACTGATCTACCATCTTTCTCAAAATACTCGGACACTTTTCTTCATTTATCCTCCGTTATATTTAAAAAATTGTGGCTAAAATGTTGAACCCTATTATAGAAACACTTTTGGTTTTCTAAAAATATAATAATTTTGACGCGAACGAAAACTTTCTCTCTATGCCGACGGATAAAGCAGAAATGAAATTTGAACTGGACCTGCCATCTTCCGTCTGATCTTAATGGTATACTAACAGTCAAAATATAATTTAAAGTTATGTAAAATTATATAATTAAACTAGTTGATACCCGTCAAAACATGATGGCTAGATAGTAAATAAATTCACTAATACACAAATTATACTCAACACATCATTACCAAATGTTGAAAAATCATAATATTGCGCAGAAACAAATTAATGTGTTTAAGTGGCCTCGTGCTTAGTAACTATCTAAAACCAGATTTAAAAATGTCACTGACCATGCGCAGAAAGCAATTTTTATAATTGTAAATTATCGCTGATTAAACAGCGCAAAATGAACAATTTCCATCAGGTTTAATCTCATATTTCACAAACATAATTATCATAAACATAAAAATGGTAGAGATCGATCTAGTGAGACGAATCAGAATAAACGTGATTATCATTAAAACATGTTACTGAGCATGCGCAGAAACAGCGAGTTTCTAAAGCCAGATTTAAACATACCACTGAGCATGCGCTGAAATCAATTTTCAATTGTAAATTATCTCTAATTAATAGAAATTGCGGTTACAAAAACCAAATTTGACGAATCTACAGATTACAATCTTTAGTTTAAGACCAAAATGAAGTAAATTGATGCAGTAGTTTTCTCTCACGGACTTCCCAAAAAGTTGGCTTAGCTACTTAAATATATAGAAATTCTACAGCTCAGTCACACGTGATCCAACCCTAACAAATTTTAAAAGTACACATAGTTCATAATTGGCCCGATTTCAACAAAATATATTGTTTTATCGTGTAAAGTAACCGAGTTATACAGAAGATCGTTTGCACTTTATGGAAACGATTTTGTAATTTGTTTTTGACGTTTGCATTTTGAGATAAATATTTGACAACTTCAGAATAATCGTTTTGCTTTGATTGGAATGTAAAATAAAAGATTTATTTCGAAAATCCTAAAATTGATAGATGACTCGAAGGTTAAGTAACTGTACTTTCCGGGGAGAAATATCCGTATCAAAAAATTATAAAGCGGTGTAAAATTTCGGTTATGGCATTTTAAAAATAGGTATTTGTAACATACAGTCGAACCCTGTTATAGCGAACCCGGTATATAACGAACTCCCGGATATAACGAACGAAAATTTTAGTCCCGCCGTTTTCCTATTGAATTTAATGCTATTTTATCCTTTTATAGCGAACCTCCGAAATCTTAAGAATTGGCTATAACGAACATTTTTTTTCAGTCGACAACTGAATTTTTTAAAATTTTTAAACTTTTTAAGAATGTTGAAGATACAACGAATGTTGAAGAAGCAAAGAATGTTGAAGAAGAAGATTTACCTATCGCGATGTGGATAGAAAAGTACAAAATTTCATCATTCTCAGATTGTGGCGTGCAATTGTTCGAAACGTGTGATGATGAAGTCATTACATGTGAAAATCCGACTGAAGAAGATATTGTGGAAGAAATTAAAATGAATAATTCTGAAATCGAAGATTCTGCCTCTGATGCTGATGAAGAGGAGCAGCACATAAAGGACGAAATCTGCACATCTCAGATGCTACAGCAGCGATGAGTGCAATTGATAAGTTTTAGTCTACACAAACAGTGGAAGAAAGAGTGTTGGAGTCATTTGATGTATTGGACAGAGAAATTCATAAAATGTTTTTGAAATCGGCATCACGTCAGCAGAAGATTACCGATTATTTCTGTATCAAAACAGTGAGCAACAATTAAAGATAAAATCAATTTATTTCCATTTGTCTTCATTTTTAGTTAATTTAATTAGTATTGTGTCAGTTTAATGTAATCGATTTTAGTCAATTTAATTCATTAATGATCATTTTTAAAAGATTTTATCATTCCTTCAATACACCATTATTGAATATACATAGCAACTAAGGAGTTATACATTTTGTGAACTGTAACATTTTTCTTAATGGTTCGGATATAGCGAACCACCGGATATAGCGAACAAAACATTTGGTCCCTTGAGGTTCGTTATAACGGGGTTCGACTGTATTAAATTTGAAAGGGAAAAAAGTCTAACTGAAAGTAAAATGAAAACATGACCACTAAACTCATCCAAAGACTGTTCGAACGCAGGTAAATATCAAGAAAGTGAAGTCTCTGATCCTAAAAGAAAATATGCCGACTCAAAGATCCATTGCATCGAAACTGGGAATGTCTTCTGGCACTGTAAGTAAAATCATTCATAAAGATTTGAAGTTAAAAAAGATGTTTAAACCTAAAGTTCATCTGCTTTTGCCAAAGCATATTGCTGAAAGAAAAACAAATTGTAGAAAATTATATGAAAAACACCTAGCTGCTGAAAAATTAAAATTTGTGGTAACACTCGATGGGGCATGTGTGTATTTAAGTGACTGTAGTAAAAAAAGATCATTTTTATATTACTCAACTGACGGGAATGACCGTACGAAATGGCTACATCAGTGTACAGAAAAGTTCTCAAAGGAGTTCATGATAGTAGCAGGATTTTGTTACAACGACAAATTAAAAATAAAAAAAAGTCTCAAGTAAAGCCAAAATTAATTAACTCTACTATCAGAAGAATATTTTAGAACCAATTTTTGAAGAAATTCCAGCCTTATATGGAAAGGACATTGACAAAGTTAAGCTTCTTATGGACAAATCCTCTAGTCACATGTCTAAATCAACTGCCGCTTATTTAGCAAAGAAAGAATCAGAAACAGGAATAAAATGTATCCCATTTAATGAAATACCTGTAAAATTACTTGACTTCTCTCCAATGGACTTTTGCGATTTCGGTTTTTTAATACGAGCCTTAGTGAAACGGCATTTAAGAACACTGAACGGACTTTGGAAAACAGTCCAAGAGGAATGAGGTAAAACTGACATGACAGTACTAAGCAAAAATTTACTTTCATGGAAAATTCGAGCTAGAGCTATTGTCAAGAACTATGGCTATCAGATAGAAGCAAATCATCGCATAAAATACGGCATTTATACATGAAACTTAACTTTCAAAATCATTTCCATAAAGTGCGAACGACCATCTGTATCTAAACAAATTAATTCTCTAATTCTGGAAAAAATAATTATGTAACGATTTGAAATATATTTTATAATAGTGAGGTACTCGCTTGTACAAAGTAAACGGCATTCTATTCACATTATATCGCTGAGAATATTATGTATCTGGCATTACTTTGACTCTGATCCCTTTCCAATGCAGATTTTGTGGTACCATTCTGGAGACTATCCTTTTATCCCCGCAAGATTTCCCTCCAGATGCAAAGAAGGGGGAAATCCGGGAATTCCCCCCGAAATCCAGCAATTTGTCTCTGCACAATACATGTGCGACGAGGATTTGTTTGTATATTCTATTTTATATACAATAAAAATTTCCCTCTATGCTGATATTTCTATGAATAAAAAATCTCTACAGGGGTCGCCATATAAGCCACAGCAGGAGACCAAAATTTTTCTTAAAACACAGGCATAGTACATGAACTTCTAAGATGTCTATAGCTGCAGTCGACATTTATGCTCTAGAAAAGTTCACCACGGGATAAAGAAATTGCCTTTCACGAACATTAATAATTTTTATTTCCACTCTGAGAAACTCTTAAGTATAAATTACACAAAAATCAGTCATGAACACGAACTAATTTTTCTTGACATTTTCGAATTCAAAACTATGAGATCTTAAGATGAGCCGGGAAAAAATTATATATATATACAAGGTGCTCCCATAAAGTAACCGGATAATTTTTTATAAATAAGAAAAATATTACTCACCTTCAAAAAAATTTATCTCCTTCAAAATAATAGCCAAAGGAGTCTATACAATTTTTTCAACGTTTCTTCAAGTCATCGAAACACTGTTTATAGGCGTTGGAACTAACCGTTCGCAAAATACGCGTAACATTTGATTTCATATCCGAGACGTTTTCAAATCTCTGTCCTTTCACGGCCATCTTAAGCTTCGGAAAAAGGAAAAAATCAGCTGGCGATAAGTCAGGAGAATATGATGAATGATTTATCACTGTAATTGAATGCTTAGCAAGATATTGTTGTACAGAAATTGCTGTACGGGGCCTAGCATTATCGTGTAAAAGAAACCATTGCCCAGAATCAAACAGTTCCTTCCTAACTCGCCTTATCCTGTTTCTTAATCGAAAAGGCCCCTCCTTGTAAAAATACTGATTAATTGTTTGATTTTCAGGAACAAATCCATGGTGAATAAGTCCTTTGTAATCAAAAAGTGCAATCAGCATCACCTTAGTCTTTGATTTTGACATCCGTGCATTTTTTTGTATGGGAGAAGACGGTCCTTACCACTGTACACTTTGTCATTTTGTTTCTGAGTCGTATTGTAGACACCAGGTCTCATCTCCTGCTATTATACACTTTAAGAAATTGTTGACCTGTTGCGCAGTAGTCAGCAAATCTTCACAGATCACAATTAATATATATATATATATATATATATATATATATATATATATATATATATATATATATATATATATATATATATATATATATATATATATATATATATATATATATATATATATATATTTATTTATATGTGTGTGTTTGTGTTCGTTCTTGGCTAAAAATATTCTATAGAACTTTAAGAATCAACTAACATAAACCGCATACCTGTACAATGATTATATTTCCAAATAAACATTTTAATGCTTATGTCTCTGTGAACCCTGCTGTACACCTGTACTTTATTTACCCGGGCATAATAATTTCTATGATAAGTCTATTTTAAAAGGATATATCTAAAATTCCCTGCTAGGTATCTATATGAAATTTTGAAGACTGTCTCCTTGTTCTCTTTTTCTTTAACAGATTTTAGGATTTTTTAATTACAGTAAAGATTTTGGCAGTATTATTCTCTAAAGCAAAAAATTGCAGAGTGAAAAATTATTTGTATGTTTTTAAATTACTGAGTATTTCATAGATAAAATTTCTCTAAATTAAAAAATAAATTAATTAATAATGCAAATTAAACTATACTCACTAGGTATATAAAATCTAAATATGCTTAATTTTATAATTTTTCAAAATAAAATTTTTAAAATGTTTGTTTCTTAAACGTTTCATATAGATCCAGTATTCTTTAAATATATTTTAGGCATGAATTGATAAGATTAAAAAAACCTCGGTCCAAGATTTTAAATAGCACCAAGGAGTTATTGATTCACTATTTTTTCTTTCGCTGTTAAACGTCGCTGGGGCATTGCTACATTACTCCTTTTATCGGAAATTTTGGCGAACTTGAAAAAGGCAGAAAGGCAAATCTGTCAACGTGACCCACAATAGCCCCTTAGTGGTTCATATCTAACTTTAAAAAAAAATTGATCGTGATTTTAAATGCTGAGGAAATATTGATTAAATTCATTATTTTTTTTCTTCCTTTGTTAAACGTCGCCAAGGCGTTGTTATATTACTTGTTTTATTGAAATTTTTTAGCGTACTTGAAAAAGGCAGGAACACAAATATCTGTCGAAGTGATCACAATAGAACTTTAGTGCTGATAAAGCATGAAGAAATTAGAACTAACTTATTAAAAAATATTAAGTTTCTCTATTCATTATTTAAATATTTACTTTAGATATAGCGTTTGTAGCGTAATAATAAAATAGTTTTTTAAAAAATATATATATTGCTTAGTGATTTGTCGCCATCATTAGTAATTTTGGCCATGAGCATAAATGGATGCTATTTACAAAATTTCGAGATTCTCTAAATAATCTTGTGGAAAATAATAAACATTATAAAACATCTGTTCGCTATTTCAAAACTGTGTTAAAAATTTCAATCTATGAAAGCCCTGTAAATTATTGATGACCAACTTGATATACAGGGTAATTTTTATCAAACTGACACTACTTAGAGCCATCTGTAGCGCGATCTATCAACCGGATTTCCACCAAAATAGATAGAGGGACTAAGAACGACATGGGAAAGAGTTTCCGTGAAAAAAAAGGTCCAAAAGTCGCTGCTAGGGGAAAATATGGCTCTGTTGTTGTCGGCGCATCCAAGAATTTACACAAAACGCAAGTAAAACATCAAAATGCATATTCATGACAACGTAGTCGACAGCAGCGCCAGTATTTCGGACTATAAAGATAAGGGGTAAGTAGCGAAAAAGTTGTAATATGCAGACAAATAAATAACAAAAAAATTCACTGCAACACCGCTTTATGCAGCAAATTCCCTTCTCCCTCCTTCAATGTCACCACCGTCCTGGTGGACGACCCAATGCATCCTGAATACCACGTTCTCAACGCTCGAGTGTAACATGTCACCAGGAATGCTCCTCACAGTCCGAGATATGTTGTCCTTTAGGGCTGCCAAGTTAGATACTCCACCAAGATATACCTTGGACTTTAAATAACCCCACAGAAAGAAGTCATATGTGTTAGGTCCGGAGAGCGAGGTGGCCATGCAAGTAGAAAACAGCCACCGATGACTCTTTCTTCTGTAAAACGATGGCGCAATAGATTCCGCACCGATCTTTACAGCCCAAAATACTAGCGCTGCTGTCGACAACGTAGTCATGAATTTGCATTTTGATGTTTTACTTGCGTTTTATGCAAATTCTCGGGTGCGCCGACAACAACAGCGCCATATCTTCCCCTATCGGAGACATTTGGAACTTTTTTTCATGGAAATTCTTTCCCATATCGTCCTCAGTCCCTCTATCAATTTGGGTGGAATTCCGGCTGATAGATCACGCTACAGGTGGCTCTGAATAATGTCAGTTTAATAAAAAAATCACCCTGTATATCGCCAAAATCACCCGAGAAAATTTTCTTGTAAAAATTAAAATAATTTCTATAAAATTTTTAAGTTTCAGCCAAAATTTCAGCAAAATTTCTCCATAAAAAAAAAAAAAAAAAAAAAAAAAAAACACAACAACAACAACACACACACACGAAATAAAATCATAAAGTGAAAACTCGATATTTTTTTTTTCTCCTTCTCAGAATGAGAAAACTAATTTTGGAACGCCCAAGTCTTTAAAAAACATAGTTTTTTTTAAAAAAAACCTATACAAGTATTCAAGAAAGTGTGTAAGATATGGAGAAAATTCCCGTTAATTTTTATGGAAACAATTGTCTGATAATCTGCTCCGGCCGAACAAAGATTTCGGGTTTTACTTATTTTTCTAAGAAAGTGTTTGAAAGTACTAGTACAAAATATGTTTTTGCTTTAAATTTTAAAATTGTATGCTTAAAACAGGGTAGACTTATAGCGATGAAATATATACTGACTAACCATCGCAACATGAATAGGTTTTGGTTTGTATGCAATTTTTTTAACAGTCTTTTCATACCGCTGCGAATATTTATTTTCATGTATTTTTTGTACAGAAACTAAAACAATACAAAATCACATCCATAATTCAGGATTACGCTTGCATTGATCCTCTTATCTGAAACTAAATCCAGACTTTTGTTTGTTCCTATTTTTATTATTTCGAAATTCTGAGCGAAAACACGTTCAGAAATGGAGAAAAACAGTATTAGATTTCTTCCATTCTTGATTTCCAAATCCTGATATTTTTTTTCCTTACAGAAAAAAAAGATATAAAATGAAAGTGTACAGTGAAAAAAAAATGTTTTCTAGGTTCATATTTCTCTAGTACTTTATCATGGTAATCTTCTCAAAATGAAAAATTTATCTGTAAGCTAAGGAGTTTCTGTAGGCAGTAAAGGGAGATATATATATGTACGATATTTACAACTAGAAAATGTTCTGCAGTTTGAATATTGTGCAAAATATTTTGGAGTAGATATACGCGTTTTAGATATACGAATGTAATAGTTTTTCCTCCCAAAATGAAATCATTTTCTCAGAGACATCTCTCTGTAGAGGAAGAAATAAGCACTAAACACCAAATATTTCTCGTGGTAAAAACTTTAAATACGCCGCGTATTTTAAATGTACCAAAAAAATTGTCTTTCTCATCTTAGTGGTTAATTATTTGAAACTTTTTTGTATGCATTGAGTAAGTTTTATTTCTAAGACAGTAGTAGCAATAATGTACTAAAAGATAGAAATGTTTGTGCCTGAAACTTTTAAAAATGAAAATATTAGTTTGCGAACAAATGTCTTTCAATAGACATCTTGTAAAGGAAGAGATTTGTATAGTATATCCAGGCAACAAATGTTTCACAGTTTAAAAATTGAGATAAAAAAGTGAAATATGCTGGCTTTAAATATGTCGATAAAATGATATCTTTTTTACCTTAGTAATCATTTGAATATTTTTAGTGAGTATTCAGGGAATTAACTGCATTGAGGGAAAGGCTTGGTTCTGTTTCTAAGACAGTGACGCCAATAATATCAAAAGACAAAACTGTTTGTTTGGAATAGTTTCCGCTTTAAGATAAACCTAACTATGATTCTTTAGATAAACCTAATGAAAATCCAAAAGTTCAGGGAAATACTTTTAGAAGATAAACATTCCACAAGTAAATTATCACCACACGGCAGAGAAACCTGCCAAAGTTAATGAAGTAATTTGACAACAGATTTATCGTGTAATTCAAAAATTCCTCCGTCCTAGCCTAAGGCCTTCGGATAACTAATGACAAGTCGTTCGATATTATCCCAGTCAAGAGGATTTCATCCAAGATCGTCATCCGTATCGAGATACCCAACAAACCAGAGCAATCAGGAGTGGCGCAAAAAATTCGCCAAACCCAAACCACAATTTTTTGCCAGCAAAAGGAATCCCCACCACACAACGATTAAATTAACTGAGCATGATAATAAGATGGATATGTGTATATCCTTAACCAATCCCATACTTATTCAAATAACGTTATAGAGATTTATATGCCGACATAAATTGAGTAAAATGAAATTTTAAGAGTTCCTAAATGTTGACGCAAGTAAGAAATTGAGCCTAACAGTCACAGACTTGTGAATGTTGAAATGGTAAATAACAAGAATAAGAAACTTGAAATTTAACTTTATTGTGAACAACAATATGGTACTGTAATCATATAACGTATAAAATGTTTTTTTTGCAGGAACTGATTTTATTGTAGGAATCAGAAGCTTCCATTGACTGGAACTCTACCATGTAGGTTTTAAAAAAAGGGTATTAGGGACGAAAAGAAATAGTTTCGAAATAAATTTCCTAAAATAAACCAATACTTACGATGCCGATGGTTAAAACTATTACCGAAATTTCAAACATGATATTTTGCAAATTTGTATATGTAACTGTCTCGCAAAAATTCCCAAACAGTACAAAAAAAAGTCCTATCTATTCCGTTTAAGTTTTTTAAAAACAGCATTATCCTCCTGAAAAATGTGAAAGTTTTCATGAACAGAATTTATAAATCTCTCTCTCTCTAAGGTAAAACACGATCAAGATCTGTGAGCTGAATAGTTAATCGAAAATCCAAACTACTAGACCACTAAAATTAGTATAAAAATTAATTATCTCTCGGAAAAAGTTTCATCATGCTTTCCGTAATGTTGGAGTTAGTATAAGTATCGCAGTTTAATTGAAATAGATTTTATCGTAGCTCCAAAGAGAAGTTCCTGCTGGATATTTCGTTAGATATCCCACTAAATCCGTTAAACAATTACATTAAGTGGATGCTATTTTAAACGGAGATTCTTCTTCTGCATGAGCAACGAGTTTCGATCATTCGTAGGTATTTAGCCCTTGTTGCATATCCCGATCAGTCTTAATGTAAGACATGCGAATCAAAATAAAGGTTGCCAAAGAACTAACTAAGTTTCGAACAATTACTGCCCTCTAATATTTAGTAGTGAGCATACCTATGAAGTTCAGTAATGGACCCATTAAAAATGAATACTCCTATCGGCATATATGCATATATATATTCCATAACATTCACAAAGAGTGTAATTAACCTATATTGTCTGTGTTCCTCATCAATTTTAGTGAATGCCAGCTAGGGGAGCAAACTCTCTTAGATTGCAATCGGATCGTACAACAACTCACAAGCCACTGACGTTTTAATGACGTTGCAATCTCTGTGCTTCTTCCCCTCCTTCCCGAGGGACGGAGGACTCCCAAGAATTCAACCGAGATTCTGTGATGGTAACTCGAGGGAAATAACTTTAGCACTCTCTTGCTTTTGAATCAACAACAACACCCTTGAGACAGAAAAGAAAACGTTTTCATAAAAGCATTTTTAACTTTCTTTGGGATTCTTAAGTTTCAGTGAATGCCACAGCTAAGTTTAATTGGCAAACTCAGTGATTAAGATAGAAGGAAGAATTGATTTATTTTCATCGCAGGCAATTAGTTGTTACTTAACTACAGCAGAGGTGCGTAAACTTTCTCGACCGCAACACACTTTCTTTAAATAAAAAAAACCCACACGACCCCATTAAAATTTTTTTGGTTGAAGCAAAATTTTAAAAATTAAGAAAATGTTAACAAGTACAGAAAAAAGAAATAAGCTTATTTTGACAAACTATTTTAAAAATTCATACTTTTAAACCCAGTCTCACTCACATAGGTAGATGAAAATGAAAGCCATGGAAGTATAGCCTTCTGCTAATGAAATTTTTATTGTAAGACTGTTTGACACCTAATTTAACAATATCGTAACACATATTTTTAACGTAGAAAAAATATAAATAAAAATATTAAAAATGTATAATTATAGAAAAATTAAAGCATATTTTTTAATTAAATAATTCAATAGTATGTAAATTTACTCCAGACCGTCCACGACCCCTCCAATTTTTTTAGCAACCCTCTTGTGGGTCGTGACCCACATTGCAGTATTCATATATTAACATATTTATCATTACTCTACAAAAAAATCTAAACCTGTTTTATCATTTGATATTTAATTAAAGGGCACTAAATTTAGTGTAATCTCTTTTACTTAATTATAACGATTCATATTTCTAATTTCCTCTGGTAACGCAACGTTATACCCTCTCTCTGAAAATAGACAGTTATGTTGTAAACGAAAAGTTTTTTTTCATCTGACAGATGGCAACAGCAAAAATTTAAGGGGTCCACACTTAAGGCTGCTGTGTACTAACCCTATTGGATTTGTTCACCTCAGTGTTCACCTATGGAGAAAATGTGCTTACTATTTATAGCTGCATAAATGCTTACAATCCAATAAAAAGGGTATTTTCAGACAGCCTGAACTTTAATGCGCCTTGCGACAGGATTCATTTTATAAATTTCGTCTACTGAAGGAATTTAGGAATGTTTAAAACACACTAGACTAGATCCCCCCCATAATTTAAATTTTAAACTATTATTTGCAGTTAAATAAAACGAAAATGTTCCAATGTGTAAAATTCCTTTCTCTATTATGGAGTACACTTAAAAAAAAATCTTTAAATCCAAGTCGGCAATCCTTCGACACATTTTCTCCATAGGTTAACATTAAGGTGAGCGAATCCAATAGGTTTAGACCAGAGCAGTCTTAATTAAAAATTAACGATGAAATATAATTAAATATCTAAATCTTAGCAATCCATTTCTTAATTTTATCGAAGCTTGTTTCATTCTGTTCCTGCTTAATACCCGAGCACATGTACTACTATCATGCACTGAATTTATTGCATTGAACTGCAACCAAGCAATTTGAAGTTTAATATTATATAAGTAAAAAAGTTATTATAAAACTCAACTGCTATAAAACTGAGCACAATAAACGGCTAAAGTTCATTTCATCTTGATACTACTGAAGTATCATAATGTCGATTGGGGTGATTGCATAACAATTGACAGTGATGGACGCAGAGGTCAAATTTGAACTCAGAGGTCGAATTTTAATTGAAGGCAGTATCATTCGATACGAAGAATAACTCGCTACTTTTACTAGCGATAGAATTTATTTCGACATTTCCACAATGGTGAGACAAAAACTATCCGATATTTGTGGTCGATAAAATAAATTATGAAATAGAGCGATCTACAATTATACATGGAAAGTCTATCAATTTATATTATTAACTATTATACTACAGGATGAAAGCTAATTTCGATATCGCTCTGAAATAAAGATTTATTTTGAGATAAATTAAACTTCCCAGTCCATTCCTGCTACTCTTTCCATACATGTTATGCAGTATGTATTCACAATTCAATTCTCTGAGGAGAAATTCTCTGCAAACGAATGCATAGGAAAACAACATTTTGGTTGATTAGCCATGTTCCAAAGTAATTGAATTTTGCCCGAATCAAATATTCTTTTTTTTGTTTAAAGCTTCATAGAGCCACATAACTAGGTTTTATCTGAGGGGATAACGATACATACTGAAAACTATCTTAAAAAACATTCTACCAAAATACGGTTGCCTTAAAGTTTAAAATCAATCTATTACCTTTCGTGAAAACTTAATTATGAACACACTATGATATGCAAATAAATATCTGTAACTCACAAACCCATGTTCCCCATTTTAAAGAAATTAATTTGTTTCTATTTCTACTTGCATCAGTGTCTATGGTGATACCTAAGAAATGTTGTAATATTTTCCCTATATCAAATTATAGATCCGAGATATAGCGATAAAAGTGTCAAAAAATTCTATTTCGGGTAAAAAATATCCAAATCCTTTGTCAGGAAAATATCAAAAAGTGTCATGAGAAAGAAAGAAAGGTCAGAAAAGGATACTTTTACGTCCAAAGAATAAAAAAAGGAGATGTTTAGAGGAATTGCCCCAGACTGTTACACATAATACCTGCTTTATATTGCGAATAAAACTGTAATATGAAAAAACTACAAGAAACTGAAGTATACAGAGCAAAATGGAAATTTAACAGCGAAAAGACAAAAAAATCTCGGTCTCGATTAAGAATTGCACCCAATTAAAAACAATAATTAAAATATTTCTTTTTAGGTAAAATGTTTATTTTTAGGCAAAATGTATATTTGCTTCTCATATCACTTTCAGTGTAAAAAAAAATAAATAAAGCTCTTTATAAAATGAATGCAGAAAAAGAAAGCTGCTTTCTAATCATAAAAAATTAAGTTAATGACCTCCTTGTTGGCAACTTACACATCTTTAAATGCAGGGATAAAAAACACAACTTTTGTTATTAAGTTCTATATCTGTCATCACACAAGGTCAGCGACTCGAGGCGTGACAAATAAATAGAAAAAAAAATGCTCCAAGTGTTCCCGCTCAACGACAGGCGTCAAGCTGAATTCTTTCTGATGTGCCAATATTCGCGCTGTGCTCCGTCGGTAAAGTACCACTTGAACTGGCATCTCTGTGATAAGTCCTGAACTCCAGTGTCGTAGGTCTCGTTGCACGCCGGGGACAGATATGCTGTGTTGGATCATCTGACATTTTTGGCCACAAAAACAAATACGGTGATACCTAGTTTATTCGTCTTTAGGCAACAAAGTCTGAAAATTAAATCTAACTCTGAAAAACGGAGCTGGAAACAAGGTGTGTTTCTACAATAATTGTTAAAGATAGTGCCATAAAATCACTTAAATTACATGGATGACTAACCGACTTTCGTTTACACTATTATGTTATTTACATCACTCTTTTCTGGACGTCCTTGTGTAAGAGGAAATTAGCGCCAAATTATTGAAAATTACAATAAGAGATATATGATGCAATAAGAGAAATACTGTATTTTTCGGAACATAAGACGCCCTTCAATTTTATGGGAGGATTTTTACAAAAGATTATTTCGTATTTTGTTAGGTTTGTTAGGTTTTCAATTTTTCACTTCATAAAGATAAAACATATCTATATATATAAAACAGCTCCCTAACTGCCTGACAGACTGACAGACAACGCACAGACTAAACCGCTGGACCTAAAGGGCTGAAATTTTGCATGGCGATTCTTCTTACAGTGTAGGGGTGCACTAAGAAAAACTTTTGAAAAATTCTAAGACTTTTTAAAATTAAATTTTTAAGCTGTTTCAGTAACTTTTTTTAAGTTTGCATTTAAAATAATAATTTGGACGTTATAAAATTTATATCACGAGAAAGATCATAAAAATTTCTTTAAAATGAAATCTCTTTCGAATCTTTACCACCATTTACTGATTTTTGGTAAATTTATAAAGATTCACTTTTAGAATTTAATTTATTAAATGCTGATCACGAAATTTCTTTTCTTTTTGTGATACTTAAAATTAATTTATCGTCACGTGCATAACAACGAAATAGACAAATATATATTTTTTTCTTGCTAATAAGGCAGACGATTGGACATTATCCAAAAAATATTAAAATACAGTAAAACATATGCTCCTCAAACTGTACTATATTAACTGTACTATATTCTTTAGTATGTTCTATTAGATTTAACTTGAATATTTTCTTCTACATTATTTTGTTTATAAAAATATCCGTTATGATTTTTTATAAATATATTTTTTCGTTTTTTTTACATCAATTGCATACATTAATCGTTGTAATTATTATAAATATATTCTTACATATTATTGGCATTAACTGCAGACATTGACCATTGTATTTAATTTGGATGTACTCCGTAGCGAAGTACGGGTTTACAGCTAGTATATAATAAATATAATATATATATATATATATATATATATATATATATATATATATATATATATATATATATATATATATATATATATATATATATATATATATATATATAAAACAGTTCCGTATCTGACTGACTCACTGACATACAACGCACAGACCAAACTGCTAGACCTAAAGGGCTGACATTTTGCATGGCGATTCTTCTTATAGTGTAGGGGTGCACTATGAAAGATTTTTAAAAAATTCTTAGACTTTTAAAATTAAATTTTCAAGCTGTTTTTGTAACTTTTTTTAAGTTTGCATTTAAAATAATAATTGGAGGGTTATAAAATTTATATCAGGAGAAAGATCCTAAAAATTCCTTTAAAATGAAATCTTTTTCGAATCTTTACCTCCATTATCTGATTTTTTGTAAATTTTTAAAGATTCATTTTCAGAATTTAATTTATTAAATGCTGATCATGTGATTTCTTTTTCTGGTACTTTAAATTAATTTATCGTCATGTTCATAGCAACGAAATAGACAAAAAATGTTTTTTTTTCTTGGTAATACGGCAGACGATAGGACATTATCCAAAAAAATATTAAAATACAGTAAAAGATATGTTCCTCAAACTGTACTTTATTAACTGTACTATATTCTTTAGTATGTCTTATTAGATTTAATTTGAATATTTTCTTCTACATTATTTTGTCTATAAAAATATCCCTTTCGATTTTTTTATAAATATATTTTTTCGTTTTTTTACATCAATTGCATACATTGATCGTTGTATTTATTATAAATATAATTAAACATAATTTTGGTATTAATTGCATACATTGACTGTTGTAATTAATTTGAATGTACTCCATAGCGAAGTACGGGTTTTCAGTTAGTATGTATATATATATAACAAAATTTAAAGAAAAAAGAAAGAAGTCAAAGAAAACAAAATGTAATGCATCAAATACTTAAATGTTGATATCAAATGTAAGAAAACTACTTTTAAATTTGTGATGGCATTTATGAGTAAGGTAATTTTTGTTTTATATTTTTGAGCTTATTGTGATAACAAGCAAATATAATAAGTTGCATGTGCCAGATATTATTAACAGTTATTCTAGCTGACAACCATAAAAAATGACCAGACAGTATAAACAAGATTATTAAGGCAACATGCAATTACATTTTTTATTGTGACTGAATTTATTACTATAAGCCAAACTAGTAAAACTTAAAAACACCTGATGATTAATGGATAATGATTTAAATATTGCCGTTTTGATGGACTATCTGTCACGGCTCCAGAGACAATTGCTTATCCATTGGGGGAAAAACAGGGAGTAATATGCCTTCGGCATTTAATACACATTCCATCGAGAAAGCTATTCCTATTTAAAGGCTTTCACAGGATCATTTTTCGGAATACTGAAGCTATTTAAAAAATATTAAATAAGCTATTTGAGTAAAGAAAATAGTCATTTTATAGAATAATTACAAGATAAAAAGAACTTTTTATATACCATGTTTTTAAATTTTATGTTGAATCATATAAACTTGACAATTCTATGTATTAATAAATACTTTTTAAAATTTTTGTTGTTGAATTATCCCATCAACTTGAAAGAAAATGAAGTTAATTGGAAGTTAACTTGAGTTTAACTTTTCGCTCCCGTTCCGGCCGATGTATGGCTGCACCAGTCTACAAAACAAAATTGACTGAAAATGAATTCAAATCTGCTTAAAAATGGATAAAAGTATTAAAATAATGCATTGTCACCGTGTTCTGTGCTATTCTAAAAGTTTCAAATGTCTAGCTAGTCGGGAAGTTAGTTAAAAATGGATTGCAAGATTTGTACTGGGCAAACACACACACACACAAACAAACAAGAAAGCGAGTTAATAAAAACATGGTAAAAATGCAATAAATATTAAGTGTTTTTTGTTTTGTCTGAAAAGTAGCAAAAATTAATTACTGGTGTAAAAATTAGTTACTAATGTAAATATGAAAAATATGTGTCAAAAAACTTTGCAATTAAATTTAATTTATAAAACAGTCTTTTCGAAGTAAAAAACACAATAAAATTTGGTGGATAACTGTTAAATGTTAGAAAAAAACTGTGGGTTATTTTAATTGTAGAAATTAAAAGTTCCTGGGAATATGTGTAGCAAAGATCATGACCATAGGTTTTCAATTTAAAATACCCCTGCAATAATATTGTCCTGTTTGTTTTCGTACAGTAAGACGATAAAGTTTAAAAATTGAATAAAAGCATAATTTTGAGCTTTGTGGTTCCTGATCTGAATGCTGTTTGACAGACATCAACACAAGTAATGTTAAAATAAGAGAAGTTGTAAACTTAAAAAAAATTGAACAGGTAATGTCGATAGAATTCCCAAGCTGGTTATACATTACTTACTTTTGCAGGTCAACCATACTGTACCCGAATCCTTTGCCTAGAAGATTTCCAGGTCGCAAAACTTTTAGTTCTTTACATTGTTTGAGATTTTACCTAAAAGAAGTTAGTAAATTTACCTGTGAAAATTAGCTTAAAAATGTACAAAATATCGTATGATTTTGGAAGCACTAAAAAATTATCAATTGCACCTGGATACCACAATATCTCATATATATATATATATATATATATATATATATATATATATATAACACTTTCGACCCTACGTATGCTTGTCGCCAAAAGACTAGTAAATTCATCTCATGCACATATGAAACGCGCGACCCAAAATGTCTGACCTTTTAGTCTCTCCTCCTTCATCTTTACGCTTTGCCTCATTGACAAAATAAATACTACTATTTCACTATATTTCTGAATGGACGAAGTGGATCTGTGTGATTCATTCCGCGCTCCGTTGAATGAGTCTTTTTTAGTGACAGCTGTTTCGTAAGCGATGCATGCTTGTTTACGCAGGAGATGCTGAGAAAAAAAAATACAATTTCTTTACGCATTTTAGTTCCTTGCTTAGCGAGAAGAATTGTATTCATTCTGTAGATCTGATCTTTTCTAAATGATCAGAGTCATGCTGTAAATCCAGCAGAGAAAGAACACCATTAAATGTTATTGTTGTAAAATATATAGCTGTAAGAATTAAGCACAGAACCTAAAAATATCTCCTATAGTGGATGTATAAATTTCGTAGAAGAGATTGAGTTTTTAATGATTACTAGTGAAGTGAAACAAAATATTTATAAGGTTTTAAACAAATTATTTTAACAAGTAATCAATGTATAATACTGGATTTCTTGGAGAGTCATCATGTATAATTCCAGTCTTTTTTCCAGAAAGAACTTGTGCCGGACGATGGCCGAATAGCTAGGGTGCTGCCATTCGGTACCGAAGTCCGTGGGTTCGAGCCCCACTGTTGGCATGAATGTTTGTAGCCGTTCGGAATCGGAATTTAAGCAGTAGGTCCCGGTCTAATTATCTCTCGTGTAGCAAAAGTTGACCGTAGCGCTCTAAACCAAACCAAACCGAAAGATCTTGTAACATGTGGATCCCTATATACACAAAAACTATGTACTGTGCCGTCTGTACCCGCTTACTAGTAAATATTGTCTGTCATGAACAATTTATAAACTTCAACCTCTTTTCACAAACCCACAAATTTTCCTTTATTTTCATAATATACGTGCATACAAAGTTACATGCGTGCATACACACAGACACACACTTGTAAATATACATACACACACAGTTGCAATGGAATTACAATGGCGTTTCAGTTCTAACAAAAAGAAATTTGAAAATTTAATTGCATAAACTTTCAGCTTCTTACGGGCAGTAAAGTGCATTAAATCGCATCAGAAATCCGTTTGGCATAGCTTGATTAATAACTATACAATATAGAACTAAAACGTTTTATAAATAGGAAAATAAGCAATCTCATTTTTTTAACGTAGGATTGCGTTCCTCCATAACGGTCCTCTGGAAAGCAAAATATCAGATGTCTTGCGTCGTGAGTTATAATTTTGTCAGCGCGCCAAACCCAGTCTGTATCGCTTGGGCAAACAGTAAACAATTAAACATTAAAGTACCAAAATGCGTCAAAATTTTGACATATATATATATATATATATATATTTATTTATTTATTTCTACGTACATATATATATATATATATATACATAACATGTACATATATACATACAAAAGAGGTAGGCAACTATAAGTAATACTACGTTAATAACCCGCGGTAGTTTCGTTAGAAGAGACTACCTGCAATTTTTTTCTTTAGTTCGGTTCATTTACTACTCGGATAAAAACCAGTTTAGACAAAGTTGTATTCGGGAAAAATTAAAACGTAAACTAAATTAAACAAATTAAAAATTTTTTGCCCGTTTATCAGCAAATTTTATTAATTTTAATATTACAGCTCCCATATCTGGAGAATTCCGCATGAAAAAGATCTTATCTATTGACCATCTACAAGTTGTATATCTTATTCAAACTTTGAAAATTTAGGGGAGAAATCCCTTCAAAAGTAATAAATGCAATCAGTTGGTAACTAACCACAGTACAACCATTTTTAATCACATTTTATAGTATACTAGCTGAAAACCCGTACTTCGCTACGGAGTACATTCAAATTAAATACAACGGTCAATGTATGCAATTCATGCCAAATATATATATATATTATATGATAAATACGACTATCAATGTATACAATTGATGTAAAATATATATATATATATATATATATATATATATATATATATATTTATAAGAAAATCGTAAAGGATAATTTTATAGATAGAATAATGTAGAAGAAAATATTCAAATTAAATCTAATATAAAGAATACTAAAGAATATAGTACAGTTAATATAGTAGTTTGTAGAATATTTCTTTTACTGTATTTTAATATTTTTTTGGATAATGTCCAATCGTCTGCCGCATTAGCAAGGAAAAAAATATTTTTTGTTTATTTAGTTGTTATGCACGTGACGATAAATTTATTTAAAGTACCAGAAAAAGAAATCACGTGATCAGCATTTAATAAATTAAATTCTAAAATTTAATCTTTAAAGATTCACCAAAAATCAGGAAATGGAGGTAAAGATTCAAAAAAAATTTCATTTTAAAGGAATTTTTATGATCTTTCTCGTGATATAAATTTTATAACCCTCAAAGTATTATTTTAAATGCAAACGTAAAAAAAGTTTAAATTTCAGCCCTTTAGGTCCAGCGGTTTGGTCTGTGCGTTGTATGTCAGTCAGTCAGTCAGTCAGTGAATGAATGAGTCAGTTACGGAACTGTTTTATATATATAGATTAATTGTTGTTAAGAAGAAAAATGGAATTAATTTCAAATTTTAATGTTATCCCCCCCCCCAAAAAAAAGAAACTGGTGAGAAATGATTAATTTTGATTTTTGAATTAGGAACAACACAGATAATTTAACTATTAATTAAAATTTTCTTATAATAAAATATCCTCTTCATGCAATATTAAAACTAGCTTGAATTTTTCATAAGCTATGAACTCAATCGGCAACGAGTGTTCAAGAGCCAATTTACACAGGAGATTGTCTGTAATTCAATATAGAAAAACGATTACAATAGCACCATTGTTGTAAAAATAGGATACCCATGAGAGTATTAGAAACAGAATAAAACAACATTTCCTCGCCCGAAGGTTACTGATTTATCGGCGTTTTTCAATTACATTTCACATTCTAATCATCATTAAATTTAAACAAAAGATAGCTAATTCAACTTAAATTCCACTGCTGCCCCCTATCGGTTGAAAAAGCCCTACTTTTTTTTTTATAAAACTGTTTCGCTTTCAGAGAGTCGTTCCTAATTTGGTAGTTTGATTCTAAATATCTCTAAGCTTCTAAATTAAGAGACATATAAAGTAAGATTCAATCATTTAGTCAATTTTCTATGAATGAAAGGAAAATGTTCGAAAATTTTTTAAACATTGTGGATCATTAAAAAAAGGCACCAGAAACACTCTCTTGATCTCTGGCAAATAGTTTCTGAAAACAATTAAGAATTGTTTATTTTCTGTTTCTTGAATTATATACCAAGCACATGCATGAAAATATTTATTTAAACTATCTCAAACATTCATTGGGTGCTATGTCGAAATTCACTTGAATTCTACTTAACCTGAAATTAATAGATTTTCCAACAGGTTACTGGTAGTATAAAATTTTTTTTTTAATTTTAGAGAATCAATTTTTTACATGTTTTACTTCTAGGCACATTTCTTTTTAAAACTGAGGTGGGAAAAGAGAAGAGCTCAAATATTTTTTTAAATCTCCTTTGAATACCGAAAGTAACTTAATTACAAGTTTTTATGCACTGAAAATATCATAGCAGTCCCTTTTCAAGAGCACCTCCCTGTGTTATCAAAATTTCTGTTTACACGAAGTAGTATTAATTTCCATAAAATGTTATCATTAATTTCCATTACGTCCTTTTCTTGCAACAACTTTATCCGCTTCGCCCCCGCCTATGATTTTTCTTTCTATCTTTTTTTCTTTATTCCTCTTCCCATCCACATCTTTATGCAACAGAGGATCGGTATTGATACTCTTCCGTCGCCAACCTTGGCCACAAAGGAGATCGTTTTTTTTTTTTTTTGTAGTCCACAAAAAAAAGGAAGGGAGCCTCATTCCGGGAGGATGACACTTTTAAGAGAGAGTGAATGGAATTCTAGAACAGCAATTTATCCTGTCCGAGGGGGGAGGGAAGGAGGAGCTTGCAATGTCATTAAACTGTCGCAGGCGTCAATGGAACGTGAGTTGTCGCACAATTGCTATTTCCAAAAATTGCCTGCGCCCTTCATATACTAGAGTGGAGATCTATGTCGATACAGTGGCAGTCGGTTGGCGGTATTTTTTGGCGACCTATTGCTGAATTCTCACGTTTGAAAACTTTCTACGACAGTTGGGACCTATTGGATCACTTACTATTGATGGGTTACGAAGAATTCAAATAAATTTCAAAATTGCACCAATCCGAAAGTGTTTCTTTAGGTTATTTAAGTGAATACTTCAATCCATTCTTGATATGCATTAATCCAGAATCGCGATTAATAATTCATTTTAGGACATAATTTCATTGTGTTCAACGAAGCCTGATAATGATTACGTTTTTGGTTGATTTGCCATTTTTCAAATATTTATGAACTTTGTCGCCGGACGATGGCCGAATGGATTCCTGTCGAATGGATTCCTGGCCTAATGGCGCTGGCATTCGGTACCAGAGTCTGTCAGTTCGAGTACCCCTGTTGGCATGGATATTTGTATTCGGCTTTAGTAACCGGCTTTAAGCAGTAAGTCCCTGTCTAATTGAACCGGTCAGTTTGAAAAGCAGTCATCTCCACTTTTCTCCAACTTTTCTAGCCCCCCCCCCCCCCCACGTTTCAACAAATATTAACAAATTATATTTTTGCATTAGGATTGATGCCTTATAAACATAATAAATACTAAATTTAGTCAAAATAATAATGCATGAAGGCGAGTTATAGTTTTTTGCTTTGTATGAAAAATTTTAAAAAATGGAGATACTCCTTTTCAAAGTGACCCATTCAATTAATCTTCGTGTAGCAAAAAATGACTGTAGCTCTCAAAACCAAACTATGAACATTGTCCGTCCATTTAACACGGTCTAAAGTCACATTAAGCCCAACTGAGTTTGTATTTTTTCTTTCGATACCATGTCTAGGAAGATGGTCATTGCATACTACGTATGAGGGACCACTGAAATGCGTATAACAAACATTAACAGCAATTCCTCCTTGCTATTAAAGTTGTTTTCAATTTTTAAAGCATGACTTTGAATTTTAATTGCAAGCTATAACCCTCTTCTAGTAACCTCATTTTGTGGACATGGACTGAAAAGCTTGAGGGAATACTGTCATATCTCTATGCTAATGCACAATCTATCTAAACTTTTCACATTGCAAAGAAAAAAACCTTGATAAAATGAAAAGCAGGTTAGAAAAAAATACAATTTTATTTTCCAAATAAAATTTAATGAACATTTTAATTACAGGAACATTTTAATGCAACAACATTAGGCACTGACAAAAATCTTATTTTCATTCTTCGCGCATGAGCAAGTTCAGCCTCCTAGTTGTGGAAGAGGGTAATAAGCGTCATCTAGGATAATGTGTTAGTACTAGGCTTATAACATTATTCGAGAGTGAGGAGCTCTTCTTATAGAGCATTGTGGTGTAATTATCTCAAAGTCGAAAATTTCGGAGATGTAACACTATTCTAGCAGAGGTGCGATATGTGAGGGAAGTCATCGAAAATCAAATATTATTACACGGGCTCTGTGGTGGAGTACCTGTCTAGAGGTATAAAAGCCCGAATTCGAAATTCTGTTCTTGCAAAGAGTCGTTATAGACTTCTGAAATATTTTTAAAAGAAATTTTTAAAAATAGAGTAGATGAACAGCTATAAGAATCTTTTAAATTGATATTTTGTTTTCCCAAGCTGAATTTTGGCGAAATGAAATTGTATATCCAGTATGGTCGTGAGTTAAAATGCAGATGATGTAAATTTGAGGTCTTCTATGCAGGCTTCTTTTGTAAAGGATTGAGTTCTCTTTTAGTAAAAATAATTTTTTTCCTAAAATACACACGTATCGTTTTATAATTGTAAATATAATTTTACCCTGAAATTTGTACCCAATGTCTTATTTTAAAATGGGTTCGATTAACCAGGTAGAAATATTAATGGATTCCTTCAGTGCTATCCAGATATTCCTAATAGTTGCAACCTATTGGAATAAAAATCTATACATGTTCCTAGACTCTGAAGTAGCTAATTTAACGAAGCAATGCCAGCCCTTTGCAACATTCGCAAATATTCGGCGCCAGAATGCTTGGCGAATTTTTTTGTAAGGTAACCCTGAGCAAACATTCTGTTTCCGGATAAAGTTGTTTGGAGGTGAAAACTTCACACTGAGATTTTCATATTTTGGGTTTCCTTGTTTATCCTTCGCGATAGGGAAGCCCTGGAATGATGGAAAACGATAACTCAAAACTGGTAAATATTTGAACAGGGAGAGGCGGATCCGATATTCTCGCCTTCGAAAAATTTCTAAAGATTGGGAAGGGTGCCTTAAAACCTGCAGCGCATTAGGTGTTTACTTTCTTTTTAAATTGTTTGTATTATTATGTTTTCTATTAATTATTTCTTATCCTTTCTCTTCTCTTTGCTTATGACATAGCAAACATTTATTTTTATAAACTTGGATTTTTATATTTATGGTTATAGTATAAGCTTTTTGTTAAAATAATTATATAAGTTAACAAAAAGATTAATTATTTCTTATCCTTTCTCTTCTCTTTGCATATGACATAACAAACATTTGTTTTTATAAACTTGGATTTTTATATTTATGGTTATAGTATAAGCTTTTTGTTAAAATAATTATATAAGTTATTACATGTCTTAAATTATTATTAGGGGTAAAATATAAACAATAGAAATAAACAAAAAATAAAAACAAGCATAGACTGCTAAATCACTTTAACATAAAACAAATCCTGCAAAGAAAATATTTTCAATAGAGGATAGCGCAGAAGCTTCATATCCCCATAATGAAAAAACAAATAAATAATCCAATAGAGATAGATAAAAATAATACAAATATAGACAAGAAACAAACAGAAATCAAGCACTTTGGGCATCCACGCACCAACGGCAAGATTCTGTATAAGTGCCGGAACTGAACCATAAAACAACAGAGGTAACCGACAGGTCTCTTCTTCAGGGGGCCTAACCATGTCAGTTACCTCAAGGGGAACTTTCTGAATAGGATGCAGGTAAGCCCAAAAGACACCCCAAGGCCCCGAGTCCCCCAAGTAAGCAATAAGTCAAAAAGAAAATGAAGAGACAAACACAATTATTATTAGGGGTACGTAAATTTCGCATAAAAATTATCGAAATTTCACAAAAAAAATTAAAAAATTACACTATATAAAATTTCGCATTTATTCGCAAAATATATATATATATACATAAATTCAAAAGTTTAGCATTTATTATAAGAAATCCCAATTTTACTTACTTGGTTAGGTAAGTATCAAAATTCTTAGTTAAAAGCTAGCATTGAAATAGTCTCCACATTCTCTTCCTTAAGTCTTTAGCAATAAGCAATAAGAAAATTTCGAGAGTGCGATCTTTCACTTAAAGACTGTGTATGGTCTTAGATAAGCAATTATGTTAATAAATTATTACTATTATTACCTAATTTCGCCTAAAAAGCCGTTTATCACTGAGTTTTCGCCGAAAAGTAGTAAAAAAATAATTTTCAAATTTATTCTCTCATATCGACAAATTTTGCATTTATTCGCATCTATTTCTTAAATACAAAAATTACGTAGATCCCCAATTATTATCCAAACTTAATAAAACAAAAATTTGTTCAACGAATATTGAAAACATATTATCGTGTGAATAAATACTATATTTTATGTCATACCAAAAATTCCTCTGTCGATTATAATCTGTCTATATTTATAAAACAGTTCCGTAACTGACTGACTGACTGACTGACAGATAACGCACAGACCAAACCACTGGACCTAAAGGGCTGAAAGTTTGCATGGCGATTCTTTTTATAGTGTAGGGATGCACTAAGAAATATTTTTGAAAACTTCTTACATTTTTTAAAAATTAAATTGTTAAGCTGTTTTTGTAACTTTTTTAAAGTTTGCATTTAAAATAATAATTTGAGGGTTATAAAATTTATATCACGAGAAAGATCCTAAATATTCCTTTAAAATGAAATCTGTTTTGAATCTTTACGTTCATTTTCTGATTTTTGGTGAACTTTTAAAGATTAATTTTTAGAATTTAATTTATTAAATGCTGATCAGGTGGTTTCTTTTCTTTTTGTGATACTTTAAATTGATTTTGCGTCATGTGCATAACAACGAAATAAAATGACAAAAAAAAAATATTAAAATGCAGTAAAAGATAAATTTAACCACTAGACTAATTTGAGAGGTGAGTTTTTTAAGAATTTAATTCAAATTAGTATGTTTTACGGATATTAAACATACATATTAATTGCATACATTGACCGCTGTATTTAATTTGAACATTTTCTTCTATATTATTTTGTCTATAAAAATATCCGTTACGATTTTTTTATAAATATATATTTTTATTTTTTTGGCATTAATTGCATACATTGACCGTTGTATTTAATTTGAATGTACTCCGTAGCGAAGCACGGGTATTCAGCGAGTAGTGTAATATGAGGAAGAAAATTTTCATTGAAACGGATGGACTCATACAACATGTGTAGAAAGTAGCTATTGAAAGACGGAGAATTACGGTAGCGGGTAATTCTAGTTAAAGTCAGGTGATATTCATAAGGTTATCAGATGACATAGAGTCAGTATAGGGTTATGAGATGATAGATGGTCAGGTGATATTCATAGGGTAAAGCATGTGTCAAGTATCTTCTCAATTTGTCAGTTTTGTATTTTGCAGTACCATCTCCAGTTCAACGTTCAAGTAAAGTGGTAATCTTCAGTTTCTGTATAGATATTTTTTTTTATTTAAACAGAGTTCTTGGCAACGATCGAAGAAAATCAGCTTTGTTTAAAATTTTAGATCTCTTTACAGTGCTATCAATAATTTGAGAAAATAATTTATAAGGTTTTCTTTAAAAAAGAGTCCTGCCGTTTACACATCTTTTAAAAAAATAAAGAGCAGAAATACATGTATTTTATACAGATCGGATAAAACTATAGAATGGTGCCAAGCACTTGATACTGAATGGGATTCACGCTGTGGCATCCAGGTATCGCTATTTTGCTATTTGTTGTTGTTTCTCATGCCTCCTGGCTCGAAGTTCCAGACCAGGTCCATATAGGCTTCGGGCCGAACTGTGCGACAGGGTCGGAGTCCGTCTTAGCTAGTTGCCGCCTCGATTTTGATCGAACAACCCCAGGGGCGACATTTGGTGGAATCTTACCCTCTTCCACTCTCACTGACCTTCATAGAGTGACTTTCCGATCTACAGATTTTTCGTGCCCATATCCGGCCTAAACACGGAGGAATTTAACGGCGCGCGCCGGGATTCGATACCAGCACCCTCAGCACCACAAGCCAGCACGTTACCTCAAGGCCACCCCGAGCCCATTTTGCTATTTACTAGCTGTTTTAAAAAAATGGAAAAGTTTATTTTTTTCCAAAACACAGTTCTTGGTAGGAACATAAAAAAAAATCGCATTAACAGCCTAAGTTTTGAATCTCGCCTTCTTTTGGCATCTAAATCACACGCCAGAACTAGCTTCATATCTCCCAAATAAAATTGCGGTTTGGGGCCCCTATTCTTCTTATCTGCAGTCCATGTTTGAGAGATATGCCGCTATTTAAACTTTTCTCACCTCATAGTTTTATACGATCTGCGTAAAATACATCGCGCTAAAATAATGACGCAAATGATTGCACTACTATGCGTTTTATAGTCCTTTTGACACGATTCCAGCGTAGGAGCAAACGTTGCACGGTTTTACCCCTTTCCCATCTGACTCACAATTAGCTATTGCTGGGGCAGATTTGGAGGTAATTTCCTACCTGCTCTATTTTATCAGCGCTGCTGTATTCGAGTCGTGTTTAATGAATTATTTCTCTTTTTACTTCTCTGGCTTAATCGGATCGCTGATGTGTCATTGAGCGAAAAATAAATGTTTTCTACGGAACGTTACGAGTATAGTTTGCGTGGAGGGGTTGAATATGCGATCGACGATGTGACTTGGGAACGTTGATCATTAACGCTGCTGTGTACTAACCCTATTGAATACGCTCACCATAATGTTAACCTAAGGAGAAAATGTGTCTGCTATTGACAGCTACATAAATGCTGAGGGCGCAGTGGCCCGGTTGGCAAGGGCAGCGCGCCAGTGAACTGAAAGTCACTGCTTCGATGCTAGTCGCTGACAAAATCCACTGTCGTGTACACTAATGGCGGCTGGTGCTCATAAAATCTGTCGTGGCTGCAATGTCCTCCAAGTTCTCAAAATTACCTCTGGAGGTGCGGGGTCAAGTGTTCTGGTCTCGTCACTTGAATTGGTTCAAAATTACGGGACTGTTCCTTTGGCCAAGTCGGACTCCATCCCTTGTGATGCCAGTCACATTTTCATCCCCCATAGCCTTCGGGAATTGATGTTGCTCTCGGTCAAGTGGCATAAGCAACAACAGCAACAAAAATGCTGACAATCCAATAAAAATGGTATTTTTCAGATAGCATGAACTTTTTTGCACCCTGCGACATATAATTAGACATATATTCATTTTATAAATTTCATCTACCAGAGGAATTTATGAGCGTTCAATGCACATTATACCAGATTTTTTCCCCGAATAATTTAAATTTAAAAATATTTGCATTTAAAAGAAAACGGAAAATGCCCCAAGGTGTAAAATTTCTTTCTTTATTACAGAGTACAATTTAAAAAAAAAAAAACCTTTAAATCTAAATTGGCCATCCTTGGGCACTTTTTTTCTGGATTGGTTAACATTGAGGTGAATGAATCCAATAGGGTTAGCACACAGCAACCTTAAGATGCGTAAAAGCTTAGCAATCGTTTCAAACATGCCGAATCATCGGCCCGAATGTGTACCAAGAAATTGAGGCACTCACCATGTGTAAATTTTATTGTGATTTTAAATAAATGATGACTTGAGGGATTTATAGAATTTTAATTCATTTGTAGCAGAGGTTGCACATTGGGTTTTCGTTTGGATGTTTGGGAGTTGCATGTGCTGAAATTGTGCTCAAATTGTACAAAAATTACGGCGTTATCGCTTTACCTTTCTGTCACCAATGATTTGCTACATAAACCAAAAACTTCAGGGATGTTTAATGCATTATTATAGTTATTAATGTATTTTAATTATAGATTAGTATATTTATAATGTTATTTATTAATATATTTTTAATGTTAAGTATCATAGCAATTTAGCAATACAAAGTTTTTCTTATATAAAATTTTTCCCTAATAATTTATTGTTATAATTATTCGGTATAATTTCTTTCTCTAGAGTACAGTAAAGTGGCATCAATATGATCATTCCATGCAAGTTTCCAAAATTTTTCAGGGATATACAGAATCTTCTAAATAATGTGTGAGTAAAAAAATTTTATAATATTTTTATCGTTTTCTGAATAACGTTTCGCAAAGAGAGAAAAAAAACATTCGCATCGAGTGAAATGATCTCCTAAGGCAAAGGTGAGAAATCTGTGTACGCTGAAATTCTTAAGTCAACGTGTTATTTGGCATACAGAAAAGTCGCAAACTGAAATTTGCTACAATGAAAATTATTAAATACTAGTTCAAAACCCGTACTTCGCTACGGAGTACATTCAAATTGAATACAACGGCCAATGTATGCAATTGATGTAAATGTAAATATATATATATATATATATATATAGATAGATAGATAGATAGATAAACAGTTCCATAACTAACTGACTCACTGACATACAACGCACAGACCAAACCGCTGGACCTAAAGGGCTTAAATTTTGCATGGCGATTCTTCTTAGAGTGTAGGGGTGCACGAAGAAAGATTTTTGAAAAAATTCTCTTAGATTTTTTAAAATTAAATTTTTAAGCTGTTTTAGTAACTTTTTTTGAGTTTGCATTTAAAATAATAATATGAGGGTTATAAAATTTATATCACGAGATAGATCATAAAAATTTCTTTTTCGAATCTCTACCTCCATTTTCTGATTTTGGGTGAATTTTTAAAGATTAATTTTTAGAATTTAATTTTTTAAATGCTGATCACGTGATTTCTTTTTCTGGTACTTTAAATAAATTTATCGTCACGTGCATAACAATTAAATAGATAAAAAAAAAATTTTTTCTTCCTAATGCGGCAGACGATTAGACATTATCCAAAAAAATATTAAAATGCAATAAAAGATATTATGTTCCTCAAACTGTACTATATTAATAGTATTATATTCTTTAGTATGTCCTATTACATTTAATTTGAATATTTTCTTCTACATTATTTTGTCTATAAAAATATCCCTTCCGATTTTTTTTATAAGTATATATATATATATATATATATATATATATATATATATATATATATATATATATATATATATATATATATATATATATAACATCAATTGTATGCATTGATCGTCGTATTTATTATATATATATATTTTGGCAGTAGTTGCATACATTGACCGTTGTATTTAATTTGAATGTACTCCGTAGCGAAAAGCGGGTTTTCAGCTAATATATATATATATATAATCGTAGCGGCTATTTTTATAGACAAATTAAAAGAAGAAAATTTTGGAGTTAAATCTAATAGGACATACTAAAGAATATACACTGGTGTAAGAAATTGGTGAGAATTTGCAGACTTGGTCAATTATCTCTAGAACTTCTGTACCGATTTTAATGAAATTTGATATGTACATACATTGATACAATACAAAACAAATAACCATTCAATAATTGTAATACGCACGCATGATCGTGCGTAACACTCGTTGGAGTCGGAAGGTATGAAACAGCGGTTGCAGAATAAACAAAAAAAAATGGGTTAATAGATGGGTTAATACGGGGTATGGTCCCCTCTTACAGATATACAGGTCTAGCAGCGTGATTTCATACTTGAAATAAGGCAGTTTATCATTTCCTGTGGCAATTGGTCCCATTCGTTCAGCAACGCTGTTTTCATTCCCTGGATGGTTCTCGGAGGAGGGTTGCGAGTTGCAGTTGCCCTCCCCAGAGCATCCCAGATATTCTCTATAGGGTTAAGGTCTGGAGATCTGGCTGGCCAATCCATCCGGCGAATATCCTCACTCTCTAGAAATTCGTCGACCAGAAGAGCTCTATGTGGCCTCCCGTTATCGTCCATTAAAATTAACTCAGGGCCTACTGCACCCCTGAAAAGGCGAACAAAGGGCTCCAAGACCTCATCCCTATACCACACACCAGTCACAGTGCCTCTTTCAAAGACATGGAGAGGTGTGCCGCTATCCAACATGATGTCTGCCCAGACCATTAAACCTCCTCCGCCATAATGGTCGATTTCGCGGACATTGGAGGGTAGGTAGCGGGTCCCTGGTTCTCTCCATATAAACGTACGGCGAGAATCGGTGTTTAGGCTGAACCGGGACTCATCAGTGAAGAGAACGGTCGCCCATTGATCCATACTCCAAACTCTATGCTCTCTGCACCATGATAAACGCATTCTCCTGTTCGTAGAAGTGAGCGGGATGCAAACAGCAGGTCTTCTTGCAAACGACCCTCTCTCATGAAGTCTTTTTGAAACAGTCATCCTTGATACACGTGTTCCTGTGGCTGCATACAAGTCACGAGAGAGCTGAGAAGCTGTAGCACTCCTGTTACGCCTCGCTATAATCGAGAAATGGTGATCTTCTCTGGCCGTCGTGGCTCTTGGACGACCTTGCCCAGGCTTTCTCTCGATGAATCCGGTATCCTGGAACTGTTTCCTTAAGTTACACACGACGCTGGGCGTTAAATTGAACTCTCTGCAAATTTGGACTTGAGATTGGCCTGCTTCTAGCCTCCTCAGAATTAGCCACCTCATTCCATCATCTAAACGTTGGTGGTTACTCATTTCTACTGTTACAATTTGAAATTAACCGATTTCTGCAAAATAACACCAAGAAATTCGCCGAGGTGTGCTAGCGAACGAAATGCGTCTTAACTTGCGCGCACTTATAAAGCCTGTTTTTCTACTGGCTCCGCCTACACACAAGTGTACGCTTACGTATTTGACGTACAAGATTTTCATTTTTGTCTAGAAGCAGTGGTTTTACATTCAGTTCAGTTCTTTTCATGAAATTCGATAAAATATGCAAATTCTCTTAATTTATTTCACCAGTGTAGTACAGTTAATATAGGACAGTTTAAGGAACATTTCTTTTACCGTACTTTAATATATTTTTGGATAATGTCCAATCGTCCGCCGCATTAGCAAGAAAAAAAAAATGTTTTTGTCTATTTCGCTGTTATGCACGTGATACAAAATTAGTTTAAAGTAACACAAAATGAAGAGAAATCACGTGATCAGCATTTAATAAATTAAATTCTGAAAATTAATCTTCAAAAATTTACCAAAAATCAGAAAATGGAGGTAAAGATTCGCAAAAGATTTCATTTTAAAGAAATTTTTATGGTCGTTCTCGTGATGTAAATTTCATAACCCTCAGATTAATATTTTAAACGCAAACTTTAAAAAAGTTACAAAAACAGCTTAAAATTTTCATTTTAAAAATTTCCTTGTCCAGCGGTTTGTTCTGTGCGTTATCTGCTAGTCAGTCAGTCAGTCAGTTACAGAACTGTTTTACATATATAGATTAGACATATATAAGACCAATCTGCAGTTCTCTGGTTTATGGTGATAAAGAAACTTCTTTAGATGGACGAAGATTGCATTCTAGAGTCCTATAGGATCGGAGTCAACATAAAACAGGATTAAAAGGGACTATTTGCAGATGACAAAGCAATTTCATTAATGACTGTCCTGCAAAAGTGTTAGAATCCGCAAGACGAAAAATGCTGTTAAAGGAGAGTACTTTAGAGTAAGATCAGTGAGGTTTTTAGGGTTAACGTAGAATAATTAAGATCATACTATGGGCTCTTTTCTGTGCAAAAGGATGAATAGATTGCACTCTCAGCATATGGGATAAATATGGCAATTGAATAGATGCAATGGAGCAAATGGAAACACAGAAGCAGACTTACTTTGGAGACTGTGTTATAGGACAAATAAATCTAAATTAAATTAGTTTTATATTATTACTAAGAGTAATATATTATTATTTATTATTTAATAATATTTTTACTTAAGAATTTAATTATTAATTAATTTTAATTTTTAGTAGTAATTTTCACTAATTAATCTTATTAGTTTGTATTACTAATTAACTGCAAAAGAACAAGCTATTCATTAAATCTAAAACAACCAATTATGTGCTTGGATGGACTATCGGGGTAATAATTACGTTTTAGCCGAACTAACAAGTCTAAAATATGCTTATTCCTATTGTCTTTAGAACAAAGCCTATTTATACGTACTAGCTGATTTACAATAATGTTATTAAAAACAGATTTATGTAAACAAGTTATGTAATTTTGAAATTTAACAATATTAAAATCATAATCTGATCTTTAATCATATAAGTCAAAAGTAAAATTGCAATGAGAATTCAATTTAATGTTAATATCTAAAAAGTTTACATAAATATGATAATTCATTGGCAATGGGCAGCATATGGCAATGGGATAAATGATATACCGAGGTCGTGGAATGAACGAACCATAAATAAGAAATCCCCTTCTCACTTTCAATCTAAAAAAGAATTTGCCCAATATCCAACAAAATCTGAGACGTCGAATAATTCCACGATGGAATTGAGCCATGATATAGAGTACCTCCTCTTTGGATCTGTATCAAGTTTCATTTTTTTAGATGCTTCGGTTCCGGAGCGACTCCAAGTGGATCTCAGTCATGGCCTATCAGCGGGTCAAAGTTTGATACGCTGATGCGACCCCCTTACACTCTTGTTCGATCATATTACAAATTTTGGTACGGTTACGAATGAATGATAGAAGTGTGGACTCCCCTTAAGGAAGCACATCAGTTGACCTCTCAGATCTTCAATCGTAATTCTATGCTGTGGAGAAAAAATTTTTTTTCGGTCTTTTCCTGATCACAATTTCAGAAAATGGATATTTTTAGTTTCACGAGGGTTACGTAGTTTTGAAAATTTTAAGTCTTTCAGTCGTTAATTCTTTATGGGTAACTAGCTGAAAACCCGCACTTCGTTACGGAGTACATTCAAATTAAATACAACGGTCAATGTATGCAATTAATGTCAAACATATATATATATATATATATATATATATATATATAAATACGACGATCAATCTATACAATTGATGAAAAAAAAATGTATTTATAAACAAATCATAAGGGATATTTTTATAGACCAAATAATGTAGAAGAAAATATTCAAATTAAATTTAATAAGACATACTAAATAATATAGTACAGTTTTCAGGAACATATCTTTTACTGTATTTTAATATTTTTTCGATAATGTCCAATTGTCTGCCGCGTTAGCAAGAAAAAAAAAATATTTTTGTCTATTTAGTTGTTATGCACGTGACGATAAATTTATTTAAAGTACCAGAAAAAGAAATCACGTGGTCAGCATTTAATAAATTAAATTCTAAAAATTAATCTTTAAAAATTCACCAAAAATCAGAAATGGAGGTAAAGATTTGAAAAGATTTCATTTTAAAGGAATTTTTATGATCTTTCTCGTGATATAAATTTTATAACTCTCAAATTATTATTTTAAATGCAAACTCAAAAAAAGTTACTAAAACAGTTTAAAAATTTAATTTAGAAAAATCTAAGAAGAATTTTTGAAAAATCTTTCTTAGTGCATCCCTACACTATAAGAAGAATCGCCACGCAAAATTTCAGCCCTTTAGATCCAGAGGTTTGGTCTGTGCGTTGTTTATGTCAGTCAGTCAGTCAGTTACGGAACTGTTTTATATATATAGATAAATTATTGACGTCTGTATAAACAAAACTAAAATTGTAATTGAAAAAGTTCAAATGAAAAGATTTTCAAAAAACGTGAATGGAATTCAATGGTCACTTTTAAAAAGGCAGACAACTGAATTCAAAAATACGCATTTGTGATTAGAACAATTCTAAGGCCGTCTGCACACGGAGCAACTCAAAAGAAACTGATAACTGACTCCAATCACAAACCAGTCCGTGATGAGTCGTAACCTATGTAATTGAATGGAACCACGCACACGGCGCAACTAGTTACAAACCCGTCAACGACGCGTTGACGGGTTTGTAACCAGTTGCGATGTGTGCGTGACTCCATTCAATTACATTGGTTACGACCATGAAGCTACAAAGCTTCATGGCTACAGAGCTTCATGAAGCTCTGTAGCTTCATGGTTACGACTCATCACGGACTGGTTTGTGATTGAAGTCAGTTATCAGTTTCTTTTGAGTTGCTCCGTGTGCAGACGGCCTAAGTGGAAACTTCCCAATAGTTTAATGTGGAGATTGAAGTTCTGTTCGGTCAACTGATGCTCCACATAATACGTCTATTGCTTTTGACCGCTTCTCTCAATCTGATGAAAGGGCTCCACCGGATAGGCAGAGAAAGGCTTGAGAAAATCGCTGAATATCCTAAAAAGTTACTCAAACGTATGTTTGATGTGTTATACCCAATACCTTAACTATAAAATTTTAAGATTTAGCGAGAAGTTATTTCATTTTAAATCTTCCGATCAGTGGGAAAATTCAATTACGTGTTTCCAAGCCTCTAAAACTGTCGCCCCGCGGACTGCCGTTGGTTTTAAGTGACATGTTCAAATTTCGGTTATCATTCATCTCTGATTACATGAGCCAGGTACCGAAGATAGAACTGAAAATAATCACTCACACTGAACATATTCCCCATGAGACAAGGGCGAGTGCGGGGAGAGCTAGAAGTTGGAGTAAATGGATAGACGGCAAACGATCTGATTTCGGGAGGGAGGAGGTATGGGGGGAAACATAAGGGGGTATGAGTACCTACAGTTTATATGAAACGCTTATTTGTATTCAGATAACCAATAGAACAAGAATAACATGCTCACAGAAAGGTTTTCTTTTGCATTCTTAAATTTGTAATAAGAACTTTGTTACAAAATATTTGATTTACATACGCATTATTTATATCCTTTATAAATACGTCTGAAATTTACAATGCAACATTATTATCAGCTTGCTTAATCGTAACATTTTGCACAGTGGAAAAGACTAATTCTAGCTACACAACAAATTTTCTGGAAAGATTCACAGATCGTGCACTTTTTTTCCTTTTGTCTTAAAATACTCTCGAGGCAAGAGGAATGTTTTTCTGTGCTCTAGGAATTTCTTAAGTGGTTCTCCATCTTTTTGAAAGATATTATCTTTGACGCCCTGTGTATCAGTTGAATCTACTGATTCATTGTAACCAACACAGTACTAACAGTTATCTCTAAATTCCATCTACATAACTTCCCCTCCCTTATTTTTTTTTTCTAGTTTTACTAAAGATCCGAGAGTTCCTCGGACGGGTGCGGGAGACATTTTATTATATTTTTGAATGGCAGAAACAGTTTCTCAAAAGATACGAGTCGAAGATTTTCAAACGGCAGGGAAGCTGGTACTATCATGACCTGCGTGGTACGATTTTATCTGAATGTTTTGAGGCCTATACAGGGCTTTGATTTTTTTTTAGATTTCGTGAAAGGGAATCATTGCAGACGAGTACCTGCGTATTGTAACTTCATTTAGACGTTTATATTATGAGTCTCTTATTTTGGGGGGGAGGGGTATTGGAAATTTATGGCTACCCTGCTCGAAGAAAAGATGTTTTAAATCAATCAAGTATGAGGAACATTTTGTAACATTATATAAAAGTACTTAATTCGTTTTTACCAACGTAAAAATAACCCTAGAAAGGATACACGAAATCCTTACTAACTATTGGTGAATTGAAGCCCAGGTAAAATTTTCAGAATTTTGTCACTTTGTTTTCTCAGAGGGAAGGGATTTTGGGACAATTCCTAATTATTTTCATCTAACGCTGTAACATTAAAAAAAAATGCTGACAAGGATTAACAATTTTTCAGGGAAAAAACTTATTATTCCCTTCAAACTTTATTCTTTTTAAGAGTCATCCTTTTATATAACTCATGTGCTGTCCTGCCTTAAAAAAATTGTAATATTAAAAAGACTCGATATTTTTAATGCTAAACATGAATTTATATATACACCTTTCCCACTTATGTCATTTGCTATCAAACCCGTCTATAACATTCGTATACGTTTTTTCGCTTTTGTACGTTAGCCCAAGAATTGATCACAGTAATAATTCTTTATGTTATCTAAGTTTATATATTTTTATATAAATATAGGTATCAATTATATATATATATATATATATATATATATATATATATAAATTTATATATATCAATTATATATATGTATATATCAATTCTATATATGTATGATAGGTAAAAATATTAATAGTTGGTAGTGAATTTAGCACTGTAATTTCAATTTTACTAATTTATATTTTATGAAACAAAATGTTTAATTATACAGTCAGTTTACGGTTTAGTTTGTCCCTCAGTTAGTTTAATTGTGTCTTTGTATCATTGAACTAGAGGGGCACAGGCACACACACACACACATATATATATATATAATATATATATATATATTAATATATATATATATATATATATATATATTAATATATATATATATATATATATATATATATATATATATATATATATATATATATATATATATATATATATATATATATATACAGGTAGCCCTCCTACAGCACGGCATCTTACAACACGGTTTCACTCTAAGACTATAGGATAAATTGCGGAAACCCTCGTATAACACTACAACCTGTATCATGGTTTCGCTCTAACACGATAAAAAAAAAATTGCGAAAACCTTTGTACAACACTGTACTTCTATAGCACTAGATAGCATGATTTTTGTTTAACACCTTTAAAAACCAAATTACCTTAAAATAATGACGGGAAGGAATAATGAACTATAGTGGCTTTACATAAAAATGCATAAACAAATTATAATTTATTCATTTATAACTCTATAAAATTACAATAAGGCCTAAGCTTAGCTGAAAATCTTGAATAATTTTTCCTGAATGCAGACCCTTCCGCTGAAAGAAGCCGTAAATTCAAAAGGAGGCTGCAAAATTGTCTATCTCCATACCGTGAATCTACAATGACCATGTAAGAATCAGAAAATAAACCAAAATTACAGGTTTTTTTTAAAGAAGAAAGGAGGTGCAAAAAATCTCAATGAAGAAAAAGGTTCTGAAAGTGAAGGTGATATCGTTCAATCGAAAAAATGTTCTCGTTTGATTGTACTGAGCAGCGATGAGGAAGAAATTTATTAAATTTAGGTTGTATTAAATGAAATAATATTTTTTTGTTTCTTTTCGTTTTGTGTTATACATACATTTATATTTTTAATAAAAATTAAGTTGCTTATATGGAATTTTTAAAAAATGCTTGTTTTTAATAAGTTTTCAGAACGTAACCCCCCTTTTTTGAACTGTCTCTGGGTCTCATATAACACGGTTTCACACAACACGGCATTTTCTAGGAACCTATCTACCATGTTATAGGAGGGTTACCTGTATATATATATATATATATATATATATATATATATATATATATCGAGAGAGATAGGTATAGACATATTGATCTATATATATAAAACAGTTCCGTAACTGACTCACTCACTGACTGACTGACTGACATAGAACGCACAGACCAAACCGCTGGACCTAAAGGGCTGAAATTTTCCATGGCGATTCTTCTTATAGTGTAGGGGTGCACTAAGTGAGATTTTTGAAAAATTCTTCTTAGATTTTTTTAAAATTGAATTTTTAAGCTGTTTTAGTAAATTTTTTTAAGTTTGCATTTAAAATAATAATTTGAGGATTATAAAATTTATATCGCGAGAAAGATCATAAAAATTCCTTTAAAATGAAATCATTTTGGAATCTTTACCTCTGTTTTCTGATATTTCGTGATTTTTAAAGACTAATTTTTAGAATTTACGTTAATCATTTTATGCTTTTTGATGGCAACTTCAAATAAGTTCCATTACCATGAGTTGGAGGGGCCCCGGTTGCCCAATTTGGTCTGCAGGTCTGTACTGTCCGTCTGCCGCCCAGGCTTATCTACAGTATATATATATATATAAAACATGTAACTACCTGTCTATATATATAAAACAGTTCCGTAACTGACTCATTCATTCATTCATTCACTGACTGACTGACATACAACGCACAGACCAAACCGCTGGACCTAAAGGGCTGAAATTTTGCATGGCGATTCTTCTTATAGTGTAGGGGTGCACTAAGAGAGATTTTTGAAAAATTCTTCTTAGATTTTTTTAAATTAAATTTTTAAGCTGTTTTTTTTTACTTTTTTTAAGTTTGCATTTAAAATAATAATTTGAGGATTATAAAATTTATATCGCGAGAAAGATCATAAAAATTCCTTTAAAATGAAATCATTTTGGAATCTTTACCTTTGTTTTCTGATATTTCGTGATTTTTAAAGACTAATTTTTAGAATTTAATTTATTAAATGCTGATCACGTGATTTCTTTTTCTGGTACTTTAAATAAATTTATCGTCACGTGCATAACAACTAAATAGACAAAAAAAAATTCTTTTTTTTTTCTTGCTAATGCGGCAGACGATTGGACATTATTTTGTCTATAAAAATATCCCTTACGATTTTTTTATAAATATATATATTTTTTTCTACATCAATTGTATATATTGATCGTCGTATTTATTATAAATATATATATACCTATTTTTTTGGCATTAATTGCATACATTGACCTTTGTATTTAATTTGACTGTACTCCGTAGCGAAGTGCGGGTTTTCAGCTAGTATAGTTATATAACCTTAAGGCAATTTTAAGGAAGTTCTGCTTCCTATTTTTATTTCACTAAATGTGCCCTACTGATATTTGTTTCGATAAAAAATTTACCCTGCCTCACTTTTTGAAAATAGTTTTACTTTTAGTTAGACTGCGAATTTTTCTGTTAGAACCTATCTAAGCAATAATATTAAAACTAAAATTTTTTTTTCTAAAATCACTGTCTACATTTTAAGGCTAGAGTCATTTTATTAAATGCAAATATAATTTGAAATATCTTTAACTTTAAATTTAAAAATCTAAGAATTAATCATGGCAAAATTAATAGATATCCTTGTCATTGAAAAAAACCATTTGCATTCATCTAATTACCTTCTCATGAATGAGCCTGTTGCCTTTATCTTTTTGTTCTCGGTTTGATTCATCGCATGTTTCGATGGGAACTCATTACGCATAAGCGTTATCTTCGAACGAATAAAGATCTATGTTTTAAAATAATGAGTAACGTACATTAACCCTTCTCACACCCGCGTAATTGCTTAGGTAAGCAAAAAAAAGCACGCCCTCGCGAGCCTTTTCTACCATCCATTCCACGCCTGCCTACTCGACCGTGTAAGCACGAGTCCCTGCACTTAATCTGCCATCACATCGTAGCTGACATATCCCTCCATATATCCGAAAGGGGGCCCCACTTTATAAAACGCGATCGATCACGCGGGGGAGGTGAACTCGCCCCCGCACGTCCAGAGAGACAACTGACACAGATTGCGATCCGATATTGCGCCCCATCAGTCATCGACAGCCGGGGGTCTGCAGTGGCATCGGGGCGCCGAACGCAGGTTTGAAGGCGTGTATTTTTTAAAAAAATTTTCAAAGTCGCAGATGTGACAGCCGTGTTGTGTAACGGTGAAGGATTGTTGTTTATTGACTGCTCCGGCATGTGTAAGGCGGGCAACGTACCAGATACGTTCTATGTATATACGATATTTTTTTCTCTTCTTTTTAAACATTATGTCAGAATAAGAGATTGGGAACTGTGGATCGTGAGAAAACTGGACTATAGGTTGGTTTGGAGAAATTGTGTGTGCACAAGTTTTGTAGAGTAAAAAATTGTTCACATACGAGGTAGGGTCAAAAAGTTCCCGGGAACAGGTCAATTACAAATTATTAAAAAATAGAACAAAAATTTTACCTTATCGGCCTTCAAAGTACTTTCTTTCCTCCTGCATCCACACACTTCTTCCAGCGTTCGTATAACTGTTCAAAACACTCCTGGAATTAATTTTTTAAGAGGTCCTTCAGTTGCTTAGTCGCATTTTCGATCACCACATCTGAATTTCGATCACCTCATCTGAAATAATTGAGGTCTCTATCAGTGATTCCCAACCGGTGTGCCACAACACTTTAGGGTGCGTCTAGAATTTTTTGGGGCTAAACGAAAAAATATTTGTAAGGCCCACTTAAAACAAATATTAAGTTTGTTACTTAACGCTTTGAGGGGCGCCGTTTGCACAGTGTAAATCTAGTCCTAAATCTAGTCCTTTTTTTTCACTTGCATGTAATGTATTCCAGTTAAATGAGAAGAAAATGGTTAGTACTGCCATCTGTTATCAGTTTAAAGAACTAAAAACATTTTGCAACCTTTAATTGGAAAATTTTTCAAGATTCTTTAGGTTAAAAAATTCGGGAAAATTTCTGCACCGTGCTAACGATGGATATTTTTGCCCCTGAAAGGGTTAAGGCTGCTTTGTACTAACCGTATTGGATTCGTTCGCTTCAATGTTAACCTATGGAGAAAATGTGTCTACTATTTACAGCAATATAAATGCTCATATAATCCAATAAAAATGGTATTTTCAGATAGCCTGAACTTTTCTGCACCTTGCAACGGGATTCATTTTATAAATTTCGTCTACCAAAGGAATTTAGGACCGTTTAAAACACGCTATACCAGATTTATTCCCCAAATAATTTAAATTTAAAAGTATTATATGATTTTTTAAAAATACGAAAAAGGCCCTCAGGTGTAAAATTTCTTTATAGTACAGTTTTTTTAAAAAAATCTTTCAATCAATGTCGGCAATCCTTGGACACATTTTCTCCACAGTTTAACAATGAGGTGCGAGAATCCAATAGGGTTAGTACACAGCAGCCTTAATCTTGTTGTTACTTGAATCTTTCAATAAATTTTAAAAAATCCTCAGTGGCGTTAAATATTTATTTGGAGATGAATTCAACATATTCCTGATATAAATTCCACTGTGATTTAATAATGAAAAAATTGAAAAAAACTAAAATTCTAACAACGGTACCTCAAGTTTCTAATATAATTCCAAAGATTACCGCAAACATAAACAGGTTGGGAATGACTGGTCTTTACCGAGGTTTTTATTTAAAATTTTCATGATTGTAAATTTTTCTAGTTTTTTCGAATTTTCCAAAAATGTTATCTGTACTTGTCAGCGATTAAGTGGCTGTGCTATTCTTCAGTATATTTTGCCGAAAAGGAAGAAACACATATATAAAACTTAAACTTTAATTTACTGCCAAACGTATTGAGAAATCTCGCAGTAAACACCTGGAATGGGAGAGTAACCTCTCATTTTATTCACTGGCTTAAAATTCCTGTATATTTCTCTACAGTTTTATTATTGATTGATTCAAAATATTTGTATATATTTGCAAGTTAATATTTCAGGTGGTAAGTATTTGATAAATAAGGAAACTAACAAATTTTATGATTACTGTTATTACTAGCCTGACTGCGGCTCTTCATAGACCCATCCCCCGTCGAAATATAAATCCCCCTTCTATCTATTCTTTTATTGTGTGTTTGAATATAAAAGAAGCAATGAACGATTGGTGAGAAAATAAACATTATATATATATATATATATATATATATATATATATATATATTCTATCTACCAATAAGTATTTGGACACTTATGATACAAAAGAAAAACAAAAATATATTCATATTCAATAGTTCATAGAGCCTTCCCGAGAGACAATTACAGCCTCAACCCTCCGTAGCATGCTTTCCACAAGTCCTTGTATGACGGCTTGTGGTATTTTCTTCCACTCGGCTTGGAGAAGACATGCAAGTTCCTTCACCGATTTTGGACGGTTGTTGCATCCCTTCAATCGGCGATCCAACTCGTCCCAGAGGTTCTCGATAGGGTTCGGTTCTGGGCTCTGGACAGGCCAGTCCATTCGGTTAACCCCATTGTCACCATCCCAATCCATGGTGGACCTCGCAACATGACAGCTGGCGTTGTCGTCCTGGAAGTAACAGGTGTCCAACCCGTAAAACCGCCACGACGTAGGAAGCACTATGTTGTGGCGTCACGATGAATGGGTAAGGCGATTCTCTGAGGCGTTGCTAAAAATTACTACTATGGGATCCATAACAAAGAGTCTTAAATAAAATGCGGAGCCAATTTTTAAATCAGAAACTTAACGAGGAATTTTATTTACAAACAATAAAAAATTTAACATTTAAGGTTACAACATATTCCATTTAACTCTGTGCAGATCTACAAAGCACACTCCCGGACCTATCAGTCCCAACACAGGAGCTTAAAAAAACACGTCCACACAAGGCGGATTCTGAGCGGCCTCTGTCCCTCAGAGAGGGGGTCGGCAATCGTTGGTGACAGTTCCTTCGTAACTCCGAAACTTTACTACATTCCAGAATCGTTAGGATGACAGCTTTACTGGCGATATTGGACCGTCTTTACGATATTGGACCATACTTCCAGTACGCTACAATGTCATCCAAAATAGTGCAGTAGGCGTTGGCACGGAACTTACTATGAATTGGGACCAAGGGTCCCAGTCAATACCAGGAGAAACAGACCCAGACCATAATGCCACCTCCGCTGAACTTTACTGTGGGCACAATGCATTCTGGCAGGAGGCGTTCTCCAGGTAGACGCCAGACCCAGACCCTGCCTTCCGAACTGTAGAGGGTGAACCTTGATTCGCTGCTCCAGAGAACCCGTTTCCACTGATCTACGGTCCACTTTTAACGTGCTTTGCACCACATTAACTGACAGCACGGTTGGACATAGAGATCAAAAGTTTATGGGCGACAGCACGACCATGAAAACCAAGCAGATGTGCTTCCTTATGGATTAAATTCATAGAATCAACACTCCAGGATGCCTGTTGAAACTCTTGGAGTATGTGGGACATCGGTTGGGTGCGGTTCTACCGAATTTCTCTGGACAGCACCCGTCGGTCTCTATCTCCCAGTTTCGTGGGTCTGCCGACTCGGGGCACATTCCGACAATCACCTCTCACCTTCCAATTCTGAATCACATAGGCCACTGTCGATGTTGGGTGATTTAGCTCTCTAGATATGTCCCTTAAGGGTCAGTCATTTCTGTGATACCCGACGATTACACCTTTCTCGAAATCAGATAACTCTGCACTTAGTGACATCTTGCATGCGACTAATGCCAATGTTGTTTCCTACACGATATTTAACGGCGGAGGGCGTGACGTATATGAGGACCTCAGATATCGTCATTTGCATGGGTATCCAAATATTAATCGGTAGATAGTGTGCATTTATATATATATATATATAGAGAGAGAGAGAGAGAGAGATAGATTGGAGCTTCTTTACCCTTAGTGGACTATATGAATTGAATCGAACACGTAAACGAACTCCATTTTGAAAGAATATTGCCTTTATTAATCACATTGTAACGACTACCAGATCACATTCTAAAGAACCTCACCAGATTTAAATTACACAGACACACATATGAAGAAATTCATTTCGCTTTTAAATCAATTTAACGGATAGAATATTTCAATTCATTTCGAATTCATTTAAAAGAACGAAAATGTCATTTCACTTCGAATTCATTAAGGATTAAACACACACACACATATATATTAATATTAAAATGGACTAATATCTGCAACGTTTTTGAGATTATCATTGCAGTGACGCCATCTATGTTTACTAAATATAAATACAGTATGCTTATTAAAAAAAAAAGCATTTTGTTTTCACTCCCTACGGTTATGCGTCCGAAGTCCACTTGAGACGAGGTGGCATCGAAGCGCCGCGATGGGGGTTGGAGGGCGAAGCGGCAGAATTAATCATAAAACATTTCGATATATTTAGCTCTACAATTATATATGACATGCCATACTGTCTGTAGACAGGAAAGAGGAATGAAAAGGTAGCGATATGCTGGTAGATAGAGACTGAGTTTTGCTTAATAAGGTGTTAAATTTTACTCCTACAAGAAAAACTATTTTCATGGAAATGTCAATAAATATTGAAGATCTCAATAAATATCATGAAAATATCAATACATGTGTTGCTAAATGCATACCTATACGTATTTCGATGAAATATTATTTATGATCAGGAATTTATGATCATCCAGTAAGCATTACAATAACAGTAAGTGGAAAGTGGCAAAGCGATTCTCTTTCTCTCTTTCGGAGAAGGAGAATGCAAAGTTAGTTTAGGACGTAACATGACAGTTGTGCGGCTACAATATTGAAATACCAAACTGGTGGGTCCGATTCTTGCTTCAACCATATTTTGTTTTTTAATGAAAGAAAAAAACGTATAAAAGCGTGCACTTTGTGAGGGATTGCCACAGTATTGCAATAGATGTTTTAGGCATCTTTTAATTACTTTTTTATATCCAGTGCGGTAGGCAAGGTAGGGAGATCCCTTTTGCCCTAGACAAACTTGTAAAGAAAACAAAGAAGGCAAACATAAAAAATTGCAGGTAGTCTCTTCTAACGAAACTACCGCGGGTTATTAACGTAGGATTACTTATCCTTGCTTACCTCTTTTGTATGTACATATGTATATATGTGTTATGTATATATGTATCTATCTATTAATCTCTCTCTCTCTCTCTCTCTCTCTCTCTATATATATATATATATATATATATATATATATATATATATATATATATATATATATATATATATATATATATATATATATATATATATATATATATATATAGTTTACAAATGTAAATTACTTAATATGAAACAAATAAGAGTAAATAAATTTTAGGCGCTAAGCTGCTCACAAAAATATTTACGATATATAGATATTTAAAATTAAGATAATTAAAAGGGCAGATGTGACCATTTAATACGCCTCTAACCTGAAATAAGATAGACATATATAAATAAGCAAAAAACGGAATTGGAGGTGGTATAGTTGATGACTGGGGGGGGGGGGTTGTGACCCCCCAACCCCGGTTAAACATGTTTTAAGCCAGGCAACACTCCAGGAGGTCGGCTATAACACCAAGACAGTAATAAAAAATTATGAAGAGGAAAAATATTTTAGGTGAAATATATAAGTTAAACCAGATAGTTTACTAATGTAGTCAACTAAAACATAATTACAAGATGAATAGAATGAAAAAAATCTTAATACTAAGTTACAGAAATAGAATAATACTAATTAACTAAATAATTATTCACTAACATATACACTATATATATACAAAATACTTAGCTCCCACCAAGCAAAGAGACACGAAACCCTTGCACACTTACATTTTATAGACATAGTAGGGATAAATATCGCCGTATTAGGGAAATTTTTTTAGTGTTGCCAACTTATTTTAAAACGATTCATACAATCTTTATTGTCTAAATTAAAAAACTGGGTTAGAATAGATACGTGGAAATTGACTGGAAAACCCTGGTCAATAGCTATAGTTAAGAATTTAATTATACTGACGTCCATAGTTTTTTTGTTTGAATGTAAACGTTGACAACGTATTAACTGGTTAGTAACTATATTGCGTTTAATATTTAAATGTAGAGCATTATTCCAGTTCATAATCCTAACAGTTTTAAAGTTGTAAAACTCGCGTTTATCATATAGACAGTATGATATTAGATTTTGATTAACATTTAAACACTTAACCATTTTTTTCGAAAAGACGGCCGCTTTTTCGAAAAAAATGGCACTTCCGTCTAAAAATACCAAATTTCCATAGTTATCTTTATCAGTCTCCACTAGTTTAAGATTTTTAGGATAAAAATTAATATCTATTTCATTTAAGTTTTCATTAAAACATATGAGTATATCATCTACATATCGGAAAAACATAAGTTCATTTAGAATCATTACACCTCTTTCATAAAAGTGAAGGTATATATCTGCTAAAGCAGATGAGCATTCTCCACCCATTGGTATTCCATGTATTTGTTTAAAGAAGTTACTACCATTATATAAAACTGTTTCATAAAGTACAAAATCTAATAACGCACGATATTTATTTTCAGTTATATACGTCTTTAAATCATATTGATCGTATAATCCATGAATAATACTATAGAGATATTTTAGGTCGATAGAGTTGAAAAGATCCGTAAAATCGTAGCTTTTAACGTTTGTTATATCACCTTTACCTTTTATCTGTTTAACTATTTCTAAGCTATTATTGATGAAATAGCCACCCTCTTTACTTATTTTTTTATAAACTATTTTAAGTATGTTTAAAAGTTTATTATTAGCAAGCGTTAAGTATGTATTGCAGCCCACAGTAACAGTTCTAAATTTACAGGCGATTTATGAAATTTAGGGATTAAGACTAAATAAGGAAACCTAAGATTTTTAATATCATAACCTGCACGACGATATAACGCTTTGATACGATTTTGTATAGTACAAGACGTAGAATCTAGTTTTTTATAAACAGTATTATCATTATAGCACTGTAATAGTTTTTCACAATAAAAGTTTTTGCATATAAATGCATAGTTAGCAGAAACTTTATCAACATAAGTTATAGCAAAATGATCTTGTAAAGCAGTTATAGCCGGTTTTAAGGTATTCAAATTTACATGAAGATTTTTTGGTTTAGTTCTCAGATAAGCAATTTTAAAATCACTTAAATAATGAAATTTCCACTGTTCGAAAGTACTTACAGGTATACTATGCTTTATAGCTGTTTTATAAATAAATTAATCAAGATTACGTTTGAAAATTTGGAATACATTCTTTTTATAACCTATGCGAAAACCAGTACCATAATTAATTAAATTAGATAAAGCCGTATTGTCAGTAATTTGAGTATTTCCTGTTATAATGTGGTTGTAGTGTTCATTGTAACCGGTCATATTATGTTTACAATTACAATTTTCAGGAGAAGCATCAACAACATTTTTAGATATATTATTATAGTTGAAAACATAGCGACCAAACGGTCTACTATATTTGAAGCTATTAAATATTTTTATATTGTTCAAAGGAAAATATTGCATATTTTGATTTAAAATTTTTGTAAAAGGTATTTTATCGAAACCATTGTTTGCATACTCAGTTATACAATAAATATTGCTACAGCTTTTAGTCTCGTATTCATGTAAATTTATGCCACAATCAGAGCTCTTATTTTTGACTAGATCTATAATAATAGGAATGAAATGTGTATTATTAGGAATAAGATGTTTTAATGACTTCCCAATAACCAACTTCCACAGATTATTTAGCCAAACTTTTTTACAACCATAAATGATGTTTTTAATCCATTTTATTGGATAATCCGGTTTTAAATTTATAGTTTTACATAACCTGTTGAAAGAGTCGATATAATCTTTATATTTATATTTATTACGACGGCCACCTCTTTGCTTACGCTTTAGATAGATATTATTACTGGAATAGTTAGAATTCTGTTTCAATACACTTTGTGTATTGGATTTAACATTGGATATATATATATATATATATATATATATATATATATATATATATATATGTGTGTGTGTGTGTGTGTGTCAGTCAAAATTTTGAAGCATTTTGGTACTTTTCTGTTTAACTGTTTGCTGCTTTTATAAGCGATACAGATTGGGTTTGGCTTGCTGCCAAATTTATAACTCGCGAGGTACGGACGGACGGTTTTAGCACCTGAAATTTTCCTTTCCGGAGGAAGATATGGAGGAACTTAATTTTACGCTATGGAGGAACATAATTTTACGTTAAAAAATAAAATACGGAAAATTCAAATACAGAGAATATAATTTAAGTTAAATAATTTATACAATTATTTAAGATAAATAAATTTTTTAAAAATTTAAAAGACAAACGAATAGGAAAATAATATGTAATATTAATCAAGATAATTGTCTGGAGTTCAGTAGGTCACTCGCAATCCTGTAGTTTTTTGCACGTGCTATCTTTCATATATATATATGTATATGTATGTATGTATACATGTATGTATGTATATATATATATATATAAATAAATATATATATATATATATATATATATATATATATATATATATATATATATATATATATATACATATATATATGTATATGTATATATATGTATATATATATATATATATATATATATATATATATATATATATATATATAAAGGTGCGTCATAAATTCGTGCAAACTTCAAAAATTCATAATAAAAGAAATAATGCTCGGAAAATTTTTCTGTTTGTGCCAATATGATCAGAGGGATTTTGGATTTTTTTTCCATGTAAAAAAAGAAAAAGTTTCCAAAAGTAACCGAAAGAGGGAGCTTACACGTCCTACTGAGACGTATTACGCAAATCAGGCTATCAATAAAACACCTGGTTGGAAATGGATGCGTCATTCGAAGCCGGCAGCATGCTTTCTTTACCATATCGAGTGTTGGTTGTTAAACTTTTCTACAAAAATGTTGAGTCCCCAACTGTTGCACTGCGAAAGTTTCGCACGGAGAAAGGACTGAAGACGCGAAAAAGGCCTATTTCATTGAATGGGATACTGAATTTAGTACGACGTTTTGAGGAAGCGGGGAGTTTGGAGGATCGTCCACGAATTGGCAGACCATCGTTAAGCGCGGACCGCGTCCATGTTGTACGAAGTCCCATGGAAAATTTGGCAGCCGAGACATCAACGGGAAGTAGCAGTGCTCGTGAAGCTGGGAGAAGAACGGGGATTCTGGAACCGTCGATTTGACGTATTCTGCACAGAATGTTGAATCTGTATCCGTACTAAATCCAGGCACTTCACCAGTTATTACCGGCAGATACAGATGCAAGACAAATCTTTGCTACATGGGCTCTGGCACAAATGGAAAGTAACCCACAATGGATGTTGAATGTCATGTGGACGGATGAAGCCCACTTTTCACTGCATGGTGACGTTAATACGCAAAACAGTCGTATCTGGGCGACTTCAAACCCTCGTGAGTATCTGAACCGGCCACTACATTCTCCTCGTGTGACTGTTTGGTGCGGTTTCACCTCGTCTTTTACTCTGGGCCCTTTCTTTTTTGAAGAGCCTTGTCCTGTATTCGGGTGGAAAACCTGTACAGTTACTGCAGCACGGTATCTTTCGCTTTTGCGTGACCACGTTAAGCCTGCACTGCATGAAAGACATGCGTTACCTGTTGTCACCTTCATGCAAGATGGTGCGCCGCCCCACATTTTACGTGATGTCAAGACGTTCCTGTTGGAATCTTTCACTGAAGACCGAGTAATAGGTCGAGGTTGTAAGGTTCAGTGGCCCTCACGATCACCAGACTTGAACCCGGCGGATTTTTGGTTGTGGGGATACTTAAAGTCTCGTGTGTACCGGGGTTCCCCAACCACTTTGGGGGAACTGAAAAGTGCCATTCGACAGACAGTCGCTGCCATCGATGGCGACATACTACACTCCGCTGTAATGGGTGTAGTGACGCGCCTCACTTGCCTATTACCTTGTGCTGGTGGTAATGTTGAACATCTATTACTTTGAAATAAATGCAAAGTCTTATGTTATTGTGATATGTTTGATTTTCTGTTTGTGTTTGCCTGATTTGCATAAAACGTCTCAATATGACTTGTGAGCGCCCTCTTTCGGTTACTTTTGGAAACTTTTTTTTTTTACATGGAAAAAAATCCAAAATCCCTCTGATCATATTGGTGCAAACAGAAAAATTCCGAGCATTATTTCTTTTATTATGAATTTTTAAAGTTTGCACGAATTTATGACGCACCCGGTATATATATATAGTATAATATATTCTGGGATTTTTCTATGCTTCCGACTGATCGTCAGCATGAAATACACAGAAAATCTTTTTCTCAGATGTCTCTGATCTCATGCGTCACCCTCCCGCTGTGATTTCCATCCGCTATAGTGTGTGACTACCCGAAAGATTGCAGTTATCGAGGTCATATTTTTGTCAGCAGAAATGACCCCACTGAGCTGGTTATAGGATTTCTCGGTATGGGCTCCGATCTCTGGAAAAGTTAATTAGTTTGCTCTGTGGTCGTTGGGAGCTATAGTCGGTGGCGGTTCTTTATGTTATTGTAATACATTCGGAGATAAGAGTTTTATCTCAACGGATGAGGAAGCTGGGACAGATTCTCTTTTTTTTCTCGGAAAAAATATGGTTGATCTACATTTTATTTTCTTAAACGGTAAATAAACACTTAAGATGTGAGGAAATTTTAGAACTAAGGCTACTAACTTAAGGAGAAGGCGAAAAGAATTGGATAAAAAAATCACATATATCAGCGGTAATATAATTTTAATGAGTAATGCATTAATTCAAATGCGTTGCTTCCGTACTTGAATACTACACGAACACACATACGCAGACAGATATATATATATATATATATATATATATATGATAATACACTGCTGGCCACCCAAATTGCAACACCAAGAAAGACAAGAGATATCACAACAAAATTTATTTTGTAGATAACATGTTGACCAAGTATCAAATGATAAAATTTATAGACTTCTGTGAAGTGTGGTTCCTGCCAAAATCAGTAGCCAGAGTAGCCGCCATTGTTGGAGATCACCGCTGCCACACGCCTCGGCATTGATTCAAAGAGACTTTGGATGAGTTCTTGGGGTACAGCAGACCAAGCAGCTTCCACGCGTTGCCAAAGTTGATCTGCTGTGGCAGCTGGGGATGGAATCTGGGTCAATCGTAGAGGAACCATGGACCACATGTTTTCTATCGGCGAAAGATCCGGAGAGCGAGGCGGCCAGGGAAGCAATTCAAACTGGCGATTGACGAACAACCGTTGGACAATGCGTGCCACGTGTGGTCGCGCATTATCCTGTTGAAATATGCCTGTGGGCAAGCCCTGAAGGTAAGGATGGACAACTGGCTCCAACACCTCGGAGATGTAGCGCTGGCTGTTTAAAGTACCGGCAATGCGTACTAGAGGTGTGCGAGAGTGATATCCAATACTGCCCCATACCATAATACCCGGTGCAGGACCAGTGTGGCGGTGCATAACGCAGCTGTTCAGCATCCTCTCTTCACGGTGTCTCCAGACTCGAATGCGACCATCGTGGTGTTTCAGACAGAAGCGTGACTCGTCAGTAAAGACAATTTCCTTCCATTCTGCCGTCCACATCCTTCTGTCATCGCACCATTGGCGGCGGAGACGTCTGTGGTTCTGCGTCAAGGGTAGACAAAGCAATGGACGTCTTGCGGACAGACCACTCTGCTGTAAACGGCGTGGAATGGTACCCGCAGACACTGGATGATGCGTTACAGACTACATGTGCTGTGCTATGGTTCGTGATGGGACTGAGCGATCCGTCACTGCCATGCGCACAATTTGCCTGTCATCACATGAAGTGGTGCGCTGAGGTGGATGCGATCGAACACGCCAGTCCGTCGTACCCTCCTGCATCCAACGATCACATATCCGCATTACAGTTGTTTGGTTTCGTCCAACACGACTACCGATTTCCCTGAAAGATAATCCACAATCTCGGTAGGCCACTATCCTTCCTCTGTCGAACTCGGATACTTGATCAAAAGAGGATCGCTGTTTTAGACGAGGCATAATTGATCGTTTTTTTGAAAAAACCAAAAGAAAAATACAATTGCCGAACTTGAAATCGTCGAAATCTCCAAGCCTTAAATAGCGCTTTGAAGTGGCGCCACAGGCGCGCATGATGTGCGTCTGTGCTGAAATTCTAATCATTTGCATATCTCACCTCCGCTAATGCATGTTGTAAATTTCATGTTATATGCATGTTTCCTTCAGGGTGTTGCATTTACAGTGGCCAGCAGTGTATTATTAATAGTCTATTATCGCCCTCATCTGAACTTTCTTTCTCATGTGGTAACCTTTCTAATATCTAATTTCATAGTCATACATACTCAATTTAAGGGACCAGCGGAATAACCTACCTTTTAAATTTTTAACATTTTTTAACCAAACAAGTGCCGCATGATCAGTATGTATGACAATTTTTTGCCCATGGATATAATAATGTTATTTTTCTAATGCATCTGCAGTTGCTAAGCAGTCTAATTCTGTAATCGCGTAATTCTTCTCGTAATCTCTTAAAGTTCTAGAACATGTTTCATCCCAATGCCACACAACATTCTTTTTCAATAGTCTATTAAGAGGAGCTCTAATTTTGGCAGTGGTCATTTTGCTTTACTTATACAATACTAGAAATTAAAAAAATTATATAATAACTGACCTGCTTACATCATCAACTTTAGTATGCACAAAATCAAATACGTTACTATATGAGTTCATTTTTAAGAGTAAAAAACATTCTGACGTTAATCTTCGTGTTGAAGTTTAGCTTTTTTAGGCTTTCCACGATTTCTCTGTGCAGCGTTCGGCGTACACACAGGAAATCATTTTAATTATCTGGAATATAAATTTGTTGATGATTAACGCGCACATACAAAAAACTTGAAGCACTTCTTGGAGATTTGGAGTTGAATACGGGCGTATCAGGACTGGTAACTTTCTTCTTTCAAGATGGCGCACTCAGGAACGCATGCGGGAATCGAAAGTGAAACTGTAGTTCAAAGACTTCGTAACTTGCTGACGTTGCAGTCGGTTTCCGTTGCATTTTCCCAGTGTAGATCCTGTCGGCTCTTTGAAATGACCAGAATGGTCATCTCTTGAAAAAATACAATCGAGGCCGGAATTAAAAACAGTTCCGAGTCACAACGAACAATTGAAGTTCATTCCATGAAGAAAGCAACATCTTACTCCTTTCGAAGCCAGCCCCGCGTCTGCTGTTGCGCACGAATCTAGAATTAGGTCAAAGAGGGGTTGCCAGGAATTGGAGGAGAGAGTTAGTATATGGAAATGCGAAGCATCTCGCCAAGGTGTCAGAAAGGGTACCACATGAGAAAGAAAGTTTAGATAAGGGGGATTAAAGATTATTAATAATATTATCACACACACACGCGTTTATATATATATATATATATATATATATATATATATATATATATATATATATATATATCAATTCGAGAAAGACGTTGCTTCTTTCCTTTTTGGGTTGGATTGACTCAACCTTGTCCGTCACCAGCAACGATTTAGAGTAATATTTTCTTATATATATCTTATCAGCGTTCTTGTCGCCTAGCTGTGCTAAGGAATGCATGGGGAGAAAGCTAGGTTCATTACTGTTGAGTATGCTGGAGATGTCTATCTTAACACAAATGGTCTTTTATTCCATGCAGTTTTATAGTGCGGATGTTCATTTAGTTTACATCCTACAGTCATATAAGAGCGAAATTATGTAATATCACCTAACGTTATTAATGAATGTAGATGTCCCCAGGTTAAATACGACACAATGAACTTAAGTAAATTTAGTAGAGTTCGGACCAACGTAAGTTGTCGGGTCATCCGCTATATATTGATGATGAAGAATTTAATCTAATTTCAACTTCGCTTCGAAATGATGGTTTTTTGTGATTTAATTGAATGTATTTCAATTAGTTCATCGTATGGATGATTCAAGGACTGAAATTGGCTATTCTTCACTGTTTTCAGAAAATAACTTCCAAGCGCTCAACGAAAAGGATTTTGGGGGGAAATCAGTGATATTAACAGAATACTGGAATATTTTCCTTACTTTTTTTCTTTTACCCAATTGATAGGTTAGGAACCCTTTTCCAAATATTAAATAGTTTTGCCTTAAGGCTGGTGTGTGCTAACCGTATTGGATTCACTCACCTCAATGTTAACCTCTGGAGAAAATGTGTCTACTATTAACAACTACATAAATGCTGATAATCCAATAAAAATGGTATTTTCCGACAGCCTGAACTTTTCTGTACCTTGCGACAGGATTCCTTTTATAAATTTCGTTCACCAAAAGAATTTAGGAGCATTTAAACCACACTATATCAGATTTTCCCCCGAATAATTTAAATTTTAAAATGTTATTTGCATTTTAAAAAAACGAAAAATTCCCCCAGGTTTAAAATTTCTTTCTCTATTACGGAGTACATTTTTTAATAAAAATCTCTCAATCCACGTCGGCAATCCTTGTACACATTTCCTCCATAGGTTAACACTGAGGTAAGCGAATCCAATAAAGAGTTAGTTCACAGTAGCCTGAAACAAAATTCGCATTCACAATGAACACACTTGAATATTTTTTAACAGTAGATTCTCGAAGTGCCGTTTTAGTGTAGTAAGACGTCTATTAACATTTGTACAGGTACAAGGGATTGATAATAATATTTTTGGTGAATATAGTTAAAAAGATTGACATACCACTACGAAATATTTTTTTTACTCCGAATAATTTAATTTAAAAATGTTGTTTGCATTTTTTACAAAAACGAAAAATGCCCCAAAGTGCAAAATTTCTTTCTCTATTACGGAGCACAATTAAAAAATCTTTTAATCAAAGTCGGCAATCCTTGGCCACATTTTCTCCACAGGTTAACATTGAGGTGAGTGAATCCATTAGGGTTAGTACAATTGAGGGGAGTGAATCCATAGGGTTATCCATTAGGGTTAGCAGCCTTAAGAAAAAAGTTCCTCCTCTTTCAGATGACATATGTCATCCATTAAATTAACCCATTTCTTCTCCAATCGTCTTTAGCTTGATGACCAATAACACTTTGAATATTGCAGTTTCGATTAGCTTCCGTTTCTGCTTTAATCGTTTTCAGGAGCGATTATTCACTAAATATAGCAATATAAATATCGTTTTAATGATATTCAGTGGATGGTATCTTTTAATCGGGATTTACCAAAAAATGGTAGACAATCAGAACTGCAGCCTCAAAAGTTTATTTATTTATTTATTTAATTGGTCGGTGAAATAATGGGAAACTGTTTCAGGAAATATTTTTAAACTTTATATGTAACTAGCTGAATACTCGTGCTTCGCTACGGAGTACATTTAAATTAAATACAACGGTCAATGTACGCAATTAACGCCAAATATATATATATATTTTTAAAAAAATCGCGGCGGATATTTTTATAGACAAAAAAATGTAGAAGAAAATATTCAAATTAAATCTAATAGAACATACTAAAGAATATAGAACAGTTAATATAGCACAGTTTGAGGAACATTTCTTTTATTGTATTTTAACATTTTTTGGATAATGTCCAATCGTCTGCCGCATTAGCAAGAATTTTTTTTTGTCTACTAGGGGCTTCGCCTCTAGGCTCGCTACGCTCGCTCCTCTGTTATGGCTAATAGCGAGACACTTAGGGGTGATCCTCGGGCAATGTAACAGCTTCCATTCATTTACTGTTGTCACCCTTAATGCGAAGGGCGTTTCATCACTGTTGAATTATCAGCTTTAAAATTCAATTAAAAATTTAAGATATAGACTTGAAATGAGGTTTATATGAATAAGAACGCTTTCAGCTTCTAGATGTAAATATTTTCTTTGTAAGGTAAAAACTCGAGGAGCATCGATATTACATCCACATAGGGAACGATATTTCTTGAAAAACTGAGTTTAATTTTTTGATGAAAATACTAGTCTGTTTTAAAATATTTGTAAACAAATGAGGTCTAGTTTGAAAGAAAAATGTCTGTAGTCTTAGATTGTAAAAAGATCAAAATTCTACGATCATTTTTTGGCGATTTATCGTAATCTGAAGATGAAAAAGTCAATATTTTCCCACAAAATATAAAAAAAAACTTAAAGTCTGATAAAGATGAGACATGTCTTACTTTTGTCCCCCCATTTTTCTGCATCCATTGGTATCATTCTCGACCCCTTACCCCCAGCGGTTTCGGAGGAGATAGCGTAACAAACTTTTGACAGCGGCAGCGGGAGTTACTTTTTTTTAGAATACAGAGATTTCGTTGCTATGCACGTGACGCAAAATTCGTTTAAAGTGTCACAAAAAGAAAAGAAGCCTAGTGATCAGCATTTAATAAATTAAATTCTAAAAATTAATCTTTAAAAATTCCCCAAAAATCAGAAAAGGAAGGTAAAGATTCGAAAGAGATTTCGTTTTAAAGGAATTTTTATGATCTTTCCTTCATATCAATTTTATAACACTCATATTATTATTTTAAACGCAAACTTAAAAAAAGTTACAAAAACAGCTTAAAAATTTAATTTTAAAATATCTAAGGTCCAGGTTTGGTCTGTGCGTTGTCTGTCAGTCAGTCAGTCAATCAGTCAGTCAGTCAGATACGGATGTGTTTTATATATATAGATTATAGCGCAATACCCTGGATTGGAATATTTGGGAAATTTGCTGTTCTTAGGGGGATATTTCTCAAAAGAATTTTGAAACATAAAAGACTTACACTATGTATATTTGTAATGTTTCGACTCGTATTTTACTCCTCCGATTTGAAGAAAATTACTCCCGTTGAATCTACACACATCTCAAAATACTAATATCACATTCCGCACTCAGTGCATAAATTTACTAGCAAAATTATTTCAACATTCTGATAGCACGGATGTCACAGAATATGTAATTGCTTTGTTCCCATTATTTCACGTGTAACGACTAATTTCCTTTGATGGGGGAAACGAGCGAAGCCCAGAACTTCACCAATTATGATTCATTTACAAAGAAAAAAAAATCAGGTAGAACACCGTCCTTCCCTAATGCGCCCTAAGCACACCTTAAAAGGCGGCAATTTGCAGCTAAAAGCTCTGGCTGTGCTGCGGCACTGTCGCGCGTGTAATTGGGTTTCAGGAATCGAATTAGGGACCATAGAGGGAACGTCAGGGTCTATTTGTTGCATGATTGAAATAGTCCAGGAGCTATAATTGCATTCTGGTACATCGCAAAATGCCGTCGTACTCTTTGATACTTTTCACACAGTGGAGAAATAGGCTCTCCTGAAAGCTATATGCATTTCAGCCCGAAATCATATGAAACATTTCCATTACCTGGAGATAAGAGCACGTTTCAAAGCCCCGAGGTAACGAATAAAAGCTTTCTATTCTGGATGAAATTTTTTTTTATTCTCTGAAGTACCGCTATTTTCAAACTGCAAAAAGATTTTTGAGCACATTCTGAAGACAATGTAATAGGTCGATATAAATAAGAGCTCATTAGTTTGGTGTATAAGCTAAAATTTGTTTCAACTGTAATAATTTTTTTCATATGTGTTTTCATGGTATTTATCAAATAAACTTTCAACTGTGACTATTTCAGTTCTGATTTGTCCTGTTCATAATAAAACTGAACTTAAAAAAAATCTATTAAACAAAAAAACTGATTCCGAATTTTATTGAACTGTTAGAAAAGTGTTTATTTCGATATATACCTGAAATTTCAAAGGTGTTTTTTTGTGTGTTTGTGTGTCTAATGCGGATGGCCGGACGGTGGCCAGACGAAAGCCGAATGGCTAGGGCGCTAGCATTCGGTACCGGAGGCTGTGGGTTCGAATCCCACTCTTGGCATGGACGTTTGCAGCCGTTTGGAATCGGCTTTAAGCAGTAGGTCTCGGTCTAATTAGCCCTCGTGTAGCAAAAGTTGACCGTAGTGCTCCAAACCAAACCTAATACGGAGGGACTTTGTCGTGAGACATTTCCCTTTTGTTATTCACCGCGATTTACTGGCTACTTCAATATGGGAGCACCCTATAGGTAAGCCAGCATTGTTTCCTATGAGGGGGACGACACAGAAACGATCAAGCCTTATTCGGGATTTGAACCCGAGCTCACTGCGGGGTAGCTTAGAACGCTATCCACTACACCAAGTGCGCGGCGAAGTGTCAAAGGTTATTAACATGATTTTAAGCTAACGTTTGCTGTTCCTTCTACTTCCTCAGCCCAGTTATTAAAGGAATATTTTGTCTATAGACCAAGCAGTCTTCAAAAGACTGAAATTTTGATTCTAGATTATAAAACCTTTGAAAACTCACTTTATAATTCGCTGTATAACTGAAATATCACTAGTTAAAAACAAAACTTTAGGTTGCGTATAGCGATGACATTTACTGTGTCTTTTCCCCGCACAATCTAGTCCTGGCATGAGGTATTATGTTCAAAGAACTACTTGTACAAAGGACAAATATTTTAAAAGGAAGTTTATTAAACTTTTAAACGGTTTTGAGAAAATTAATTTTTGCTTATGGTATCCCCCCCCCCAGTATTTTTTAAACCATTAAAACTTGGATTTGGTTTATTCATTCATGAGCTCTTACTGAAATTAATAATTTTTAAGTTAGATTGAATTTTTATATTGTTGAGGCGTGTCTTTAAAAGATACTTTTTGGTAAGAAAGCCATTGTTTTTTTCCAGTTATAATATTTGAGGCGGTCGAACCCTCACGACCTCTACCCGAACACCCCTTCTCTGATCACGAACTCTGCCGAATGTCAGAAGCCCTTCGTCTTTGTTCGCTAACGCGGCCACAGCGTTATGCTAGCTGTAATCGTATTATGATCTGATTTGTTAAAGTTATGTAAATAAATAATTATGTAAATAAATTATGTTTATCTGTTCGTGAGGTGCATGATACCTTTAATCCAACTTCATATTGGCAGCTCAGTTCTTTTTGTTAATAATCTTTAGAAATTTCTTTCTTTCACAGAAGCCGAGTTACAATTTTTTTCTCATTATTTTTTGACACAATACCTATTGTAACATAAAGTTTTGCATTAAAAGGCTACAGACAATTGTCCGGACTTGAGTGGAAATTAAATAAGGGTTTTTATTCACTTTATTGTATATCTCAAATGAAAATCAAATTTTATATGATGTTTTTTCAAACTTCTGTACTTTAATTGCTAAAGCCTCTCTATCAAATAACTGTTTTAACTAGAACAGTCAGTAACGTAGTAAAATCATATCATTATCGATTTTACAAAATGCCGGCATTTATGTTTCCATGTAAGTTGCCATGTTTTGCTGGGACTGCAGATTTCTATTTAATTTTTTTTAATTCTAAATTCATTCAGCTTAATTTTTAATCTTCATCCAAGTTTTAGGTCACATGCCATTACAAAATACTGGCAATGTTTGATGGCAAAATTGAAACAAATTTAGAAGAAATTAATTAAATTATTCAATTTTATATGTAATTAAATATATAGTAATATGTAGAATTTAATGTATAACAATTAACGGAATTTTTAATTTTAATTATTTAAATAAGTAAAAATTATTTTGAAACATTTTCGCCGAATATTTTTAACATGCTGTAAAACGGAACGTAGCCACACACATGTAATAAAGAAATATGAAAAAAAATGACTGAATTTAATATCCAGATGATCAAATATAGAACGTAAGGAAAACTCAGTAATGACGATGTTAAATCTTTCACGTATTTATTTATTTGTTATTTGAAAGTATAGCATCCACAAAATAACATGGCTTTACTCACCAGTACACTTTGTATTTGAGTCACGAGTTTTGTATCATCCGAGTTAATTACGTATTTCTTACAGTCTAGCGCTTACTGATTAGCTGATGTCAAAATGGTTTAGTTAGAAAATGCTTTCCTCTAATAGCTTCAAGTTGTTTCGGAAAGTCATTTATATAAATGGCATTCTATATAGATATTTCGAGCCGTAAGCGCAGTTTAGGATAACATTAGTTTATTATGTAAAATGACTGGCAATGCAATAAATGATGAACTAACTGAAAACCCGTACTTCGCTACGGATTACATTCAAATTAAATACTGCGATCAATGTAAGCAATTAATGCCAAAAATATGTTTAAATATCTATATAAATAAAGCAGAGTGTCTCTATGTATGTATGTATGTAACGTATACAAATCTACATTTCTTGACGAATCTGATTGAAACTTCGTATACTTATGTTTTGAAGCCTGGAGATAATTCTAATATAAGTTTGGAAGCTTTAAAATGCTTATATATAAATACAGTTTTTAAAAAATATTTCATCTCAAGGCGTTGGAATCAATCATTCATAAAAACTGCGCATGCGCACCTAGATGTTACAAGGTAAATAAACGCATTTAATATTGTTGCTAACTTACGATTATTTACTTTCTGAAATTTGGTTATTAGGTATTTTACATATTGTGTTTGTACTTCAGAATGTTTAGTATACTGTATTTTATATTGTTCTTAATTTTATAATCCACGATGTACTTTTAAAAGCATAAAAATTAGTATAACTTAACTAAAAAGAATCAGTCTAAACTACGGTTAACTATGTTCGTGTTTAGCTATTCCATTTGTTTGTTTTTAAAAATGATTATTTAAAGGGTTTTTTGTGTTTTATGGTAAAATAGCACTTAAAAATTAAAAAAAGGAACAAAAACTTACCTGTAAATAGCATACTTTTTCTATAAATTGGTCAATTTGAAGTAATTTTTATTGAAATTTAGCTAAAATGCCTATAACTGCATAAAAATCTTAATGCTACTATTTTAATTTCCTTCTCACACATGATACATATGACAGTTATATTCAAAATGACCTACAATCTTAAGAGAAAATTTTAAAATGCAAAAATAATACACGCAATTTTATGTTCTAATATGAAAATTTTCCCCAATTCGTCATTCCTTTCCTTATAAAAACAGCCCAAAATAGAAAAACTACAATTATATCACAGAAATATTTCAAAGAGTTGTAGACTAAATGTAAAATAGAAAAGTAAATATAACATAATTATATTTCACTGCCCTTCAGAAATATTCAATTATAACACAATTTCCTTAGCAATACAAAAACAAACAAAAGTGAAAACAGTGTGTGACTATCACAGAAATATTCCAGAGTTTCAACAGTAATCCACATATTGGGAATTAACCCAGTAGAAAAGGATTAATGAAAAAAAGAAAACTAAAGGAGTAATATTAGAAAATTAACTTTAAATAACTACGAAATAACAAATCCATGTGTTCACTTACCTTGGACATCTAGAATTAACATATAGTGGGTGCGCATGTGCAGTTCTTATGAATGATTGATTCCATCGTCTGGAGATGAAATATTATTTAAAAACTGTATTTATTTAGAATTATTTTAAAGCTTCCAAACTTATCTTAGAATTAATTATCTTAAGGCTTCAAAACATAAGTATACCAAGTTTCAACCAGATTCGTCAAGAAATGTAGATTTGTATACGTTACATACATACATAGACACTTTGCTTTATTTATATAGATAGATATATGTTTTGCCCCGTAAAATAGAAATATATTTATTGTATTATTTTGGACCTTTTTGTTAAAAAAATATGTTAAAAGCTGAATGCTTCAAAGGAAATATATTTTTTAAAATATTAATATGTTTACATTCGAATCCTTTTAAGTTAGATTCTCCTCATGTTTCCAATTCTTTAGAAATGTGTCCAACTTATAGATTTCGTTATACATTATTGGTACTATAGCTTTTTGCAGTAAATGTCTTGAACTCGGAACAATATCCACCCTCCTGGAAATATTATTTAATATGTAATAACTATTTTTTTACATTATAATATACCTAACTGGTTTAATATTGTCAAATGATTAACATATTTCATTTTAATGTAACTAAATATAGTTAATTTTTTATATTATTAGTTTCACTTTTCATTTACTTAAATTCAAGTTGAATACATTTAAAATTAATGCATCTTCCCCTCAAAAAAGCGGAGAATAGAATAAACAAACTGAAAAACTTTGCTCACCATATTTATATATGTTTAACCATATGTTGCTCTTACGTTTAGCTTCATCTCTATATTTTGACCCTTTGAACATAACGATTATATTAATGAATGTGTGAAAAATAACATGTTTGGTTATATTAGTTGTTTGAAAACAACTGATCTTGCATTTATGGTGCGTGGATCCCTAATTGCAGATTTCTATTAATTTTTACGTTTGTCAGTGGCTTCTACCTATACTTTAATTTTTTATTCTTTTCTAAAGAATCTTGCATTTATGGTGCGTGGAACTATTAATTGCAGATTTCTATTAATTTTTTTGTTTGTCAATGCCTTCTAGCTATACTTTAATATTTTTGCTACAAAATCTTGCATTTATGGAGACATTTATTATGCAGATATTAATTATGGAGATGTTTATTGCTACAGAATCATGCATTTATGGTGTGTGGAGCCCTAATTGCAGATTTTTATTAATTTTTACGTTTGTCAGGGTTTTTTACCTATATTTTAATACAGGGATGTCCAGCCCGCGGGTCGCATGCGGCCCAAAGCAAGTGTTAGTAAGGCCCAGAGTGTTAGCGAGAGAGAGCTCAAAGCGAAAAAAAATTAATAGCCTGCCTTGATATAAAAAGTAATGCGGAAAATTTAAAAAAATGGACCATGTTATGCAAATCATCTTCAAAATGGTGAATTTTATGAAGGCTTGGGGATTGATTTATAGCCAGTTTTAGGAATTTCTTAAAAGCTTGGATGCTGAATATGGCAATACTTTTAAGAAATAAGGTAGCTCAGTGGAGAAAATATTAAAAAGGTTTTATAGCCTACTTGATGATATCAAATTGTTTATGACATTGAAAAGTAATCTGTGCCAGAACTTTATAACTGGCTTGCAGATTTTGATAGATCTGAATGCCCATTTAAATGACTCAAACACCCGTCACTTCATGGATTTTACTTCAGTGCAAAATCCATGAATTTGAAATTATGGCAAGCCAAATTAAATGTTAAAATTTTTTTGCGTTTCGAGACGCTGACCAAGCACAATTCTAAAAATGTTACAAAATATGCAGCCCTACTTTCCGATTTAGTACAAGAATTTAAAATTGATTTCAGGATTTTGGGGAAAATAAACAATTTTTTTTTTTGCATGTTTTCTACTCTATTTGCAGTCGATATAGATATAATGCTAGCAAATTGTCAAATGGAATGCATAGAGTTGCAATCTGACATCTAACTGAAAGAGAAATTCAATTGAGTCTCTTAGTTGTACTCATAAATCATACCTGCCCAGATATAAATATCCTTCACTGCATAGTCAAGCGTTATTCTGGTCATCAACGTTTGGAAGCACGTACATCTGTGAACAAATATTTTCAAGAGTGAAGCACATTAAGAGTCAAATTAGAACCAAAATTTATTTGTTGTTTTTTAGTATTGATGTGTATGACATTTCCCATCCCTTTTTTATACTATGTTTAATTTTTCATGCAGAGTTCACAAGGCAAAAGACAATTTGACATTTTTACTTTTCAGCTTTTAGTGATGAAAGGCTGAATCTATCTAAATTCTGAGATGTGTATAACATTTCACATGTTTTTTTCCTATGTTATTTATACTGTGTTTAGTTTTTAAGTTGACTTTGGTTAACAAACATTCATATTGAACCCCGAATCAAGAAATGAGAAACATAGTTTATGAAGGTACTTGAGATAATATTTGGATCAGTTTAATTTAACAGAGATTTATATGGAGTTTAATAAGGACAGGATGTTTCTATTATTGCTACAGAATCTTGCATTTATGGTGCGTGTAGCCCAAATTGCAGATTTCTGTTAATTTTTTCATCAGTCAGTGCCTTTAACAAATACTTTAATACTTTATTTATATATTTTTTGGCTACAGAATCCTGCATTTATGGAGGTATTTATATGGACAATTAGACATTTTTACTTTTAAGCTTTTAGTGATTTATTATAAATGTATATATTTTATCATATTTATACTGTTATTAAATCTATGTTATTTATACTGTGTTTAGTTTTTAAATTACTTTTTGTTAACAAACATTAGACAATTTGACATTTTTAATTTAAACTTGCAAAATGAAAGGCTGAATCTACTAAAATTCTGAGATGTGTATAACATTTCACATGTTTTTTTTAAATGTTATTTATGCTGTGTTTACTTTTTTAATCAATTTTGTTTAACAAACATTTGACAACATGACATTTTTACTTTTCAGCTTTACTTTTTAAAACTCTTAACTTTCCAAGAGACAATTTGACATTTTTTCCTTTTCAGTTTTTAGTGGTTTATCATAAATGTATATATTTTATGTTTTACTTTTCAGCTTCTTTTGCTCGAAAGATGAAAGGTTAAATCTAGATGATTCTGTGTTAAGTTTTTCCTTTTCAGTTTTTAGTGGTTTATCATAAATGTATATATTTTATGTTTTACTTTTCAGCTTCTTTTGCTCGAAAGATGAAAGGTTAAATCTAGATGAATTCTGAGGAGTTAATTATAAATGTATATATTTTTATATTGGATTTTTTTTTATTATTTGGGTGTATAACATTTCACATACTTATTTTTTTATGTTATTTATACTGTGTTTAGTTTTTAAATTGATTTTGGTTAACAAACATTCGACAAATTGACATTTTTCCTTTTCAGCTTTACTTTCCAAAAGACAATTTGACATTTTTCCTTTTCAGCTTTTAGTGGTTTATTATAAATGTATGTATATTTTATGTTTTACTTATCAGCTTCTTTTGCTCCAAAGATAGAAGGTTAAATCTTGCTAAATTGTTTAGATTTTAAATTGATTTTGGTTAACAAACATTCCACAATTTGACATTTTTACTTTACAGCTTTTAGTGGTACAATGATGAAAGACTGCATCTACCAAAATACTGAGATATGTATAACATTTCACATGCTTATTTTTTTTTGGCTATGTAATTTATACTGTGTTAAGTTTTTAAATTGATTTTGGTTAACAAACCTTCTTAAAATTCCGGGCAACGCCGGGTACTTCAGCTAGTATTTATAATAAATGCAACGATCAATGTATGCAATTGATGTAAAATAAAAACGAAAAAATACATTTATAAAAATATCGGAAGGGATATTTTTATTGACAAAATAATGTAGAAGAAAATATTCAAATTAAATCTAATAGAACATACTAAAGAATATAGTACAGTTAATATAGTACAGTTTGAGGAACAAATCTTTTAATGTATTTTAATATTTTTTTGGATAATTTCCAATCGTCTGCCGCATTAGCAAAGAAAAAAATACTTTTTTGTCTATTTCGTTGTTATGAACGTGACGATAAATTAATTTAAAGTACCAGAAAAAGAAATCACGTGATCAGCATTTATTAAATTAAATTCTAAAAATTAATCTTTAAAAATTCACCAAAAATCAGAAAATGGAGGTAAAGATTCGAAAAAGATTTCATTTTAAAGGAATTTTTATCATCTTTATCGTGATATAAATTTTATAACCCTCAAATTATTATTTTAAATGCAAACTTAAAAAAAGTTACAAAAACAGCTTAAAAATTTGATTTTAAAAAATGTAAGAAGAATTTTTAAAAAATCTTTCTTAGTGCACCCCTACACTATAAGAAGAATCGCCATGCAAAATTTCAGCCCTTTAGGTCCAGCGGCTTGGTCTGTCCGTTGTATGTCAGTCAGTCAGTCAGTTTCGGAACTGTTATATATATATATATACATAATGAATTATAATTCGATTTTGGCGTTTTCCACTTGCTTTTACTTATCCTTCTTTATCACTATCTATTCGTTCTACTAAGTGATTTTATTGCTATTTCCTGTGCCTAAATACAGTACATTTGTTTTCTGTAATACTTTCAAAAAATCTGTAATTAAATAAACTTTCTGCAATTTCCCTCTTAATCTGGCCTTAAGACTGCTGTGTACGCAGTCCTATTGGGTTCGCTCACCTCAACGTTAACCTGTGTCCTAGGATTGCCGACTTGAATTTAAAGATTTTTTTAAAAATTGTACTCCGTAATAGACAAATCTTGGGGCATTTTTCGTTTTTTTAAAATGAAAATAATATTTTAAAATTTAAATTATTCAGGGAAAAGTATGTTTTAAATGCTCGCTAATTCCTTTGGTGGACGTTATTTAAAAAATGAATCCTGTTGCAAGGTGCAGAAAATTTCAGGCTATCTGAAAATACCATTTTTATTGGATTATCAGATGTATGTAGCTGTGAATAGTAGACATGTTTTCTCCATAGATTAACATTGAGGTGAGTGAATCGTATAGGTTTAGTATACAGCAGGCTTCATACACTGCTGGCCATTAAAATCGCAACGCCTGGAAGGAAAGCAAATAACAAAACTTCACTTATTGTACCTATACAGCATAGTAGGAAGAAATCAAATTTGTTAGCAATTTGGGGGTATACAGGGTCCGAAATTAGTACACATATCCGCCTCTGGCAGCTAAAATGTCTTTAATCCAGTCAAGCAGAATCGTACTGGGCTTGGAAGACAGATACGGGCAAGGCATTCCATGCTGTATCAAATCTGTGCCACACTTCATCAATCGCAGGGGCTGGACAGCGGTGGCGGCTCAGTCTCTCAACCACACATGACCAAAAGTTTTCACTGGGTGAGAGATCTGGAGAAAGTGTTGGCCAGGGCAACAGTCGAACACTATTTTGTGTCAAGGTAGGTCAGGCCATGACGGGCAACATGCGGTCTTGCGTTATCTTGTTGAAAGAGGATGTCTCCGAGCATCAAAGATAGGGCACAGCCACAGGCCTTAAGATTTGAGAAATGTAACTCTGGTTGTTCAGATTACCGATGATGCGAACAAGAAGTGTTCGTGTCAAGTACCCAATGGCTGTCATACCACCACACCAGGTGCAGGGCCCGTATGACGATATCGAATGCAAGTAGGCCACGTGAGTTCTCTTCGGTGCCTACAGACACGGATACGTCCATCATGATGCTGCACGCAGAACTGGGACTCGTCTGAGAAGACGACGTGATGCCACTCCTGTATCCAGTTTTGTCGTTGGATGCACCACTGTCGCCGCGCGTCTCTATTCTGCAGTGGCAAGGGAAGCTGAATAATGATCGCCGTGCAGACAGTCCGTGCTGCTCTAGACGTCATCGCAATGTCGTGCGGATATTTGTCGTGTTGCAAACAAGCCCATTTCCTGACTCAAGGTCCGTGATGTAGCTGTAGGATCCTGCAAGGCCGACCTGACAACATGTCTGTCCTTTTGGGCCTTAGTGGCCAGAGGCCGTTGTGATCCTGCATGGCGTTCAGTATGGCCCTCCTGAAGCCATCGATTCCATATTCGCATGACAGTCGTTGGATTCCGAATAGCAATATCGCGGAACGATAAACCGCACTCTCGATAGGTCACGATCCTGCCTCTATCGTATTCCGACACGTGCTGGTGGCCATTTCTTCTTCTTATACGATGCATAACATGATCTCCTCACAAGCAACCAACATTCAAATGCAGAAACCCGCTGCGTAACTTTCCTTTTATACAGAGTTTGAGAGGCCGTTTCTCCTTCCTGCGTCGTTCGATTGCGCTTAAATGCTAATCATTTGCATATCCCAGCATCTTCTTCCTTTCATGTGAATTCGACGTTTGTATCATCCTTCCTTCATGGTGTTGCAATTTTAATGGCCAGCAGTGTAATTTTATTTACGATTATTTAAAGTTATTTTAACACAACATTTGATTTTTATGTTCTCGATGCTTGAACAAACTAATAAATTCCTCAGATTTAAACTAGATAACCATTAATGGGGATCCTTTAATCTGCTTATTTTCTCTCATTCACCCAATATTTATAACAAATATTTTAAATTTCGATCAAAATATTGTGTTTGCTTCTTGAGCACACTTTTAAAATATCGATTAATGGAAAATCCCTTGATGCATCAAGCGATTAAAAGCTAAACGTAGCTTTTTTACTTAAGAGTGAAAGGACAAGAAAAAAAATATGAATTCAAGACTAAATATTTTTATCTTTTTAAGCAATAAAAATGCTTTTAAAACGAAGAGAATGGGTGAAGGTTTATGCCATTTTTTTGCCGAGGGATTCTCTTCAAAGCTTTTTTTGTAAGTAGAGATTAAAAGTGCTTTTACTCGCGAGGCTATTCTGGTAACACATTCCCTTTTTTATTAAAATTTTTTAAAAGAGCGTCAATGTTTTCAAGAGTGTATTAAAACATCGATCTACTCCTTGTATTTACCGGGAATAAACCGCAAAGCCCTGAAGGGTTTTCTACCAAATTAAGATTTTAATTTATGTTTAGACAAAGGGAAAAACTTTGCTTTTAATTGTTCCTTGGTTTTTCTTTTCCACCATCATATGTTAATTTTGTCATGATCGGCTGTTATTTTAGTGAGGTGAATTTTAATACAGTCGAACCCCGTTATATCGAACCCGGTATATAACGAACTCATGGATATAACAAACGAAAATTTTGGTCCCGCCGTTTTCCTATTGTACGTAATTTAATTAGTATTTGTCAGTTTAATGTAATCGATTTTAGTCGATTTAATTCATAAATGATCATTTTTAATGGATTTTATCATTTTTAATACGTAATTATTGAATACACATTGCAACTAATGAGTTATACATTTTGTGAACTCTAGCATTTTTCTTAACGGATCGGATGTAGCGAACCACCGGATAAAGCGAACAAAACCTTTGGTCTCTTGAAGTTCGACTGTACAAGAAAAAAAAAAGAGTAGAAAAGAAATATAATAAATATAAATCATACTTTTGTTCAGAATGTCGACAAATGGTTCATTGTATTGATTCTAAATTCCTCAAAATACAAGTTCATTAACTCAGTTCGAGGTGATAATTGTACTTAAAATCATTATTGCCCCCATTAAAAAGGAAAGCGCTTCAAAACAGGAAAAAACAGCTAAATCATAATGTCGACTATTTCTGAGAGGCAATATTCATATCTATGAATATAATCAGCTTTAAATACTTTTCTAATTATGAGAATTTACCCTAACATAATACAACATTAATTTATTATTTAAATACTATACAAAAAAGGGTTTCTATTATTTTTTCTTTTGTAAGATGATGATTAATAACCCTTTTATTAGACATATATCTTTATGTACAAAATCAAGTGGTTTAAGAGAAGACGAAACAAAAACTGTCGGTCAACGTACATCAATTTAGAATTGACTACAACACTATACCTCGAAAAATAGTAAACGTATAAAATCTTACCTTCATGTTTACTTAAAAATGTTTATGCGTCTGTTCGAAAGAGGATGAAACTGTCAATGCCACATCATAGACGTAGCGTGCTTCTAACTTTTTTTTTTTGGGGGGGGGGCATGAATTGAATTCAGTTAGGGCCCTCCTCAGCTCATTGACTGCCGGACGGTCCTTAAAATATGAAATATGATATTTTTTACATTGAGTAACAATTGATGTTGGAGTAGTATTCAAAAGTTATTCAATGAGAAAAATAAATATAATATAAATAAAATGAGAAAAAAATATTGTATCGAATTTTTGTTATGGATTATATAATTGTTAAAAACTATGTTAAGACTAAAGATATAATCGGAATCTTCAGTTTCACAGTTTGAAAATCCTGGAAAAAACTTTCTTAAAAGTTTTCTACAATTTTCCGATTTTAACTTAACTTCTATTAACGTTTTAATTTATTTCAAGTTAAGTTGGAGGGGGACACGTGCCCCCCCCCCGACGCTACGCCTATGTGCGACATAGAAAAGCCATTTCCTTTACCATTCTAATTTACCATCCCAATTTACCATTCCCTTAAACATCTTTCTCTTACCAAACAACATAACTTGAAAACATATTTAGTCGATTGCCATAAATGCAATGTTTTACCAGTGCAATATGTGTTTGTAATTCATAATTTTGAATCAGGCGAGTCGCTTTCTATTCTCTGATAGGTTAACAATTTCCTGATTTATCCTAATTTTACATTAATGTGAAAAATTATACCTTAATGGGAAATCTCTCTCCCTTTGAAACTAAGTGTAGACGACCTACAATAGCTAATTTTTCACTTCTCACACAAAACTAATCGTTCATTCAACTTGTTAAACAGCAGGATGCCTATAATGGGCGACTTCATAACTGTCAAGAAACGGCATAATGATATTGCTTAGTGGTTCGAGAGGAACACCAATTTTCATTCGTATGCATTTACTAACTGGCTACCCCGTGGTTTCGAAAGAAGCCCAGCCCACGTCGATTATTAATCTTCGTCTCATGATCGTCTCCATCCAGTCGCTAGTCATTCTCGGCAGCAGGTTTTATTTTTATTTTTTTTATTTTTTATTTTTTGGGGGAGGGTTACCAAATGCCAAATGCCCTTTCTGGTCTAGCTATGATCTAGCTAGGTCTTGATTTTCTGTAACTGTTGTATATAAATTTTGATAAAAATTATCTCATAACGTATACGTGATAATTACTTATCAGAAAATAATTTCGATTACCTTTCCTCGAGGGAGGAAACATCGCTAAACGTGGAAAAACTTGAGAGATCAAAACTGATTGGAGGAATTTTTTTTAGATTCAAAAGTGCTCTCATAGTACGTAACATCAGTGCATAATTTTGCTAATCTGGTGATTTTAACAAACTGCAGTTGATTTCCTAATAGTATTTGGAGCAGGTCTCAAAGACCCCACGGCTACCAATTTTCTCTATTAAAACATTTTTGAAAAGTTTATTAGTCTATATAATATTGATTTCTAGATAATAATGATTGCTTATTAGTCTAGATAATGTTGATTTCCTAGTAGTATTTGAGGCAGGTCTCAAAGGCCACACGGCTACCAATTTTCTCTTTTAAAACATTTTTGAAAAGCTTATTAGTCTATATAATATTGATTTCTATATAATAATGATTGCTTATTAGCCTAGATAACGTTGATTTCCTAGTAGTATTTGAGGCAGGTCTCAAAGATCCCATGGCTACCAATTTTTTCTATTGAAACATTTTTGAAAAGTTTATTAGTCTAGGCCAGTGCTGCACAAATTTTTTCGACCGGGACCCACTTTCTTCAAATTAAGTCACTCGACCCCTAATGAATATTTTCTGTTAGTTTCAAAATGTTTTTACAAATCAGGAAAATATATAAAAAAATAGGAAATAGAAATAAGGGAATTTTAACAAACTTTTAAAAAAATCAATGAACTGTAGATTTTAGGTATACTTTTACTTTGCGTAATTAACAATAAAAAATATCTTGTTCAAATTATACGCTGGTTTTTGAAAAATCTCAAGAGACTAAAACTTCATGTATAAATATTAATTAATATATTTTTATTAAATAATTCAGTATGATATAAATTTACTTCAAACTATCCACGACCCCTCCAGTTTTTTTCCGACCCTCTTATGGGTCGCGACTCACAATTTGCGCTTCACTGCTCTAGGCTAATATTCTTTTCAAAAATGTGCTGCTGAAATGATAAATAGCCGTCTGTCATATCTAGCTCAGAGACGTATAGATATCCTGTGCTCGTTTTCAAGTCTGCCAGGCACAAATAAATATACACGGGTCATATTAAATTTTCGAGCTCTCGTTGCCAAATCGACTCTGGATACTGCTTAAGAGATAATTTATGGCCCATTCCTTTTAAAATCTGAGGTTCTGTTTCATCTATTAAAAATTATCACTTAAGATTTTTCTTAAGCTTAATATACAAGGGCCAGTCAAAAAGTTAGTTGCACACCTTGGAAAAAACAAAACCGGGTTGAAATCATAGAACAAAATTTTACTAACCTAAAAGTATAATACATAATCTATTCCTCGACGTAATCACCTCCTTTATTTTAACATTTCTTGACGTGTGGCATCAGTTTTTCCATGCCATCTGCGAAGAATCACCGTCCAATGTGAGATAACCATTGTTGGGTTGCAACTTTTACCTCCTTAACCGATTGATATCGTTGCGCGTTGCAAGCTCTTGTTTCATGGGACCGAAGACGTGGAAGTCACATGGCGCAAGATTCCACACTTCCCACTTAAACTTTTTCAAAAGATCCCTCGTTAGGATCGCCGCATGCGATCTCGCATTATCATGCAAGAGCACAATGCCTTTGTAGAATTTACCTGGTCGTCGATCGTTAAGCGACTTTCGCAACCACTTCAGGGTTTCACAATAAGACGCTGCATTAATTGTGGCACCCCTCGGCAAGAATTCGATACGCACAACATTTTCTCTATCGATCCAGCATCATCTTCCTAGCGGATGGAACAGTCCGGCATTTCTTTCGAGAAAGATGCGTTTCATTTCAGGTACGAAATGATGAACTCAAGTCTCGCCACCGGTCCTGATTTAGTCCCAAAAGAATTTCCTTCATGCTGATATCGTTCCAAAGATGCTAGAGCACTTTCAAATCGTTGCACTTTGTGTTGGTCAGTCAATAGACGAGACGATCTCGCCTACTGTTGCATGTCTGTTTTGAAGAATGAGTTCATTCACGCGTTCAACGTTCTCATCTGTCGTCGAAGTTGAAGAAACCTATCTTCGATATCTGTACGGCCATTCTTGAATGAGAGATACCAGTTGGCGATAGCTTGGCGCAATGTTGTGTTATCACCGTACACTTCGTGCAACTGCCGATAAATGTCGGTGTAGTCACAACCTTTTACCTACAAGAAGAGGAATAATGCACGCACTTCAAATTTGGCGAAACCTGGTGGGTACATGAGTGTTCCGGTTATCCGGGCGTTATTGCATTTAATATTTTATCTGCTGGGGGAGCCACCCCACCCTTCCCTATTTGCCTTCTTGTTTTCGACCGGTTTTATACATAGAATTTGTTTTTGTTATTGATTTTACTCAAAATCTTTTTACCTTTTTATACATCACCGTAAATGTACATTTTATCAATTTTAAATATCCCCTTTTTATTACCTTTATATATCGCTTTTTATCGCCTCATCATCACTTTATACATATCATTTCTTTTATCACGTTTACACAGGCTTTTATCGTCCTTTTGATGTATTTCCATGTCTTGTATTGCTGAAATGTGTTGGTTTCAAACCTATTATCTTGGTGTTGGTTTGAGCTTTTATACATACTACTTTTCTGCTGTAGTCTTGTGCTTGACGCTTTATGTCCTACTGTGGACCTTGCGCCATAAAACCGCAACAAACCAACCAACCAACCATCAAATTTGGACGCCTTTGGCAGATGCTGCAACATATTCACAACTGATTAGCAAGTGAACTAAAACTGTCACGTCGAAGCCGCTTCTGCCCCTGCCGCAGCACCTGATGCCCTGTGTTGCCACAAAGTTTCAACGAAATATCTCTTTCCCCGAGATTTATACGGAGGATTTCAACTAACTTACTCACTGACCCTCGTATTAAAAGTGATAGTGGTCTGTACGTCGCTGGTTCGATGCCCGTCCCTGACAAAACCATCGCAGTGTACACTAATGGCGGCTGGTGCATGAAAAATCTGTCATAGCTGCAATGTCCTCCAAGTTCCCAAAATACCTCTGGAGGGGTCAAGTGGTCCGGTCCCATCCCTTGACTCGGTTCAAAATTCGCGGACCAATGTATAGAAGTCCAACCTCTCTTGAGGCAATGGCACCCCCTTTTCTGTGGACAGTGCTTCGCACTATTCGCAGACACGACAACAAACAAAAAATTAAAAGTTATAAAAAGCGAGAAGTGTAAAAAGGTAACTACTTGATACTTTTACTCACAGGAACTTTTCTGAAAAATGATTAAAATGTGAGAATTAAAAAACGGGAAACTGATAAATTAAATAAGGGTTTAAATGACCAGGCGTCAGCACTGCAGGTTTAAGAATGTGTACGAATGTGAATGTATATTGACACCTAATATTATTTAAAGGTTAGAATTATTAAGAAGAGATTGGTACATCCAGATTCCCATTGTAAGGCTCATTATTGGAAAGAGGATTATCAATGGAAAAACTATGTATAGATAGAGGGGTTGGGGGTGGCAGGCTTGTCCAGAAAAGGGTGCTTTCGTGCCTGAAATGGCCCACGAAGCAATTTTTCTGGTACTCTGAAGAACTAGTTTTTATGTCAAATTTGGACGATCTTGAAATAAATTTAATAAATGTTCGATAGGGAAAAAAGTGTTTGTCCAGTTGAAATCTTTAAGCATTTGGAAATAATCTATTGTCTAACGCAAGTCACAGTTATGTGATAAACGCCAAACCCGAAACTCTTAATTTGCTTTACAAAGCAACCATGGCTGTTTTGAAAATCTTTTCCACGCGGGCAAGTGGATTATTACTTCCAGAAATGAACTTTATAAAAGATAATTTCGGAAATAATCTACCAGTGAATCTGATTCGTCATATACTGTATTACCCAATCATTGTCCTGGTATAAGATATTTGACAACCGATATTCAACAGAAAAAAATCCCATTAGTAATTGATATTGATACACAATACATTATTATTAGGGAGCAGTGGCCCAGTTGGCAAGAGCAGGGGATACTGATCTGAAAGTCACTGGTTCGATGCTCGTCGCTGACAAATCCACTGTCGTGTACTCTAATCGCGGCTGGTGCTCATAAAATCCGTCATAGCTGCAATGTCCTCCAAGTTCTAAAAATTACCTCTGGAGCTGCGGGGTCAAGTGTTCTGGACTCGTCACTTGACTCGGTTCAAAATTACAGGACTGGTTCTTTGGCCAAGTCGGACTCCGACCCTTGTGTTGCCAGTCAAAACAGGAGCCGCACCTTCATCGCCCATAGCCCTCGGGACTTCATCTGATGTTGCTGTCGGTCAAGTAGCATAAGCAACAACAACAGCAACAACAACAACATACGTTATTATTACATCAATATTAAATCCCAAATCCACTCTACTGTGGTTAACTAGATCTACTACCACAGTGTGGTCTCAGTTTCTGAACCCTGGTAGAGGCATGGATATCGAGTTTTCCCCTCACTGGGACCAATGTTGGTTCACCTATTGGCTACTTCCGTGATGAAGTAGCTAAGAGAATTTTCTTCATGTTTAGACCAACCTTTATGATATATATTATAATTATACTCAACATATTTTTCTCTCGGGCCGCATGTATATGCTTGCTACGTTACGCGAGCCGCAACATAATACATTATAACTCATAATATAATAATGTAAAAAATAAAACTCGAAACAAAAATGCATTTCAAGCGTTTATTTAAAAACTAGCTGAAAACCCGGGCTTCGCTACGGAGTACATTCAAATTAAATACAACGGTCAACGTATGCAATTTATGCCAAAAAATAAATATATATATTTATAATAAATGCGATGATCAATGTATACAATTGATGTAAAATATATATCTATCTCTATATATATATATTTATAAAAAAATCGTAAGGGATATGCAATTTTTTTGGATAATATCCAATCGTCTGCTGCATTAGAAAGAGAAAAAAAATATTTTTTTTGTCTATTTAGTTGTTACGCACGTGACGATAAATTTATTGAAAGTACCAGAGAAAGAAATCACGTGATCAGCATTTAATAAATTAAATTCTAAAAATTAATCTTTAAAAATTCACCAAAAATCAGAAAATGGAGGTAAAAATTCGAAAAAAATTTCATTTTGAAGGAATTTTTATGATCTTTCTCGTGATATAAATTTTATAACCCTCAATGTATTATTTTAAATGCAAACGTAAAAAAAGTTTTAAAAACAGCTTAAAAATTTAATTTTAAAAAATCTAAGAAGAATTTTTGAAAAATCTTTCTTAGTGCACCCCTACACTATTAGAAGAATCGCCATGCAAAATTTCAGCCCTTGAGGTCCAGCGGTTTGGTCTGTGCGTTGTATGTCAGTCAGTCAGTCAGTCAGTGAATGAATGAGTCAGTTACGGAACTGTTTTATATATATAGATGAGAGTGATTTTTGATGTTGAGACAAACTTTTGGCTGTTTTAGATAAAATCGGGTTATTTCTTGTTACATGCTACTCTCATTACATCATCATGGTAAGAATCAGTAAGCCGATTTCTAAGTACAATAAAACCTTGTTTATCCGGGCCACGTTGATCCGGATCAGATTTGTAGACATTATATTTATTTAATTTTCACATTAGATAATAATCTTTAACTGTGCAAGAACATAACTACGTCAAATATTCGCTTTTTAGTTCGATTCAATGTACAGTTCCTGCATAGACTGTACGATAAATTATGGTAATAAAATGCTTTTTTTTGAGTTTTAGAAAGCTTTACTAGACTTACCAATTCTTTGCTAAGAAATGATGTGAAAAGCTATTTTTATATTTTTTAATGTCTTGTAAACAATACTATGTCATTTTGTTACAAAACATAGTTTTTTTATCGTAATAAACGGTCTGCTTAGCTAAAGATTTTGTTTTGCTTATTACCCATATTATCCGGATTATCCGAATTTTCGATTGTCCGGATTGCCTATGGTCCCAGTAAGTCCAGATAAACGAGGTTTTACGGAACGTATTTCGCATGTGTCATTTTGGAATACGATGATTCACAAAGATACGTTGATGCAAACAACGTGGGCAGTAGGTTGTACATTTTTATGCAGTTTTGCATTTTTCAGGCACTTTTTACCAAAAATATACTTAAAAAGCAACTCCCTGGTAATGAATGTGAGTGTTTCGGGCCTCACGTAAAAGCCTGGTGGGCCTCAGTTTGAGTATCCCTGGTTTAGACCAGGGATTCCTAACTGGCCCAGGTGGACCCCTTGAGGGTCGATATAAGTTTAAAAAGTGTCTATAGTATTCCAGGAGTCTATTGGGGGTCTATGATGTATTTTTCTGTTTTAAAATTTAATTTATTTTTTTAGGAATGTAATTATTAGATAATAATATCTGTTCTAATATGTATAAATACAGATTTGCATAAGGCGGAGAGATCCACGCATCTAAAGTCGAAAGTCATGACGCTTTTGTATAATATCTGTTAATAATATCTGTTAATAATATCTGATAAGAATATCTGTTTTAATATGTATACATACAGATTTGCATAAGGCGGAGAGATCGACGCATCGAAAGTCGAAAGTCATGACGCTTTTGTATATGCCTCGAATGCCGCCGTGGTTTTTTATTTGTGTACCAACACTAGGCAGAACTGCGGAAATCCACTGGACCTTAATCAGCAGATGGGTCCTTCCGATTCAACCACGAGAAGCAGTTTCGTTTTTTCTCTTGGCGATGTTTGTGCAATTACAATCTGTGTTTCTGAAATCTTGTTTATATTTCCGAAATTAAAAATGAAAATAGTACAAAAATAATAAAACACAAACCTAATGAACCACTTTTTCTAATTTTTTGTTCATATTTTTAGTCAAATTGTTATCTTTAAGTGTTTTATGTGCAATTATTAGTACACCTATACCTCGCTATACGGCCGCCCTTTATACGGCATTTCGCTATAACGGGCTTTTTTAATTATGGCACTACTTCGATTTACGGCCCACAATATTTCGTTATACGGCCACAACAGATGAAAGTGATGATGGCAGTATATTATAGCTTAGTGATTCTTCGTGTTAATGTTCGTCATCACATTAAAACATGTCGATGATAATTTTTTCTGTTTTAATTTTTAGGAAGGCAATTATTAGATAATAATATCCGTTTCAATATGTATAAATGCAGATTTGCATAGGGCGCAGTGATCCACCCATCTAAAGTCGAATGTCATGACGCTTTTGTATATGTTTCGAATGAAATTATATTATAATTACATATAAGTCAGTAAAATTGTTTATTAAAATATATATTTATATTCGTTATGTTAGTTGTTGTGACTATACGATGATAAGCAATTTCAGGCCAAACATTAAAAAAATTGTATCAATGCATCAAACGCAACCACCACATTAATTGAAATCCAACTTTTGCGCAATTACAATCTGTGTTTCTGAAATCTTGTTTATACTTCTGAAATTAAGAATGAAAATAGTACAAAAATAATAAAACATAAACCTAATGAACCATTTTTTCTAATTTTTTGTTCGTACTCTTAGTCAAATTGTTATCTCTAAGTGTTTTATGTGTAATTATTAGTATTATAATTATGTTGTATGCTCTATATTATAGAGAAAAATGCGAGGAGGTCGATGAAGAAAATCATTCTTTTAAATGGGCTCGATGTAGGAAAAAGGTTGGGAACCACTGGTTTAGACGAATGTTACTTCGGCCGCTTAGAGTATATTTGCTGATGTGTGTGAAATAAGGGGAGAGGGGGATTCAGGACACAATGCTATTAAACAAAGAGGGGAATTTTTTTATTTTAGCTTAGAAAGAAGTATAGAGATTTTAAAAGTGAATAACGCAAACCGCATGTGTCTACAGCGGTTGCATGGGCAGATACATTATTTTCATGTATACTTCTGTGTACATTGTAACTCGGATTTAATTATCTCGGAACGGTCGTTCATCACCTTGAGAGGATTATGCTGAAAATTCCTTGCAAAGAATTTCTATGAAGTTTCGGACAACTCTCCTGGGTTCTATTTCATTAAAAACTGGCATCAGGATTTTTCATTCAGATTAAAAATTCTGGAAATATTTTACCCGAAGAAAAATTACTATGAAGTAAAACTGACCTTCTTTTCATTTGAAGGGATAAATACTTTTATAAACAAAATTTTTATGAATCCTGAAAAGAAATTATTTTGAAGCTTTTCCTATGCACTGAAGTAAAAGTTTTTTTTCAAACAGATTTTTTTTAATTTAGAAAATATATTTAAATCTAAACATGCTTTAAATGTTAAATTTTAAATAAAGAAAATTGAAAATTATTAAAGCCTTTTTTATATGTAAAAATATCTTCTATGTGAAGACACATTTGAAGGAAAAAAAATTATTGTGAAATGCGCATGAACAAAGAAAAAAAATTAATTTTGTGTTCCACACCCCTCTGAATTTTCTTTCGTTGATAACAGAAAAAAAATTTATAATTAACTATAAACTTACATTAAATAATTTATGTTCCACAATTTATGTTAATTACATTAAATAATTTATGTTTAAACAATAAACTACATCTAAAAAAACTTCTACATCTAAAAAAACAGCTTTTTTAAATATGTAATTTTTATGTATGGACATATAAAGGTTCTCTTTCTTACTCAAACAGATGACATGAACACATATCATTGATGCACGCGCACTTGGTCCTGTATTTTTTTGTCACTAGAAAAAATGGAGCCATTCAGTCCTGTTTCTGCGATTGATAACTTGATAGGAAATTGCATATGAGAAATTTTCCTTGACATTAGTATGAAACTGTTGTATACATCTGAATTTTTCATGCCTTTTTAGAGTAACAATAACAATTTACGGAAGTATGCAATATTTCTTCAAATTTGGGGAAAAACTCGCCTATATTTTTATTATAATAAAGAAAAAATGCTATATTTTTATTATAATAAAGAAAAATTGCTATCTTCCCTCCCCAGCTTCATTGTCTTTCGGCCGGAAACACTGCAGCCCGTTACGTTCCCCATTAAGTCAGCAAAATTGTAAAAAATGACACTTTAGACTTCGTAATTTAGAGGGAAGAAGGCTCAAATTTCTCCGTCCAGAAATCCCCGCAAGTAATTCCCGTATCGAGAAATTGCGCCCTGTCTCCTATGACGAAACCGCATGCGACTGGGAAGGATTTATCGCTAAATCCCCTTACTGTGGTTGTGGTGGGCCAGTTGGCGATGTCTATCGCCAGACAGATCTCGGGAGAGGGAAGACGCGGTGTCAAGATTTTTTTTTTTTGCTATTTCTGTGTAACTGACAGTTTCCACTCTTTGGGGAAAAATCTAGATATTCAGTGTTGAATTCCACTTATCGAGAAAAGTCTCTTCAAGTTACGTTGTCCATCATTCCCAATTTCGAAGAGTTCTCCCAGGCTAAACCTGACTGGTCATCACTATTGAACTGTTAGGAACTGCAACTACTTTAGTCAAGGTTTTGCTTGCAGTGACAGCTCCTGAACCCTTGAGATGACAGCATAGGCGTAGCGTGCTTCTAACTTTTTTTTTTTTTTTTTTTTTTGGGGGGGGGGGGGGGGAGGGCGCACGAATTGAATTCAGCTTGGGCCCTTCTCAGCGCATTGACTACCAGACGATCCTTAAAATTTGAAATATTATGATTTTTTGAAATTAAATTACAATAGAATTGATGTTTGAGTAGTATCTAAAAGTTATACAATGAGTAAAATAAATATAATATAAATATAATGAGAAAAAAATATAGCATCGAATTTTTGTTATGGATCCTATCATTGTTAGAAACTACGTTAAGGCTAAAGACATAATCGGAATTTTCAGTTTCACAGTGTGAAAACGCTGGAAAAAACCAACTTTCTTAAAAGTTTTCTACAATTTTCCGATTTTAACTGAACTTTTATTAACGTTTTAACTAGTCCCCCCCCCCCCGACGCTACACCTATGGATGACAGACAGAATCTGTTCCAGCAATTTTATAAGCTATTCCTCTTCGAAAACACCAGGTTGGGCTCAGGAAAGCTTAAAATTTTTTTTCAATAACATGAGAGGTAGGACGGGGGATAAAAAATCTCTCTGTCTTTACTAGTCCTGCCATCGACCCGAAAAGAGGCGATTGAAAAATGCACGATTTTGCAATTTTGATCACATTTCCCAAATTTGTTCTCTTTGAAATTTTACTTTTCAGTGTAAACAACATTACTCATCGGAGTGTTTTTTCATAATTTCGGAATCTAGTAAAGTGTTAACTATTGACTCTTGGAGCTTCGATAATTGCGACACAATTCCATATAATGTCCTGATTTCGAATTTCGACGTTTTCAATTAACCTTATAAAGCAAATATTGCAATTCAATACGCTAGATGGATGTTCAGTGGTCTTCTGGTCACATGTATCGTAAATATACATTAATATTAAGACTACAATTTTACATTTCATGACACGCCAGTTTGTTCGAATATTCAGCCTTCCAGATGTTGATGTAGACTAACTACTGCCTGGGAATGCAAACGGTCCAGTAGAAGTTGAAGGTTTGGTTATTTATCTTAACTTCGCAAGGAAATTGATGGCTTAAGAGAGCTTGGTTCTCACGCATAATCATTTTATGATCTAAGCATACCTCTCAAACCTCTCGCTCCCGGTAGACATAGAAAAGCACAGAAAGACAGTAGTTTTCCAAGCTAAAATCCGTTTAAGTTAAAACGGACAGACGTAATTCAGAATTTATTCTGTAGTTCTGAGTCAATGCCTTTGGGAAATTGCCTTGTCAGCCATGAACTGAAAACTCATGCCATAGTAAGAATAAATCTTATGTAAGAATAAATCTTATCTTTAAATAAAGTCCCTACCTTGAAAAACACCTTTCTTAGCGGCTATCCATATCATTATAGGAATGCATTGTCAAAATTTCAGTCCTTTAGGTTCAGCGGTTTGGTTTGTGCGAGGTCTGTCAGTCAGTCACGGAGCTGTTTTGTATATAGGTTTAATTTAATATCCGTAAAACATACTAATTTGAATTAAATTCTTAAAATACTTGCATCTCAATTAGTCAAGTGGTTAAATTTTATCTTTTACTGTATTTTAATATTTTTTGTGTCAATTTATTTTGTTGTTATGCACGTGACGCAAAATTAATTTAAAGTATCACAAAAAGAAAAGAAACCACATGATCAGCATTTAATAAATTAAATTGTAAAAATTAATCTTTAAAAATTCACCAAAAATCAGAAAAGGAAGATAAAGATTCGAAAATATTTCATTTTAAAGGAATTTTTATGATCTTTCTCATGATATAAATTTTATAACCACCGGATTATTATTTTAAATGCAAATTTAAAAAATATTACAAAAACAGCTTAAAAATTGAATTCTAAAAAAATCTAAGATTACTTTTTTCAAAAATTTTTCTTAGAGCACCCTTGCACTATAAGATGAATCGCCATGCAAAATTTCACCCCTTTAGGTCCAGCGGTTTGGTATGTGCGTTATCTGTCAGTCAGTCAGTCACGGAACGGTTTTATATATATAGATACGTCATAAAAGTATCCTTTTGTTCGTTGCTAATTTTATGAGTGGATTTTCCAGATTTCATATGTACATTATTTTTAGTCTTATAGCACTGAAGAATTTAGAGTCAGAGGTGTAGTAAACCTTTTTATTCACCAGAATTATGGAAAGAAGCTTCAACCGATGCATACACTCATAGTAATTACAAAACTACTATGAGTGTATGCATCGTATCCCCACCAGTAAGGCATCAACTATTATTGAACTGAAGACTAGTCACTGCAATAATTCCTGTATACGCAGTCGAGGGTCCGCCTGTTCCTTCAATTAGTATGAATCTGGGCGACAGACGGACAATACGGATCTGCCGACCAATTAAGGTAACCCTGGACCCACAACTTATAGTAATTCACACATTATATGCTTCCCGATCGTTAGACCATAAGCATGGTGAACCTGAAGACCGGAAGCTGCGTAGCAATACCTGTAACCTCAGCCGTGGGTTCATTTCCCCTGTTCGATTTATGTTTAGTACTAGCTGAAAACCCGTACTTCGCTACGGAATATTTTCAAATTAAATACAACGGTCAATGTATGCAATTAATGCCAAAAATGTGTTTAAATATATTTATAATAAATACAACGATCAATGTATGCAATTGATGTAAAAAAACGAAAAAATATATTTATAAAAAAATCTTAACAGATATTTTTGTAGACAAAATAATGTAGAAGAAAATATTCAAATTAAATATAATAGAACATACTAAAGAATATAGTACAGTTAATATAGTACAGTTTGAGGAACATATCTTTTACTGTATTTTAATATTTTTTTGGATAATTTCCCATCGTCTGCCGCATTACCAAGAAAAAAAATATTTTTTTGTCTATTTCGTTGCTATGAACGTGACGATAAATTAATTTAAAGTACCAGAAAAAGAAATCACGTGATCAGCATTTAATAAATTAAAATCTAAAAATTCATCTTTAAAACCTGATTTCTGCACCATATTTTCTGATTTTCTGCACCAGAAATCAGAAAATGGATGTAAATATTCGAAAAAGATTTCATTTTAAAGGAATTTTTATGATCTTTCTCGCGATATAAATTTTATAACCCTCAAATTATAATTTTAAATGCAAACTTAAAAAAAGTTACAAAAACAGCTTAAAAATTTAATTTTAAAAAATCTAAGAAGAATTTTTCAAAAATCTTTCTTAGTGCATCCCTACACCATAAGAAGAATCGCTCTTCAAAATTTCAGCCCTTTAGGTCCAGCGGTTTGGTCTATGCGTTGTACGTCAGTGAGTCAGTCAGTTACGGAACTGTTTTATAAATATACTAGCTGAAAACCCGCACTTCGCTACGGAGTACATTCAAAGTAAAAACATCGGTGAATGTATGCAATTAATGCCAATATATATATAATAAATACGACGATCAATGTATATAATTGATGTAAAATATATATATATTTATAAAAAAATCGTAAGGGATATTTTTATAGACAAAATAATGTAGAAGAAGATATTCAAATTAAATCTAATATAAAGAATACTAAAAAATATAGTACAGTTAATATAGTACAATTTCTAGAACATTTCTTTTACTGTATTTTAATATTTTTTTGGATAATGTCCAATCGTCTGCCGCATTAGCAAGGAAAAAAAAATTACTTTTTGTCTATTTAGTTTTTATGCACGTGACGATAAATTTATTTAAAGTACCAGAAAAAGAAGTCACGTGATCAGCATTTAATAAATTAAATTCTAAAAATTAATCTTTAAAAATTCACCAAAAATCAGGAAATGAAGGTAAAGATTCGAAAAAGATTTTATTTTAAAGGAATTTTTATGATCTTTCTCGTGATATAAATTTTATAACCCTCAAATTATTATTTTAAATGCAAACTTAAAAAAAGTAAAAAAAAACAGCTTAAAAATTTAATTTAAAAAAATCTAAGAAGAATTTTTCAAAAATCTCTCTTAGTGCACCCCTACACTATAAGAAGAATCGCCATGCAAAATTTCAGCCCTTTAGGTCCAGCGGTTTGGTCTGTGCGTTGTATGTCAGTCAGTCAGTGAATGAATGAATGAGTGAGTGAGTTACGGAACTGTTTTATATATATAGACAGGTAGTTACATGTTTTATATATATATATACTGTAGATAAGCCTGGGCGGCAGACGGACAGTACAGACCTGCAGACCAAATTGGGCAACCGGGGCCCCTCCAACTCATGGTAATGGAACTTATTTGAAGTTGCCATCAAAAAGCATAAAATGATTAACGTTCATGTTAAAACGAACTGAAAATGAAAATATTGCAATTCGCAAGCGTGCGATTCACTCGCACGAGACCATGGTGGTGCTACATCCTACTACTTCAGTGATTATGGAACGATGATCTACTTCAACAAGGAAATAATTTGGGCACCGCATTTTCAACCATCCATTTTTAGTCAGTGTATCAAAAGCTACTGACATAAAAAGATTTTGTATTGAAATTAAAATTTATTTCTGTTATTAAACTGCCACGTCTAATAAAAGTTTGATTTTACAATTCCGTGAAGCTAGAATATGTCTATAAAAATAGTTAATACTTAATCGATATTTCATGTGGATAGGGTTTCTTCGTCTTTTCCAAATCCTTGGAAAGTTCTACAGTATTATTTTCGTTTTCCATCAGAACGTAGGAAAGTTTTGGAACGTGACTAGAAATTTTAGAAAATTCGGAACTTTTTCTGTCAGAGTGTGGGCTAATGGAGTTTCATGATTTATCGCGAAATTGGATGATTTATCTTACAGGGAATGAAAACACTTTTATCTGGCGTATTTTTTAGGTTGAAATACTTAACTGTACTCAAATCCGGTGGTTCCCAACCTGGGGCACTAGGAATAATAGAATAATCGTGTATGAAGGTAAATATATCAACAGATTAACGAAAGTTTAGACATCTTTTGGGAAAAGAGGTTTCATTTATTCTTATTCTTTCATTAAAAAAAATGAAAGCTAAATGTTAATATATTATTAAGACTGCACTTTAAATCAGCTGAACCTCATTTAAAGAAATGATGGACCTGAAAACAAACTCGAGGATCATGATAGCACAAAATGTTTGTTATTTAGAAAAAAAGTGATGCAGGCTTTGTAAATAAAAATTAGATTTAAGAAAATCTGATTTATTAGTAATTTTGTATTTGCTTAAATTTAATTGTTTCTTGAGTCATTGTATTAACACACCATTTGTTCAGGCTCGTGGTAGCCAAGTTTTGCGTGCCGGCTTTCGGTGCCGAGGGTGCTCGGATCGAATCCCGACAAGTGCTATTCACTACCTCCGTGTCTAAGCCGGATATGGGCACGTAAAATCCGTAGACCGGAAAGTCCATCTATGAGGTCAGAGAGGGTACGCTCCCCCCATGTTCCCCTGGGGTAGGGGGCTCGGTCAAAATTGTGGTGGCCCTTGGCTAAGTCGGACTCCTACCCTTGTGGTGTCATTATAAACCGGAGCCGCACCCCTCGGCTCGCTGGCCTATATGGACCTGGTCTGGAATTAATTCCGGCCAGGGGGCATTAGAAACAACAACAACACCATTTGTTCACTTGTAACCGTGCTAAATGTTTGTCGTTGATAAAAAAAATGATGCGATTTGAGTAAGGAGTATTTACATTTTAAAACATAATAATATTTAACATTATTATGTTGATTAATATTATTTTGATTAATTATTGTGTTGATTAGTGTGATTAATAAATTAGGCATAAATTAATAAATTATTAATAAATTAGATTTAATAAATCTAATTTATTAATAATTTTGATTAATAATTTTGATTAATAATTATTAATAATTTTATTAATAATTTTGATTGATACTTTAAATTAATTTTGCATCAGGTGCGTAACAACGAAATAAATTGACAAAAAAAAAAATTATTGAAATACGGTAAAAGATAAAATTTAACCACTAGGCTAATTGAGGTGGAAGTTTTTTAAGAATTTAATTCAAATTAGTATGTTTTATGGATATTAAACATACATATTTATTGCATACATTTACCGGTGTACTTAATTTGAATATTCTCTTCTACATTATTTTGTCTTTAAAAATATCCGTTATGATTTTTTTATAAATATGTTTTTTTTGCATTAGTTACATGCATTGGCCGTTGTATTTATTATATATATATATATATATATATATTGGCATTAATTGCCTACGTTGACGGTTGTATTTAATTTGAATGTACTCCCTAGCGAAGCCCGGGTATTCAGCTACTTAGGGCATAAATCGCAATGTACACCGAAATGTTAGGAACTGTATTCATTTTAAACAAATTTTCTAATATGAAGGGTTACAATTAATGAAAATGGACTGACAATGCCTGTGCAAGAAAAAAAGGATGGGAACCACCGATCCAAATGAGTGTTATAACATCAAAACTGAAATAATGGTCAAATGCCACTGCCATTAATACTGATAAGAGCAAAGCTGAAATGTTGCATATTCCTTATTATATTATAAATTGTTATTTCCCATTTTATCACGAGAATAGGGAGAATACTTGAATTTGATCGTCATAGGGAAGTCACTTATCCACTTACAGCTGTGATTCAAATTTCTTCGTTTTAATTGTGCATTAACACTATATATTCACATAGCTGATTTGCATGCCTGATTAAAAAATTTAAGTAAAATAGCCCTCAAAATACTGCTTTAAATCATCACGGGTAACGAAAGGAAAGTACTCCATGATTTCCTGAGTCTAGTTAAAAGCATTCTCTCAAGAGCATAATGTGCCGGCGAATCCCTCAAGAGCATAAAATAACCAATTCATCAGTACAAGGGAGAAAATCTACGAGAAAAAATCAGTATATAATAGTTTCTGCAAATCTGTCGCTTTAAGATGAACTATTAAAAATTGTGAACTAAAAATGTTCTAATAATAATGAAGCTTTCTTTCCTAAAAAAAATATTCTGTAAAAGGATTTTCGGGGAAAATATTTTTTAATGTGTATGTAACAGTTGCTGGAGTAAAGCACTTGAGCAGTAGTTTTCAATTTCAGGTAATTTTCCGTTGGTAAAAGGCCCAGAAAAGCACAGAGCTCTGAAAATGTGCTAGAATCATTTCCGAGAAAATGAGTGAGAAACTTTTACATAATTTAATATCGGTTTTTAAATCTGAAATGGCAATGTAGCTTCGTTGCTGTATAAGCTGGCAATGCCCGATTTAATATATTTCGTAGCGGTATGTCAATCTTTATGATCATATTCCCTAGAAGTATTATTACTAATTTCTTGTAACTTTACAGAAGTTATTAGACTTCTTACTGAACTAAAACAGCATTTCAAGAAGCTGCGGTTAAAAAATTATTCAAGTGTCTTCATTGTAAATGCGAATTTTGTTTAAGGCTGCTGTGTACTAACCCTATTGGATTCGCTCACCTCAATGATAACCTATGGAAAAAGTGTGTCCAAGGATTGCCGACTTAGATTGAAATTTTTTTTAAAAATTGTATTCCGTAATAGAGAAAGAAATTTTACACCTTGGATCATTTTTCGTTTTTTGTTAAAGGCAAATAATTTAAAATTTAAATTATTCGGGGGAAAAAATCTGGTCTAGTGTGTTTTAAACGCTCATAAATTCCTTTGGTTCCGAAATTTATAAAATGAATCCTGTTGCAAAGTGCAGAAAAGTTCAGGCTATCTGAAAATACCATTTTTATTGGATTATCAGCAATTATGTAGCTGTCAATAGAAGACACATTTTCTCCATAGGTTAACATTGAGGTGAGCGAATCCAATGGGGTGAGTACACAGCAGCCTTAATGGTAAATTCTTTCAATTTTTTTAGAGTATATGGAATCGCAATCCCCAATACACTCATACAGTATAACGCTCCTTCTCGCCAATTTTTTCACCAAAGCGACCCAGAGGTGCAACCCTCTGCGGTGTTTTGTCCCACTTTAACCGCGCCCGGCGAGGGACGAGGGTACGGGGCTTAAGTTTAAGCCAGAAAGCAAAAAAGGAGGATCAAGAGAAATTACAAATTTGTCTCACGTTCCCCGTGTTCCGCCAAGTGTGAAATGGACCGGGGATCCACAAACAGTACATAAAGGCTGTTCAGCGAGAAGAAATAGGAGCTGGGCATAGTTCTTGGCCTTTTACGGAACGCGAGAGCATGGCTAAACTAGAATTTTTTGTAAACAGAAGCCCCGAGAAAAATATAAAACTGTTACAGTTATTTACTGATTTTCTCCTTCTTTATTCTTTCTTCCTTTTGTTAATTTTAACTTTTTTTCTTTTGTTAATTTTAACAGCTTTAAAATTTTTAGTTTAGAGTTGCGATGAATGGGAGGTAACTGTTATTTTGAAGCCGTTAAATTAAAATAAAATAGTCTGTTAAAAATAAGTCTTTTTGATTCGTTCACTATTATTGGTAAAATCGCATAATCGTACATAACTGCCGCCTGAAAGAAAAATTCTGTTAATTTAACGTTAAATTTGATATCCAGCAAGTCAACTGCAATTTTAAATGTAAAAAAAAATAATAAAAAAAATTTTTTGGCTTCTAAAATTTCAGAAGTGATTATCTATGAATAGAAATTTCTTTTAATTTCGCTTCTCAGTTCAGACTTTTAGTACTTTAAGTGATGGTAAAAATAATTGCAAATTTAAATCCTTAAACTGAAAAAAATACTTATTTACTCTGCTGATTTTCTCTTCTTTCATTCTTTTTTTTTTTTTTTTTGTTAATTTTAATGCTGATTTAGCAGTCGTAAGATATTTAGTTTAATGTTACGATGAATGGGAAACAACTGCTATTTTGAATCCATTAAAGTAAAAGAAAATAATTTGTTAAAAATAGAAGCTCTTTTGATTCATTCAATATCATAGGTAAAATCATATATTCGTACCTAACTGCGGTCTGAAAGACAAATTCTGTTCATTTAATATCGAGCAAGTAAACTGCAATTTTAAATGTCAATATAAAATATTTTTTTAAGAAAAAAAATCGTTTGTCTCCTAGAATGTCAGAAGAGATTAGCTATGTATAAAAATTTCTTTTAATTTCACTTCTCAATTCAGACTTTTTTTTTACATTTATTTAGTAACAGTAAAAACAATTGTAAATTTAAATCTTTAAATTTTAAAAAAAAGTACAGATTTACTCTGCTGATTTTCTCTTCTTTCATTCTTTTTTTGTTAATTTTAACGCTGATTTAACAGTCGTAAGATTTTTAGTTTAATGTTACGACGAATGGGAATCAACTGATATTTTGAAGCCATTAAATTAAAAGAAAATAGTTTGTTGAAAATATCATTCCTTCAATATCATTGGTAAAATCGTATAATCGTACATAACTGCCATCTGATAGATAAATTCTGTTAATTTAAAATCCAGAAGGTTAACCGCAATTTTAAATGTCAAAATAAAACAGATTTTTTTTTAAGAAAAGAAAATCTTTTGGCTTCTAGAATTTCAGAAGAGATTATCTATGAATAAAAATTTCTTTTAATTTCGCTTCTCAATTCAGACTTTTATTGCAACATTTATTTAGTTATGGTAAAAATAATTGTAAATTTAAATCCTTAAACTGAAAAAAATACTGATTTACTCTGCTGATTTTCTCCTCTTTCATTCTTTTTTTTGTTAATTTTGACGCTGATTTAACAGTCGTAATATTTTTAAATTAACGTTGTGATGAATGGGAAGCAGCTGTTATTTTGAAGCCATCAAATTAAAAGAAAATAGTTTGTAAAAAATAAAACGTTTTTTATTCGTTTAATATCATTGGTAAAATCGTATAATCGTACATAACTGCCGTCTGAAAGATAAATTCTGTTAATTTAATATCCAGCAAGTAAACTGCAATTTTAAATGTCAAAATAAAAACAGATTTTTTTAAGAAAAAAAATCATTTCGCTTTTAGAATTTCAGAAGAGATTAGCCATGCATAAAAATTTCTTTTAATTTCACTTCTCAAGTCAGACTTTTTTTTACATTTATTTAGTAATGGTAAATATAATTGTAAATTTAAATCCTTAAATTAAAAAAAGTACAGATTTACTCTGCTGATTTTCTCCTCCTTCATTCTTTTTTTGTTAATTTTTTCGCTGATTTAACAATTGTAAGATATTTAGTTTAATGTTACGACGAATGGGAATCAACTGCTATTTAAAAGCCATTTAATTAAAAGAAAATAGTTTGTTGAAAATGAAACTTTTTGATTCATTCAATATTATTGGTAAAATCGTATAATCATACATAACTGTCGTCTGAAAGAAAAATTATGTTCATTTAACGCTAAATTTAATATCTAGCAAGTTAATTGTAATTTCAAATGTCAAAATAAAATAACAGATTTTTTAAAGTTAAAAAAATCTTTTAGCTTCTAAAATTTCAGAAGAGATTATCTATGAATAGAAATTTCTTTTAATTTCGCTTCTTTATTCAAACTTTTATTACACTCTTTTAGTAATGGTTAAAAATAATTCTAAGTTTAAATCCTTAAACCAAAAAAATGTGTAATTATATTTAAAATATTTTTATAAAATTTACTTACGGAAGCATTTTGAACCAAAACAAGCAAAGGATCAATATAAAATTGCTAAATGTTGTTAAGTTATTGTGGTGAAAGTAATATGTCCTTAATTTGGGCATTGCATCAATCTGGAAATAAACTATGCCCTCGTAATATTGACTATTCCTTGTAGACGGAGACTACATCAGAGTCTGTATTTCCTTTCTCTAGAAAACCCCTTAGAGTACCGTATTTTTCGGACCGTTAACACTCACCTCCAATTTATGTGAGGATTTTTAGAACAGAACATTCTGTATTTTGGTAGGTATATACAGATATTTTCAATTTATTAATTAATAAACATAAAAATATATATATAATTAAAAATATATATTATATATATATACACTATACATAATAAATATATAATATATATATAATAAATATATATAATAAATATTCATTTTATTTTAATTTTAGCTTCAGACCATAAGACGCACCCCAATTTTATGTCGATATTTTATGTAAAAAGATACGTCTTGTGGTCCTAAAAATAGGTATATAAAGATATAAAGGTGCATAAGTATATAAAGATATATAAAGGTGTATAAAAGTATATATAGATATTTTTAATTTCTTACTTAATAAAGATAAAAAAATTATATATAAAATATATATAATAAATATATAAAATATATGTAATAGAATATTCATTTTATTTTTTAATGTTACTGTCGGACCATAAGACGCACCCCAATTTAAGTCGATTTTTTTATGTAAAAAAAGGTACGTCTTATGGTCCGAAAAATACGGTATATAAAGATATTTTTAATTTCTTACTTAACAAAGATAAAGAAAATTATATATAAAATATATATAATAAACATATAAAATATATGTAATAGAATATTCATTTTATTTTAATGTTATCATCGGACCATAAAATGCGCCCCAATTGAAGTCGATTTTTTTATGTAAAAAAGGTGCGTCTTAATGTCCAAAAAATACGGTTATTTTATATCCACAGATTAACGTGCCTTTGCTCCGCTTCGATGAGGCTACAAACAGATACTATGAACAGCATTTTAAACATTGCTTTTTTGACAGGATTTATCGTTATCTTATATTTTCCTCCAGCCATCCGAATTCAAGATTAAAATAACAAACGAAAGTCGAAAATTCATAAATACTTTCTTTCGAATAATATAATGTAATCAGTTTACGCAAAAAGCAAAAAGGTTTATATTTGCCTCCGAAGCAAAGGGGAAGCAAAATGCGCCTTTGTCTATACCCATCTCTGATTAAATTGCTTTGCCGTAAATCGAGACTCTGCGGATAAAATAATTCGTAACTGTAACTTGATAACCCCATCCATTGTCTGGGACAATGGGGAAAGGGAAATGGCTTCATTACCCATTCATCGACTGTTAAAAGCGTCGAAAATCGAGAAGACCTGCCTCCATTCGCATGCGCTACGCAACGGAAAGCGCCAGAAACAATAGCGCTGACGAGAAAATTGAATCGCTGCTATCCTTTAAATTTTCCCTCTTTTATTCTGTTTAATCTGTTAATGCTGTTTTAAAAAGTAATAATATTAGTTTTTAATGTATAAGAAAACGCCCTAATGCAGTATGTAAAAGTTTCATATTATTCAGTACATTCTAGGCTTCTGTTTGAACAGTTTACGAAAATGAAACTCATTTATAATGAAAACTAGCTGAAAATCCGCACTTCGTTACGAAGTACATTCAAATTAAATACAACGGTCAATGTATGCAATTAATGCCAAAAAAATAAATAAATAAATAAATAAATATATATATATATAAATATATATATATATATATATATATATATATATATATATATATATATATATATATATATATATATATATATATATGTATATGTTTATAAGAAATACGACGATCAATGTATACAATTGATGTAAAAAAAACAAAAAAATATATTTATAAAAAAATCGTAAGGGATATTTTTATAGACAAAATAATGTAGAAGAAAATATTCAAATTAAATGTAATAAGACATACTAAAGAATATAGTGCAGTTAATATAGTACAGTTTCAGGAAAATAATATCTTTTATTGTATTTTAGTATTTTTTTGGATAATGTCCAATTGTCTGCCGCATTAGCAAGAAAAAAATATTTTTTTTGTCTATTTAGTTGTTATGCAGATGACGATAAATTTAGTTAAAGTACCAGAAAAAGAAATCACGTGATCAGCATTTAATAAATTAAATTCTAAAAATTAATCTTTAAAAATTCACCAAAAATCAGAAAATGGAGGTAAAGATTCGAAAAAGATTTCGTTTTAAAGGAATTTTTATGATCTTTCTCGCGATATAAATTTTATAACCCTTAAATTATTATTTTAAATGCAAACTTTAAAAAAGTTACTAAAACAGCTTAAAAATTTAATTTAAAACAATCTAAGAAGAATTTTTCAAAAATCTTTCTTAGTGCACCCCTACACTATAAGAAGAATCGCCATGTGAAATTTCAGCCCTCTAAGTCCAGCGGTTTGGTCTGTGCGTTGTATGTCAGTCAGTGAATCAGTCAGTCAGTTACGGAACTGTTATATATATATATATATAGATTAATCCCTAATGTAGCAGGTAAAAGTTTCATTCCTTTGTGCATGATACTGTCGGCTTCTATTTTAAAAGTTTAAGAAATTGATAATAATTTTTAAAAAAAGATTTCGCCCAAATTCTGCATGTTAAGGCTGCTGTGTATCAGCCCTAATGGATTCGCTCACCTCACTGTTAACCTATGGAGAAAATGTGTCTACAATTGACAGCTACATAAATGTCGATAGACAAACATTTCAGATAGCCTGAACTTTTCTGTTCTGTGCAACAGGATTTATTTTATAAATTTCGTCCACCAAAGGAATTAAGGAGTGTTTAAAACCCACTATACCAGATTTCTTTCCTCCGAATCATTTAAATTTTAAAACGTTAGTTGCATTTAAAGAAAAAAATAATTCTCCAAGGTGTAAAATTTCTATCTCTCTTATGGAGTACAATATTTTAAAAAGAAATCTTTCAATCCAAGTCGGAAATCCTTGGACGCATTTCCTCCACTGGTTAACATTGAAGTGAGCGAATCCAATAGGGTTAGTACACATCAGCCTTAGAATTTTATACTTTGAAGTGTGATATTTGATTTTAGGAAATAATAGTAATTAATAAACTCAATAAAAATATTTGTATCCTGCAAATATTTTATTTTTTTGAAATGTTCAGGTGAATGATTGGAGAAAAGTGTCACAAAACGTAGTGGGTGTAGAAATTCGGCCGATTGACAAATAAAATTTTATCATACGAGGGTTGCAAATAAAGTAGTAGCAACGTAGTCCAGAAAGTCGTAGAACATCAGGCATGCGCAAACAGGATATCGGATGAGTGAGGTGGAGCTTTTGTCGATGTGTAGAGTGCATAAAACCGTCCATCCAGTAGAAGGGGTAGTTGCTGCGTGACTTTGAAGTGAACAGTGTCTTTCCTGCCGCTCTAAATCATGTTTACAAAAAGTGATCAGTGGTAGGGGATTAAAAACGAGGTTGCTCGTGGCTACAGCACCATCTGCGCCTGGCTATACAGCGCAAACGCCCACGTTTATAGCGGGACGAGCTCCCTATCGTGTTGCTTGACAATGCTCGTTGTCATGTTGCTCGATCTGTAAATGGTCTTTTGCGACGGTGGTCTTGTAAGGTGTTGGAACATCCTCCGTACTCCCCTGACATAGTCCTTGTGACTACGACCTCTTTCCTAATTTGAAAGAACCCCATCGAGGCATTCGATTTCCTGACTGTTATCCGAGCATTATGGCGCTCCGTCGCTGACATCAACACACAACACCTTACCAACGGTATCCAACGGTATCCTACGGCTTCCTGACATCTGGCAAAAGGTACAAGACTTTGCTGGTGATTATATTGAAGGAATGTAATGTAATTTTGCTTGTGCGTTCATTAAAAAAAATTTCCGGGTATGTTTCCATTACTTTATTTACAACCTTCGTATGATGCAATTTCTTAAAGAAGAAGTAGTTCATTATCTTTCGCCCTTCCGTAATAAAAATTTTGAAAAGGACATAGACGTATGTTTGAAAATCAATTTAAACGTTGAAGACGTTTGTGCACAAGGATAAACATGTGTTATGAAAAAGTTCTCTAAACTTCTATATGACGCATCAAACGGACGTCAATAGGCACACTGCCTACTGACGCATCAAACGGACGTCAATAGGCACACTGCCTACTGACGCATCAAACGGACGTCAATAGGCACACTGCCTACTGACGCATCAAACAGACCAGATAAATTTTATGACAAAATAAAAAGCTGGCAGTAAAAACAATCGTAGCTCACTAAAATGTAAAAAAATCCTTAAAATAAATCAAAGCCTTACATATATATATATATGTAATAATAACGCACATCCCTCATTAATTCTATTTCTTTCAATTTGTCTATCGCCCACAGCAACCCTGTCTTTATTTTTCAGTTTATGCCTGTATTTGTGACGCCTAACTGTCGTTAAAGTATATTATCCCGTAACGATCACGCGTAAAAATGAAACTAAATTTACATTGTCCTGGTATGAGAATCCAATTGCGTACCACTTGGCGTCTAGGATTGGAGTACAGCTAGACCCATGAGACCACTCTCTCTTCTGTTCTGTGTAAATATATTTTGTAATAACCTTCAGTCCTTATATTGCTTATAAAATGTGTTAACCAATTAAATGTTGCAAAGCAGCTCATGTTGCAAATCATGCTTGCAAAGCAGCATGAATTAGACGTAGGATAGAGTGATATAAGTCTTTTAAGTATGATAGTGGAATTCAGAACCATTCATCTTGTAACAAGTCTTAACTTTTCCAATGATTTTGGAGGGGGAGAACGTGATCGAACCTACTGTACTAATATTCCCACAGATGTTCAAAAGCCTTAAGATCAGTTAGTTGAAATATTATGCTTCATCCTCAACCACAAACCACACATAAACACGTCTCGCACGATGCACGGATGCTTTATCATCTTGGAAACACGGAAGATCATTAGGGAATAACGCTCGCACCATAGAACGCTTGTGGTCCCCCAGAATGATTTCACAGACATCTCATGATACTGAAGAACAATTAGGGATTCTAGGGATCCATCCCACAGCATCTGAGAACCATCATGATTCACAGTTGGCACCAAGCAGTTTGGACGAAATTCTTCAGAAGGCTTTCGCCAAACGTATATTTTATCAGTGGTAAGAAACAATGTGAATCTCGATTCATCCGACCAGAAGACACGATGCGAATCACTTGAACTAGTATTTATATTCGTGGCACCATCCGATACGTTTCCTTGTACTGGTGTCCCTTATGAGTGGCTTCTGGATTGCAGCACGTTAATAGATATTCATCTTTATTACAGTTTCCGGCAGCTTCCTTTATTACTGACACAGGATTATTACGATTCGTGATCACCTTTGCATGTATTTGCTGTACTGTGGGTTTAGGTTTTCTTGTACCCTTCTAACATCTTGTACTCTTCTGTAGCATGTTAAAATCTTTGATACTGAGCCTCATATATACCGACCATTTCTTTCGTTTTAGCTACATAAGCACCTTCTAGCCTCACGCAAATTGGTATAACTTTCTGCAAGTTACTTAGATCCGACATTTCCTCATTAATTCCACAGCAGCTAATTCTACATCAATATGGCTGATACTCATTTTTTTACCGTATTATGGGACTATGCTTTTCGCTGTCGTCATTGTCGTGATTAACTGTATATATATATATATATATATATAAGTTAATGAATTTTTAAATGCCTGTACAGGGCCAAGAACAAAGAACTCCACTAGTTTATCCCATTCCAATATATTAAAATATGAATTTAGACGCATAGCAGAGAAATATACTTTAATTTTTCTTTAAAAGCTAAGAATCAACATCAAACATAAAAAAAATTAACTGAATAAAATACTATCTTTTGACAGACATCTTTATAACCGCTTGAGCA